>CM066338.1:12192081-13392081 GCA_033807585.1 Hydrophis major
TTCTATACAAATTTCCCAGCTAAATATTAATCAGGTACTGCCCTCAGTGATTTTTACATGTAGATAGATGAAATTTTTTGGCCGAAGACCATTTAATAATTAGAACAGAATTCTAATTTCAACTGGAGTTCCATAGACAGGGGCCATGAAAAACTCCACTTATATCAACATTCAATTTGGATAGAATTTTCAATTTGTCCCTTGGGAAATGAAGAGTTCATTGACATTGATATGAACCAGTCATAATATTTATGAAAATTGAAGCAAATTCATCATGTGGGGCCCTGATCTTTCCTCTTTCCTTGCATATAGCTGTACAGCAGTTTACAGGAATGGTACTTGCATATCTGAATTTGGTCTCAGTTAAATGCTTTATCGTTTTTGCATGTTTGGTGTCATTTCTTTCTAAATACGCTGGTTGTTTGTGTGCACATGCATAAATAGATGCACAGGCAGAGCAAATTTTGTATGATCAATGAAGGAAGAATATGCAGGCAGTGAGTACAGGGATTGTGAATTCAGAAACAGATTCAACATCCTCTTCCCTGGAATCAAGTTTTGCACTGTTCCATCTGTTCTACAGAATTCAGAAACTATAAAGTGGTCTCTGTGAATTAAAAGAAAAGAAAAACAAAAACATAGAAGAGCAAATGCTTTTTTTGACATATCTTCTAGAAAATGGGCATGCCTGTTGCTGTTATCTTGCCTCTTTCTTCTCCTATGTATTTAACTAGTGCACTTGAATAATGATGAAATTAAAGGAAGGCAGGATGCTTTAATGATGCCGTAATGCAGAGCATTATGTGATTTAATGTGGTGGTGAAAGAAAGCTCCCAGAAAGCAAGCTCCCAATGCATCTCTTGCCCTGTTTTTATCAGAGAAATTAGCACACATATGGTCTGTAAGAAAACACATCTTTCAACAACAACATGTAGAAATAATCAAGTTGGGGCAGCCATCTATTTTAACTCACAATTTGTTTTTGATTTATTTTGTTTGTCAATGTGTTTGATTGATAGTTTAAATCCAGTTGGGAATATGTTCCTATATATATATAAAAAAACCAATTATGTGCATATGTGTGTTTGCATTCAAAAGCAACAAAATAACTGTAATGCACTTCAATAAATTATTTAGATATACGGGACCCATAATCAGTGGATTAAATTTGGCTCATATTTGAATGAATGTAAAAGAATGTAACAAAGGCTACAGTATTATTGCAGATTAAGAATTTGAATAAGAAAATAATTATTTCCAAATAAATTGGACTGTGTGTCTTCTTTGTCTTGATTTTTCTAGGTGTAGCTATTGCCAACTCTGCATCAACGTAAGATAGAAATGCATGACTTTAGGGTAAATTAATTCACAGGGTTAGCTCAAGATATTTTGCTGTCTGCAGCAGAGACATAAATGATAATCCCATCCAGAAACATAATACCCAGAGCCACCAAACTTTTTCCTGTATCTGGCACAGTAAAGCCCTAAAGTATTCTCTCTATCTCCAGTAGCCACAATAAAGCAATAAAATGGTTCACAATTGCCTGTCTTCCCATGTTATCCAAAGTCTGATGCTTAAGATAGCTGTCTCACCATCCTAATTGTAGGTCCAGCTTTGCTAACATGCACAATTAAGAAGCAACTTGGGCCTGCAGCAAATATCTAATTCTAAATAAGATCAGGATTCAAGATTATTCAATACATTTTCCAATCTATTAAATAACAGGCTATGAGAAGTTTTATATGTCCTTAAAATATATCTCCTTTAATTTCCATCAATGTGTATTTTCAATGGTAGATTGAAATGGGAGGAAAGTGAGATAAAACCAGACAAAATATTTTTTTTTTCTATAATGATTATATCTTAACTTTTACCCACCACTCTAAAAGGTCTGCTGAAGGACAGTTGGACTATATAGTTCAGCTATGGTTCTTGATTGCTTTCAACACTAATATAAAATATTCTTAATTACACTCATTTTATTTTAACTGAATATTTCATTGAAAAGTTATTCCATGTTTCCTTGTCTCTCAGGAAAATGTGGTAGTCTACAGGGTAAATTTCTCAGCATCACATTCAAGATTATCTCAGAATATCAACAACATCATAAATGGAACTTTGTGGCATATTTGACTAGACTAATAGGGGAATAGAGAGACTAAATTTCCGAATATTGCAAGAATCTAATCTTCGGTTTAACAGTCTATGGGAATCGTCCATTACATTTAGTCACAGGATGATTTACATTCTTGGTCTTAGAATAATATTTGAACACATGAAATAAGCTTTGCTATCCAAGGTTTTTGGATATGATTTCAAGAGCCATTTTGATGTTAAGGCATCAGGCTAGAAACCGGGAGATCTTGAGTTCTAGTCCTGCCTTCACCACAAAGCCATCTGAGTGATGTTGGTCCAGTCATTCACTCTCTAGGATGCAATGGCAAACCACTGCTGACAAACCTTGACAAAAAAATCACAAGGACTTGTTCTCTGAGAATCAGACACACAACTGAATGGAACAAAACAAAATCCAAGCTTTAGCTGCTCTAAAGCTTGGATTTTGTTTTGTTCCATTCAGTTGTGTGTCTGATTCTCAGAGAACAAGTCCTTGTGATTTTTTGGGGTGTCTAACCTTGGCAACTTTAAGACTTGTGGACTTCAACTCCCACAGCCAGCTTTGCTGAGGAACTCTGGGAGTTGAAGTCCACAAGTCTTAAAGTTGCCAAGGTTGGACACCCCTGCTTTAGAGTGTAGGTTGTGTAAACTTGTGCCTTTGAAAGGAAAGAATGTTTGGTAGACTACAAAACCAGCATTTAATAATAAAACCTCAACTGGCTTCTTGAATGGTATTGAAATTCCCCTATCTAAAT
The DNA here is from genome assembly GCA_033807585.1 of Hydrophis major. Lineage (NCBI taxonomy): Eukaryota > Metazoa > Chordata > Lepidosauria > Squamata > Elapidae > Hydrophis > Hydrophis major. The sequence goes on from CM066338.1 coordinate 12,194,953, forward strand.
ATGGCCAAACTCATGGTGACTATTTTTCATCTCACCCTTTCAGCCTAGCCTTGTAAATCCAGGGTGCAGTGTAAATGTATACATTTAGTGTTTTCACACTTAAGGGGTTACAGTACCAGGACTTTGGGAAGAGATTACTAAAATATTTCAAAAGAGCAATATTGATATGTAGATTGAGATACTGCTTCAAGATTCAAATCCATCCCTTTCTGTTTAATGTTACATTGAAAGTACATCTGGGTATCATTTTTTTTTTAAATCATCTGCAAAAATATATGCAACAGTTACAGGCTCTACTGAAACTAGTAAAGAGGCATTGCTGATCTAACGGCTGCTTTAGACTCCTTTACTGTGACAGTAATTTCACTTTCTCCAAATGGGAACTGTTAGATCTGGGAGTATTATGTTGGAGGAGAAGCATCCTGGTTACCTTGTCATGGATGTTCCCTTGTTCCATCTTGTGTAAGGTTTTCTTTATGAACTGGACCATTCGTTCAGCCCTACCTTTGGCCGCAGGGTGATCCGGCGATGTTATAGTGTGGCGTATCCCCCGGTCTGCTAGGTACTGTTCAAATTGCCAAGGTGGTGAGCTGTGGGCCATTGTCTGAAACCAAGACGTCTGGCAAGCCATGTGTGGCAAATAGTCTGTTTAGTTTTTTAACAACTGCCTCTGTGGTGTTGCTCTTCATTTTGTGGACCTCAAGCCAATTGGAATAGGCATCCACTGTTATGAGAAATGTATGCCCTTCGGTGGGTTCCGCAAAATTGATGTGGATACGGGACCAGGGACCTTGAGGTGCTTCCCATTCAGTTGGTGATGCTTTTGGTGGAGCTGAGTGTGTTTCCTGGCACTTGTTGCAGGTGGCCACCCAAGTTTCTATTTGTTTATCTATACCTGGCCACCAAGCGTAGCTCCTTGCCTTCATCCACATAATGCCCGGATGTCCATCATGCAATAGTTTTAGGACCTTATGCTATAGTCTTTCTGGGATGACGACTCTGTCTCCCCATAACACACATCCTTTTGGGGTGAAAAGTTCTGTCTGCCTATGTTTGAAAGGCTTGAAGGTGTCATTGAGTTCGTTGTCAGGCCAACCCCTTTCTCAATTTGTAGTGCAGCTAGGGTTGGAGCTGGGTCATCTAGGACTTCTGGTAGTGGAGAGCGGCTCAGGGCGTCAGCATGGGGAATGGCTTTCCCCGGTTGGTATCGCAGTTGGTAGTCGTATGCGGCTAAAAATTCTGAGCAGCGTGTCATTCTTGGCGATAAGAAATGGGGAGTCGGTTTATCCCCTGCCAAGATGCCCAGTAATGGTTTGTGATCTGTGATTATTGAAAAGGACCTTCCATATATGTATTCATGGAATCGTTTGATCGCAGCCACAATAGCGAGAGCCTCTTTATCTAGTTGGATATAGTTTCTTTCAGTTTTAGAAAAAGTTCTGGAAAAAAATGCAATGGGTGCCTCAGTGCCGTTTGGCAGGACATGGCTCAGAATGGCTCCTACTCTAAACGGTGAGGCGTCACAGGTGACGTTTAAGGGTAAAGTCTCGTTATATTGTATTAAAACAGCATCTGATGTTAAAAGGTCTTTTACTTGCTGAAAAGCTCACTCTTCTCGATGTCCCCAGACTCAAGACACCTTCTTATCGAGAAGCCTATGCAGGGGTTCAGCAACAGTCACCTTCTGGGGTAGGAAGATGTTATAAAAGTTAATAAGTCCCAGGAAGGCTTGAAGATCTGTTTTGTTTCGAGGTCTTGGGGCATTTTTTATTGCAGCCATTTTTTTCTCAGTAGGATGAGAAAAACTGTACCTCCCTGTTTGTCAAGGAGGTAACCAAGGAATTCAACCCTCTCAGTACATAGTTGGCACTTGTCCTTCTTGACTTTCAGGCCAGCGACTTTAAATTTTTGGAGGACCATTCTTAGCCGCTTTTCTAGTAGACTTCTAGTGGGGACAGCTATCAAGACATCATCGAAACATGGCACGACCCCTTTTATGCCTTGTAGCAATCTCTCCATCAAACTTTGGAAGATGCCAGGTGTTACGCTCACTCCGAACTGGAGTCTATTACACTTGAATGCACTTCTGTGCGTGACTATAGTTTGGGCTTCTGCGGTCGCTGCATCTACGGGCAGCTGTTGGTACGCCTGGGCTAGGTCCAATTTTGTGAATATTTTCCTGCCCCCAAGGGAGTGAAGTAGGTGTTGGACCGCCAGCACGGGGTAAGCGCTCTGCTGAAGTGTGTGATTTAGGGTAGCCTTGTAATCCCCACAAATTCTCAGAGATCCGTCATGCTTTATGGGGGTTACAATTGGGGTCTCCCATTGGACATGGTCAATCAGTTCCAACACGCCTTGGGCTATTAATTTGTCCAATTGTTCATCAATCTTTGGTTTGAGTGCAAAAGGCACTTGACAGGGCTTAAGGCGAATGGGCGCAACATCTGGACAGAGGTTAAACAATATAGGGGATCCCTTGTACTTGCCTAGTTTCTCAGTGAACACCTCCTGGAATTCTTGGATGAGGGCCACTTCCCAGTCATCACTTTCGGTTTGGTTGATGCCCGCCAGTTCGACTCCTAGTGGTGCAAACCACTGTAAGCCTAATAAGCTGGGTCAATCTTTATCAATGACTGTAAGTGGTAGAGTTGCGGTATGGTCTTTGAAGGAGACTTGGACGTGGCTGAAACTGGTGACTGGGATTCTATTTCCTTGGTAATCCCTTAATATAATTTTCAGAGAGCTGAGATTCTGGCGATGGATGTCAGGGATCAGCTGTTTGAGGGTTTTCCAGGAGACCATTGATAGGGAGGACCCGGAGTCGACTTCCATAACGCATGGACGATTCTCAATGGTGAGCCTTACTCGGATCTTTCTTGCATCAAGGGATGAAGCGTGGCCAATGGTGATGGTTTGGTGAGCCTCTTCTCATCTGGTGGAAGTGGCTGGTGCTCGATTTCTGTAATAGTGGTTCCATTGGTTGCTTCGGCGGTCCCGATTTAGTGGTGGGGTGCCTGTTGTCTGCCAGAAATTATTTTCTCTTCGGTTTGGGCTGGACCCTCGTTTGCCTCTACAGACTTTAGCAATGTGGCCCCTCTTTCCACAGGAACGGCAGAGGGCATCTAGGAATTTGCAGTCTGATCATGGGTAGTTTCCCCCGCATCCAGCACACTGATACGAGGGCTTATGAATCCGTTGATCTCGCTGATCGCGGTCTGACCTGAGTCTGTTGACCTCTTCTTCCTTGCTTTCTGATGAGGATTCGAGGTTTTCATGGTGGGTGGTTATTGTGTGCCTCTCAGAAAGGGGCGTAGGGTCACTGGCAAGTTGGCGGTGCGGTCCGTTCGCTCAGCGCATTCGAGCTGCCGACTTCCTGATTCTTCTGCTGCAGTAGCTTCGGCGATGACATCTGCGAGGGCGATGTCCCCTTCGCCATTATCTTGCTCTGTGTTGTGTGGTCTTTTAGATCCAGAACAATTCGATCTCTCATGGCTTCTTCGAGGTTTGCGAAGCCACAGAGCCCTCCCAGGTTTCTGAGGTCATCGATGAAGTCTCCAACACTTTCGCTTTCCTATTGGTCCCTCTGGTAAAACTTGTGTCTCCTGATGAGTGTTGGCAGCGCTGGGGCATAATGGGCCCATAGGATTGGGGTGAGGTTGTCCCAGTCCATCGTCTTGACTTCAGCTGGTTTTGCAAGTGCTTTTGCCATCTTAAAAACGGCGGGCCCACAATGGGTCAAGAGCACAGCTTGTTTCTTGCCAGGCATAGCATCCTTCAGGTTGTTGGTCTCCAACAATGGCGGGCCCGCAATGGGTCAAGAGCACAGCTTGTTTCTTGCCAGGCATAGAGTCCTTCAGGTTGTTGGTCTCCAGGAACATCTGAAACCTGTCCATATACGAGTCCCAGTCTTCGTTAGCTGGGTCAAAGGGAACAGGTGGTATGGCGCCGCTGGTCATTCTGTCGCAATTGGTGCGCTCTCAGCCACGTGCTCTGTTAGCGTTCAATGAGTTTTCATTCAGCTCTCTCATCTCCGAATCCCATCCTCGTCGCCAGTGTTAGATCTGGGAGAGTGGGCGCAAGGAACAGAGACGAGGCATCGAATAGTGACTCCAAATCTTTATTAGTGACTTCAGAACAGAGCAAAATACTAGGGCAGCAGCAGCTCCTTTTATAGAGCTGGCTGCTGTCACAACACCCAATGATTTGAGTTTGCCGCGCTGAGAGCGTCCAATCAGCAGCGACCCGCTATCAGCCAATCCGATCAGCCAAAACTGACCAATCACAATCCGCTGTCAACGGGCCAATCAGAAGTGCAGGTTACGAGCCTGTCGTGGAAAGAAAACTATTAGAATCGCAAGCTAACGAGTTTGCTTAGTTCGTAACAGGAACTAATGAAATTAGAAATTAGAATTGTACTTTGTAGTTCTATGAAGTATTATCCCTTCTTAATTCTGAACAGACCCGATTGTCTATTGCTCGTGAGAACTACCACTCCTTTCACAGAAGCATGGGTGATAATGAACCATTAACCTAAGCAAATAGGAAAGCAGACTCAGTAACTACCGAAAATTGGATGAAAGATGAAAATAGGGGTAGAAACTTTGTGGGTTTCCTGGAATGGATCAAATCCTGTTTGATTGCCTAATGATTGGAACCATTTGTGAATCCTTTGTAGGTTCCATTCTTATCTCTCTTATCCTATTCAATGTCAGATTTTCTTTTAGACTTTAGTCCTAAATCTAAATAGCAAAACAGCATAAAGATTTAAGAACAAGGTCCAATATATTCTAAATTTACTGTAGGTAAACAAAGAGTATTATAAGCAAAAGGCCTGTTTTTCAATTATCACCACGAACTTCACCATCTGATTCCCTTCCTCTGTATATTTTTCTACATCTTTTGGATTGATCTCCTGTGGTATACAGTGCTTTACATATTGTGGAGTTCTTAAGCATCATGACTGAGGGTCTAGAAGGACTCGCCAGGGCCAACTTGTCATGGCTAACTTACGGCAGGACAACTATCCACAGCCAACTCAATGCAGGACAGCTCACCGTGGGACAATTCAATTCTATATTAATCATTTCATTCTGGTACTTTTATTATTGGTGGCCATGTTTTCATTGAAATTATTGTAACTCTTTTATTGCTGGATTAATTAGCTTTATTATTATTGACAAGGTGATAATGAAATTAATGTAACTTTTGAATTTGTTGAATTGTCCCACAGTGACTTCTCCTGTGGTGAGTTGGCAGCAATGAGTTGGCCATGGATATTTGGCCATGACAAGTTGGCCAAGGTAAGTTGCCCCATTCCATACAATAGAGAACTAAACCTGACATGGGAACCACAAGACAGTATAAATATGCAACTCAGATTATAATTTTAAGTAACAGCAGAATAATGCCAAGAATAAAGAGAGTATTTAAGGCTTTATCTGCAGCTTCCTTCATGGTGCCCTCACCACCCTTTTATGGATTTTTTTTTCCTTCTTAAAAAGCAATCATACACATCACCAATAAATTGGAACTGCTCTTGTAACTACATTTAATAGTTGGAATAAAACAGGAACTAGAAAGAGGATAATGTTGAAATAGTAAAAGTTAAACATGCTATGGCATGAGTGGTTCAAATAATCTCATTCTTTTTAGAGTCTGTTTCTTCTTTTCTCAGTCTGCATTTTGCTAGGAAATCAAATGGTAAAACTTATTTAGTGTAAACCACTAGAATCTTTTTTTAAGGGATGGGAGCTAGGGGTGGATTCTACCGGTTTGGACTAGTTGTTATGATTCTCTGTAATTCAGAGAGCAGGTAAATCGGGCCTCTGGCTGGCCCCACCCGTCTTCGCCCGCTTCTTCACTGTTTGCCCGTCAGTCCTGGGGTTATGGTACAGTAAATGAAATGAATTTATTTAAATATAATCCAGTAAATATTTGAGCTGCTATTTAGACCAGCATCTTTCAGCATCTTTGCAGGAAGATGCTGAAAACCTGGCGTACTAATTGTGCTGCTTTGGCAATTTCGACTGTGATTTCCAAGATGCTTGATAATATAAGTGGTTTGTAGTTATTCCACATTGTGATTGACAATAGAATGAAGTCTTCAGCTTAGTCTTTATTCATTCCTATTTGGACGGTTTATTTTGGTGGGAGGGGGGTATCTTCTTTTGATTCCTTAGGTATCATTAACAACAAAAATACAATATCTTTATTTTTTTCTAGGCAGAAGGCAGGTGTTAAATAATTGTTACTCTGAAGCATACTTATTTGCTTGAAAAGAAAGAGTGTGTATATGTGAGAGATACACAGAGACAGAGGGGGAGATGAGAGACACGTTTTGCTGCTATTTGAGATTTACACCCCTCCAAAAATGCTTTTTTTTTTACTCATTTTCTTTTTTTGTTGCCAGTCTTGTTGCTTCTTTATCTGTGGCCTCTTCTTCACATCATTAGCTCAAAACCTGGCAGGTAATTAAACCTGTCTTTGAATTAATCCTCTTCTGTATTTGTTTCAGTAGGCTGCTTTGATTTTGGTCCCAATCTTTTTTTCTTTTTCTTTTTAAACTGAGATTTGATCCCTCATTATCAGACTTGAGGTCAAATCAAAGAGATTCCTCTCTTCCCCTCCAAATATTCATACAGCCAGCTTGAAAATATTTTCATGCAGCCTGGAGAATATCACCCCTGCCTTCATCCATCATGCTATGTGTCCTACACACACACACACACACACGTAAGACATTTAACCTTCCAGCAAGATAGGCCTAACAAAGTTTTAACTTTACATGTGCTCAACTACATATTATACAAAGCAAACCAAAAATGGGAAAAAGTACCAAGATAAGTTGAATAGGCCCACTTGGTGGTCTCTTATTGGTCAATGACTGAAAGTTCTGCCTATCTTGTCTGTCAAATGATCCATACCAACCCCAAAATACTCATGCTCCTTCCATTTTCCTTGACTGTAACATGCTAACCACATAAAATCAATAATCATCCTTGGCTAGAATCAGAGCTAACTATATCCTTGTCCTTCGTAGCTCTTTCTAAAGGCAGAACATTAATTAGGGGTCAGCTCCTTTTCTAGTTGACTTGTAGCATGTCAAAGTATTCACGGGACATAGAATTACATGGCCAGTTTGGGGAAACGATTCAAAGAAATAAATATATGTTATCAGTCTGACTGGAAGATTAAAAATATTGACTTACCCGTCCAACTAATATAGGTTCAGGTCCGGAAAATTCTTCTAACACAAACATTTGATTCCATACCCAGCCTCTCTTTGAACGGTTTAATACTCTTTGTTCTTCACTGAGTTCATTTAGTCCTCTACTGGGCCTACTGGGTAGAACTTGAGAATGATTCATTGGAGCCATGTATATTGATGGAAATGCAGTAATCCATAATATTACTAACAGAGCCCATGTATCCATAAGCATTTCTGCTAGCCCTTCTGGCATTGTTCCACACACTAAGCAAATCACCACTGAAGAACACAACCCAATTATTCTGCTTCCTTCCAGATTGTAGTCATCCGATTCATCTTGCAGCAACGAAGATCTACTTAGTGTTCCATTGTGTTTTTAGACCAATGTAAACATAAGGAGAGACTGCTCAGACAATAGAAATGCCCTCCATTGGAATTTATTATCTTCAAAGAGGCCTAAAAAAAATTCAGAGAGAAAAAAACTGTAGTTAGCAATACAGTAAAACAATTGGGAATGTGTGACTTGGGTTTTTTCAAATCTGTACATTCTAAGTTTGTACATTCTATTTTAACAATCCCATTTTTAAAAAATTCATTTCCAAGCATTTTGGGAAATAAACCTTTGCATCTTTGAAGCAAAATGGAAGCCATTCAATAATTTCTTTGGGTAGAGAAACTTTTTCTTCCTTCCCACCAATCAATATGCACTACCATTTTTTTCAAACCTTTTAAAATTTTTAATGCTGAATTCACATTTACTGGCATTTACATTTGAAGACTAAAAATAATTTGTTCAATGGCGTTGAACCTAAGTTTCCGATTGTAGCAATGATGCTAATGATGATTTAGTTTGTTGTTGTTTTTGTTTAATGCAACTAACTACAAAAATTACTGGTCCTTGTAAAAATGGTGATATTGATTGTGGTGATTATATTAATTATTTTAATAACAAAAAAGTTCATTCTGGAGCACCCCTTGAACTCCATCAATACTGTCAATCAATTGTAAAAGGCAGCATTACTTGGAACAGCTTATATCATTCAAGGCTAATTTTAACACCATCAAACAACATCTGCCTCACCTATAACATTTATATTTTGTTATGTTTTACTAATCTAGGTGGAATGTTAATATATATTGCTAGTCCATGTATGATATGCCATACACTAAGTAAATAAACATTTCTCCTAAATCCTTGAGAAGGAGTCAATAGGCAAGTAAAATGCTAGTTCCAGTCTAAACATCTTTTTGACTATGCAACCAGCCACAATAATAATAAAGCACAAGCTTTTCTAAATAAATTATTCTGAAGCAACAACTGGTGGTGACGTGATCAATAAGACATTATCTGATTGAATTGTGACTATGGAAAAATACTTAGCAGGGCTTCTCTTAAACTGGAAATACGGAGAGAAGAATACATGGAACAGTCTATAAATTATATTTCAATGCAGCAAATAAAGTCTTTGTGTCTCATTTTGTATGTGGAGACTATTTTGCAGTTATGTCTTTTCCTGCCATATGCTATTACTTTAATTAAATTAATTAATTCTTTCTATCAGAAAGAACAGAATTTTGTAGAGGATTTCTGTGGCCAATTTTTAAGGGATTCTAAAAAATTACAAATTGAAAAATAAATGATGTTCTTGACAGGGCGGGGAAAGAAAAATATCTGCTTGAAATGGTACTGTTTGCTATTTTGTTCTTCTCTTCTGTTTTCTTGTTCTTCTATCTTTGTGTTATTTGAGTACTAACTGTTTACTTTCTGTGAGATCTTTGCTCAGCTCTGCTGGCCAATTTTTAAAAGATATGATTTCTTCTCTAACACAAGCACACAGAGAGAAAGAGAGATGGAAAAAGAGAGGGAGGGGGAGGAAAAGATTTGCATCTCAGATTAGAAGCAATTAGAATCATTGTTCATAATAAATTTTGCTTCAGTTACTCATACCAGAAAATTGATTCCACTTTCTATTTTCTCCTTTTCTCCCACTTTTGTTGCCCCCACACTTTTTGATTTTACTTATTCTTTGTTTTTATTCATTTTTATTTTAAAACTTCAGTAAAATTATGATTTAAAAAAAAAATTACCAGAAAATTAATTATACTCCATAAGTCAATATTTGGCATCTAAATGAAGCAAGTTGGCCTCCATGTTTTAATAATTGCAAATATAAATGCTGGAAGCCAGAAAACTTTGATATCTTTTTTTTTTTTTTTGTCAATAGCCCTCAATTAAATTAAAATTGTGTGGGGGGGGAAAAAAAACTCTTCTCCAATTCCAGAATGTCTTCATTCAATTCTGATTTTTTGATCTTACCTGTTCCCACTCTCCCAACTCAACTCAATTCAACTCAATTAACTTAATGGTCTTTCTGCACCAACTCAGGAAGCTCAAACTGCCCAAGGAGCTCTTGATCCAGTTCTATAGAGGAATTATTGAGTTTGTCATCTGCACCTCTATAACTGTCTGGTTTGGCTCTGCAACCCAACAGGACAGACATAGACTTCAGAGGATAATTAGGACTGCAGAAAAAAACAATTACTACCAACCTGCCTTCAATCAAGGACCTGTATACTGCATGAGTCAAAAAGAGGGCTGTGAAAATATTTACAGACCCCTCACATCCCGGGCATAAACTGTTTTAATTCCTACCCTCAAAACGATGCTATAGAGCACTACACACCAGAACAACTAGACACAAGGACAGTTTTTTTCCCTGAACACCATCACTCTGCTGAACAAATAATTCCCTCAACACTGTCCAACTATTTACTAAGTCTGCATTACTATTACTATCAATCCTCCCATCACTCCTTATTACTCATCCCCTCCCACTTGTGACTGTATGGACTGTAACTTTGTCGCTTGTATCCTTACGATTCATACTGACTGTTTCCTAGCATGAGTTGATTGCTTGTTGTACCCTATGACTATTATTAAGTGTTGTATCTTATGATTCTCAACTCCTGACATATGTATCTTTTCTTTTATGTACACTGAGAGCATTTGCACCAAGACAAATTTCTTGTGTATCCAATCACACTTGGCCAATAAAGAATTCTATTCTATTCTGTTCTGTTCTGTTCTGTTCTGTTCTGTTCTGTTCTATTCTATTCGTTATGTCTGTCTGTCTAAATGTCTCTGCCTGATGCCTGACTGCCTATCTTTCTATCATCCATCCATCTCTCCATCCATTCACCCATCTATCCATCCATCCATCCATCCATCCAATTTATCCAATCTATCCTATAATCCTAAGTATCCATAAACAAATCTAAGGGTAACATGCACAACAAAATTGCTTTTTCAATACTAGTTGGTTTGGGAAGGGACTGTATAAAGTGAGAAGGCATATCGGTGTCTTCTTGTCTGTTAACATCCCTTTACATCACTCTCTCATTTTCTGAGCTGCCCTCCTGGAAATTACCATTATGAATTTTCCATGTGATGTTTTTACTTGGGGTTTAATTGCAGTGGGAAGACACAATAATGAATGAGGGACGCAGTAGCTCAGTGGCTAAGATGCTGAGCTTGTCAATCAGAAAGGATGGCAGTTTGGTAGTTCGAATCCCTAGCACCATGTAATGGAGTGAGCTCTTGTTACTTGTCCCAGCTTCTGCCAACCTAGCAGTTTGAAAGCATGTAAAAATGCAAGTAGAAAAATAGGGACCACTTTGGTGGGAAGGTAACAATGTTCCATGCGCCTTTGGCATTTAGTCATGCCAGCCACGTGACCACAGAGACATCTTCGGACAGTGCTGGGTCTTTGGCTTTGTAACTGATATGATCACCGCCCCCTAGAGTCAGAAACAACCAGCATGTATATGCTAAGGGAACCTTTACTTTTTTAAAGACACATGAAAGATGGTTTTGCTGGCAAGAAATAAATAACTTGCAACACTTTCAATCACTTTCTAAGAGAGGTTAGAGCATGGCTCTACACATCCCATCATAGAAATAGGATCAAAATGTTCTCCTTTGTTCTCTTGTTTCCCTTCAGTCAAATTAAGAATGTTAAAAAGCTGACACAGAAACTGTATTTTTAACACTGCACAACAACTCTGTGTATTTCAGGGCACCTGACTAAACTCAGCATAAACCTTATTAGAAAACTAAAAAATGTTGTGACTTAACTATAGCTGCCACATTCAAGAATGCAAGTGCAGTATTCTATTATTATTATTATTATTATTATTATTATTATTATTATTATTATTATTATTATTATTTGTTAGCATGATGAAGGAAGAGAAAGGGAATTAGCTAACTAGAAGTGCTATTTTTGCAAACATTCTGTCTGTTCAGGTGCTTTTAAAGGCGCGCATGCATCCATATTATACACACAAACCACATTTGACAGGAGATTTAGACTTCTTTCTCTCTCAACTCAGAAGTGTTCAATTAAGTTTCCATTGAGCCATCACTAATGCATCAAGATTCATTAGCCACAATTGAATCCAGTCTTGGAATAGCTCTGTAGGAATCTCTAGTATTGCCAGACTCACAAAAAGCAGCATCAACCACAACAGAGAGAAGAAACAACAGCCACGATTTAAATGGATTTTACATTAAACCTAACTTGATTCTTGAGTTATTTTAGGCAAGCATGAGCCATAAAATGTATCAGTAGAGAGTTATAATCACAACATGACAGTGCCTGGATGCTAGCTTGTTTTAATGCCAAGGAACCCATTTGGCTGAAATATTCTTGCTTCATTTATTTTATAAACTCTGCTTTTCCTGTATTACAGGCATACAACAAACAATAATGACCATATGCAAGAGGGGGTGATTTCTCTTCAGATAGCAATGGTAAGGAGTTTCTGAAAATGTAGTCCCTATTGACAGAAGTAACAGGTGTTTGTTTTTTCTGGTAGCAAAAACAAAGACCCCTAGTATGTGGAAAGGGATTTTTTAATAGAAATCATCAGAGACATGAAGTTAATTCAGTAGATGACAGGAAACTGTTGACAGATATAAAGAAACAGATCACCCTAATGTTTATAGAGTTGTGGTATAAAAACTGCTTTGGGAGGATCATATGAGAATAAAAGGCATTTATAGAAAAGGAATATCCAATTTGTAGACCTAATATAATTAAAGGGAAAAATTATTAGGAGTCACTGACTGTCCTACCACTTCCACCACCCTACTCTGATCTCAGTAGGACCATCTCCAAAACTCCAGAATAAAGAAGAGAGATTTACCAGTCAGACATCAACATTTAAAGAAATATTCATTGACTGCATCTTATCTCTTCCATGCGTGTGCATAAGTCTCAAGTTGAGAATGGAAAAGTGATAATGTAGAACCTTTATTATTTAGAAATAATCCCATAAAACCAAAGGGCTTCCATTCAGATAACCATATAAAGGCTTGTATTATGAGACCAAATCTACCAGGTGGGAACTATGAAGCTATTTCTGTATTTGCTTCATTTAAGTAGTTGTTCTTTTGAAATCAATGAGATTTAAATCTACATAATATGCTTAGGGTATAAGCAGAAGGATGAAATATGACTAAATGTACTTGCATATATCATCTAATTGATTTTCCAGGTTAAGACAAGGCATATGATCATATAAAATGCACTTAAGTGCTTTGATTTTTATGGTGTAGTATACAAACAATGCAATTTTGTACTTAGGGGCTGTTGTAATAAGAAAAGCGATGCGTTTCAAAACCCCATTATTAACTTCCTTTGGCTTATTTCAGAAACTCACTACATAAAAAGAACTGCACAAAAAAAAATCTCAAAGACAAACAAAGTTAATTTTTAAGACGTATAATGAAGAACCCCTTTTAATAAATACAAAATCATTGTTAAGGCTGTCTTAAACTACAAACTGTCTTTTTATCAAATAAGTGTTCATCACATATTTCCACTTTGATTTACACTGTAATCCCCAGGGTTTCACATATTTACAACATCTTGAGAGTTAGGACCTGTTTAGAAATAACACTTCCTTTAGGGTAATCCATTGCTAATTCCATTTCACATTGCTGCCTTGATGATCATTGTGACTACAAGTTATAGATAAGTCCTCTGACCTCAACAATTCATTAAGGTGCATTTGATCGATTCCCAGACATTTGTTGTTACATTTCTAATGCTGCGGTATTGAATTAATTGAAATAAATCACACTGCCAAGGGTAAACAATTAAAAAACCTTGTTTGATAGCTCTTTTCGTATGGAGTTATGGCAGAAGCAACGTTTGAGAAGACCACCAGTAAGGAGTAGTCAACTATCAGCTTGGTATCATTCAACGTAGGAGAAGAAGTCAAGAGGAGGAAGAATAATTGCAGGCAGATTTCTTTATTCTTACTCCAATTCAGTCCCTGGTTTTCATTTACCTCTGCTTTATAAAGAGTTGAGTGTTATGATTAAGACATCAGGGTACAAACCAGGAAACCATGAGGTCTAGTTTTGCCTTAGGCACAAAACCAGCTGGGTGATCTTGAGCCTGCCATATTCTCTCAGTTCTAGGAAGGAGGCAATGGAAAACCACATGCAAAAACCTTACCAAAATAACTGCAGAGACTAATTCAGACGTTTTCTTGGAGTCAAGTGGATGAACTTGTGGGCATACAGACATGCACAAACACACAGACACAATCACAGACACACACATACACAGACACAGAGAGAGAGAGAGCTCTTGAGTTTAGCCTGATTTCTGGGAGTTGGAAAGATGGATCCATGTAGTTTTCTCAGCAATAATACAGATATAATTTATCATTACCTTTTTCCATGGTATATAGGTAGTCCTGGACTTAAAACAATTCATTCAGTGACTGTTCAAAGTTACAATGGCACTGGGGGAAAAAAGACCTAAGACCATTTTTCACACAACTGTTGCAGCATCGCCATGGTCATGTGATGAACATTCAGACACTTGACAACTGATTCATATTTATGATGGTTGCAATGTCCCAGGATCATGTGATTTATCTTTTGCAACCTTCTGACAAGCGAAGTCAATGGGGAAACCAGATTCACTTATGGAGGGTGTTACTAACCTCACAACTACAAACAACTGTGGCAAGGAAGGTTGTAAAATGGGGCAAAATTCACTTAACAACTGTCTAGCTTAGCAACTGAAATGCTGGGCTCAATCAGCTGTCTCACTTTTGCAACATGAAATTTTGAGCTCAATTGTGGTCATAAATTGAGGGCTACCTGCATTTTTAAATACCTTATGCCTATGGTGTTGAATGTTCTGATATTCTGAGCCTTCCACATGCTTTAACATTGGGTAACACATGCTTTCATATGCTTTAACATTACAAAGAATTAAAATCCCACTACAGCATGGATGGTGACATGTAACCCATCAGATATCACTAAACAAATAATTCATGTCCAGATTTGTTATTCAAATCATCTACTTCCTAGGTATAATTAGTATTCCTTGCAGCATGGGTGAATTCCCCTTAAGTGTTTAATTTGTAGTAACTGTGCAAAGTAAAATATAAAGAGCCCAAATTAAAATCTATGTGACGCCTAAAATAAAGGCGAGAGGGAGAACTTGCCTACCATATTTTCACATTTTAGAAAGCAATATTCTCTTAAAAACCATTCTTAAAATAATAACAACAATCTAGGAATGGAAACAAATTTGTATATTCTTCATTATGATATGAATCAGTCTGTTTTGCATTCTGGAATTAATATCCAAACTGGGGTTTGAGTTCCCAAATTGAGTAACGCAGTTCCATAATGTAAAATGCATGCTGAATGCATGGCTTAAGAAATCTGAGTCCAGAATGGCCAGAGAGATAAACATTGCTGATTTCCCCCACCACCTCCAAAAATTAGACTATTAGAAAAAATGTACATTGGAACAATGAATTATTTCTGCATGTAAGCTTGGAAATGTAGGAGAATTTGCATTCATATTTTTATAATAGCTGTGAACTGATGCAGAATTACACATATGTGTTTAGGCTAGCGTACAATATAAATAGACAATATAAATAGCCATACATTTTAATAGTTAATTAATCTTTGTATTACATTGTTTATAAGCAATGCTGGAGATTCCTTTAAATAGCTTGGGTCTCTAAGCATTAATGCTGGCAAGTCAGTGTCACTGTCTTCATCTTATTTCTCAGTTTTGTTTTTGTTTTGTTTTTTTTAAATTTTTCAACACACTGAAGCTGCCTGAATGTACAGAGTGGAATTATACATGAATATATTTGTGGTCTTCTACAGTATGTAAAAACAGATCAAAATGTATACACTTAGTCCCAAATGAATATATTATGCTGAAAAAATAGAATTAAGGTCAGATAACAATCCTTTTCCATGTGTTTACTGAACATCTGCCAAATTAAACTTGGCATTTCAAAAAAAAAAAAGTACTTTTAAAAGTTAAAAAAGAAAGAAAACAGACAAATAAGAGAAGAGAGAAAAAAGAATAGAGCACAAAAATCATTGAGAGGGAATTCACAAGCATCATAAAATTAGGTTACTTTTTTCAATATTCATAGATTAATCTTAAGTGACTGAAAATATATTGTTTTATAAATGAAAGATAAAGTTAAAATCTAAATAATATATGGATATGAACAGTATAAGTAATAAAGTAAGATTAAGCATATCACATTAAATTTTACGTAAGAGGCTGAAAATCTATCTTCATGTCCTTGAGAGCTTGAAATTATTGACTAATTAATAAAAATGGCATTGCCAGTGCTTCAGAAGCAAGTTCATTTATTATAAAAAAGTATTTCTGGAACAGGTAATGATTAATATATATCAAACAGATCTAAATAGATAAAATACACAAGGAGTCACACATCACCCCATTTCAAACCTCAGTACAGTTAAGTATAGTGAAATGTACATTTCGGTGCCAGTCATCAAATGTTGAGGTAGAGAACTTAGAGAAACTCGAAGTGGTGGAATAAAGAGGAAAGACAGCGGTCTATGGCTATTATCTTGTTTTTCCCTCCTTGAATTCATTTTCTAATATGAAGTTTGGACAACTCATTAGGTAAAATGGGGCATAGTCCCAATTTTACTCCTTGAGTTCTTTGATTATAGCAATAGCAACTTAGACTTGTATATTGCTTCACTGTGCTTTACAGCCCTCTCTAAGCTATTTACAGAGTCTCCCAACATTATTGCCCCCCAACATTCTGGTTCCTCATTTTACCAATCTCAGAAGGATGGAAGAATGAGTCAACCTTGAGCCACAAAGAATCAAACAATCGGCAGTGGGCAGTGAGTTAGCCTGAAGTACAACATTCTAACCACTGTGCTACCACAGCTCAGTATCAAGATTACCCTGGAAGGACCCTGTCATTTTCACTGGCATCCTGTCTCATACACATAACGCAGTACAAAAATATTGACTCCCTTTGCTAATCATTCCTCACAATTCTGTTCATCTTCACTTTCCCTTTTCTTTGCCTTGAACCCTTTGGATATTTCCTGATACTGGCAATCCATTATTTCAGGGAAATCAAACTGAATGCATAAATCGAGACCCACGTATTCTCTCATTCACCCACCAATATTCTCTCATCCACCCACTGCCCCCAAAAGATTATTTTAAATGAAAAAAAAAAAAAAAGAACCTGTCTTGCCACAAGGAAAATCATAACATTATTTTTTTAAAAAAAAATGTGCAACAATGCTTGTGGCTATTTGAACTCATAGACATTCTTATCCTATCTGCATATATAGGGAGTGGCTATAGGCCAGCATTTTCTTTGGAGATAATGTAAACAGGCACAGAAAATGGCATCGAGGGAGATGGTAATATTACAGTTTATCCTCTGCCAAATTGAATTTTTTTCTGGCTGGTCCTGTAGATTAGGGCAACCTTTATATGAATATTCAGCTCCTATGCACCCCCCATCTATGGAAACACTCATGCTCTGTTCTCTAAATTCCAAATGTGTCCATAAATCAAAGTCTCCCTGTTTTGATGCAAAGGAAAAAAAAAAAAAACACGAATGTGCCACCTTCTTCCTTAGTTTAAAGGGCTTTGGGACAAACAAAACCCCTCTGTTCCATGGAATTTACCCCCAGATGAGGATAATAAGGAAGACAATTTGGGATGCCTTGCAACAATTCAATCAGAGGGTTTTTTGTTTTTGTTTTTAAAGACAGTACCCAAGCCAGTCAACAACAACAGAAGGGTGAAGGAAGAGATGGTGGGTTTGTTTTGTGCGTATGTGTTCGTATTTTACCATTTGCTCCAAAAGGAGCAAACTACACCTTTCAAGGTTGAGGAGACATGCAGATCGTTTCCTGTGCGACAGATGGAGGCGCTTCAGAAGTTAGGATCTAAACAGCAAACAGGGGACTCACAGTGCTCCCTGCTAATGGCAAGACACTGTAAGTTGCTACTGAAATAAAGTCACAATGTCTCACTCTTTTCCTACAAATTATCATACACAGGCTCTGTGCAAAGTCTTACAAATACCCTTTTGTTCTTTTTTCCCCCCTAATCCTTAACAGCACATTTGAGCCATAGCTTTTTCCTTTTCTTTCCTCTCCTTTCCTTTCCTTTCCTTTCTCCTTTCCTTTCTTTCCCTTCCCTTCCCTCCTTTCCCCTTCCCTCTCCTCCCTTCTCCTTTTTCTTTTCTTTTCCCTTCCCCTTCTCCTTCCCTTCCTTCCTTCCTTCTTTAAGAATTTGGACCACTCTTCTTGTTCTAACAGTGCAGGCAGTTTATACCAGGGCAGAACAGATTAGAAACACACACTAAGGAGCGATGAAATGAATAGTTCTTGTTCATTGCAGCCATCCAGCATTAAGCCTGCTAATTTGATGCATACACAAATGCAAAACTTTAAATGTTTTCAGTAGTTTCCTTAATGGAAGACCTGAGTGCTTTCTCTCGGTAATTACATGAGCTTATTGCGCTACTCACTTCTTGACTTTATTCAAACTATGCCCCCTGTTGCTTATTATCTTTGTTCCTTGCAAGAATCTAAAAATCAAGTTCTTCAATCTGTTACCTTCCAGTTGTGTCAGGACTATAACACTCAGAATGTCAATTCAGTATGGTCTTTTTGGCCACACTACCTCAGAATTCTGGGTATTGTAGTCATAGCCCATCTTCAAAGCACCAAACAAAATATTTCAAGACACCTATTCAAAATGGACACAAGCTCTTCAAGGCAAAACTGTTTCACAATTCAAATCAACGGCAATCTAATGTGGGGAGAAAAATAATATATCAGTCAGGCCATCTTTACATCTTTTATAACCTGAAGCCATATTTCTCCTTTTGGGCACAGCTCCAGAAAAGGACAAGATGAACTTTTACAAAACTGGATGAGGTTTGAGAAAAAAGTCCCTTCTATCACCATCATTACCATTTTTGTTTTATATATGTATGTGCTAGAATACCAGAAACAATTGAAATTTCTGTATTATTGACAATCAAAGCAAAAACCATCCCAATCCAAAAGAGTTGAGTATGTTTTCAAGTTGAAACAAAATTGCTATTGATAAGAATAAAGGTAGATGAATGGATAGATGGATAGATGATGTATTAATTAATTTTACCTAGCCAAGTTATTTGTTCAGTGAAAGGAGTCCCACAACTGAAAACCTCACAGGAACTGCCACTGTATGTTTTTAAAATTATCCTTCTTTTTCCTATTCTTGTTGCTTTTGAACTGATCACACAATGGAGTGATAATTTACAATGAGAGCAAACATACCCACAGCCAAATGTATCATGACCAGATGACACATTTCCCAAAAATATTTTCCCCAATTGTTAATTGTTTGGGGGACTGCAAAAATAAGGGCAATATTGTTCTTGGGTACAAGTCAGAGAAAGGAAGACACCAAGTAGAACACTAAGTCAGAAATTATTGGCATATTCCTAAATAAATGTTTTTGTTTTTGTTTAAATAACTTTGGCACATTTAAACATAACTATCTTTTGAGGGTGTTATATAGGATGAACCACACTGAAAGAATTCTGTTTTGTGTTCTCTCTCTTCCTCCCTCCCACTCCGTTTCCCTACTCTCCCAACACACACAATGCAACACAACATTTGATCTGAAAAGTAGAAAGGCATTTTGGTTTTTCCAAATAATAAGGGATGGGGGGGACATGAGATTTAAACTGCAATTCCAAACTTCCAATTGTCATATATTGGGGAATGCAGTGAAGATTAAGTAAATTTGCAAAGTTTTCCTCCCTTAACTTTTTCATCATTAAGAGGAAGACAAATATGTATAACATTCGGAAGTGGAAAAATCACGTAAGATAAGACAGAGTTGATAGTGTTTCTAAGAGAGACAACTGTGCTGGATGGAACTGCACTCTCCCTAAAGAATCAAGATTACACCTCTCAAGTTCTCCCGGACACAATATTCATACTGGACGGGTATCATCAGGTACAGGAAAGATTTACCCAGAAGGTGGAAAAAGTGAGCTAGAGATTCATGAATTGATAATGGTAAGATTGGATTGTGATGTACTCTTTGTGAGTCAGCCCTTGAAGATAGTCCAAAATGTGTGAATGTGGAATTGAGTTTTGCATAACTCATATACAGAAACCAGTTCATTGGCTGCCAGTTATTTTCCAAGTCTAATGTAAGTTGCCCATAACGATATACAAATCTTCAGATGGCTTTCATACAAGTTATTTCCAGAAATACATTCTCCCTTTTAATTCCTCTATATGCTTAGGCAGTGGTGGGAATTCAACCGGTTCAACCGCACCACTTCAGCTGAACTGCTTGTTAAATTGCTGGCTGGCCATGCCACGCCCCTCCCAGGAGTCCCCACACACTCCATTTTGGCTCACAGGTAAGTGCAGGAAAGCCTGCTAGACCTGAAACGGGGTACAGGGAGGTACAGCATGCTCCCTGTCCCATTTTTGCTCGGGGGGGGGGGGCAGGAGGCCAAGTGCCAGTCATTAGAGCAGAGAACCAGTTGTTAAATTATTTGAATACTACCACTGTACTTAGGCCATCAGTGCCATGATCTGTTGCTAGTCTTCCCAATAATAAGTTTGACACCTTTAAGTTATGTCTTCTTCCTCTGAGGCAGGGATATTTTATGGAACAAATTGCCATTTGGTTTCAAGAAAATTCTCTTCTTTCTTATAATTTAGGAAGAAACTAAAGTCTTACTTATTAGTGCAGGGTTTTAAATGCTGTATTTTTTTTAATGTTGAGTATTTATTATATGAGTGTATATATGATTTTTTTTTTCCTTTTTAATAATGTTGCTACATCTTTGCAAGTTGTCCATAATTGTTAAACAGGTAAAAGGCCTAACATTTTTTTCTAAACAAAATATAAGTAACCATACATGTTTATAAAATGAAATTACTGGTAATCCACAAAGACAACAATGATATTCTCAGTGTACTTTAGACTCTTCACTACTCATCCAGTCCCTTGAAAAAAAATTGGACATTGACAGAGAAAAATATTTATAGCTCAGAGTTGGTGCTCTCTAAGCTTGGTTGTTTTCTTGCAGATGTTTTGTTACCCAAACTAGGCAATATCACCTGTGCTGTTACAACTGATGATATCACCTAGTTGGGTATTGAAATGTTTGCAAGAAATCAACCAAACTTAGAGAGAATCAGGGATCCCTCAAACTGGACACCTACATTTTTTAACTTTGCAATGTGCCAGCAACAGATGTTGCCTTTGCCAAGTTCGGTGAATATAAAAGCAATTTCATTTTCTCAAAGATGTTCAGCATTTTTTAAAATTAAAACATTGACTTTTTATCCATGCGGATCAGGATAACCTAAGGCTGGGAGGGACATGGGCAGTTCGCTAGCTCAGAGGAGAGTTGTGATGCACCAGAACTCAACATAGGCAGTCAGCCATTTATGGCCTCAAGTGGCTTGAGATATTCCGGGCTTTGTCACACTCTTGGGAGTTCAAATTCAGGAGCTGTCAAGCTCTAGTAAAGCACAGGGCATGGCTGGGTGATCTGCGTTCAGCTTGATAGGTTACAAGTTTCTGCTTGTTTTATTTTTTCTCTTTCCCAGCATGGTGTGGGGGAAAAAAAAAAACACCTTCCAGCTCCTATTTTATTTCTCAGTTCTTTTACTTTCAAGTGTCCTTTGAAGAATATATTATGTATGAAGCCATCTACTAAATGAGGAGAAAAATGTGTTTGGAAAGGAAGTTCATGTGCATGAAAAGAATAAGGCGTAATATTTATGTAAACTACTCATTCAACAAAGTGTTATTTTTCCCATCTCTGACTGCAACGCTAAAAATGGGCCCTACTTACTATGATAAAGTGAGCCATTACTAAAGGAAATGGATTATCTCAAGTGCTTAATGTCATAAAGGACAGACATAAAAGAATTTATTCATCAAAAAAGATGCTACCGGAAGCAGTAATACTCTATTTTTAGCTGTGGATTTTTTTAAAAAATGTCCTTCATAAGTTCACCTTTGAAAACAGTGTTTTGCATGGAGGAGGACTTATACTGGTTTTTCAACCTTTCGATGTTCATGTGTCTCCACCTGTAATGATAATTTTTGAGAAACTGCACTTACATAAAGATCACACCATTGGGACATTGGTTATTATATAGAGACATTGATAAACTCAATAATAGTGTTTGTTTTTCCCTTCATGCTGTTTGCCAATTAATCCCAAGCAGATGTAAAATCCATACAGGTATTTCTTCCTTAACAGCCCCTTTTTCAGTAACTATTTGAACTTATGACAGCACTGATCTTTCCACCAATTCTAGTTACAACAGCTACCTTGAGGTCATATGATCTCCATCTGCAATCTTAACTGCTGGCTTAACTATTGACGAACAAAGCAATGGGGAAGACAGCAGAAGGATGTATAGGGTGATTATGTGATATCACACTTAATGACAGGACAGGATTTACTTAATGACAATGGAAATGTCAGAAATATTGCCAATAAGCAGCCCAGTCATGCGTTGGTGAGTTTTAAAACCATGTTGCTTAGCAACATAAATTTTGGTCCCAATTATTATTATTAACCAAGATCTACCTGTAATTAATAATTTACAGGAGAAGAAGGAGACTGATGATGCTTTTGGAAGTATACAAATTCAAACTATATATATTCTCTCCAGAGGTGTAGGAAGGGTTTGGAAGTTGATATTTTTTTTTAAAAAAAAAGTCTGTGAATGTAGATTTCAACCTAGGTGCAATTTTTGTGCATAATGTGTTTTCGTGTCAGAAAACCATGCTATTAATTCTGGGAAATTGCAGAAGTTCTACAAATTACAGAAATGTATTGATGGCTCCCATATCCTGAGGGTCAAAAGTTTTCCACCCATGATTGGTTTACTACATCAAAGAATTACCACTGCACTCACTGAGGATAGTTTTAATCTGAACATTCAACTAATCATAGCAATTCTATAATCCTTATAATTTGTTGTCACTAAAGTTGTAATGGTCCACTTTGTAAAATAAAACCAAAAAATAGCCTAATTTCTATGTGCTCCATCAACCACACATAATGGTTATGAGTTGGTGGAGGAGGAGTTGATGATCACCCATGCATATTAAAAGTGGCATTCTGGATGATTGCCTTTTAATATCAAAATAGAAGGAAAATTAACATGTTCCTGTTTTGTGATCCAAAATTAATCCACATATTCCTTTCATTTTAAAGAGATCTTTTAATGTAACTGGTGAAAAAAATGCATTAAACATTTTTATGTGTAACTGGCAAAAATATGCATTTATGGTGGAACAGTGGTTAGAATGCAGTGTTGCAGGCTAACTCTGTTAACTGCCAGTTCAATCCTGACTGGCTCAAGATTGACTCAGTCTTCCATCCTTTTGAGGTTGGTTAAACATGGACCCAGATTGTTTGGGGGCAATATGCTGACTCTGTAAACTGCTTAGAGAGGGCTGTAAACCTCTATGAAGCAGTATATAAATCTAAATGTTATTGCTACTCCATCTGAATCACAAAATCAGAAGAATAGCAATCAATTATATGGTGGTAATATCTTACATAATGATGTTTACCATTTAAAAGATATAGACAACAGCTATTACTGATAGGTCCGTATACCTTCCCCTCATCGTCTCTGCTTCACTCAGAAAACTACTGCTTTTAAAATATGTGAATATTTGGAGCAAGTGGAAACAGTGCCCCTTGTGCCAAGTGCCCCCTAAAACAATTATTTCTGTTCTGCAAACTGTTTCCGGCATGCAAACCTTATATGAGCTGCTGAAAGCAACACTTATTAGTTTTTTGTTTTTTTTTTATCCCAAGTACTTTTTTTTAACTTTTGTACAGGTTTATTTGTTCCATATAATTGTGTTTTATTCTGTTACTACATATGATGAGCTGATCAGAGTCATTCCGGAGTTGTGTGGCAACTAAATCAATAATTAAAATTAAATTAAATCATTACATAATTTTAATTTGGTTTTGCAGCAAATTATGCCACCTCAACTAGAAATGTAAGACCAGCTAGGTTCTTTTGTCTCGCACAGTCAGTGGCCCATAAGCAAAAAAAAGTTAACTTCCTGTCATCAGTAAACATCAGCCAATTGCATTGCTGTAATATCTAGTGACAAACTGTATGAATTTATAATTATAAATCTAATGTGGGGACCTTACAGTATCTCAGGCCATAATGCTTTTATATATAGTCAGCTCATACATTCTGTCGCCAGCCAAACAGTGTTGTGAGCATGTTCATGCTTATAACTATACATTTAAAGCAGGTCCCGCAGTTATAACAACTCCATGGTGGCAGCAAAATATAAAATTGTCAGACTGATATTTTATGCTTCAAATTAATGCATATAGTACATTTCATCAGCTTTCCTCAAAATAGCATTTCCAAATGTATTGGACCACAACTCCTACCAGTTGCTAACTAGCATTGCCGGTGCTAGTAAGAAAGCATAGGTATTATATCCAGATGATGCCAAGCCAAAGAAAGGCTTCTTCACTTGAATAATGTCTGAAATGGACTGAATCCAGCTAAGCTCTTTGTTTTCCCTTTCTTTTGGTTCCTTATTCAATGACTGCATTCCTATTTTGTGGCCATACATACATCATCATTCTCCATAAAGTAATACAACAAGATATATAGCAATTTCTGCTCCCTCTCATCTAGGCTTGACGTGATCGGAAGCATATTGTGCCAAACAAATGTGTCATTTTAAATGGAGAAAGCTAGAAAGTGGATATGCTAAGCTCAGTGAAGAAAAGGAGAAGCTTTCAGTCACTACGTTGTGCCTCTTCTCCACTGAGGAGATTCTGCAAAACTAACGTGAGTGAAACTGGAATTTTATTTGCTGAAAAGTCCAAACAGATGATGGTTGACAATTCAGCACTCTTTAAGGCCAAGACACATTGCAGATTATCCATAATAAATAGTTTATCACTGCATTACTCTGAAGAAGCACTCAGCTTCCCTTAGGGTTATTTCAGATTTTGCCATAGATCAAGAAGAAATGAACGTCCAGTTTTGAAGACCTATCAGCCTTTTAAACTAGTTGCATTAAAAAAATACATTCTACTGCTTGAGATGGACAACTTTCCTGTCCGACTGTGTTAAATATACAGATTACCTTTAGAAAAGTACTGAGGCTGATATTGCAGAGACAAGACAAACAGGTTGGTATAGAAATATACCAACTTTTTGTATTGTTGCTTCGAGAAACGAAGGTTGTGTTTGTGTTCAAACATACATATTTCTGCAAAATCTGTTATATACATAGGATTCCAGAAAAGGTTAATTGGGTTCATTGAGAGAAAACTGTACAAACACACACACACACACACACACACACACAAAGAGAGAGAGAGAGAGATCTGAAAATATTTATATCATAGATGAAAGACCTATAACTGATTTCTCCCTCTGACATGTATATGTGTGTGTGACCTTCCAGTCACATCCTAAATCTCAACTGTTCAGCATGAAAATGTAAAGAACAATGAACATTGATTCCTTTAAAAAAAAACAAAATACCTTTGAGCAGAATATGATCTGTAAAACAAATATGCCATAAGTGGCTTTTAAATACTTACTGTATTTAATGTTGTCTAATACTATCAATGTCCTGCATGCATTGGCTTTTCAAATTACAGAAATTGCAAAGTGGTTTAAAAAAGCCTCTTTGCCTTCATAATCTGCTGCTAGGTTTCTCAGAGGCATATGCCTATCTTTTGGTGCAAGTAACTCTTTTATATTCTTGCTGCTGATATAACATAGAAATACTTACTCATCAATGGCAAAAACAAAGAAAGAGAATCAGATCAGTCCAGTTAAATATGAACACTAGTTATTTCCCAGGAATTAAATTTAAGCACTAGGAATTTAATTATTGGATTCCTGAACACAAGCAACAAACTCCAACCCAATTTAGGTCAGAATTTTTTCTCTGAAAAAAATTCAAAACCCTACAATAAATCAATCAACAAAATAGTGACCAAAAATCCATGCTAAAGCAGGGCAAGGAGAACTATATAAATGAACTTTTAGGTATCCAGAGTTTTACAGAAATGTTATTCCTTCTTCCAAACACTTTTTAATCAAGTCCCATTCTCAGAATTTGTTCTGCTGTTTCTATTGGTATATAGAGTTCATTACCATATAAAATTCTGATAATTTAACAGCTCAAAAGTTTACAACCCCTTATATAGTTACCAGTACACTTATTCAATACCTAGTAGTCTAGAACATATACAACCTATGAAATCAAATGAAAATCAAATCAAATGAAGAAAGTCGAGTGCCAACTTGGCAGAAACTCTATATAGTAAAATATAGCATAAATTACTCTATTGATAGATAATAATAAAGTGTGCAAATGTGTGTCAAAAATTCTACTGTCTGTAAACTAAATGTAAAAATCATTTTAAACAAGTACTTAAAACAAAGTATTTAAAGAAGTTATAAGTATGTATATTTCTCTTACGTAGGATTAGAGAGCTCTAGAGTCACTATTAAATTTGATTCTCCATAAACACAAACTGATATCACTCAACTTTTACTACTGGTCTTTCTGAACTATTCAAGATGAAAGCGAAAACATAACTACATTACAAGGAACACAAGTTATATTTCTTCGCATTCCATTCATTCATTCATTCATTCATTCATTCATTCATTCATTCATTCATTCATGAAATCTCTGTGCTTAAAA
This sequence comes from Hydrophis major, assembly GCA_033807585.1. NCBI lineage: Eukaryota > Metazoa > Chordata > Lepidosauria > Squamata > Elapidae > Hydrophis > Hydrophis major. The sequence continues at coordinate 12,221,290 of CM066338.1, forward strand.
ATCTGCAACATTAAATAGCAAAACTAGAGCACTATCAACGCCAGGCCATCTATTTGATGTAAGTAAGTGAGTTCAATAACAAAAAAATAAAGGTAAAACCTGAGTTTCACAATCGCCATTCTGTAGGTAGCTGTCATCCTTAAAGGTCAGCCTGAGTTTTGTTTCGTACTTCAGTGCAGATATTTTGTAAAACAAAGCATTCATGTAGGTACAGTGTCAGCAACAGTTTCCAATCTCCTCAACTCCGTTGAAAGCATCCCCTTGTTATGGATTTTCTTTCCCTTGTTGACTTTATCTCTCATCATGACAACATCTTGGTTGACCAACATTGTATTTTTCCCCATTAAAATGTTAAAATTATGTTATGTATGACTATCCATGCTAGATTTGACCATTAATATAAAAACATTTCTCCAGTGCTTAAAGATGTCCAACTGAAAGACTCTGATGGGACAAATATAATTCTCAGAAATCTTTCAACTTGTTTATGTTAAAGTTCTATTCCAAAAAAGACAATTTAATCTGTCGACAATAAATGTACCTGGGAAACCAGGTGATTAAAATGCCTGGATCTATTTATTTATTTTTCCCCAGAAAAGGGTATCAATAGCATCTAGACAAAAATGTTAGTGCATACATGTGTGCTTGTACATCCATATGGCCAGAAAAAAAAATCAAGCTCTTTACATCTTTACTTACTTTCTCCAAATAAATAAAACTTGCAGAGAACAATTTTATATAAAAAGCCAAACCACTGCAGTGATAAAATACAGTTGGGGCTATTTTATATGGATATAAACCCAAACCAAACCAAAAATAGATCTAGACTGAACTGGAACTACTTTGGCAACCTTTTAATTACAGCTAAAAGCAAAATTCAAATAAGCCTGGTTCTTATTCTTTATAGGTTATGATTAGCAGAGCTCCCTGCCAGGATGTTAGAGAAAGATTCTTTTTTTAAGAGAAAAAGAAAAAAATTGTGGATTGTATGCAGCAGGTAGAAAGTTAGCTGGAGAGATTTATTTAAACTGTTATTTGTCAAGAACTCTGACCTAAAATGCACATTTGCCTTCTAATGTCTTTTGAGGGGTCAACTGATTCCATTTAGTGGACATATATATATATTACACACATACACACACACACACACACACACACACCATTGATGATAAGCTATTTATTTCCTACCTGGAAGGGTCCCTCCCTAAGTTTCAACCAAGTACTTGTCTGATCATGGTTCCTATGATATGATGCATCATATATTACACACATACACACACACACACACACACCATTGATGACAAGCGATAGCTGCTATTTATTTCCTACCTGGAAGGGTCCCTCCCTAAGTTTCAACCAAGTACTTGTCTGATCATGGTTCCTATGATATGATGCATCATATACTTTAAGCCTGAGAGAGGATGAAAATTATAAAGAACAATATTTCAAAAGGAAGAGCTGCATTTCATGGGGAAGGCTCTGCTGTCTGATATTGGGTCTGCATAGATGAAGATAGGCATGCAAAGATTAAACTACTTCATAGCTACCCTTTGTTTCCTCCACATGATTTTTTTCTCCCCTTCTCATTTTGTTAAAGCCAAAGTGGTCAGCAAAAAGCTTACACAACAGTTATGATAAGCACAGATTGATTTATGCATATTTATTGATGGTGTTTTCATTTAGTGATAATGAGGGATGCTTTAGTGCCATTGCAGCAAACGCTATCATAATCTTCAGCTTTCATTGCTTAACATTCTATAGCTTTTCTAACCAGCCTCATAACTGATACCATTTACAGTTGGATCATTCTGGCTTGGATACTTTAAGCAAACTTGTATTTCTGCAAAAAGCATTCCCGGTGTCCATATTTTCAATTTTATTTTGCAAAGAATCCTTGCTGGATTCCTTACCTCTTCACAAAGCCTCACATAGGACAGCTCTATTCAAGTCTACTTCCAAAGAAGTTGCAACAATGTCAAGGGAAACAGGCTTTCAGAAAACCCAATCCATTTGTTAAAATTAAGTACCTTATTCCATCCCCAAGAAATTTCTTTGTTTTTTTTTTTTAAAAAAAGAATGAATGAACTTGAAAAGATTTGGCATAACTCCATTAACTCTCACACTGTTTCCTTGCAACTGAAGTGGGCAGATGATAAGATTTCTGTTTATGCAAACACAGTTAAGCTTTGAGATCACCAGCTATTAACACTACGGGGTCAACTTATAAAGAAACAGAAAAATCCCCTGGTATCAACAGTCAACTCCCTGTCTCTCCTGACCTCTTGGCCCTTCTGAAGGATCAATAGTTTTCAAGCTAACCATGCATCACAGGTATTTCTCTAGCCGAGGGAAAGGGAATTTAAAAAATGGGGTTTAGACTTAAGAGTTTGGTACCTGTTGGCATCTGTATTTCATTTGGCTTTGGAATGGTTCCATCTTGTTCGCTCTTCAAGCTGTTCAAGTTAAGATAGAAGCTGTAAGCTTCAAATCACCATGGAATCGGCATTTAACTCATGCTGTCGGTCCACTATTTTTTTCCTACATAGTGTTTCACCATCACCATATCACCCACAGGAAACGGCAGATCTGCAGGCAGCCCTCCCTAGCCTCCCAGCCATCATCTGATTTGCTTCCTCACCCCCAACTCCCCCCCCCCCCCCCCCGCAGCTGAACAAAATGTTCTGCTATGGCTCACTGTACTCTGCAGGGAAGACTGACAGCTTGATGGGGATGTTACCTCCAGAAGCTGTGAAATTTAAGCAGAAATGCAAAAGAACATGTCATTCTTCCAAGCCCTGACCCTTCCTCGATTCAGAAGGAAATGCTGAAGGTGTGTGTGGGGGAGTGGGGATTGGAGAGGAAGAAACAGATGAAGAAGAACTGCCTTTGAATGTCTATTGAGCTTGCTCTGTTTGGCAAAGATGCCACTCATATGGGATGATTCCTGCAAGTTTCGTCTTGCATTAAGCTGCTCTGCTTCTGAAGTGGGATAAATAGAGTGAATAAATAAGAGGAGGAGAGAAACAACTTGTAGATAAGAGGGCTGCTTTCTGCAGGGATGCCCTCTATTGCATAACTCAAAGACTGCCTGCTTTGGGAAACCTGGAGGAGACTGGACAGCTAGTTCTGGTTCTCCTGGGCATGGAGCGAAAAATGGATGGAAGCTCCTTAGAAGAAGTTCCAACCTGGGGAATAAGAGGAATTTCCTGAGGGTGAGAACTATTAAGCAAGGGAACAGTTTGTCTTGGAGTTGAGGGAGCTCCATCACTGGAGGCTTTGAAGAAAAGATTGGACATTCATTTGTCAAAGATGGGATGAGGACTCCTGCCTTGGGGGGCTGGGGGGGCTTGGACTAGAAGACCTCCAACCCTACGATTCTGTGATTCCTCCTTCAGAGTGGTCCAGGAGACATTGCTATTTTGAAAAAAAAAAAAAAAAAGAGGAAGGATCCCTCTCGTTCCATCCATTGCACCTTCCTCTTCTATCATCTATGAGTCTGATGGATGGATGGCTTCCTTCCCTTTCTTCTTCTTCTTCTTCTTTTTTTTTTTTTCCATTCTTTTTCTATGGGAGTGTGTGCGGTGTGTGTGTCTCTCTGTGTGTGTAAAGGGGACGGGGGTTTAATTTCAATGTCTTTCAAAATCTGACTGTAAGCCTATCTTCCAGCTAGGTGGAAAATAAGGAAGTGGGGAGGGGGAGGTGAGAAGAGGAAGATGGAGAAGCTAGTGCGCTAGAGCTTGAAACCCCAAGCCCCCCCCCTCCTCAAACCTTCAATAAATGCACCTCCCACCGCAAAGCTGGCACCTTTCGCTGTTTCTCCCTCCTCCCCAGGAACGGCAGAGCCAGGAAGGAGGCAGGGGAAAAAAAAGAAAAGAAAAAAAAATTCGTAGCTGAACGGTCGGAGTTAGACACACTTTTTTTTTTTTTTTGCCTTCCAACCCGACAGAGCCATCACCACCCCCGCAACAAGACCCCTCAACACACACACACACACACACACCACCTCTTCTGACGTGAGAACCTTCCTCGGGCAGGGAGAAAGGTGTCACTTCTGATGGGGGGGGGGAAGGAGGATGAAGGTGAGGAAGATGAGGATGAGGATGATACTCATAATAATCATGCTCCAAAGCAGGACTTACGCGGTTGTTTCCGGCTCGAAGAAGAGGAAAGAAGAAGAAGAAGAAGAAGAAGAAGAAGGAAAGAATTAAAATAAAAAATAAAAAACCCGTTTGGCGAAGTCCTACCACTTCGGGGCGGCCGGGGGAGGGGAAGGGGGGTAAGGGGGGTGGGGAGGGGAGGGGAGAGGAGAGGAGAGAAAGAAAGAAAGACGGCGGCTCAAGCCCGGAGAAGCCGGTGCGCTTCCAAAAAGCTCGGACCGAGGTGAGGGAAGATGTGTCCGGCGGCGTCCGTCTTGCCTTCGGTCAAACGAGAGAGGGCGAGCGGTGGGTGGCCGCCGGTCCGGGCGAGCTTGCTCGAGAGCCCGCCGCCGCCAACGAGCCCCCCCCCCTTGCCCCACCGCCTCTTGGCTCGTCGGCTGTCGGGTTGCGGGGCGCAAGTGTTGCTCTTCAGGCACCCCCTTTGAGCCGCCTCGCTTTCCTGTCCTGTCCCGGGGGGGGGGGGGGTGCTCAGTCTGGCTTCACTTTGGGGGGGGGTTCTTCCGCCGGGAGGCTGTGTCGGGGCTGTGTCGGGGCCAAAGAGCGGCGGAGTTGGGGCTTCAAACCCCTTTCTCCCCTTCCCGCGCTCTCTCTTTCTCTCCTTCTCTCTCTCCTTCTCTCTCTCTCTCTCTCTCTCTCTTTTTTTTTTTTTTCTTCTTCTTCTTCTTTTCTTTTCAATGCCGGGGCTTCGTCTGTCGGTGCGAGGCTTTCCGGCGGCGGCGGCGGGTGCAGCGGCAACAGCAAGAGCAGCAAGTGCGGCTGCCAAAGCCCATCTCCGGCGACGCGAGCGGGAGGGAAGGAGGGAGATTCCGAAATAAATCCGCTCATTCAGACGCCGACGGGCTCCGCGCGCGATCTCCCTCCTTCCTCCGCCCGCCCGCCCGCCTTCCCTTCCCTTCCCTTCCCCCCGCCCGCGCCCCCGCGCTCGCGCTCGCGCCCCCCCCGACGCTCGCGCCCGACGCCCCTCCTGCCCGCCGAAAGGGAAGCGCGAGGTGGGAAAAGTGAGCGAGGGGATGGTGAGTGAGACGCCTCCTCCTCCTCCTCCTCCTCCTCCTCCTCTTCCTCCCCTGACACTTCGGACTAAAAGGCCTGTGCTGGAGAGAAAGTGAGGAGGGGGCCGGGGGAGGACGGAGGAAGGAGACGGGGTGGGGTGGGGGCTTTCCCGCACACCCTCCCGCTTCTCCGTCCAGGCTCGCTAGCGCTCAACTTTCTAGCCCTCATGATGGTGTGTGTGTGTGGGGGGGGGGGGGGGGTTGGTTTGCGTTTAGAGACACTCCACTACTACCACCCGCTTACCTGTCAGAAAGCCGCGATTTGCAGAGTTTTTTCTTTCTCTCTCTCTCTCTCTCTCTCTCTCTCTCTCTCTCTCTCTCTCTCTCTCTCTCTCTCTCTCTCTCTCTCCCGCGCGGCAAATTCTGTCTGCTGGAATGCCTGCTGGGAATCCCCTTCCTCGGGAACGCCGTGCGGAGAGTTGCGGTTGGGGGGGGGGGGGGGACGGGGACGGCCGGAAAAAAGAGAGAGTGGGGGAGAGAGAGAGAGAGAGAAAGAAAGAGGGAGGGAGAAAGAGAGAGAAAGAAAGAGAGGGGGGAGAAAGAGAAAGAAAGAGAAGGAAAGAGAGAGGGAGGGAGAAAGAGAGAGAAAGAAAGAGATGGAAAGAGAGAGGGAGGGAGAAAGAGAAAGAAAGGGAAGGAAAGATAGAAGGAGGGAGAAAGAGAGAGAGAAAGAAAGAGAGAGAGAGAAAGAGATGGAAAGAGAGAGGGAGGGAGAAAGAGAAAGAAAGGGAAGGAAAGATAGAGCGAGGGAGAGAGAGAGAGAGAGAGAGAGGGAAAGAGGGAGGGAAGGAGAAAGAGAGAGAGAAAGAAAGAGAAAGAAAGAAAGAGATGGAAAGAGAGAGGGAGGGAGAAAGAGAAAGAAAGGGAAGGAAAGATAGAGGGAGGGAGGGAGAGAGAGAGAGAGAAAGGGAAAGAGGGAGGGAGAAAGAGAGAGAGAAAGAAAGAGAGAGAAAGAAAGAGATGGAAAGAGAGATCGGAGGGAGAAAGAGAAAGAAAGGGAAGGAAAGATAGAGGGAGGGAGAGAGAGAGAGAGAGAGAGAGGGAAAGAGGGAGGGAAGGAGAAAGAGAGAGAGAAAGAAAGAGAGAGAAAGAAAGAGATGGAAAGAGAGATCGGAGGGAGAAAGAGAAAGAAAGGGAAGGAAAGATAGAGGGAGGGAGAAAGAGAAAGAAAGGGAAGGAAAGATAGAGGGAGGGAGGGAGGGAGAGAGAGAGAGAAAGGGAAAGAGGGAGGGAGAAAGAGAGAGAGAAAGAAAGAGAGAGAAAGAAAGAGATGGAAAGAGAGAGGGAGGGAGAAAGAGAAAGAAAGGGAAGGAAAGATAGAGGGAGGGAGGGAGGGAGAGAGAGAGAGAAAGGGAAAGAGGGAGGGAGAAAGAGAGAGAGAAAGAAAGAGAGAGAAAGAAAGAGATGGAAAGAGAGAGGGAGGGAGAAAGAGAAAGAAAGGGAAGGAAAGATAGAGGGAGGGAGAAAGAGAGAGAGAAAGAAAGAGAGAGAAAGAAAGAGATGGAAAGAGAGAGGGAGGGAGAAAGAGAAAGAAAGGGAAGGAAAGATAGAGGGAGGGAGAGAGAGGGAGATAAAGGGAAAGAGAGAGGGAGGGAGAAAGAGAAAGAAAGAGAGGGAAATGCTGGGCAAGAAGGAAAGAAAGAGAAGAGGACGATCCATAGCAAGATGGATAGACTCAGCTTCAGTGGTGATGGAGATGAGAGGCAGATCATCATGAATAGACTCTCAAAGAGTCCACAGGAATTGGATGGCATGTAATCATCATCCTTCACTTAGAGGAGAAAGATGAAGGGTGAAAGTTTCAGATAGGATTTTCAGAATGAGTGGGCAACATTCAGATCTTGGTCAAAAACTCAGTTTTCAGCTCCCAGCAGGACTACAGGATGAATCTGGTTTCTCCTGAAAGTGGTACTGGTGTCGTCTTCTTACTCAGAAGTATTCCATGTTCGATAAGCTGAAAGTTCTCTTTAGTAAACGCTGTTTATTTTTAAGTGACTCTTCCCACACACACACACACACCCAAAAAACCCTGGCCATTTAACTTCAGTGAGTTCCATCTTTTCATGAGGGTTGTTGGGCTACTTTTCCCATAAAGGATAATATTTGTAGCTCAGGGTTGAAATATGAGGTCCCTGAGCTTGGTTGTTTTCTTCAGACATTTCATTAGCCAAACTAGGTAACATCATTGGTGCTCTGATGAGGTTTTCCCTTCTGCTGGTAAAGCCAGTACACATTTTCCCTCAGTATCTTCCCTTCTTCTTCCTCTCCTTCTTCATAACCACTTGCAAAAGAGATAGAAAAAGCATGAGCATTCAAATAATCATACACCTATGAGTGTATTACTCTTACTCATATATTCATGCTTTATTTTTGGATCAATGAATACCATTTCATGAACCCCACTCAAGTACTAAGAAAGCACATCCTACTTCCAATAACAAAGTTCTGTCACCTGCTGAGTCAAGAAGCAATGCAATTCTGCTTCCAGTGAAGAAAAGAATATGAGTTCCTTGATCACAGAGATAAATCTCCTTGCCTTCTGAAATTATTATTTTTTTAAAAAAATCAGTGCATTGTATGATATCCATTGTCCTTCTTTAGTTTATTGTTACTCTCTTTTGAATATCTTCTAAAAGGTAGAGTTATGAGAGGCAAAGAGAGAGAGATTAATTTCAGTCCAGCATTTCTCTCTTTTTGCGGGGCCTTTATTTCAAATGCCTCGGGTATCTCAAAGATACCAAACACAAGAGAACAACAAAAACAGCAATAAAAAAAGCTAAAGCATAAAATTCAGGGACTACTTGAAAGTCATTGTGTTTTTCTAATGTGGATCCAGGGGTTTTTTTCCCCTCATTACTACAAAAGGAATGAATATACTCTGGAATACTCAGTATAGTAATACTCATGGATTGTAGGGTGTGATTTGCTTCAGTTTGGCTTAGCATGTTTATAAACCCCAAAATTATAACATGTAAATTAAGTTATAACATGTAAATTAAGTTATAACATGTAAATTAAGTTTTCTGGAGTCAAGCTCAATTCAAAGCCATTTGGAAGAGTAACCATGGATGGAACTGACATTCATGAATGTATCTAATTTCTTCTTTAAAACTTCCTAAATTGTGGTCATCACCATATCTGGTGGCAGCAAATTCCATGGAAAAATTGTCCTATTTAAATAAATCCATTGATGTATTCACCTTACACACATCTACAGATAATTTTATCTCTACAGTACTTAGCTAAAATGATATCCATCCATGGTTGAGTTAGCAGAAAGTTATACTAGCATAAAATTGGTGGCCCTCATTGCCAAATATATGTTTGCTAATGTTGATGGTTTTCAGATACTTCCAATCACCCGACTTCCTCCATAGGTAATAGGAACCTCAAAGTGTGTGTGTGTGTGTGTGTGTGTGTGTGTGTATACCACAATATGTTCTTTGCTTTTGTTCTTTTTCAAATAAACTTTATTCAGTTTTCCGACAATTTAAAAAACATAAAAAACACAATTACATCAATGTTGAAGACATCACTTACATTTCTTAACCATATTCTTCTACTTAATTTTTTATTACATTGCAATTACTACATATTACTTTTCCTATTCATTCTCTATTCCTTACTCCTTCCTTATACACTTGTTACATAGTACATTTTCTGTTAATTCTACATTCAGTATATATAATTTCATATTTTTTAATTAGTTACAATATTTCTTTTCTTTCTATTCTTAAACCATATACACCAGGCATCCCAGACTGAATAATATATTGATTCCTCTCTATCCTTCAACTCTAAAGTCAGCCTGTCCACTTTTGTGTAGTCTAGAATTTTTCTCACAATATGGTATTTGAATAGTGTGGAAAATAGGAGAAAAATTGGAGACTTGTCTCATCAGCGCCCATGATGAGGAATCTCATCATGATCCAGGAATCTGGATGACTCTGAATATGAAGAAGCAAAAACAATAGGACCTGTGAAAGGTCAACCTCAGGACACAAAGCCAAGATTGACATGAGGCTGATCAAACATTGGTGAAGAGTTGGAGCATTCAGATGAGAGTAATATAAGTTGGAGTGTAAAGAGGAAAGCAGAGCAAAGGTGTTCTTGGCATACAAGGTTACAAAACTTGATTAGTGACAGCTTGCTGTCAACTGATTTAAGAGGCAGCCCTGACCCATGTTCTTTTGCTGGAACAATTGTCTGATCTCTGACTATTGTGTGATGCTCATGTGTTGTATCCTTGGACTGGATGACAAATCCACCTTGGCTATCTGACTTTCAGACTGGATTTGACTTCTCTTCTGGATATTCCTATTGGAAGTGAAACTATTCAGACAAGCTTCTGTCAGAGACCCTGCTTTGTTTACATTACTTCTCTGCTGTTATCTCTTCAACTTTGTGTAAAATTGCTGAGCTCCGCATCAACCATATTTGAATATGTAGTTGGAAACCTGATTGAGGATACATCTAAAATCTTTTCCTCCAAGGACTAAGTGAGCTGTCCAAAAGAAGATGGTTGTAGCTGAACTTTGTTTTCATGTCTAATCAGTGGCTCTCTAAAATTTGTGACTAGGCAGCTTTTCTAGTGACAGAAGAAGATGTGGCTCAAGTTTGCAATATTTCACATGCAAAACATTGAGTAGGAGGGGAGGTTGAGAAGGAGGGAAGGAAGGAAGGAAGGAAGGAAAACACAATTGGAAGAAGTTGAGCTTTCATGCTCAGCTTAAAAAAAAAAAAAAAAAAAGCAGAAAGAAACCCAGAAAAAAGGCAAAACAGAAAAGGAACAGAGTTGCAAAAGAAAGAGGAAAAAAAATAAACCAGAAATATTTGGAAATCATTTGTAACAGAGAAAAGTGGGCAAGGAGAGCCAAATGAGGACAACAGATAAGGAAGTGAAAGCAGTAGAGGTAACCTCTGAAGCAGCAAAGGTGGGAAGCCTGCCAAGAAGAGGCTGAAGGAGAAGGGCAGGAGAGAAGAGGCCAAGACCAGCAAGAACAAAACAAATGAGTCACCAGTTACAGACTACTATAGAACGCTACTGGAAGAGAAATTTGCTTCTTTTCCTTTTAACAGAATAGCCCTTTTGCTCCAGGTTTCAAGACATCATTTGTATTGTAAACCACTGAGGGTTTTGTTGGCAGTATAATAGATAAATCCACTCAAGAACAAAGAATGGTGTCCCTTTCTTTAGGCTGTGGAATTGATTACATACGTAAGGCCTGCTAATAATGCTCTTTAGCTTTGCTTTGCTCAGCCCCAACAGGTAAAATCGGGATTGCCTCTCATTGGGCCAGTTGTGGATGGATCTTCCTAGTTCTCATTTAAACACAGCTTTCTTTTTCCACTTTACAGGCCCCAATACCCATGTGAACACCTGCTAAGTGCTAATGGCCAAAGCATAATTTGTGGAACCGTGGTCCATTGATTAAACAACATTTGGCTGGATTTGCAAGTATTGAAACTTAAGTTATGGTTGACAGTGGCTTGGTTCATACAATGTACTCAATGTAAGCCAAACAACTGTGGATTAACGGGTACTATGAGCTCAACTTATTACTGCTTTCACTTCCTTCCTGCCCCACCAAAGTCAGCTCTTTTCTTTACAAAGTAAAACAATATAATCAAATATATATATATATATATATATATATATATATATATATATATATATATGTATATGTATATGTATATGTATATGTATATGTATATGTATATGTATATGTATATGTATATGTATATGTATATGTATATGTATATGTATATGTATATGTATATGTATATATGTATGTATGTATGTATGTATGTGGTTTTTTTTTAACGTATTGTGGTTTGTGTAAGTGAATAGGAAATGCAGCTTGGAAATCACAAAGTACCTCTTTAGTGGAAATCTTGGACCAATGAGAGAGTTTCCTTTTGAAAGAGAACCAGGCTATTAGAATTGGACTGAAAAAAAATTCGAAATGATGATAGGTGGAGAAAAAAAAAGACCTAGAACATTTACTCATTGCTGTCATGTACTAGACATCTGGACAGCCTCAATTTGGTAACTGTTCTGACCAAGGGCTCCTGAGACTGTAATTAAGCACACACTTAATTAAAACAACTCTTGTTTTATTTCAATGCTGGGGATTATGTTTATTCCCAGCCCCTAATGAGTCCCAACCAGTCTCTCAAAATAAGCACCCACCTTTATCTCCTTTGAGTTACTGCCAACAACTAAAGGGCCAAATGAACTATAAAAAAACCCAACCGAAGTACAAATCCACACAGAGCTTCAAGGATTAATCCAAACAGAGTGAATGACTTTGCTTCCTACAAAGGTTTCTCTACTTTTGCATTTCCTTAGAAGAGGGGTAATCACCTCCAAGCCTTACTCCTGAGTCACCCCTTTTGTCTCAGCTGCTCTTCCCTTCTAGCAGCTCTGCGCACACGCACACTGGGAACAGGCTCCCCTGGTTCCTCTGCCTCCCTGTTGCCAGACTCCGGAGGCTCCAAAGTCAGTACACAACTCTCAGATGATCCTGGCTCCAGCACTGCATCGGATGCAGGACCCTCGTCCGAGTCCTCCCCAGACTCCCAGACTGGTCCCTGTTCTTCCCCGCTGTCCGATTCCACTGCCATCTGCACAGGCTGCCGGCGAACCACAACAGTAACACCATTACTGTCTACCAAGACTTGAATGCATAAAAAATACAGAGTCAGTGTCTGCCTAGGTGAATAACTGTTCATTTAGAAAGCAGAAGTCATGAGTAACTTTTCTTCTGCAAGACTAAATGAATAAGAACACTGAAAGCAGCTCATGGCCTGTTACTGAAAGCAGCAAGGTATAAAGCATAAAGTTACCAGAAAATGGTTGCTGGAACACTCTCTGTTTACCAACTCTCAATTAGCCTTGACTTGTTTCCTTGCTGGATTATTTTGTGCTTGACATTGTTAAGTGTACACCAAAGTGCCATTTGATTTTTTTCCTCTCTATTTGTGATGTCCGTTGATTAGGCTTCTAAAATAATCAGTATTCCAAAGGAATAAGTCCGTGCATTGTCGATAAACATATTACAATGAATGCAAAGAACAGTAAATGGGTGGGAACTGACTGAAAGATGAAGAGCCAAACATAGGAGGAGATATTATTTTGGCAGAGCAAATAGGGAAAAGACCAAAAGAAAAGAAAAGAAAAGCATTGGAATTAAAAAGGGAAAGTAGAATAGTAAAGGGTTTTTGTTTTTTTTTAATAAAACAAAAGCACATGATATGATAAAGTAACTTGCCTACGGCAAAATTATTTTACTCAGATTGGGTCAATTGGTTATAATTGTAATTTCATTGGTGTAGCTCTTTTATCTAAATTATGACTCAAACAGCGTGAAATTCAGTTTGTTGTAATGGTAAAGGCATCAGGCTAGAAACCAGAAGACTATGAGTTCTAGTCCTGCCTTAAGCACAAAGCCAGTTGAGTGATTTCGATTCAACCATTTTCTCTCAGATTTAGGAAAGAGGCCATGGCAAAATCTTGCCTAAAAAGCAGCAGGGACTTGTGCAGGCAAAGATGTACAAACAAAGATCATTATGGGGTTGGAGAATAAAACATATGAACAGTTTCAGGAATTGGGTTTGTCTAGTCTAGTGAAAAGAAAGATTAGCACAAAGAAGAGGGAGTCAAGCTATTCTCCAAAGCACCTGAAGGCAGGACAAGAGATAATGGATGGACACTAATCAAGGAGAGAAACGACCTAGAACTCAGGAGAAATTTCCTAACAGTGAGAACAATTAACCAGTGGAATGGCTTGCCTTTGTGGGTGCTCCATCACTGGAGGCTTTTTAGAAAGAAGAGACTGGACAACCATTCTCTGAAATGGTATAGGCCAGGGTCTCCTGCTTGAGCAGGGAGTTGGACTAAAATAACTTCAAGGTCTCTTCCAACTCTATTGTTCTGTTTCTGTGACAGTTGCCAGGAGTCAACATTGATTCAAAGGCATGCATGCACACAAACAGCTATCCTGCATATTTGTAAGTTGTGCAGAGCAGTTAAGGGAATGGGTTTTTTTTAAAAAGAAAAACTTTAAAAGTGTTTAAAATACTGGGTATTTAAAAAAAAGAATGAATTAATAAAAGATAAGTACCTATTTAATGTATGGGAAAGCCAGCATTAAACTGACTTTTTGTGTAGTGCAGACTGGAAACGAGGAGACCATGAGTTTTAATCTTGTCTTAGGCACAAGCCAGCTGGGTGATTTTAGGCCAGTCACATGTCCTCAGCCCTACCAAAGAGATAGTGGCAATCAATAACCAAAAAGCCTGCCAAGAAAGTTAAATGGCTTTATTTAGTCATTCACTAGGCTTTAATCAGGGAGGTGAGTTCTGAAATTTCAGTGAAGAAAAATACATTGATGTAGGAGTCAAGGAATAATAAAGAGAGAGAGCGACTAAATAAATGTTCTGCCTTTCAAAATTTTAAGAAAGACCTTGATGAGATCTACTTTCAGATAAACATGAATAGGATTGTTCTGTAAAGAAAAAATTAATTGACCATAACTTGTGTGAAGACTAAATCCTATACATGCTTATTTGGCATAAGTCCCACTAAGATTAATAGAGCTTGCTCTTCAGAAGATATGGATGGATAAGATGACTACATACTGTACATTCAAAATGCCAAAAGCCAACTTCTCATATTGTTTCACCTTCACATATCATCTTCTTCCCTTTCGCTATTCTTTCTGTTTTGTTCTGCTTATCATTGAGCTGACATTCAATTTTGATTTTTCAAACCATGCTACTTTGGGTAGGCTGCCCTAATTCTATATTATTAAGAATCCTTGTATGGTCATATTTATTCATAGATTTTATGTAAGGAATGCGAGTGTCAGTGTAGGATCCTGGTTAAGGTGCTGAATTAGGAAAGGGGATTCAGTTACTAGTCCTCCTGTAGGCACAGAAGCCAACTGGATCAGTTCAAGGCACCAGAATGATATACAAAAGTCCATGAACTTCAAAGAAGAGAAATGTATTTTCTTTAATTAATTTGATTTAGCACCACTTGAATGACCTTAAAATGACAATATAACAAATCTGGGTATTTTATGGCTCATGGGCCACATCTGACCCTTTGACTATCTCTGTCTGGGCCACAGCATTGGTGGCATTGGGAGATGGGGAGTTGGTGTTGGGAGATGGGCCATGGGCAACATGGATGGGTGGTCATCCGCAACAGTCCTAGTTTCTGATGTGGCCCTCAATATAATGAAGTGAATAAAATACAGTACAATTTTAAAAATACAAAGACAAAAATAGGACAAAAGAAAAAAATGGTTTATCTTGCAATGAACCTGAGTATGATAATAACAATAATATATTCAATATACAACGTTCCTTCCACTAATCAGGTTCATCTAAATAAGTTTCAAAACATTTTAAAAAAGACAGCAACTTCATGTTATTTTTATGTTTTTAGAGAAATAACAAGCAGCAGAAAGGGAAGAGGACAGAAAACTACATACAAAGTTAAGAGATAATATTTTTTTTTTTTTGTTTACAGTGTGGATTTTAGCTTGCACTTTTTCCTTTCTTTAGAAAATAAATGCTTATATTTCAGCATGATGTGTTTTCAGTTAATTGGGGACAATTTATGTAACCTGACAGTTGATTATTTGAATGAAGGACAGAGTACAGGAGAATTATTTTTTGTGCATGCCTAATTGTTTGCTTGCAAATTTTTTGTTTGGATTTTTCAGATTTTTTTTCTTTACAATTTTCCTTGGCTTTTGAGTTTTTTTTCAGTACATGTGAAACCAACAAATCCAGAAAAACCACTGAGTATATATTGGAAAATATACCTGCAAACCAACCAAAAACCGACCAAGAGATGCTAACCATTACTTCTGCTAGGTATATATCTAGTAAAAAAAAAAAAAAAACTCGACTGCACTTCAAATACAGATCTTCAAACCACATGATGGACTTATTGCCTGTAACATGTTCAATTTTAGCTGATTTTTTATTATGTAATGTTCTTGAAAACATAAACCATATGTATTCTTAATCTTTCATATCAATAAATAAAACAAGGGAGATTAGAGAAAAAGTTAAAAAATTATAAAAACACCAATAAAAATAACACAATTTTTAATTTTGAATAGGAAAATACATTGAGTTTCTTTTTTCTAATTATCTTCCTCTGGATTTTTAAACTCCATTTGTATTTTTGATATTATTGCTAATCTGAAAACTGTATATGTAAGTATATCGCTTTATCTGTACCTAGGGTATATATTTCCTGTTTAGTGGTTATATTTACTAGACAATGCTGTATTACATCCTAGGATTGAATTGATTCCCTATTGATTCACTATAAACATATCAGACATGGAAAGAGATAACATCAGAGAATGTGGCTTTCATACATATATATACATATACATATACATATACATATACATATACATATACATATACATATACATATACATATACATATACATATACATATACATATACATATACATACATACATACATACATACATACATACATATATATTTAATCACCATAATTGCAAAGCTGGCACACTAAAAAAAAATAATTAAAATGCAGGTCTCTCTCCAACATCATTATTATTATTTTTATTTCCAACAATTCCAAAATCGAAATAATTTTCTTGCAAAATGAAATAATAAGTAGCTGCAACCAAGTACTTTGGAAATGTACTCCTATATCAAGAAAAAATATGCCCAATGTTAAAGCAGATGTAATAGAAAGCCTTGTTTTGCTGGTAGTTAGTTTGCAAGATTGGCCGTATGTTCTCAAAATGTTACACTGGTAAGTGGCCCAAAAGGACAAATGGTATCATATATTGTTCAGTCACTCAGTTGTTTTCAGCTCTACATGACCTGGATTGAGGGGAAAGAACCCTGTCGTTTACTATCTTTGATTTTTGATTAATGGTTCTCTCAGCCATTTCTATAAGAATATACTGCACTAAATGATAGAGCAGCACCATTTGGGAATGAAGTTAGTCAACTATTAATTCTTTGTTATAAAACCAAATTTTCTCCTTTTCTTCCAATATTAATTGTAAAACTGACTAATCCCAAATGAAACAAGACAATCAGCAAGTAGGCCAAGAATAGAACAATAGACTGAAGATATTTATTACCTTATTTTCAAAGCTTGACAAAAACACACAGGAAGATCAATAATGACAGAGAGATGATAGATGATAGATGATGATGGATGGATGGATGCATAGATAGATAGATAGATAGATAGATAGATAGATAGATAGATAGATAGACAGATAATAGGAGAGTTAGAGAGATGGAAGGAGGGGGCAGAGAGAGAACATCAATTATTGCAGAAACTCCCATTCTCATGAATGGAGCTAACTTATTTTGGGATACATAGTCTTTGTTGTATGTAGGGCTATAAAATTATGGAACTTCAAATCATTTGGGCTATATTCATATTTTCCACTATTAAAGTAAATGCATGGTTTACTCAAGACAATATTCCAGTATCATATACAACACTGAACAATGAAATGACCAAACAGGATGGGATTATACAGTACAGTTTAGCAGGAGAAAACCCAGCAATGATTGGCTAATTATCTATTCAATGCATGATGTGAACATAGCCTTGTCTTTGGTTCTTGGGGTTTTCAAAATGCTTGCTATTAGCTTGTGGGGCTATGCTGATCAGGAGTTCAAAAGTAACAAAAAATGATATTTGGCATTCATAAGAAGATTTTCCTACTTAATAGAGGAAATGTGGTCATGGGAAACGGAAGTGCAGAAGTTCACCGTAGCTATCTTGCAATTAAGGATAAATTGAAACTAGAGCTAAAGACCTTTTCTGATTGACTAAAAGGTTAGAAGAATAGTCTATTTAAAAAAAATAAGGAAGATGTACCGTGTTTCTCCAACAATACGGCCTCCACCAATAGGAAGGCTCAGCATGATTTCTAGGCATGAGGTGAAATTTGGGATACATAGTACGCGCCCCAAATTTAGGCCTATTTAAACCATATGTTTCCTCACCATTTCTCACATCGTTAGAACTATATGAGGTGAAGAGAAATGGGGGAGAAGGGTGGGATGGGTGGGGAGAAAACTTGCCTTTAGGAGTGCCCTGCAGGTTGCCTAGGCTAGAATACCCCAATAGCTGATAGAAGCTCCCCGAAGGCAGAGTCCCCAGCCGCTTCAGGGTGATGCATGGCTGCCCACGTCCCCTCGCCTTTAGGCAGTCTCTTTCGAGTGATGGAAGCTCCTCCAGTGCAGTCACCAATCACTGCGATCGGCCGGTAGAAGCGGCCTCGGGGCGAGCACACACACACACACACACACACACACATTCCCCTCGTCCCAAGGCCGCTTCTACCGGCCAATCAAAGTGGCTGGTGACTGCACTGGGGAAGCTTCCATCGCCCGAAAGAGACTGCCTAAAGGCAAGGGGACACAGGCAGCCAAGCCATGCCCTGAAGCGGCTGGGGACTCTGCCTTCGGGGAGCTTTTGCCGGCCGATAGAAGCAGCCTCGCAGCAAAGTACGTTCATATGGGCCGCTCTAGGTGGGGGAGGAAATTAAGTCACCCCTGAAAAGACGGCCTAGCCATTTTTTGGAGGGTCAAAAAAAAATAAAGCCCGGCCTTATTTTGTGAGAAACACGGTAGTTACTGCTTAAAGAAAGTGCAGATCAAACTTTGGAATGGGAATTAGACTATTGCTGGAGAGAGGAAAAAAGAGCAGTGGAGCTTCGAGGAAAACTTACTTTCAGTTACTTTAAATTGTCTTATATTGATTTGGATTAAGAACCAATCTACAATGGACTGCTCATTTGTTCCTCAATGGTTTGTCTGATAGCACAAGTTAAACCCTTTTGTCATTAGAATAGGATCCTTTATTTAATTAAACAGAAAATCTAACTGTGATTTCCCAATTTCACCTGCAGTGATCAAACAGAATAACAAACCACGGTTGTGATTGAGATGCAATTCTGAAGCATCCAATCTATGATGTTTAAGACACCATTGTTACATTATTTGGTGGGGGGAGTAGACTTTCAAGTATGCAGTTACTGAACCCAAAACCTATTTTCAGTAGAAACATCTGTTTTTCAGAAAGTTGCCTTCCTATTGATTTTATTTCCATATATATTTAGGCTGGCCAAAATAACTTACATTGACCTGTCAGTTCCCAAGAAATAAAAGAATAAAGTGCAGTGTTAAAGAAAAGAATAGCAGTATAAATATGTCTCACTTGCAGAAAAAGAAAAAAATAACTAAGTGGAATAATAAATTGTAGCTAAAGCAACAGGAATAAAGATCAGAAGTTATTAATACTATACCAGATTCTGCCTTGAGATTTCTCCAAGATTTTCTTTCCCTTCCAAGTAAGGTGTGGTTCTTTTTTTTTTAATTTTATTTTCAGGCTGTTCCAGAATGTCTTTCAAATTCTGAACCTAAACTTACTCTGAGAAGTAGTTAGTATTTTTCTTCTTGTTCTCTGTTATATCTCTTTGCACCAATATGAGTCTTCCCGGACTGATACAGCTTCCAGAAAAAAGGAAATAAAAAAGCACCATGTGAAGTCTTATTTTGAGATTTAATTGTTGTGTGGGGAAAAAAAAATCACTGAAGAAGAGACCATAAAATGTTTCTGTTGTCCACTAAGGGAGGCTCAGCCAATACCATTGTACACAAGTTGTGCATTGACAATAGAGGTTTGAAATTTGAAATTTACTGTGTCACTAAATTAGTAGATGAATATCATATTCTGCCCATAAAAGTAATATTATTTTTTCTGCTTAAAATAAATTGTGAATGATGATGATGATGAAGAAGAAGCAGAGTTGAGAATGTGGAAAAAGAACTAAAATCCTATCTTTTTATTTTTTGCACACGTGTGTGTTTGCCACGGCACTTCTGCTGAAAAGGCCTTCTATCCTTTTTCCAGGTGATCAGCCCAGCCTGGGACACCAACACACTTTGGAGAGATGTAAAAATAATGGCTTTTAAAATAAAAACCAGATTAAACAACACAGTAATATAAAACATTCAACCTTATGATAAGAAATGTTGCTTAAACTAAAAACGTCTCAAAGGCTGTCCTTTGGCCAAAATGACCCTGCACCAATCCTGTTGCCTCTCATGGCAGCCAGAATACAGGAAGGCCTTGACTTAGAATGGTTCGTTTAGTGACCATTCAAAGTTACAATAGTACTGAAAAAAGTGACTTGTGACTGTTTTTACACTTACAACCGTTGCAGTATCCCCATGGTCACATGATCAAAATTCAAACATTTGGGAACTTATAACTTATGACTTGGGAACTTATGGCAAGAATGATCGTAAAACGGGCAACATTTAACTTAACAATGGTTTCCTTAAAAACTAAAATGTTGGGCTCCATTTTGGTTATAAATCGAAGACTACCTGTATATAACAAGTAAACAGATGATAACGCTTCAGTGCACCCTAAAATAGAAAAATTCTACATTCCACAGATCACCTACAGTAGTCCTGTCAATCACAACATAAATATTATCAAGGCTCAGAAGAAAAACATGATATTTTTGTTGTTGTTGTTGTTCTCACTTATGTCTCACTTAGCAACATAAATTTTGGGCTCCATTGTGGTTGTAAGTCTAGGACTTACCTTTATAGTTTCTAAGCCAAGATACCACCATCCTCTCTTCCTTGGGATGGCGATCTTGCTTAGAATGAATGAATAAAATATAGAATTGGAGTTGGAAGGGACCTTGGAGGTCCAGCCCCTGGCTTAAGATGGAGACCCCATATCGTTTCAGATAAGGGACTAGCGAGACTTTTCTTAAAAACCTTCAGGGATGGAGCAAAACCTTCGATTTCTGGAGTCAAGCAGTTCCATTGGAGAATTGTCCTCAAAGTTAGGAAGTTTCTCCTTATTCCAGGCTGCTTCTCTCCTTGATTAGTTTCCATCCATTGTTTCTTGTCCTGCCTCCTTTGGTGCTTTGGAGAATAATAATATCTCTCTGTCTGCCTCTCTCCTTCCCTTCCTCCCTCCCTGCCTCTCTCCCTCTCTGCTCTCCCTCCCTCTCCCCCTTCCTCCTCTCTCTTTCCCTCCCTCCCTCCCTCCCTGCCTCTCTCCCTCTCCCTCCCTCTCTGCTCTCCCTCCCTCTCCACCTCCCTCCCCTCTCCTTCCCTTCCTCTCTCCCTGCCTCTCTCCCCTCTCCCTCCCTCTCCGCTCTCCGCTCTCCGCTCTCCCTCCCCTCCCTCCTCTCTCCTTCCCTTCCTCCCTCCCTGCCTCTCTCCCTCTCTGCTCTCCCTCCCTCTCCCCCTTCCTCCTCTCTCTTTCTCTCCCTCCCTCCCTCCCTGCCTCTCTCCCTCTCCCTCCCTCTCTGCTCTCCCTCCCTCTCCACCTCCCTCCCCTCTCCTTCCCTTCCTCTCTCCCTGCCTCTCTCCCTCTCCCTCCCTCTCCGCTCTCCGCTCTCCCTCCCCTCCCTCCTCTCTCCTTCCCTTCCTCCCTCCCTGCCTCTCTCCCTCTCCCTCCCTCTTTGCTCTCCCTTGCTCTCCGCTCTCCCTCCCCCTCCCCCTCCCTCCCCTCTCCTTCCCTTCCTCCCTCCCTCTCCCTCCCTCCTCTCTCCTTCCCTCCCTCCCTCCTTCTCCCTCCCTCCCTCCCTCCCTGTCTCTCTGTCTCTCCCTCCCCCTTTTTTCTTCCTTCTCTCCTGCCCCCTGTCTCTGTCTCTGTCTCTGTGTCTCCCTCTCCCTCCCTCCCTCCCTTCCTCTTTCCTTCCTCTTTCCTTCCCTCTCTCCCTCCCTCCATGTCTCTCTCTCCCCCCCTCCCTCTCCCCTTTCCCTCTCTCCTTCCCTCCCCCCTCTCTTGGAGTACATCCTCTTTTCCTCATAGCAACTTCATTCTTTTCTCTCTCTTTCAAGTCATTTTCCCCCCCTCTTTAGCTGCTCAAGTCCATCCTCCTACTCCCACACAGTCTGATTCTTTCTTTCCCCCATCGGGGACTTCATTTCCCATCAGCCACCACCAGGCCTCCTGCCTGTCCCAATTCCGGGGAAGAGATCCCAGCCACTTTGCTAATCAGGAAATGCTGCTAATGTTTAACAAACAGTGGTTAAAATGGAATGGTTTCCCATAGCTCTCGTGCTCTCGCTAGAAAGATTGTCTGCCTTGCCCTCAGTTTTCTTTCTTGGCCTAGATTTTGACACGTGAAGCGAGAAGGATGAATAGTAAGGTGGACATACACAAACATGTAAAGGTATGTTAGCTCACCTGGTTCTAAGTACAGTACTCACCTGGTTCTAAGTATTACAATAGTTCGTTTCAGTGACTGCTAGAAGTTAGAACGGCATTGAAAAAAGTGACTTATGACCATTGTTCACACTTAACGATCACTGCAGCATGGTCATGTGATCCAAATTCATATGCTTGGAAACTGGTTCATATTTATGACAGTTACAGCATCCTGGAGTCATGTGCATCCACATTATAAAAAAGATGTTCAGACTCTAGAAAAAGTACAGAGAAGAGCAACCAGGGGACTGGAGACTAAAACATATGAAGAATGATTACAGGAACTGGGCTTGGCTATCTAGTAAAGAGAAGGACCAGGGGAGACAGGATAGCACTCTTCCAATATTTGAGTGGCTGTCAGAGAGGAAGGGGTCAAGCTATTTTCCAAGGCACCTGAAGGCCAGACAAGGAATAATGGATGGAAACTGACCAAGGAGAGATTCAACCTGGAAATAAGGAAAAATTTTCTGACAGTGAGAACAATCAACCCATGGAACAGAAGTTGCCTTTGGGAGTTAAGGAAGCTTCATCACTGGAGGCTTTCAAGAAGCGATTGGACTGCCATTTGTCAGAAATGGTGTACTGTCTCCTACTTGGGCAGGGAGTTGGACTAGATGACCTATAAGGTCCCTTCCAATTCTGATTATCTGCTATCTGTTATCTGTTCCCCTTCTATGACCTCTCCAACAAATGAAGTCAATGGGGAAGCCAGATTCACTTAGCAACCGTGTTACTAAACTTAACAATGAGTCACTTAACAAGGGGTGTCAAGAAGAGTTTTAAAATGGGGCAAAACTCGCTTAACAGATGCTTCACTTAGCAAGTTAAATTTGAAGTTCCATTGTGGTCGTACGTCGAGGACTACCTTTAGCGTCATGTAAATATTTAAAGATGTAAAAATTATTAGTGGGAAAGAGATTCAGCAGCTCTATTAGAAGGTGATTCAACATGAAGATTCTGAAGTGAATCATTAAATCACTTTTAGGGGTGAAATTGAATTGTGTGCATTGGAATTAATTTAGAGATTTAAAGTGTGTGTGCCAATACACGTTTCACCAAATTAACCAGATGAATCACCTTGATTTGATGACTCCGATCAATGGACTGAATGAAAACTTGACAGGTAAAATCAAAGCAATGACTCAGGTTGACTCAAGTTGTTGAATCAAATCAGTGATTAAAATTGAATATTGGATGATTTCTGCATTCCTCATCTCAAGCTTTATAAAGTCTTAATCTTTAAAGATTCCTATGCTTTTGGGTGGCAGAACTTACATGATTTTTTTTTTTTTCTCATACTGTACCAATTCTTTCTTTTCTTCAAGTCGGTCAGAGTTCATGAAAGAATGTACAATCTTTTTTTGAAGAGGGAGCCAAGCTATTCTCCAAAGCACATGAAGGCAGGAAAAGAAGCAACAGATAGGAACTAACCAAGGAGAGAAGCAACTAAGGAGAAATTTCCTGACAGTTAATCAGTGGAACAACTTGCCTCCAGAAGTTGTGAATGTTCCAACACTGGAAGTTTTTAAGAAAATGTTGGATAACCATTTGTCTGAAGTGGTGTAGGGCTTCCTGCCTAGGCAGGGGAGTTGGACTAAAAGACCTCCAAGGTCCCTTCCAACTCTGTAATTCTGTTATTTTTTTTTTCTTCAAAAATGAAAAAGCACAGCTGAGGTGCAGAGTCAATTATCATTGTAGTCAACCAAGTGATGAATATTACATTATTTGAATATTTAGCAATAATTTGGGTATATCAACACTGTCAACTTCACAAGGACTCTAGAAGCAAAAGAGAAATAATGATTCTCAAAGTACAGAAAATTTACTTTACACTCTGAATTATAGATTTATATAGCATGTTATTGGTTAAAATTAGCAGTAAAGCATCAGGTTTTATGGATAGAATTACTTATTTTTTTCTTCCCCCTACCAATATCCATTTTTTTTTTCTGAAAATGCAATGAATATATGTTTAATCTGAAGCAACATTCAAGTAGTATTATTCAAGGGATGTAGTTCATCCTGCTGCATTTTACTTTTGGAATGACTCCTAGCCAACTGAGATCATTGAACTTTGTGATGGCTTGCTGGGCATATGAAGGTATGGATTCTGAATCATTACAAAAAAAAATAAAAAATTAATAGCCAGGATATAAAACAGAAAGCAAGGTAAAAGAGCAGAGAATGTTTCGCCTGCTATTCTTCACTTAGGAAAAGACATGGTGATATTTCAGCAACAGCTGTGTTCACATTTTGAATCTCACTACTGATTTCTTTGAACTGTTTTTACTCCCCCCCAGAGGCAGAAAAGAGAAAGAGGAATAAAAATAAGGTGTCTGCTTAAAAAATTTATGTCTTTGTTGATGGTTACTGGATTGATGGAGCAGGGAAAATCCCCAGATTATTTTGCCAGGAACCTTGTTTTATAAACTGATACCCTTAGAAACGAGGTCCCAAGAGAAAAAAGCTCTCTTGAAATGTGAAGAATGACATTCATTTACAAATTAGGATGTTTTCTTACCTTTTGCTAATATTGTGCAGTACTATGCCAGAACAGTGGGTGTATAATGAAATAGCATTCCTAAGCTGCTATTTGCAATTTTGATTTCTTGCTGTTGGGTGCAGTATTAAGAGCAAAGAAATATACATTACGGGAAATCATAAAATTTTGAACCGAATAGCAATAGATCAAGCAAAAAACTCTTTGCTATCTCATTCTTCCCCCTTAATTTTGGGGGAATGCAAAATGAGAAGGAAAAATAAATAAAAGATCTACTCCTACACTGTTGGTTTGCCATGCATCTTGTCTAGGGGAAAGTTTCCATTTCAGAGGCTGCAAATATACATCTTTTGCTCTGCTCCAAGTGTCCTCTAGTGTGCGATAACTAAGCAGGTTGATATATCTTCCTCCTTCTCCTATTTCAAGATTTTAAAATCCCAAAGCACTCTATAATGTGTATTTTTTTTAATCTCAAAAGCCATGTCAATGACATATCTTGCCATTTTAATTGTTTACAGGCATGTACAAATAGCATTGATTTTCTGTAGGAAGTAAACTTGCTAAGATTAATTGGCAGTGCTGAATTGGGTTGTATATTTGGATGGAAAGGTATGTTTCTATTTATTCCACCAAGTTAAGTTCAACTTCTGATGATCTCATAGACATCTCCATTAGTATGGAAGTGGGTTTTTTTTTTCCAGGATGTTTTTCCCAATCTTGACTGTACTCCTTGTGCCTCCTGGCAGTCTCACCTCCAAGAATTAATCAGGAGGGTCTCGGTTAAACTTCCATGCCCAAACAAAGTTGCCAAATATGTAAATTTATATTTTAAAAAAATCATTTGTTCTTCTTTCAAATTCAATACATTGTATTGGGTATTGTATTTTCCTCTGATGAGTTTTTAACAAATTAACAACCAATTTAATTGTTCACTTTAGGTTTCTTTGCACAGTCAACTAAGACATTGATGTCAATGTCATCACAGCATATTAAGAAGAGCTATCAGAGTCTGGTATAGAGAGATGTAACTCTTGAAAGAGTAATCTTGGCATGAGAGCCATAGTCAAGAATGCCATCCTTTTGGTGTGTGTGATGTTGGAGGGCACGGTAATGTTGTGTTGATGGATTGGGTTAAATAAAAGATAGTGGGGCACTTTAAATCTGTTTTTTCAAAGGCCCCCAGAGTGCTCTAAGTTTTTAAGGCATGTGATCAAGGTTTATATTTTGCTCCACAGAGTTCAACTCAATTTTCCTTTCTTCCCTTGTTCTGATCAATAACTATCAGCCATCTGTCTTTTGGTGTCTTCTGTTTGTCCAGCTAACTTAACCATGTCATTTCTGATTCATAGAGACTCTCCATATTAAGAAGGTAATGTGTATTCTGTATTCCATTAAATCATGCTTAGTTTCATCATGGTTTATTGGGTAATATACAGTGACTGTTTTGACATAACATGGTAAGCCACAACCAAACAAACTACCGTATATACTCAAGTATAAGTCAACCCGAATACAAGCCAAGGCACCTAATTTAACCACAGAAAACTGGGAAAACTTATTGACTTGAGTATAAGTCGAGGGTGGGAAATGCAGCAGCTACTGGTAAATTTCAAAAATAAAAATAGATGCCAATAAAAACTTTAACTAGGACAGTTGAGAATAAGTTTGATGTTCACAATTTCCTCTTTGAAAGAGACCAGTAAATAGGGAACAAGAAGATGAAGAAAAAGAAGTGTGTTTTTTCACACTTTTCACACTGAAGTGAACAAAAATGGCATCATAGGAACAAGCTTATTCTCAGCCCAAAGATTTGTTTCTGATTTCTTCCCTGATTTAAGGGAAATTTGTGAAACGATCTCACTATCATGAAAGGTTTGATTGATTCACTAACCCAAAAGATGATGATGATGACAGTGGTAGGCAGGAGTCACTCTCTCCCTTGCAAGAAAAAACCAAGAGCCGTTCTTATGATCTCTCTCTCTCTCTCTCTCCCCCTCCTCCCGAGTGGACTGAAAGCAGCTGGAGCTGAGGAAATAAAACTGAGTGGAGCGACCTCGGCTCGCGTTGCTTTTTCAGCCTAGAGCTCAGAAAAGCCTCCCCCTCCCATGCTTAAAAGTTGCAAAGGAAACACAGAAGCAGGGAAGCGGCTGCCCAGCTTCGGAGCTCCACACCATTTTTTTTCAGAGGGGAATCTGACTCGAGTATAAGCCGAGGGGTTTTTTTTCAGCACAAAAAATGTGCTGAAAAAACTCGGCTTATACTCGAGTATATACGGTATGCATGATGGATTGATCAGTGGATGTACTCAGTTTTTCACTTCACATGCTTCTGTTCTCTTTTCGGCTGAAGATATTCAGGATTGCACCTCTAGACTTTGTGTGCTAAATCACGAATTACGGTCTCACCAATATGGCCATTTCACTCCAATGTATTTTGGAATTCCTTGCCTGTAGAAAACATTGATTCAGAGAGAAGGAAAACACACGATTAGCCTATCTGCTTTGGGAAGGAAAGCTCCTTATTGAGAAAAGCAATTCCTATCCATTAAACTTCTTTTTATTAAATCAGCCAATTGACCTACCAACTGACTACAGATAGTCCTCATTTAGAGACCACAACTGATATCAGTAACTTGATTGTTAAGTGAAACAGTCCCTAAGTTAAATCCCAACTGTGCTTACAAACTTACTTCAGCTTTCTTCCTTTGCTTTACAGACACAATAGGGTTGTAAATGTGACAGCTGGCCAGAAAGTTATTTTTTTATCAAACAAATTGCTAAATGAAGCAGCATATAGCTGCTGCAGAAGGTAATGAGGACTACCTGTATTACGTTCATCACTCCTTTTAAACATACTCCTGAGATGTGTTGGGAGTAGACAATATGGAATTACTAGACCAACATGCTTTTTTTTAATCTAGAAAGGATTTCTTTTAAGGCTACCATATGTGAATTAGAAATTTCTAGATAGAGCCATGATGGCACAATGGTTAGAATGCAGTACTGGAGCTAATTCTGCTGACTGCAAGCTGCCAGCAGTTTGGTAGTACGAATCTCACCAGCTCAAAGTTGACTCGGTCTTCCATTCTTCTAAGGCGGGTAAAATGAGGACCCAGATTGTTGGGGGGGGGGGATATGCTGACTCTGTAAACCATTTAGAGAAGGCTGGAAAGCCCTGTGAAGTGGTATATAAGTCTGTGCTATTGCTATAATCACCAGATCATGGGTGTCAAACTCATAGTATCATGTTGCTGTCACATGACGTATTGCAACTTTTTTCCCCTTCGTGGAGCTGGGGAGGATGTGGCCTGTGTGTGACGCAGTTTGACACCCCTGCTGTGACTAAGAGCAAAGGGATTCAGAAACTGTAATTATTTAGCCTAAATTTCTGCAACGGAGATATATCAGCCCAATCCTAGATCTGTATTAATAAACAGCCTTGTTTGGATACAGAAGCTTCAACACGCTCAGCCACTGTGTACATTTTCATTGCTGACTTTATGAGTTGCAAAAACAAATTATTGATGGTTAAGTTCCAAAATTCTCACCTACGAACGCATCATGAAATTTTTACTCATAAAATTTACATCTGATCTTGAAGCTGTCTACTGTTCATCCTTAACACAAAGGTTTAAATTCACTGAAAAGAGTAAAAGTATTGTCTTTGCTTGCTAGGTAAAAATTTGCAGCTTTTTTTTTAATTATTTGGCAACATGTTTTCCAAAGTAACAGATGAAAAGGAAAGAAATATGTTAAATAAAAACAACATTTATTAGAAAAAGTAATTCTAAATATTTAATGGCACAATTAAGTCTTATTAATGCAATACTCTTTATTCTCCAGCTTTAAAATGCACAAGGATAATTTCCTCTTTCATCTTTATTATGCAGTATTTTCCTCCAATTATTTGTTATATGTTCTCATAAAAAATTTACTCATGTTAAGATTTTAATTTTAATGTTCTAAACATGAGCTTTTTCCATGAACCGCTTCATGGTGGTATGAAATTTGGAGTATAAATACAAATGTAAGTTATACAGGTGATGAACTGGTTCTTCTATCATTTTCCCCTACATTAGCATAATGTCAGATTTATCTTAGAGCCCACAAACATTATTCTGAGATTAGATTCAGACAAATGGTAGACAAAGGGAACTGCTTAACTACTAGGATTTTACAGTTTCAGAAACAGTTTCAAAAAGGAGCTTTGAGATCCACAGAGGAACAGATCCAGGTTCTGCCTACAGGGCCCCCCTTTGGTCAGAATTACACGGCTATCCTCTATATCTGGCTCTGTAATTAAAAAGATGCTTTAAAACAGGAGTCCCCAACCACCGGGCCCCGGGCCAGTACCGGGCCGTGGATCATTTTCTACCAGGCCGCTGGTTTGCTGGGCACCGCCATCTTGTTTCGATGAGAAAGTGCTTCCAGGTGAGCTTTTCTAGTTGGAAAAGCTTTGGGTGCTGTTGGAATCCTCACGCCTTAGTTTCATCGAAGGTGGGGGAGGCTTCGAACAAAGAGCCATCCCGATAGCAAAGGAGATTAAGAAAGCACAAAAAAGCACAAAAAAGGTACAAAGGAGGAGTTGAAGGTGGCGGGGAGAAGTGGGGGACGGCTGGCTGGCCGGTCGCTCGGCTCGCCTTGCCTTGGTTATGCATGCTGATGCTGGTACCGGGTCATGGATCATTTTGTGATGCTGGTATGGGCCGTGGTACAAAAAAGGTTGGGGGCCACTGCTTTAAAAGATTGCAGGGTTTACAAGACTATTTGCAAATGTGCACTGTGACAGCCAGTTTATTGTAGTGGTTAAGACATTAGCAATAACAATAGCACTTAGACTTATATACCTCTTCAAAGGGCTTTACAGCCCTTTCTAAGCGGTTTACAGAGTCAGCAATTTTGGATCCTCATTTTACCCATCTCGGAAGGATGGAAGGCTGAGTCAACCTTGAGCCTGTTGAGATTCGAACTGCCAAATTGCAGGCAGTCGGCAGTCAATAGAAGTAGCCTACAGCACTGCACTGTAACCATTATGCCACCGTACCTCATTATGCTACATTATAATATAATAATATAATATAATATAATATAATATAATATAATATAATATAATATAATATAATATAATATAATATAATATAATATAATATAATATAATATAATATAATATAATATAATATAATATACATTATACATATATAAATTGGGAGATCCTGAGTTCTAGTCTTGCCTTAGGCACAAGAACAACTCATTCTTGGAGACTTCCTGGACTGATCCCTAGATTTTTCTGACTTGTGCCTAAGGCAAGGTTAGAACTCATGGGTATCCTGATTTCTAGTCTGGTGCCCTTAAATACTACCCCTTGTTTGCTTTCCCATGCATTAAATAAGTGTTTATCATTCATTCCTTCATTCAGTGTTTTAAACTTAGTATTTAAAATAGTTTTTAAAAATATATTCTTATTATTATTATTATTATTATTATTATTATTATTATTATTATTATTATTATTATTCACAAAAATGACAGTATACACAGCAAACAAGATAACCACGCTGGGTTTCGTATCACAGATCACTAGTCGAACACTTTCCAAGTGTTTAGGACTATGTGATATATTGGTGGATTATGCGAGCAGATCCCAGTAAGGTGGCCTTCTGCAGCTGAGCAATGGTGATCTTGTCAGTGCCAATTGTTTTCAAGTGCTTGCCTAGATCTTTAGGCACAGCACCCAGTGTGCCGAGTACCACTGGAACCACCTGCACTGGTTTATGCCAGAGTCTCCGCAGTTCGATTCTCAAGTCCTGATATCTGGTGACTTTTTTAAGTTGTTTCTCATCGATTCTGCTGTCACCAGGTATGGCAATGGCAATGATCCACACTTTTTTTCTTCTCCACAATCCTGATATCCGGGATATGTGTTCCAAAACTTTGTCAGTTTGTATTCGGAAGTCCCATAGTAGTTTTGCATGCTCATTTTCGACCATTTTTTCAGGCCTCTGATCTCACCAGTTCTTTGCTACGGGCAGATGGTAGTTGTGACACAAGTTCCAGTGGACCATCTGAGCGACTGTGTTGTGATGTTGTTTGTAGTCAGTCTGAGCAATTGTCTTACAACAGCTCAGTATGTGATCAATGGTTTCCTCTGCTTCTTTGCAGAGTCTGCATTTGGGGTCATCAGCAGATTTTTCTATTCTGGCTTTGATTACATTCATTCTGATGGCTTGTTCTTGGGCTGCAAGAATCAGGCCTTCTGTCTCTTTCTTCAGTGTTCCATTGTCAGCCATAACCAGATCTTTTCCTTATCTACTTTTCCTTGGATCTTTTCAAAGAACTGTCCATGCAGTGCTTTGTTACACCAGTTGTCAGCCTGAATTTGCATCGCTGTTTTCCTGTATTGATTCTTGGTTGTTGTTGTTGTTGTTGTTGTTGTTGTTGTTGTTGTTGTTATCCTATTCCTTAATTGTTTCTGATACTTTACAAAAGTACATTTACACATGCATAAATACATAGAAACATACATAGGTGTTTATGGGTTGTATGTATATCTTTGTGTGTGCATGTATGCCTTTGAATCAGAGTTGACTTCTAGCAACTGCCTGGGAAAATATCTGTTATTTTCTTGGCAAGATTTCAAAAGTGGTTTGCCCTTGTCTCTTTCCTCGGGCTAAGAGAAAGTGAGTGGTTCAAGGTCCCCCAGTTGGCTTTGTGCCAAAGATGGTACTAGAACTCATAGTCTCCTGGCTTCTGGCCTGATGCCTTAATCACTACAATAAACTGGCTTTCATTTACTTGATACCTATTGATGAAATAAATGCACGTATATCCCCAATACACTTATGCACATTTTATTAGCATTGTCTTCTCTTTTGAAAGACAGTTTGAAAGTGATAATCTTTCTTTAAATTGCTTGAGAACTTTTTTATCCTGGCACTAAGCAGAATGCTTGAAAATATTAAGAACAGGAAACGCAGGAGTTCTAGGCAGAAGGGACAGCTGGATTCCCTGCCATGAACAATAGGGAACACAGTAATTTATTTAAAATGTATTTAAATGATTTTGGGCCACATTTCAGAGTACATCTCACCCCCACCAAATAAAAGAAAGCAATAATGGGGAAAAAACTTACATGCTTAAATACGATTCTTAAGGATTGAATAGCTAAATTGATGGGTTTTTTTTTAAAAAAAAATAATGAAGTAAGAGCAAAGAAAGGAATAATTAACAAGGGAAGGGGGAAAAACTTCATTTCTTGCGATTTTGAGAAAATGTGAGCATCTTTAAACTCCCTTTGGATGCAGTTCCCCTTCCCTTTTTTCTTTCTTTCTCTTGGAGAGCTAGTTGAACTCACAATGCTCTCAGAAAGAAATCTTTAACACTATTAACCATAATACTGTTAATTGCCTTGCACCTGTAAGCAAATGAGAAGGGAGAAAAATGAAATTAGAAAAATAATATCATGGTCCCCATTTCTTTGTATCGCTGTGACCAATTGCCACCAAGCGGTCTTCTCATTTTTATTTGAAGTATAAAATTGTGCACTAAGCTAGCATGTTCCAGTGGACCAGCCTTTGCTCTGTGGAAAGGGAACTTCACGAAGACAGTAGTATCACAAAAACAGGAAAAGCCCAAGGGGAACATAAGGTCAGCCAGAAAACAAACTTACATAGGAAAAGGAATCAAATAAAAAGTATTAAAGAATCCCTATAGACAAAAGCCTAAGTAATTAAGAAAACTAGACAAATAGGAAAAGGAAACAAAAGATAATTTAGAAAACCCTTACAAACACAGGATATACCAAATAAGCAAAACAAAGAGACAAAAGACACAAAATATACATTACAGGAGATTGCCACAGAACAAATATGAAAAACTATCTTAAAGCTAAAAGAGATTACAGAAAACCAATGATACAATCTGGCCACCCTGCGGAGTTTGCCTTCCGCACCCCGCGGAGTTCGCCCTCTGGCAGAAATAAAGACAAACTCAAACAGGATTTGAAACATTAGGCACAAATACAAACACTCACACAAAATCAACTTACAAAGGGAGAAAAGGGTATAAAAAACCAGGGACTTACCATAAGAAGCTAGCTAGTCCAGGAACGCAGACTTCTCGCTATTCTCCACCTCCCTGAAAAATAAAAAGATCCAGCTTTCAAGCAGTTGTCCGTATCCTTGCGCCGGAGCTCTCCCAGAGGGAAAACTGAATCCTCGAAAGAAAGGCATTTTGACACTTTTCAACAGCTCTATCAGCTAGCAACCATACTTTCATTTTACTTCTCTCCTCCCACCCATGTTATCAACTTCTAGGTATGATTTATTCATGCTCCCCCCTCCATTTTTTTCTAACTACTTTTAATCTCTCTGTTTTGTTCCACTGACCTTGCTTTTAGAGACTTTTTTAGCTCCTTTCTTGAAATACTTCCCTTCCTGCCTAGATTCATCTCATTTATTGTGATCACAGAAAAGTTTATTCCCCACTCAGCTCACAAATGAATAGGGTGGCTTGCAGAGAGCGCTTTGATTATACACGGCAGGGTCTGTGTGGAATACTAAAATATCATGCAAATCAGCTGTCTTAAACCAAACTTTTGCTTTGGGAATTGCAGAAGAATATTTCTTCTTCTTCTTCTTCTTCTTCTTTGGCAAAGGAAAGGGTATTATATCACTTGAAACACAGTATCAAAAAAAAAAAAAATACAGCCTCCACTTAGCAGAAGTAAAAATTACCCTATTAACAAGTGTTACATTTAATCCTGCATATAATAATAGCAGCAAATTTAGCACTCGCACAATGTTGGAAAGGAGATTCTTTGCCAACAGATAGTTTAATTATCCTAAAGATCTTTGACTGCGCGGAAATGAACAAACTTTCATTAGAATTAAAAGAGGAGGACTCAGTTTATTATACAGTATGGGAAAAGTGGTGCCATTGGTGAAATGATAGAAATAAGCAGTTAAATAAGTAAGGAATTTATAACTTGGAAAGAGATATATATTTAAGAACAAATAGGAGTATAAAATATGCACCAGAATAATGAATGAAATGTAAGCATTGTCAAAATGGATTATAATATACATAACACTTTCATTTTAATATTTCTATTGTATTTTGTATTTTAATGTTTTAATTTTTCAGTAAAGGTTTATTATTATAAAAAAAAAAAAAACAAATGTAATATTGCAAGTCTTTAGGGGGATCCAGATTAAAAGGAGAGATTCTACTCCCTATAATTTATATATTCTTGGTTTTGTTTTATTTATTACTGTTTTATTATAATTGCATTCAATGAAAGTTCCCATGAATTAAACTGTCTTGTATAATTCCATGATTCTTATTAAGATAGGCATTATGTTTGTATGCATTCAAACCATATGTTCAATGGAGAATCTTCCTCACCATATCTCCCTCCCATCATGGTTGTGCTATTGTTCCTGGTAGCATTTTTGCCAAATTTAATTACTTGGCCTTAATTCCAGACTTAATCTGTTAACATTTATCGGTAAAACCCCATACCTTCCATCGCTACAAGACTCATCATCATGTTTATTTTTAAAATTGTCAAGTGACATATTATTTTCTATTTGACAAAAACAATTCCCTTTAAATTCTCCATTATCTAATTTGCTAAATAAATAAACAATTCATTTCCCTCTTTAAACCAAACAATTTGCCTGACCAATAAATTTTGTAGTCTCTGCATTTTTATTATTTAGCACAGAGAATAAAAACGCAAGTGTTCCTCATGTACATATTAGTGTGTATATGTTTATGTTAAGATGGAAAATGCCAATAGATCAATTTGTAAAGATGTGTTATGCAAGAGATTAATCATGAATTTCCCTGAGCGTTATTCATCTAGATCAGGGATGTCAAATTCACATCATCATGGGGGTGTCATGTGATATATCGGGACTTTTTCCCCCTCAGCTAAACCGGGCGTGGGCATGGCCAGTATATGACACATCTGGCCCGTGGGCTGCAAGTTTGACAGCCCTGGTCCTGACTAAGCCACATAAATGTTTTACTTTGTTCAAAATACAGTAATCAAACATATCATTTAATGTTTCCTTTTTCTGTGTAAGAATATATATCCATTATTCTAGAAAATTGTCCATTAAGTTGTTAAATCAGCTAAAACAAAATAACTTTGTCATGCTAAGAAAGCATGTTAACAGTGAGAGAGGAAAGAGACAGAGAGACAGAGAAGGAGGGACGGAAGGAGGGAGGGAGGGAGGTCACAAAAGTAATACAGATTTCAATTTCTTAGAAGTCCTCTTCCTCTTCCACACTGCTCTAGACAATTGGGAAATAATTTCCATTCAGTATCATTTGACTAGTCATCAGCTTAATGCATGATGATTTTGAAATTCCCTATTTATCATGATTCCCAGCAGCCCATTTATGAAGTTTGGAATGAAGGGTTCTATGTCCTTTCCCTTCATGAGTGTTGACTTGCATATTTTGTTACTGAGCAGCTCCCAAAAACAAATTTATAGGAGCTACCAGCTGCAAACTATTTGGTTAAAACAGCCATCTTGCAAAGACGCTAATTTGCAAAGAGAAATTCAGCACACCTTCAGAATGGTTGGTTATCAAAAATACACTGACTGAGGAGGTACGCTCTGCCTTATTAAAGCCTTCTCTGGGATGGAATCTTTATTTTTTAACATAGTGAGAGAGTTTAACAATGTGCAAAAAGTAATTGTAGCTCAGTACTAAAGCAGACGTGATCCAGATATCTGTGTTTGAAAAGGCTAAGTGCTTAGGTAGGAAACAATTTATGGGAATTTATCTTATTTCATCTTACTTCAGTGCATGGACTGCCTACATTTGTTAGAGTAATCCAAGGAGGCTGTCACTCTGAAACGTGTACTTTCATCAGCAGGAAGATAAAAATCACAGCCTGATATCAGGAAGAAAGCTCTCCCAGGAAACAAGGTTAGCTATTACTACAACATCGGCTTCGTGCTTGTGCACAAGCCTGAAGATGGCAAGTGGGATCTCATCAAAACGTTGCCAAGATACTCTCAATCTTACATGGGAAAAGATCAGAACACACCAAAACCTGCATACCTGCACCAGTGAAAATCTACGAATATATATATATACTTAAGAAAACACACACACACACGCACACACATACACACACATATATATATATATGTGGATCTTTGGTTATTCGGGTTTTCTCCCGCGTAAGATTGAAAGTACCTAGGCAATGTTTTGATGAAGTCTCATTCATCATCTTCAGGCTTGCGTCTTCAGAGCAGAAGACACAAGCCTGAAGATGATGAATGAGACTTCATCGAAACGTTGCCTAGGTACTTCCAATCTTACACGGGAGAAAACCCGAATAACCAAAGATCCACATATATATATATATATATATATATATATATATATATATATATATATATATATATATATATATGTGTGTGTGTGTGTGTGTGTGTGTGTGTGTGTGTGTGTGTGTGTGTGTGAAGTTTTCGCGGATACTTACATGTATGGTATTCAGCTTTGTTTGGGTATTTTCCCACATCTTCATAGTTGTGCTTTTAAAGTTGTAGCTACAACCATTTGAAGACATTACATTAATACGTTGATTAGGCATTCTTAACTAAAAAAAAAAAAAAAATTAGGTTTGTGTTTGTCTTTTTCTTGTGACACCATCCAAGGACAACTCCAATGTATATTAAGCTGTTCAATTTAATTCATTACCTTGAAGAGAAGTCAGAGAGCTGCAGTGATTTGAACTTGGAGCAAAAGAGGCTGGCTAGGGCTCAATCAACAATGAGGATTGTTAATTTCCTTTTTTTCCCTATTTCTGATTGTTATGGTGTACCCTGTAAATTGAGTAGAGGAAATAAGTAGGTGAAATGATCAACCCTGAATACGAATCAACAAAGTTATATGCAGTGGTGGGATTCAATTTTTTTTACTACCAGTTCTGTGGGTGTGGCTTGGTGGGTGTGGCAGGGGAAGGGTACTGTAAAATTTCCCTTCCCACCCCATTTAACCTGCTTTCCAGCTCTGTTTTCCTGTGCAGGGCAACAAAAGAAGACCCAGCCAATCAGCTAGGACTTGGGAAGCAGAGAAGAGATGGGGGTGGGGCTAGTCAGAGGTGGTATTTGCTGGTTTTCTGAACTACTCAAAATTTCCGCTACAGGTTCTCCAGAACTGGTCAGAACCTGATGAATACCACCTCTGGTTACATGACTAGAAATAGAAAACCAAGTATTGACAGTACAATCAAAATTTTAGTTTCCATTTTACCTTCCCGATTTTTTGGAATGATATTATTCTTATCAATGTCCCTTTAACTTTATTTTTCTAAAAGAAGTAAGGGCAGGCATTGCATAAAAGCAGAGGACAAAGGAAAAAAAAAACATTTAATGCATTCCAGTTCCCCAGCTTAACATATGTAATATACACATGTTTAAGACAGAATAGACTGTGCTGTTATTCTCATACAGGTATGACCTCATGATGCAGACAAAAATTATGAGGGTTTGTGCACCCAACAGATATCCGCCAGCTCTTTTCCCCAAAGAAAAATAACGCTGACATCAGTGACAATAATCTTTCTCACTATCTCGTTGTAATTCAGTGAAAAGGAATTCAGATGGCTGATTGACACACATCGCTCCAGGAAGGCTTCATAAAGCTTCCTACAGTTGCCCTCAAACAGACCTTTAGTCTCCAATCCGCAACTTGCTACATACCGTGCCCCTTTGGGTTGTCTCATGCATAATAGATGTGATTAATGCAAAAGCAAAGCTAACATTAACAATACATAATCTTGAAGGCTGGAGAGGCAATACCTGATTTCTTAATGGGCAACCACAATGATCTATAAGTGGATTTAAATAGGTACTCATTGAAGATTATCTGAACACAATATGTTTTGTACTCTGCCTATCATTCCCAGAGGATGGGAAAATCCATTACCCTATCTAAGGTAGAATTAATATATATGCATTTTATAATAAGCACTGTGTTTGGATGCTAAAATCTGTTCCTTCACAGGCTCTGAAGCAGCATAATTTGATTCTGTATTCTATCATTTCAAACCATCCATCAATATCTTATCAATCCATTTTTGATAAATTAAGATGCATATGCAAACTATTCACTAATAAAAGTAGCATTGTCCTGGAACATGCTTGTATTAGTTGATACAGAAATTTCATCATTTCTGATTAATTTATCATGGCATAACCACATATTCAAGTAGCTAAATATTACAAGGGTCAGAAAATGAGAGACATTCCTTTATGTACTCTTGGAAAGTTACAGGTTTTTGTAGCTCAGTGGTTGATAATTACCTTCTGTTGATGTTGATTGACAAGTAACGTGACTAAAAATAAAGACTTGACTTTACTGTATATTTTAATGTATTTATTTTTAACGTTTTGCTCATTTAAAAGTATTCAATAAAATAAAAAAACCAGCAGTGCACTGATTAGATTAGATCACTGCCAATTTGGAACATTGATAAAGAAAGCAGACTAGATTAAACATGGATTTTTCAAACCAAGTATAGGAGATGACCAGGCTGAGCCGTGGGAGGGGTCAAACCAGAGATGGGCTGCTGGGGACTCAGAGGAGTTCGGGAGAGCCCCTAGCTAAGATTCTGTGAAGCTTGGAGAAACCCCAAATTCCACTCCTGGATGGCCCCTCACACCCCACCACTCCCAGGAGTCAGGTGTTAGGCATCCAGAATTGTCCATGGTAATCAATCACGCCGAGACAAGTATAATCTCCAACTGATTTATTCGGAACAGCTCTGGTACTTCTATTGAATTTCCAAACTGAAAGTCATTTTCAGCACGTTTCACAAAATCCACCTTCTCTCCTCCCACTTCTTACACTTCATTAATCACGAGAACCAATTAACCGCAGCTGGAATTTTGTAATGCGACATACAAAATAACCTTGAACTTTCCAACTCCTCCACTTCCCCCCCCCCCCCTTTGCATCCCTTATAACAATCTTGCCAGCTGAATCTCATAGTTGACATCAGGTAAATGCAGGATGTGCGCAGAGGCTCGGGGAGGGTGAAAAATGGGCTTCCTGGAAGTTTGGGAAGGCCAGAAATGGGCCCGTTGCCAGCTTCCAGAGAGCCTCTGGAAGCCGTTTTCACCCTCCTGGAGGGTCAAGGAAAGCCTCCGGAGCCTGAGGAGGGCAAACTCCCTCTCCACCATGGTGCAGGAAGCAGACTAAGCCATGTCCACCATGGCCCACCCAGCAACCAGGCATGGAAACCGTTGCTAAGGTTTGAAGCCCTCCCCTGGGTCAAACAGGTCATCAGTCACAAATCCCTTCCTGCCCACAAGAGATCCAAGTCCAGCTCACCTTGAATTCATTTGACTCTTATCTACTGCCAAATGCTTTGGTCATTAGTAGTTCAGATTCTTGTAGAGAGATTAAGTTTGCAATCAATCTTTATAGGTATTCCTCAATTTACAACCACAATTGAGTCCAAAATGCGTGTTGCTAAAGTGAAACATTTGTTAAGTGAGTTTTGTCCCGTTTTACGACCTTCCTTGCCACAATTGTGAAGTGAATCACTGCAGTTGTTAAGTTAGTAACCTGGTTGTTCAGAGAATCTGGCTTCTCCACTGACCTTGCTTGTCAGAAGGTTACAAAGGGATAATCACATGACCTCGGGACATAGCAATGGTCATAAGTATGAACCAGTTGCCCAGCATCTGAATTTTGATCATATGACCATGGGGTTGCTTCAAAGGTCGTAACTATGAAAAATGGTCATAAGTTACTTTTTTGAGTGATGTTTTAACTTTGAGATGCCACTAAATGAACTGTTATCAGTCAGGGACTACCTGTATATCTATTTGAAGTGCCTGGATTTTCTGATTTTCCAGGTGTTTCACACCAGGTTATCAAATTTCAATTCTTTTAATACTTTTCATTTTTAAAATAAATATTTTCAGTTTGTAAAAAAGTATTTTCTTCACATGTGCCCAAGCCATCAAATTTATTAAAAGTAACTAATTCACTTTGATAGTCTGAGCCAAACGAATTGTTAGATTTGCAGATAAATTTTGATTTGAAGATTTGAGTCACCCACTTTCAAAAAAGAAACGGATCCCTTTTTTTTGGGGGGGGGGGGAAAGGGAGGGAGAGGAAATTCAATTTTTCATCACTTTTGGAAGCCTGTTAGTAAATACCAGTCACACCTTTACATGAGTTGCAATTCATTAAAAGTTACATTAAAATAAAGGTAAAATAATGAATAAACAAAACAATTTATGCGTATTGTAGAGCAAACTTTTTCCCCCCTTCTAGTTTTTAAAACAGATTTGATGCTGCAGGAAAGTGAAAGCTACAGCAAACTCATGTATTCTAGATCCATTTCAACCCACCCATAGAAGCAGAAGAAATTCTATTATAGCATTTAGCTGTTGGCCCAACATCAAGGACACGCGGGTTCTAGTCCATCTTTTGCCAATAAGCCCATCATTCTCTCTCTCCCTCTCTTTTCTAGGAGGGAAGAGAGGAAATGCTGCGTATGTTAAGATAGGTGTGTTGAAACAACATCCTTCCAATCTGCAAGTTGACTTATCTCCAATAATCTCTGGTCATCTGTGATGAAATTTCATCTTGGCTTAGAAGAACATGTTGTGATTTGCCAGCAGCTGGTGCAGACAGCAGAGGTATCGGATAGTGAGGATGAAAGTGAACCAGTCAGGGAGTCTGGACAGGACTTGGATGAGGGTCCTGCATCCGATGCAGGGATGGGGCCAGGACCATCTGAGAATGGGGTGCTGCCTTCGGAGTCTGACAGCAACAAAGCAGAGGACCCCGGGAAGCCTGTTCCCAGTGCACGTGTGCGCAGAGCTTCTAGAAGGTGAGAAGAGCTGAAGCAGAAGGGGTGACTCGGGAGTAAGGTTGGGAGGTGACTTCCCCTCCCATCAGGGATAAAATCAGACCTCAATGAGGAAAAGCTTCGCAGGAAGCAAAGCAGTTCAGTCATTTCTGAGTTCTTCTTGAAGCTCTGTACTCTGGTCGTTTTTTTTTTTTTTTTCTGGGGTTTTGGGTTGGTTTATGTTAGCCTTAATTGGACTTCTGTTTCTTGGCAGCATTCTACAGTGCTGAAAAGCGTGCTCTTATCCGGAGGAACTGTGTATAATTAGTTTTGGCTGGGAATGCAAATATTTCCCAGTGTTCGCATTAAAATAGGTTTTACTTTTAAAATCAGTTTGAGCTATATTAAGTTTGACAAAGCCTGGGTCAGAACAGAACAAGAGGAGAATTACAAAACTCAAACACTTTATCTTTATCCTTTGAAGGCCAGCTCAAAGGTGCTTTTTCTTCAAGAGGCAACCCGACTTTCTGGTTTTTCTTTGAAGTCATTTTGCTTCACATCCAAGAAGCTTCTTTAGCTCTGACTGAAACGTCATTAAAGAAAAACCAGAAAGTCCAATAGCTTCTTGAAAAATAGCACCTTTGGGATCATCATGAGCTGGATGACTCCATAGATTTTGAAGGCCAAGTAAGCTCCCCCAACAGATGTCTTCGAAGAAGGATGGCATGACTTCCAAAAGAAAAGGAAATTTAAGATAGTCAATCTGGAGCTTGGATCTTCTGGTTAGCCGACTTCTAGGGATTCTTACAGAGCCTGCTAAATATTGGGCTAAGTCATAGTAAATTCATTCTGAGATGTGAATTCGAGAGACTGTTTAATAAAACAGTCTAAGAAATGGAGAAAGGAGCTATGATCTATTCATTGTTAGTGAATGAACCAACAAGTTTGTCACACATAATCCATTGTTAAAATCACCAAGCATCTTTCCCCTTACAGAAATAAAGGCAGAATAAGATACTTAGTTCAGAAGCAATTTACATATAAACAGGCTGGAAGTTTCCTTATATACATGTCCCATATTTTTTTTTCTTTTTCCTTTTAACATCCTGTCAAACTTTTGCAAAGCAGCTGAAGTTTTGGACTGACCACCTGACATGTTCTCCATTTTTTTGATCAAACATCACTTGGCGCATGTCATCAGTATTCTTTTGTTCATCCCGTACCAATCAATTTCGTTCATCAAAGCTGTCTATATATATTTTTTTTAAAAAAGGAATGTGACAGAAGGTTGCCATCTCATCCCGGCTGCTTATGGAAATCAAGAACATGATTTAGGCTTAGCATAAATATACATAAAAATGGACTTAAAATTATATGCTGCAGCTTCTGATCATTTTTGGATTTCTAAGTCCCATCGTGTGAAATAAAGCATTCTGTTTGAGAGAGGAATGCTCAGGTGAAGAAAAATAATCACAAAATGGAAATGCGTTTTTCAGCAGAAGATATTAAGGTTATTTTCATCACAGCAGGGGATCAGTAAATAAGTCTTATTGCTATGAATACTCAATTTTATTTACAGGTGGCTTTTTTCTGAGGGGGGGGGGAGAATCCAAAGCAAAAATATTATTCAGACTTTAAAAGCAAATTCTTAATATATATTGGTCTGATTTAGAAGAAAGGAGAATACACAAAGAAATTTTGCATTCCATGAATAGAAAAATACAAAGAAGCTGTCAGGTAGATTTATATAACTCTGGCCTACAGGCAAAATTCAGTGGCCTGCTATTTCTAAATGGACAAAGACATACATATATAAACTAATTACTGAATATGCATTCAAAATGCAATACAATGGATTTCAAAGTATCTTCCCAAAAATAGATGGATCTCGATGTGAAGAACTATATTTGGTCTGTAAGTACAATGATAGGTGCCATTGTAGAGTAAAAATGCTTTTCCTTAGTTGAAATAAGTGAATGGATCATATTGTGTTACTGTATCTCCCCTTGCCTAATGTTTGCTTCATCGGTTGTCTTTTCTTTTTTTAATTATTTTTATTCACCTTTTATATATTTCCTATTCACCTATTTTATTCACCTTTCATATATTTTTATTCACCTTTTATATATTTTTATTCACCTTTTATATATTTAGAGGTTTTTAAACATTTATTATGGTACTCGTTTCTCCCAAGAATGCCTTTTAAAAAGACTTTTTTTCTCTTTTCTTTATGCAATGCTTTTGAAAATTTATTTTCATGAATGCCCCATTTATGGTTTTCTTCAAGAGAGAAAGAAGGAGAGAGAGAGAATAGGCAATTGTAACTTTCAGAAAACTTGCCATTTTGAAGTGGTTATTAAGGCATATGTAAACCTAGTTCAATTTTCTTTTATTAAGATATGAAATAAACACATTTTCCTTCCAGTTTCTAGCTCCCACTAACTTTTTGCAATTTTTTCCATAACGTGCCAGTTATCCTCTGTGTAACAATACACGCTTTCTTCATCTTTCATGGTTCCATACGTATTGGATGGTGTGACTTGATAGCAGCAAGGCATACATATCTCTTTCTCATGCTCTTAAAGATGTACAAATGCTATCTCAAGTGAAAGGACCATGGGAAACTCTAATGGACCAGGAGTGTTGGGAAGTTTTCTTTCCTAAATCCCCATGGACTTGTGATGATACTGCAGAGCTTACATTCTCAAAATCCTGATATAGGACTACAGCCTTAATTTTTAGAGTACTCACAGAAGATAATAACATAAAAGCATGGAAGAAAAATAAGATGAGGAACTTGCCTGTTAATGTTTAAAATGTGATCCCCAGAAGATAAACAATTTGGAACAGTGAGTAACCTGGGACTGCTGAGAGAAAACTAGAGAGTAGTAAGCAATTGTTGGAACAGATGGTGCCTCTGGACAGCTCGAGCAGTACAGAAAATGCTTCTGTGCAGACATATTCAGAGGGACTCATGGGAACCTTGCGAAAAAGCAGTTTTGTTTGTTTGTTTTACATGAGTAAACATTGAAGGAAAACAACTAAACGAGAAAAAATTTGAAATAAGTCAAAATAAACATCTTGCAGCTTGCAAAACTTCACGTTACTTGAGTTTTCCCCAAAGGAAACTTCCTTGGTTTACCTGCTAATGCCAACAGCATGCATCTAGTATACAAGAAGCCTTCTGACCATCTGTGCAACTTGGCCTTAATTCCTTTTTGTTTTGGCGGCTTGGCATCAGACGTGGGTATTCAGCAGGTTCTGACCAGTTCTAGAGAACTGGTAGCGGAAATTTTGAGTAGTTTGGAGAACCGGCAAATCCCGCCTCTGACTGGCCCCTCCCCCATCTATTCTCTGTCTCCCGAGTCCCAGCTGATCGTCTGGGTCTCCTTTGGTTGCCCTGCACAAGAGAATGGAGCTGGAAAGCAGGTTAGTGGGGTGGGGAGGGAATGGGGATTTTGCAGTATCCTTCCCCTGCCATGCCCACCAAGCCACACCTACCAAGCCATGCTCACAGAACCAGCAGTAAAACAAATTGAAACCCGCCGCTGCTTGGCATGATTAATCCAGATAGTCTTCAACCTATAACTAATAGCTTCAGAGTTATGACAGACTCAAAAGAGTCCTTGCTGCAGCAATTATATGATCACATGATCACATTTTGGCATTTGCCAACTGCCTCAATTATATAACAATAGCAATGGCACTTAGACTTATACACCACCGCATAGTGCTTTACAGCCCTCTCTAAGCGGTTTACAGAGTCAGCATATTGCCCGCAACAATTTTGGGTCCTCATTTTACCCACCTCAGAAGGATGAAAGGCTGAGTCAACCTTGAGCCTCATCAGGATCAAACTCCTGGGCAGAGTTAGCCTGCAATATTACATTCTAATCAATGCATCACTGACCAGTTGTAGCATCCCGTGGCCACGTCTGCCTTGTGATTTGGTTAATGATCATCATAAACATAAAATCGTGTCCAGTCCTGTGGTGATTTGACTTTTAAAACACAATGACTTACGATTAAAACTCTGGGCTCAGTCATAGTTGTAAATCAAGGGCTACTTGTATGTAGAAATGTGACAGTAGATCTGCCATGATACCTTTAGTTGAATTCAGAAAAGTGATTGGTAATATTCAGAATTG
The DNA here is from genome assembly GCA_033807585.1 of Hydrophis major. Taxonomy (NCBI): domain Eukaryota; kingdom Metazoa; phylum Chordata; class Lepidosauria; order Squamata; family Elapidae; genus Hydrophis; species Hydrophis major. The sequence continues at coordinate 12,265,262 of CM066338.1, forward strand.
AGTCCAGTGGGGAGGGCAGGAGCTTGGAGCACTTTTTTTTGCTCATAAACTAGAAGTAGAAACAGTGGAAATCTTTTTGCAAGGAAAAATTGATAATTAGTACATTTGCCTGTGCAATTAATTCTTTATATGATACATGAATGTTCAAGGACCTTCACATTAAATTAACTTCACTTTATAATATCCCTGAGGATGGATCGGCTTTATCGGTCTAATATTGTAAATACTGGCATGAAGTTCATAACTAAAACAGACTTACACAACTCTTCTGCAAGCTCAATGAATGAATGGCCATGAAAATGAGCTATGTTCCATACAACTGAGTTATTCTGCAGCTGTGCATTCCCATTGCTCACCCATATGGCAGAATTGCCTCTCTATTGTTCATGGGTTGGTCATTGTGGAGAAATAATACATGCGTATAAGGGGTAAGGAACTGCAGATAAAATATTATGGAAGTATGGTAGTACTACACATGTATAAATGTTTTCCCATCAATGCAGGTAAAACTTCAGAAGAGTCTGTATACACCTCTAAAACTTTTGTAAAATTGGATAAATGCACATTATGAATCTTTCTGCTTCAGGCTCACAAGTAGAAGCAGAGTTGGACTATTACACTGTTTTACTGATTAAATTAAGGCAACATCACCACAAACTTCTTTTAAGAGTCAGGAGCCAAGAATCAGAATCAAATAGCAGAAAAAGCACATCAGAGAGCAAATAATTGGTGCTTGTTGATGGTAAAGGGCATGTGAAGAGACAGAATAAAGAGTGAAAAAAGTCAGCTAAGGCATAGACTTTTGAGCCATAGACTAATTTTGTAATCACTCTTCCTTGCAGTAGTTTACACAAAATTAAGTACAACGAAATGAAAGATGAACAAATTCACTCTCCTTACAGCAAAATTAGCAACATGTAAGTATGTTTTTCATGCATATCTGGAACATCTGACGAATCTACATGCTTACAATGAAGGATACTGGTGGAAGCTGACAAATCTAGACAAGTTTTTGTTCTGGTGCTACAGCAACAGCTCTTTTGAAGTTGCTACTAGATCAAAACAAAGACAGGCCTTCAACTAGCAACATGTTCCTTTGATTAATTTAATCCACATGCCTCTGGAGTGGAAAGTTAGTAAGTTAAGAAATGGTATTCATAGTTTACTTATAATACTAAAATGAGATAGTCTTGCCCCCTAGTGGAGGTTTGCAACAAACTTGTGACAGCTTTCAAGGAGGTAACACTATTCCTATTTAAATCATTTATTTTTTAAGGTTTTTTTTTTTTTAAGAAAAAGACATGGCAAACTTTTAATAAGAGAACTTCATCCACATAAATATTTAAAATGGAATAAATGTATCAGTGAATTGCATGATCAAGTTATGGAGATAAAGAGCAGAAGCCATTCTTTGTATTAATTGTATTCGTTTTATTATTTTCTCATGTATCTGCTGTGAAATGCACGTGCCTCTGTTTGTAACAATGAACGGTGTTGCAATGAAATGCAGTCCCTTTCTGTAATTTATTTCAAAATGTTTAACAACATTAGGTGCAAAGAAGCAGGACCACAATAAATTCTAATTAAGCTGAATTCTTGCTCATGTCTATACATAAGAATCTAGTCAACTAATAGCCCACATTAAATTGGCACTAGATAAGAGTTAACAGAATTTAGCAGGGGTTGGATTAGACTGCTTGTGGGAATGTAATGACTCTAGGCCGATGACTCTTTTTATTCTGCCCCTAGTTCTGCCTCTCCTTCTCTACAAACAACCACCACTAAATCTGTAGTTATTGATTTACATCTTGGAGTGTATATGATCTCAACACATTTATTTGTGCATTTGAAAATACAACATACACAACTTTCTGTATGCAACAACTCTTTACTTTTTTATTTATTAAACATTATTCTTTGCCCAATAGATTTTGGACAGTACCAGTCTAATAAAAATTCATATAATGGTTAAGAACAATCCATTACCAGGGTCTTAGCCATCAAATGCTTTCTCAAAATGCCAAATATTTGTGAAAAGACAAGTGTGGGATTTTACAAAGTAGAACTTCTGCAGGGATGAAATAGGAAATATACCTATTTCCTCTAGGTATATCACAAACATGCTTTATGTTTGTACTATAAAGTGGTATATGTTTGTACTATCCAGTGGCTTCCCTGTTGTACCTTCTATATGTACTAGAACAATTACCTAAATGGTTCAGTCTATTCCTCACTTTATGACAATCCACAATTCTTATTCAAATCTGATTTGTGGGCACCTGTTAAGGGGGAAGACAATAAAATAGTATCAGAATGCTATGACCTAGATGCTGTTTTTGTATTATTATGGCATGCTGATTGATTATGGTGATTTTGAACAGTGGTGGAAAGAGTTTTCCTATTGGTTTGGTGTGAGTGCACACCAAACACATGGTTTGTGCATGCACAACATTTGCAACTCATCTTCTGCTGCAAGCCCTGTGAAGCAGATGAGGTTGAAAAGCAGGAATATCGTTGGAGGGAATCAGTTCCCTCACAGATGATTGTCAGAGTTATCGGTTCAGGAGAACTGGGCCGAACCAGTAGAATACCACCACTGTTTTTGAAAACAATTCTGGTCTGATCAATCTGATGGCCTCATTCAAAGAGAGTTGTACCAAAGATAACCTTAACCCTAACCCTAACCACTGAACATTGGGACGGGATAGTTAACTTTTATATTCCCCATCTCTGCCTGCAAACATAGCCTAACATAGAACATTGTTATTAAATCAACAGATCACTACAACTTCCAAATGATTCCACCAGACTGTCAATCATTTGGAAGCCTGCACTCACAAAAAAAAAAAAAAAAATCTCCACACCACTAGCCAGACAACCACCTGGGCACAAACAGATTCCTCCTGATACCTCCAGCTCAAACACACCCCAACCAGACACTCAGATGAAACCTAGCTTCCTAACTAATGATAGCCGTCCATTTACCCAGAGCCAAGCTGCACTAAAGGCCTCCAATAAAGTAACACAATGTTGCCAGCCAATCAAGATACAAAAAGAGCCAAAACAGACAGAAGATATTAGAAACACCAATCAAGCAGAACACAGCAAACTCCAAGACCAATAAACACAGACCAATCAGGATGAAGAAAAAACATTCTGGCACAGCAATAGGCTGCCCCAAATTTAAATCTGAAACCACCATAAAAGTCTGACTCACAGATGAACACTATACAGAAGCCTGATGATGGCAGATGAAAATTCTGCCGAAATGTTGCTACAACTTTAAAAGCACAACTACAATGACATGGGAAAATCCCACCTGGTTTAGCAAACAGGAAAAAAGTCCTGATATGTCACATGATGCTGCCATGACATTACAAGTTTGACACCCCTGCGCTAAAGCAATTTATATAGGACCATGAATTTCCCAGACTTCTAAATCTAATGGATTTCCATAAGCTGAATACTAGTATTGTAATTGGGCATTATGTTATACTATATTGTCTCTCTTACTAGTATTGTAATTGGGCATTATGTTATACTATATTGTCTCTTCAGAATAACTATGATTGCTTTTGTTTGCTTGCTTGGTTTTTCTTGTTCAATGGATTGTGACATGGAGTTTCCCATGTGTTGCCTGTCAGTGGCATATCAAACTTAACTTTCTCCCATTGCAGAGAGGTGACAATCCACAGTTTGTAGAATAAAAAGTTAATAGAAGAGTAAAACGTGAACTCTGAATTGACCTTGGATTTTATAACTTGATTATTTCTTATGTGTTCCTGGCTTGGAAGAATTTGGTTTTAATCCAAAGAGGTCTATGAACTAGGTTCTTGGTAAGATTATAACCTTATATCTTAGTCTACATTTGTATTTCTTTCTCCTTTCCTTCTTTCCTTCTTCCCTCCCTCCCAATTGAGCACTACAGATTCTCCATCCTGTTTACTTCTTAACATTTCTCTCTTATACTGTATAAATTCTGTCCCGTAACTTCTACTGCTGCTTTGCAGTTTAACTTCCTACTTAATTTTTTTTAACTAAATTTGGTTTTGAGGGAATAACACACTTTTTGTCTGAATTACTATAATTATGTAGAGCCATTTTTTTAATTCCCAGATATTATCCAGACATGTTGCTGAAGATCCAGGATGGTAATTTCATGAACAAAGAAGGAAACTACCAGCAAATCAGATATTGTTTAAGTGACTGCAAAATGTTGCACTCAAAAAATGAAAAGGGATAAATTGAATTCTAAGTCATCTTCTTTAAACTGGTAGATTTTTCTTCTTCTTGGTTAAGGAAGATATTCAATTTCTTAAAATTAATCTTTGAACTATTTTCTTACTGACTTCTCATTGTTTATAACAATAATGCAGGTTTATAACCTTGGCTAGAGAGTAAATACCGTATATACTCGAGTATAAGTCGACCCAAATATAAGCCGAGGCACCTAATTTAACCACAAAAAACTGGGAAAACTTATTGACTCGAGTATAAGTCGAGGGTGGGAAATGCAGCAGCTACTGGTAAATTTCAAAAATAAAAATAGATACCAATAAAAACTTTCACTAGGACAGTTGAGAATAAGTTTGATGTTCACAATTTCCTCTTTGAAAGAGACCAGTAAATAGGGAACAAGAAGATGAAGAAAAAGAAGTGTGTTTTTTCACACTTTTCACACTGCAGTGAACAAAAATGGCATCATAGGAACAGGCTTATTCTCAGCCCAAAGGTTTGTTTCTGATTTCTTCCCTGATTTAAGGGAAATTTGTGAAACGATCTCACTATCATGAAAGGTTTGATTGATTCACTAACCCAAAAGATGATGATGATGACAGTGGTAGGCAGGAGTCACTCTCTCCCTTGCAAGAAAAAACCAAGAGCCGTTCTTATGATATCTCTCTCTCTCTCCCCCCCCCAATAAAGTCAAGCCCTTTCCAGCACGCGCGCGCGATCTGCCCCCGCCCCTTTGCACCTTGCAAATGCAAAACCCCAGGGTTTTTGCATTTGCAAGGTGCAAAGCGGCGGGGGCGGATCACGCGCGCGTGCTGGAAAGGGCTTTACTGTATTATGGGGAGAAAGAGAGAGAAGGAGAGATCATAAGAATGGCTCTTGCTTTTTTCTTGCAAGGGAGAGAGTGACTCCTGCCTACCACTGTCATCAACATCTTCTTCTTTTGGGTAAGTGAATCAATTAATTTGGGAAATGATCTCACTATCAGAAAACAACGCGAGCTGCCACCACCACCTCCCCCTCCCCTTCCTCCCGAGTGGACTGAAAGCAGCTGGAGCTGAGGAAATGAAGCTGAGTGGAGCGACCTCGGCTCGCGTTGTTTTCTCAGCCTAGAGAAAGGGGAAGGGGGCTCATCTGGACCAAGGGTGAGTCTCCTCCTCAGTTTCCCCTGAAGGATCTTCTGTCGCTTTTGCCTTCTCCCTACATCTTCCCTCTGTTAAAATCCCCACACACACACACACACTTATTTTCGGTCGGATGTGTTTGAGCATTCTCACATGGCGGTGGGTCTTTCACTCCCCAAAAAACAGTTAAAAAAAGAAAAAACAATATATCCTCAAGCAAGAACTTTTCTGCTTCCAATTACCCCCATGCTTAAAAGTTGCAAAGGAAACACGGAAGCAGGGAAGCGGCTGCCCAGCTTCGGAGCTCCACACCATTTTTTTTTCAGAGGGGAATCTGACTCGAGTATAAGCCGAGGGGGGTTTTTTCAGCACAAAAAATGTGCTGAAAAACTCGGCTTATACTCGAGTATATACGATAGTCCAGTTTATAAATAACCCTGTGTCTGGCTTTATAAAACTCAGATAAAAGCTATATCACACATTCCTATCGGCTTTCGATCATAACATATTCATCAATCTCTATTTTTTCCATGTAGAGAAGGAAAACAGAGTTTTGAATTAAGAATCATAAGATCCCATGCTTTGTAGAATCTGGATCCTGGGGTATTCCAGATCATGGAAAAGTCTATAAAAATGAACTATGATCCTAGATTCCTATGTATTTTCATGTTCAGTTTTGGATGCGTAAGACCATCTTGGATATTGTTTCTAGCCCTGACTAACTTAAAATTTTACACTGCTTAGGGAATTTATAAAGGAGAGTGTAATAGTGCTTCTGCTGATTCAGACTATATTACTACGGTCCCTTCAGATGAAGCATAAATGGCTGAGACAGCATTGATAATGCATAAGCATTGATAATGCACAATGCATTTCCCAAAAAATGCATTTGAATAGGTCCTACATATGCTGCAGTTTTTCCAATGGAAATGAGTTGTAGGAAAGCTAAAATCTGATGTGTCTGTTCAGGTGGTTGGCTGAGGCAATGAAGGCATGAAGAAATCAAATCTTACAAATCAATCAGGAATAAGATAATTCCTCTTCCACTTGAGGTTCTTAAAAGAGGAAGGCACAAATTTTGTTCTGCCTTTTCTTTCAAGAGAGCCGTAGATCGTTAGTTGTAGGATCCTTAGTGCTCTCTGAGCTTGGTTGTTTTCTTATAGACATTATCAATGCACTAGTTTGGTAATGAAACTGGAAAACATCCAAGCTAAAAGAGCACCAAGGACTCGACAGTTTAACACCAAACTACAAATATTCTCTTCTATAGAGAGCATTGTTTCCTACACTGATTCCAATCCAGGTAAACATGCTTTGGGATGTGGCGTTAGGGCTTTTATTTTGTGGGTTTTTAAAGTTGTTAGCCATTCAAGGTCATCTGTGTGTCCATATACATTTGTGTAGTCTATAAATAATAAATAAATAACAATACAATCTGGGATTCAAAGTGCAAGGAAAAAAAAACATGAATAAAGCAATCTAGAGAATACTCTAAATAAAAGTAGATACAAATCTGCAGGATCCTGATGGAAAGTTATTTGAGTTAAATGCATTTGTTAAACTTTATTCTACTAGTTGGGAGTATTGTTGTAGATTCTGGGCATGGATAAGAATGCTTCTTTTCTTTTTGATTTTCTCATTTTCACTTTCAAGGCAGCCTGATGGCTCAGCAGTTAAGACACTTGGCTTGTCAGCTGGAAAGCCAGCAGTTCAGGTTTGAAGCCTAAGCGCCATGTGATGGGGTGAGCTTCTATCCTTGCCTCAGCTCTTTCGACCAACCGAGCAGGTCGAAAGCAAGCAAACGTGAGTAGATAAATAGGTACCACTTTGGTGGGAAGGTAGCAGCGCTCTATGATATCATGATGGCCACATGACTGCAAAAATGTCTTTGGGTAATGCTGGCTCAATGGCCTTGAAACAGATATGAGCATTGCCACCCTCCCCCCCCAATCCATGGCCGGCAACAACAAGCGGAGTAAAATCCACAGGGATTCCTTTATTTTTATTTTTATTTCATCTCTGGATTAGTTTCCGCACTTGATATACATAATAAAGGTCTGAATTGCTATTAGATCAGCACCTTTTCTCTGATAGGAGTCCAGCTGGTTGGTTGGTTCAGTTACTTAAAAAAACAAAGGAAAAATAAGTCAGTGCCTCACTTTGTTCTGAGTAACTTGCAGAGAGATTTTCTCTGGAAAAGTGTTTGGTGGCAAATTACTGAAAATGATGTCTCCGGAGCATGGTATGATACAGTAGGGATGATAACAAAGGAATTTAGGGACTTCTTGTTAAGGAATTCAGAAGGATGAAGCTATGCATCTATGTTTGTGTTTATATCATGTTTTACTGCAATAAGTATGTTTTTGGAAAATGCCCAGGAATGATAACCATTATCACTAAAATTTCCACTGTTATGAATTTGGAAAGCGGTAGGATGCAATCATTAATTGCACTATTATACCAAACTCCATTGTCCTTAAAAGATTACAATATATTTTTTGCTGTGCTGAACTTTTCTCATGACAATTGGAATTTACCATAATGTCACCTTAAAATATCCAAGTGATTTCAGGAAAGACAACCAAGGCAGCAGTGCACAAAGTTTGTGACATGGTCACAATGGCTTTCATTTGACAAAGTGTTGAAATATCCAAAAGGAAATCCTTTGAAATCCTTTCCAAAAGGAAGAACCGGACTTCAGAGCAATTTTAGGATGGAGCGCAGCAATTAAAGAGCTGAAATTTGAATGTAACCTTTAAACCAATGATTGGAAGTCACTTAAAAAGAAGACTACTTATACAGGGAAACACATGACCATCTATAACAGGGGTTAAAACTCAAGGCCCAGGGGCTGGATCTGGCCCATGGTGTGTTTAAATCTGGCCCATGGGGTCACCTGGAAACATCAAAGGATTGGCCTGCAGTGCCCCTGCCAGTGAAAATGGAGCTTGAGTGGGCCATTTTCAGCAATGATGGCCTCCTGCAACCCTCTGCTAGTGAAAATGGAGATTGGGGAAGCCGCACACAACCCGCCCAGGCTCCATTTTCACTGGCAGAGGGCTGCAGAAGGCTGTCATGGCCAAAAATGGAGCTCAATAAGTAACCTCAAGCTGGCCACCCCACCCCTGCCATGCCTATTACCACCCAGCCCACTGAGGTCAAACACAACCCTGATGTGGCCCTCAATGAAAACGAGTTTGACAGCCCTGATCTACAAAGTAGACTGCATGATCATCCTGTTGATATCCAACATTTTATAGAATAAGGAAACTTTTAATGAACAAAGCTCGTGCTTGCAGTCTGCCTTTGTATGAAATTAGTTTCCTCTCAAATGCCTGTTATTCCCGTTGTTAAATTACTTCAAGTCATGCTTGAAGGCATACATACTAAGCAACAATCAAGCAGGAACAACACTTTGCATATCATTAAATGCCAAATTCTCTCCAATGTTTTAAGGGTAGAACAGTGACCAGAAAAATGCATGGCTTTCATTCTGCTTTTTCCCTTCCAGCCAACAAGCAAATACAGACAAATATTTGCCAAGTATCAAACATACCACTAATATCTCTGTTCTCTTAACTATAAGTATGCAATAGTACCTTCTTCTATGGCACTACTAATTCTACTGTTTGTGTAATTGGTGCCTTTAGTAGAGAATCCACTATGAAATATTAATATAAAACAAGACACTATGAATTCTGACACTCTTTTGCATGATATGGGGGAAAAAAGGAAATTATACTAATGTGATAAAACTGAGTGATTAATGCCAAGGAGGATCACATTACATAAACATTATATCATTATATATCTGTGATGACCCTGGGTGGGATACAAAATAAACACAGTCACAAAAATAGATGAAGCCCCTTTTATTCTTTCACTTTGCTTCAAAGCTCCAAAGATCCTTGACTGGAGACAAAAAAAAAAAAGCAGGTGCAAAAAGGAGGATATAAATTATAAAGAGTAAAAACAACACAAACCACACTGAAGCCATTAAGGGAACCAGGCAAGATAAGACATCCATAGTTTGAAGACATCCACAGATATCGGAACACACACTGGGAAGGACGCCAAACTCAGAGAGAAACAACACTGGAGATATTTCTATGCTTTGTTTCCAGCACTGGCCCATACGCATGTCCGTCCTTTTAACCAGTTCTCAAAGCTGCAGCCCATGAAGAGGATCAAGGCCCTTTCCTCCCCCATAGACCACACCATTCATGTGTCTCCCTTATCTTCTCCTCCCTGCGTGCCCTAGGATGGAGAGGGGATGGGCCTCTGGCTGCCCAGTTGGCCACTGCCTTTCCCCAGTCTCCTCCACAACCTCCGGAGCCACACTTCCACTCCCTGTCGGCTGTTCTTCTTCTCCCTCGGAGTCAGTCTCCAACAAGGGCATCACATCACATCACATTCTATCATATCATATATCATAGCATATCAATAGAGAGCTAGTTTATTGTACGAGTTAAGGAACCAAGATAGAAATTGGGAGATCCTGAGTTCTAGTCCTATCTTAGGCACCAAACCCCCTGGATAAATCTGAGCCAGTCACTCGTTCTTAGTCCTAAAGGAAGCAATGGCAAACTACTTCTGAAAACCTTGCCAAGAAAACTGCAGGAACCTTTCCATCTAAGAATCAGAGATGATTGAATGAAAGAAAAATAAATAAAAGAAATTTATGAAAAAGAAAAAAAAGAAAAAAGCCGTTATATTTATTCGGAAAGATTTTTCTGGATCAAAGACTTCCTAATAATATTAAATAAACCAGTGGTCTTCAAACTTGACAGCTTCAAGACTTGTGGACTTCAACTCCCAGAATTTCTCCTCCAATCATGTTAGCTCAGGAATTCTGGCAGTTGAAGTCCACAAATCTTGAAGCTGTCAAGTTTGAAGAACTAAATCCTGTGACATCTCCTTTATTGATAAGCATATGAGCTATTAATATGGCTATTATTATTAATAATGCCACCTATTACATTACATCCAGTTTTGAAAAACAAAACTGAATTTTTATAGAGACTATCAATCCTAGCCATTTCATAATAAATTTCATTTCCATTATTTCAATAGAGCTGAGCAAAAATTTCTTACTCATTTTTTTCTTTACAGAACTTTTGCAGTATTCTCCATTTAGTTATTTATTGGAGGTGGTGGGGGCAGTGGTTAACATTTCATGCTAAAAATGCTGGGGGATAATTTTGAAAGTGCAATTTTGCAAAGTATATACAACCATGCCAGGGTTGCCACATCTGCTATTCCAGGTACTACTTGCAATGGCAGGAGAAAAATAAATAATTGACATAAAAAGAATGAACTTTTCCTGCTGACAAATCTGTGAACTCTAATTCAAAAAAAGAAAAAAAAAAGAAAGGGGAAGCAAAAGGGAAAAGGAAAGGAGAGATTCTCTGGCAACTGGAGAAATTCAAAGAAATGTTATCAGTGTTTCATCTGACTTTCAGGATGGGGAATTTGGTATGGGTTCAGATGACACAAACCTAAGGTCTTGCTCAGAGAATCATCTGATAAGACATTCAAGACCTTGTTAAACAGAATTTTTAATTTACTATGCCAAATCACCAAAGTTGCTGAAGGGGCTAGGAAAATAGAGCTTGTGTGAGGCTCCAGAGCCAAGAAAGACACTTTGTGAGTCTTCCAGGCAGATTTATTTATTTACTTAGAGAATTTATGTGGCTGCACACTCACTTTCAGTGACTCTAAGAGCCTTCCCCCCCCCAAAAAAAGAATATTAAAGAGTAAAAACAATAATCCCTCACCCCATCTATGAGAGTCTATGTTCCTTTGCTAAACTAATCTTGCTAAACTGAAACACTCTACCATCTACATCAAGCATATAATCTGGGAACTATAAAGTGGAGCCATCTTCACTGTCTTTGTCTCATAAAAATTATCTGAACTGAGCTGCCTCTTGTTTCTTGGCAGCCTCTTCCTTCTGGGAATCCAGACTATATTCTAGCACATAATAAGTGATTGGCAACTGATATAAAATCTTTGAATCACCCAGAGTTGATATAACTATTAAGAAGCCACTTGCCTGCTTTTACCTACTGGATAAACTTTTAAATTCATAGAGAGTTTGAGACACAAATAATCCAATGCCAGTTTCCAGGATGCCCAGCAAAGCTACAACCCATCACTTTTGCCTACTAAACCAGCTACTCCTGTCCAGAAATCCTGATAAATTAAAGAAGAGTAGTGTATTCTGAAGACCCCAGAAAGAGCTTATCTCATTACTTGTTAATCTCTTTTAACACCTGAGTGCCTTTCAACTAAATTACCTCAATAAAAACCATAAGTACAAAAGAAGAGGAAGTGAGAAACTTAGTGAGAAACTCAGCTCCTTTCCCAATCTTGCAATCCCAGTAATTGGAAATGGCTCGGCAACCATTAACATCAGCGAAGTTTAGTTGGAGAGCAAAGGCAGGCAAATGAAATCAACTTTGCAAAATTGGAAGAACTCAACCACTCTTGTCTTTGAGGCATCCAGCTACTAATTACTAAAAATTGCTTTCTGGTTGAGGGTATTTTGGCTATAAATCAAGGAAAGATGCTGCAAGTTAAGCAGTAGCAAAGTAAAACACCAGCTGGCTTTAGCAAAGGGAAATGAAAGGTTGAAAAAAAAAAATAGTATGGCTGGAGAATAGGAACCTGGTGAACTATGTATAGTTTTGTTTTGTTTGTTTTTTGTTCGTTCCTGAACAGGAAGGACAAAGGAGAAAGGCTGGTGAGAAAGTGTTTAAACACTTTGTTGAAGCAATTACATTAAAAAAGCCAACTGTCATTATGTACTTTCTGAGTTGTTCCCACAAGCTACTGTTTCTAGTTTCCCTTTGGTGCTTTCCTTCTACTTAATATGATAGTTGGCTTTTTGCTCAGTGCATTGCTGCAAAGTGTCAAGTAGTTTGCCCTTTGTATGAGCTCTAATGATTCTGCATTGAAAAGATTTGCAGGCTCTTTTTTTTTTATGACTGTCAGCAGCCACTGGAAAATTCCATGCTGGAAGCTTGCCATTAAACATTACTCCGGCCTGGATTAATGCCCATGTCTTAGTAATTAGAACTGAGAAAAGTAACAATAACTTTGTGGGCAAGTTTTCCAGCAACTAGGAAAATGTGGAACACTCTTTTAAAAAAAAGAAAAAGAAAAGAAAAAGGCCTTCCTATTATTTAGCAAGATAAGTTTAAACAAAAAATGATCCTGAATCTTGTGCTACATCTTCACCTGTATTGATAGAATATTTGCTGCTCAGGACTGAATTGATCTCTGAATTTGTTGTGTTTTCTTGCAGACATTTAAGCAGCAATAGAATTTAAACATATATAGCACCCCAGAAGGCTTCGCAGCACTCTCTGGCAGTTTGCAATGTAAGCCATTATTTGCATATTTCTCCTAACAATTTTGGCCCTCATTTTACTGACTATGGAAGGATGGAAGACTGAGTCAACCTTGAATCCTGTCAGGATCAAACTCCAGGCTGTTGGGAGAGTTTGTGCACAATATTACATTCTAACCACTGTACTACATGGCTCATCACCTAACTAGATAACACAATCACTGCAATCTCAAAAAGCATCAAGTACTATCCATTTTCCACCTGTTGTTCTAGAATGGGGAACAAGATGGAAATTAACTTTTCTGAGTGTAGGTACTATGCATCACCTTCATTCCTCAGGTTGTTCATAATCAAGCTTGGGTCATCAGTTGTGGTCTTTCCCAGACCATCATGGACCATTATTCACAAGATATGAATGTTATATCCTACTGACATATCTACATGCCTTTTTATTTATCTACATATCCTTTTATCTGCATATCTTTTTATAGATAAACTTATGGTATAGATCAGGAGTGTCAAACTGGCAGCCTGTGAGCCAGATTTATCACATGAAGGCCATACCAACCCCAGCTCTGTGAATGGGAAAAATGCAAAATATCATGTGATAGCAATGTCACACAGGGAGTTTGATACCCATGGCATAGGTTTCCCTGACTGTGCAGGAAGTTTTGATCTGTGGGCTGTCAGACTTCTGAACGCAATATAACACCACGATTAGGTTTAACATGATAGATTTGCAGGGCCAGCACAACGTGCAGCATGTTCATACCAGTTTAGTATAATATGTTACATACACATAGGTATAAGGGAATATGTGTTAGTTCTGTTTCTTTCATTTATTGAGTTATTGAGATGTATTTTGTGTTTTTGGGGGGGAGGCTGAACCAAGGGAAGCTCATTTCAATTTCATTGTACACATGTTATGCATTAACAATAAGCGTTTGATTTTGATATTTTTTTTTGAAGTTAAACTAGAAGATCTCCGAAGTCCCTTCCAACTCTGTTATTCCTTTTGTAGTCTTTTTCCCCCTAATATATATATATTAGATTGGCTGAGCATAGACTTAGCAGATTGGGCATTACTGTTTTGGTGCACTTGCATGTGAAACTAGTTATTTGCAAACTTAACTATAGTTATTAAGTAATCTTGTTTCTTGGTTTCCACTGATCAGATTTTCTATCTTTTGGGGGTTGAAAAGATGGTCTCAGTTAATGAAGATAATGAACTGTAATGTTTTCTTAATGTACAATTCCCCTCTTTTTTATCTCATTCTTTATTAACACAATCCTCTAAGCTTCTAACACATTGTGGTCATCAGTGTTCTCTCAAATACATTGAAACACAATACATGCTTAATTGTACAATGCACCTAGTCTTTAAAGCAAATAGGCATTTTCCAAAGCTCTCATTATAACAGATGCCCTCTGTAATTGGAGGGATATTTTCCAAAAATTAGCTGGAAATCAGTTTAATTAAAGTTCGTAAATTACTGTTAAAGTCACAATCCTGCCACAGTGTAATTGACACTGAATGATTAAATTTGCCATATTGAGCTCACAACAATATACAGCATGTGTCGCTTTGAAAAAACTATTTGTAATACGTAAAAAGAGATTCAGATTATTTAAAGTACAGCATTCTTCTTTTCACTTGAGTAGACCTTTGAAAAATTTGGGTTAAAAATAAGGGACGTGCATAAGTGCACCATCATGCTTCCCATCCCTGTCCTATTGTCCCCATTTATTTGTACCTATTTCCTGCATTCTTACTCATGTTTATACTTATGCCTATTATCTTGTAAGTGATTGACAAATAAAATAAATAAATAGATGTTTTGTACCTTACAATAAAGGGATGGTGACATTTTTGGATGCAAGGACATCATATGGCTTGGGCAGAAATGGGCATAGGCAGAACAAAATTCAATATTTGATTTAATTTATTTAAATTTGTTTAGTTAACATTATGCTTAGTTATATGGTAGAGGTATGGAAACTGAAGCAGATCAGTTAAAGCATTGGTTCATTTTGGATCTCCAAACTGGATTGTCAAAAGGAGCTGATCCCTTCCAAAAAATGGGGGATCCATAAGACTTTTAGATCATTTTAGAAGAAATGGATTTAATTTTATTCAAAACAAGTATCCAATTTAGAAAGTCAATTTTATTCAATGATTCAGCTGATTGGACCTCTGACTGGATTTCTAAACTGAAACTAAATCACGAAGTACAGCAATAGAAGTGGTTTCGAGCATTTTTTTTTCTTTTTAAACTCATTCAAATAATATAATAATAAATCTGAAACAATTTTTGCTGGGTGAAGCTTAGATTTGAGGAAATGAATGTTCAGTATCTCAGTGTGCTCAGGGAGAGAAATATCTGCCTCTACCGAGGATCAAGCTCACAGCCTCCTGATTGTGAGGTGAGAGTTCCACTTCTAAGCCACCATACCACTCTTTCAGAAAACACCATGATCTGCACAAAATCAATTATTGGGGTTGTACATAGCATGAGCCCAATTATGGTAGCTTTATTTCTGCTTCACTATGTTTTGAATTCAGCCAATAGTACTTTATTAAACAAAACTATGGACAAATTGTCCATAATCATGCAGCTTTTGTGGTGAATTCTTAGCAAATGGGAATTCTTGTTTTCCAGATGGAAATTTTTTAAAAAATGGGGGAGTGAAGCATAGAGTGTCTGCATTGCACTGAGAAAATTCTCCTTTTGAAAGACAGTAATTCTCTTTTTCTTTTATTCCTCTTGCCATTACACCATCACCACCAAAAAAGAAAAAGAAAAGAAAAAAAGATAAAGATGAGTCATCATTTATTAAAATGAAATGCATTTTCCATTTGCTCACTTTAAACCTCAAAACATTTTTTTCCTAATATTCTTCAGGCTAATTTGTCCAGTCTCATTCGATGACAATAAAGTCTTGGCACAAGACAGAAGCAAATGCTGGCATTATAGAGCTTTACAGTGACATTAAGGTGAACATCTGTTGTAGCTCTTGAACATCATTTAGCATGCTTGCAAGTTATCTTTATGAGCTTGGGAATACAGGATAGAGGCTTGCATATGTTGTACCAGATTCTGTTTTGTGTTAGAAGTGGTCCTGTCCACAGTAGGAATATATCTCTGATCAGGGACCAGGGCTTATTCTTCTGATGTTGAACTCGTAATGATGACCTTCAGAGGTTAGAAATGATTATGATGGGAGATGTTAGGATACAGATAACATAGGAAAGAAGAGAAGGAAAACCCAGACGTTGCAGAATGAGCAGTAAAGTTTGGAAAGGAAAAGCTGTGTAATTGAGATCTGTGTTATATACAGAAGTTGTAAATATCCTAGCAAAAGTAACAAGAAATGCATTGCAAACCCTGGTTTTTGAAACAATGCAGTACATTCCACAGTACAATGGTTCCACATTCTTAAAGAAATGCTCATCACTATAGAAAATAAGTGTTCCTCAGACTTTGCAACTTTAGGGCTGGCTAGGGGATTCTGGGAGTTGTAGTCCACACATCTTAAAGTTGCCATGGTTGAGAAACACTGGGAATAAAATAAATACTTAAAGAAGTTAATAACTTGCAGGAGTGTGGTTAGATTACAGTGGTGCTTAATAAAGCTATATTTCTGCAGAGTAAAGTTTGTCTTCTTCATATTTACTGGGGTTATGCAAAGCTTAAATGTGGAGAGCTTATTTAAAGACGATTTTTAAGCAAACTGCTTAATACTGTTCTCAGGTTTTTTTCTTCTTGGCAGCTTCTGCTTATAGTACTAAACTATAGGTCCCCTATGCCTCTGTTTGTCTGTTTTTCAAGAAAGTCTGTGAAGCCAGATGTATTTTTGAATATATATATATATATATATATATATATATATATATTGGGACGTGGGAAAATACCTGAACAAAGCTGAATACCATACATGTAAATACCCGTGAAAACTTAAGAATATATATATATATATATATATATATATATATATATATATATATATATATATATATGTGTGTGTGTGTGTGTGTGTGTGTGTTTTCTGAGGTTCTCGCGGGTATTTGTACGTGGATCTTTGGTTATTCGGGTTTTCTCCCGTGTAAGATTGGAAGTATCTAGGCAACGTTTCGATGAAGTCTCATTCATCATCTTCAGGCTTGGTCTTCAGTTCTGTGAGCTGGTGAGCTGTGATCTTGCTGTTTGGCTTCGAGTTCGTGGTCGTGCTGCATCTTCATAGTGGGGGTCAGTTTGCTTCATGTATGGCTCAGAGGGGTTTGAAGTGGGTAGTGATGCAGCTGCAGTCCGGCTTCTGGTCCGTGGTCATGTTTCATCTTCTGTGTGGGTGTGAGTCTGCTTTCTACGTGGAAGTGTGGTAGTGGCATCTTGTGTGGCTCTCAGGGGTGTGGGTCTGGTGTCATTCTTCATGTTAGGTACTCGTCTGTTCATGAGGGCGGGTTTCCAAATGGCTGGTAGGCGGGAGGATGGTAGAGTATTATTGTTTTGAACAGTGCTCAATTATTTTATTTTAAAAAGCATAGTTTGTTCTGTCACTACCCTCGGTTTATATTAAAAGACATAGTTATGTGTCATTCACAGTTTAAGAGAGTGTTAATAGACATTTGAAGTCTCTGTCACATTAGAAAATAGAAGATATAAATTGCCTTGAAATTAATATATTCTGTTTGACTGCAGCTCTGTTGAGACATTAAAATTAAAATGAAATGAATATATAAGCAGTGCTAGGCTGCATAGGTCATTTCCAACATTTGTGTATGTGACATAATAACTTTTCCATAGGACTTACATGATTCAAATTCCAGACATTGTGTGGGCATAGAGCACATTTAAGAAGCTTTATGTTGTTCAGAAATCTTCATCCCTTAAAAGATGAAGATTTGGTGGACATTGGAAATTAGATTTCATTATAGTTCAGTGGGTTCCATTGAACTTCCTTCACCTATAGCTATTTATTTTATGTTTTATTTTATTTGTTAATAGATTACCTTGCTGCTCATTGGGTGTTCAAAGTGAAATGTAGCTCACTCTAAGCATTTTTTTTCCAGTTAGGTATCTTAAATTGAGTAGTGAAACATTATTCAATGACCCAGAAAGTCTTTGTCTTCCAATCTTCATGTTGTACAAAATAGATAATCGAGTATCTTTGTATATCGCATAAGGCTACAGAAGAAGCAAGTATTTTACTGCTGTAAGAACAGACTTTTTAGAAGTACAATTCTCTTTGGTTTGAAAGAGTTCAGGGAGGAAATGAGCAAGAAAAGACTCATTAACTGAGATTTTTGAAAGGTCATGTCAATGAAGAGTTTAATCTCAGTAATTTTAAATTTTGAAAAGGAAATTGATGGAAGCATAATTGGCTAAGTGTAACCAAAAATACATCTCATTTTAGTGTGGTTTGGAGATTTTCTTGGAGCAATGACATCTGATTTTAATGTTTTAGACTTTTTATGTTTTTTATAGTACATCTTAGATTTGTAACCTGTTTTTTTCCTTAAAAAAATTAATAAATGTATTATCTCTTCCCACATACACACATATTTCCATCACCTATCTGTCTATCTCCAGTATCTGTCTACCTAATTATCAGCATTTTTATTTTTGAGTTTGCTGGAAAACATCCTAGGATGGCTTACAAATATGAAGTATGAGATAGCTCCAATCTTAGGAATACATGGACATACAAGAAAAACAGAATTTGTAGAAAGAATAGTGGAAGGAGAAGACAAATCACAACTCAAAGCTTTTAAACATAGGATTAGTATTAGGGTTATTAGTATTATCATGAAATATTTGATCTGCTACTTGAACTATTTTTATACATGAAGATAATACCTGGGACAAAGCAATCCATTTATAAGGCCTGGGTCACATTTTTCAGCAATTTAAGGCTTGCTTTATGGAACAATTTGTTAGATTTCATCACTCTGAGCTAAAATAAAACCTGCATGTTGCAAACTGTTTGAACCAGCTAAAACCAATATCCATTCATTTCTGTTCCTTATCTCCAACCCTGTATTGAAATTCAATGTGTTTTAATACGACTCACAAAATTCCTTAATGATATTATCCTTTGTGATGTTGCTCAGATCCTTTAATTTTAATTAAACTTTCAGCTGTTTTAATTTATATATTTGATTTTTCTCCCTTTTCTCTTTTACAGCTTATTATTAGCTGCCTCATGTGTTCAAATGGAGGAGAAAAGTGGGGATACCAGGGAAACAAAGAATGAGCATTATCAAGACTGCTGAAGCAACTTTTTATCATCCCATCTTTCCCCACCACCTGCACTTTGTAAGGCTACATCTCAAGCTATTTTAAGCAAGCATTTTAAAGGATTTCCTTATCTGAAGAAGTTTAATTGAGTAAATGCATTTGCCAATAAGTGTTTGATGGATATTATTTAAATTTTAGTTTACGGCCACATAAAGGTAGACCTTTTAATAATAAGTTCTTTCAGTGCTTTGATCTCCAAGAAAGATCAACAGCACAATTAAAGTGACCTATCTCTTCTTAATTTTTTTAAGTTTACACATTAAAATATATTCTGATTTTCTTTGTCCAGATGACCTGCATCTGTCTAACCCTGAACAACTTATTTTGCCTCTTATTTTTTGAAAACAATTAATAGAGAAAACAACACAGTTATCCCTTCTAAACTGATGTTTGTAAATATATATATTTACACATTTAGTACTTTATCTACAACAATAATAAAGACAGTCCCCAACTTATAACCATTCGCCTAGTGACAGTTTGAAGTATATTTATTTATTTTATTTGGTTTGTCAATTGCTTACAAGATAATAGGTATAAATAAAAACATAGTTATGAATACATGGATACATATAAGAAAAAAAAAAGAAACAATAGGACAGGGACGGTAGGCACGTTGGTGCATTTATGCAAGTGCCCTACAGGCCTCTTAGGAAAGGGGTGAGGTAAATAGTAGACAGTCTAAGGTTAAAGTTTTTGGGGTTTGGAGAAGAAACCACAGAGTCAGGTAAAGTATTCCAGACATCAACCATTCTGTTGCTGAAGTCATATTTCCTGCAATCAAGTTTGGTGCGGTTTACCTTAAGTTTGTATCTATTGTTTGCTCTTGTATTATGATTAAAGCTGAAATATTCATTTGCAGGTAGGGCATTGCAATGTATGATTTTATATACTATATTTAGATCGGACTGGAGGTGACGTAGTTCTAGGTTTTCTAGGTCTAGAATTTCAAGTCTGGTGGCATAAGGTATTCTGCAATGAATAGGGGAGTGGAGAACTGTTTTTGTGAAATATTTCTGGACTTTCTCAACTGTGTTAATATCAGTTACATAATGTGGGTTCTAGACTGATGAGCTGTATTCGAGTATTGTTCTAGCAAACGTTTTGTATGCTCTAGCTATTAGTGTAATATTACCAGAGAAAAAGCTATGTAAGATTATGTTAACAACTCTTAATGCTTTTTTGGCTATGTAGTTACAGTGGGCTCTAGATCATTAGAGATGAGTATTCCAAGGTCCTTGACAGAGTTTGGATCATCAACAAGGTCTTGACTATTCAGCTTGTATTTTATTTTCTGATATATTTTTTTTGCCAATATGTAAGACAGAGCATTTATTTGTTGAGATTTGAAGTTGCCATTTGTTTGACCAGTCGAGGTCTTTTTGAAAGATAGCATTGTCTGTGGTGTTGAATAGCTTTACATCATCAGCAAAGAGAATTCAGTTGCTCTTAATAAGATCACATTTATGTAGAGTATGAAGAGAGTTGCTCCTAGAACACTGCCTTGGGGTACATCACTGTTGACAGGTACAGAATTTGATAGGACGCTCCCAATTTTGACGATTTGTTGTCTGTTTGACAGGAATGCTTCTATCCAGTTAAACAGATGTGTTGTGGTTAGCTGGCAGCAGGATGGCTGAGGAGAACAAGAACTCAGATGCGGAGCTAGGACCATTAGGGAGTGGACTGCTGCCTTCAGAGATTATGGGGGCTGGCAGAAGCGACAAGGAGATTCTTGAAGAGCCCGTGCCAAGTGTGCATGTGTGCAGGGCTGCTCATTGGAAGGAACAGCTACAGCAGCATGGGCAACTCGGGAGTAAGGCTGCAAGGTAATGGCCCCTCCTTCAAGAAGATAAAAGCCAGCTGGGAATTGGATGTTCTTTGCAGGAAGCAAGGACGTTTTGAAACTCAGCCTCATGGACATTGCAGTATCTTAGTTGGTATTTGAAGACTCTTGTGTCGTGCTCATCAAAGTTAATTAGTTTGCAGCAGCCTTTTAACTGGGGATTCGTAAGAATCATTAAAAGGTTTCTGTTCCCTTTGGTTCATGTTTGTTTTATTGGAAAAGGGTTTGGATCAAAACAGAATGGCACTGAAAAAAGAGGCCATTTTTCACACTTACGCCCATTGCAGCATCCCCATAGTCAAATGATCAAAACCCAGATGTTTGGCAACTGATTCATATTTATGACGGTTGCAGTATCCCAGGGTCATGCAATCACTTTTTGTGACTTCTGACAAACAAACTCAATGGGGAAACCAGATTCCCTTAAAAACCATGTAATTAACTTAACAGCCTCAGTGATTCATTTAAAAACGGTGGCTGGAAAAGCTGCATCATGGGTCAAAACTCACTTAGCAACAGAGATTTTGGGCTTAATTGTCATTGTAAGATAAGCAGTACCTGTAGTTGAACAGGAACAGATCAAAGCTTGATGAAACAGGTTCAATGTCCTGCTCACCTAGGCAGGATGGATTCTGTTGGAAGAAGATTCAGGACTTTTTGAATAAGAACAATGATTAAGATAGAACAGGGAATGTTCACTCTCTTTCAGGATGTCTCATAAAACAAATTGTTCTAATTGTGTGCATTTTCCCCATCTAAAATGGATGTTTTAACTGTTTTGAACGTGCTGTTGAATCGTTCTGAGCTCATAGGATTTTCAACACTATGCTTCAGACATGAAAGAACCATTTCACAATCCCATATTTTACCCTCAATAATGGGCCAAAAGATCTCCCAGGTATAATAAGCATGCACAACAAAGAATACAACCTTGGATGATGATCATGTGAAAAGATATCTGGCTACCAAACATAATTCCTTATAAGCAAAAATGCACTGATTAATATGGCCTTGTGCATAAAAGAAAATCTTTGAAAGGATTCTCTAAGGCCAGAGGTGGTATTTAGCAGGTTCTGACCCAGTTCTGGAGAACTGATAGTGGAAATTTTGAGTAGTTTGGAGAACCGGCAAGCACCACCTCTGACTGGCCCCACCCCCAACTATTCTCTGCTTCCCATTGAGTCCCATCTGATCAGCTGGGTCTTATTTAATTGGCCTGCACAGGATAACACAGCTGGAAAGCAGGTTAGTGAAATGGGGAGGGAATGGGATTTTGCAGTAACCTTCCCCTGCAGTGAGGAGGAAATGGAGATTTTACAGTAACCTTCCCCTGCCATGCCCACAGAACTGATAGTAAAAAAAATTGAATCCCACCACTGCCTAAAGCCTACAGTTGAAGATGAGTTGATGTTCTGATAGCTGGGATATAAAGATTTGTGGCCATTGTGTGTTAGAATAAAATGTTTCTTCATCAAACCCTTGGAGCTGTTTTATATATTTTATTGAGCCAGAATGAAGTTTTACAAGTAAACCATGGCTTGTTTAAAATATTGTTTGAAAACAGCTGATCTTTTTCCTCCAGCAATCCAAAGTTAAACAAACAATGGATTCATTACTGAGTGAATCCAGTTTCTGCTAGAAAAGTACTGTTACTGGCTGGTGGTAAATCATGTTCAACCTTTATCTTGGTAATTAGTTTTGCACGGCATGTTAGACTAGATTAATGTGGGGTTAGTAATTTGTGAATCAGCATGTCGTAGGAGCCAAACCATCACATTAAGCCATAATATGCTTTATGAGTTTGAGCAGAACATATTATATGAATCCAACAATTGTACATTTTTAATCCAGATTTACTGTGGTCTGTAAATCCAGCTAGAATCTCCTTGGACTAGATATAGTTTGGTACTGCATACTGATATAACCTTATCATTTAAGTATATAATTCTTTTGTTCTGTGAACTGAAAGTGGTATTTATAATTTTCCCTTTTTCCATTATTATCATCCCCATAAATACCTATAAGATAGATTTAATATATTTGAGATATCCTGTTTTTTTTTCTTTTAGTAAATACCCAAAGGTGAATAACAAAATGTCATCCACTTAGGTTCTATGTTAGATTATATATGAAAGTGAGTCTCCTTCATCTTAAACAAAGATTTCAACCACTACATTGATCTTCTATGTCAAATTAATTAGTGATTCCACTATCATCAGTGTTTCCTGTTCATCATATTGGCACCAATTCTCCTTCTGTCCTGATCCCTTTTAGCAGAGGCATGATTGAGAGTGTTTTAACAAATTGCATCACTGTTTGGTTTGGTGGCAGCAGCGCCTCAGATAGAAAGTCCATACAGAGAGTGTTAAGGATGGCTGAGAAAATGATAGGAAGCTCGCTTCCCATTATTCAGGCTACTGCTTATAAGTGTTAGAGACCTCACACACTCACTTCACTGTCTGTTTTGGTTTCTCCCCTCTGGGAAGAGGTTTTGAAATATTAGCAGGACTACCAGATTCTGTAACAGCTTTGTTTCTTATGCCATCGATCTGGTAAACTCGCAAGATTCATTTTTCTCACCATGTACATGCATACATCTGAAATAAACTGTGTGGTTTCTATGTGTCTTATAATATATGTGGGTATATGTATAATTTTGTATTTATTTATTTTGTCATGTTTATGTAGTGTATATTGGAGGTGGCGAAATCTGTAATGCAATGAATTTCATTTTAATGTATGTCCATTAGTGTACATTCAAAGCGACAAAGTTATTCTAAGCCTAAGTGTAATTCCTGAATTCCAGCTCAATTTTCTCTTCTGCAGTTTCTTGAGTAGTATTCTAAACATTCTCTTTCTCTCTCTCTCTCTCTCTCTCTCCCTCCGTGTGTGTGTGTGTGTGTGTGTCCGTGCATGCCCTTGAATCAATGTTAATTTCTGGTAACCAGAATGGAACAACTTTCCACGGCCAACCTGCCATGGCCAACCTGCCTCAACCAACTCACTACAGGATAACTCACCATGGAACAATTCAACAATTCAATTTTATTATTTAAAATAATTTAGAAATAATTTTAATTTTTGACATTCACATTTCATTTTGTCCCTCCTTTTGCCTACTTTTATGATTCTATCCCACCGTTTCTTAGATATTAGTGTAACTCTTGTCCCACAGCGAGTTGGCCCATGGTGAGTTTGCTGTGGCAAGTTGGTCATTGTCCATTGCACGCAGTGAATTAGTGCTCTGGTAACTGCCTGGACTCTGCAATTTTCTGGCAAGATTTTGGAAGTGGTTTGACATTGCCTTCTTCCTCTGAAAGAAAATGACTGGCTCAAAACCACTCAATTAAAACACTTCTCTGGAAACATCATTTCATGTTATAAAATTTAGGGTTTATATACATTTTTTTTTTCTTTTCTAAGCGGAGGCCAAGATTTAGGTTTGGCTAATATGAATGAAATTCCAGATGGCTTTTAATGAAATGCCCATAGTAAAATCACTGTTTTATTCAAAAATGTCTAAATATTTTTAGATATATATTTTAAATAAAATGTTTTTTTTTTAAAAAGACATCAGTCTACAGTCTGCTTAATTAGTTAGAACTGAACTAATGTATGCAGCATCTCTTCCCTTTAAAAGTTGTATGGACTGATTTTGATACATAGTGTTTAAAATAAATTTTCAGAAAAGGAAATATAGGCATTCAGTTATAAAATACTTTGTAGTTAAATATTTTGTAAGATACCAGAATAATATGTTAGTTTACTGAAAATATTCTTTATTTTTATATCTACTGATACAAAATATCTTATCTTGTTGGCTTAATCAGTCTTAATTCAGTCTGATTTAAGGCACTGAAATCTCTTCTGTGATTTTTGGGGAGGATTTTCAGACAGAGATCTAGGATCCCACTAATCAAAATAAGCAGGGAACTTTTAATCATATCACAGATGACTTGCCAAATTTTGAAATGACTGAGTAAAATAATAAAATTGGAACAATCATTCGACCTTACTTGTTGCAAAATTATCTTGAATAGAATCTAGCTTTTGGATCTGAACATATCCAAAGAACAGAAATGTATTATCTCCTCTGGCAATTACATCATGGTTGGATTGCACATTCCATTATGAAGCTGTCTCTTCCATTTCTATCATTGTGATAACTTCTGTTTTTTTTTTTATTTAGAAGCATAATTGGTGCTAATAAATTATTAAATATTTTTTATTTATTCCTTCCTTCCTTCCTTCCTTTCCTTTCCTTTCCTTTCCTTTACTTCCTTCCTTCCTTCCTTCGTTCCTTCCTTCCTTCCTTCCTTCCTTTCATGTATTATGTTAAAATAGTAACAACTTTAAATAAAGACTATCATCATTGCTTGCATAACAATATAAATATTAAACATCTATATTAATACTGATAAGAATTATGAAGTAAGGGACAAGTTCCAGTGATGACATGAAGAGGTGAACATCCTTGAGAAAGTAGGGGAATGGTGTTGCAGCAGAAATCAATAACCAGAAGAAAAAAATTAAATAAAAAAAAAAAGTTCTGGGATATTATTTAAAGGGATTAAACATCTAGATTGTTAAAATCAAAAGGAAATAATATATATATATTTCAAATAAAAAAATCCCTTTAATGGACTTTTACTGATTAAATAACTGAAGAGTAAGACTTTAAGAATTTATTTATAGATAAGAGATGACATGAGAAAAAGAGATCACATTGTATTCTTAGAGAATGTGATTAGTTACTGAAACTGTGATGTACATGTGATGAGGGAAGAAATATAGGTATACACACACACAACACTCACATTCATTTTCTTTTTCTATTTTTCTATTTCTTTTTCTATTTCTATTTCTATTTTCTATTGTATTTTTATTTTTCCCTTCAATTTTTCTTTGAATTTTCTTTTTAGCACTTTTTTTCTCTCTTCAATACCCCTTTTTTTCTTTCCCCCCCTTTTTATTCTTCTATCCTTATTTAGCTTTGCAATTAGTTTTTTTTTAAATCTCTGCAACTTTAATAAAATTGTTACAAGAACAAAAGAAATGAATACAGCTATGATGTGAAAGCTATCTAATTGCATAGCTACTTCACATATATGGTGGGATACATTGATGAGGACTTTGAACAAAGGCAATTTATGGGCAATCTCAAAATTGTAGGCAACTATCTTTAATTTTCATTCTTAATAGTCTGGGGAAAAGTTCTGCGTGAATAAGGATTGGGTCCATAAATTCTTTTCTCCTCTTTTTAAAAAGTGACCTTTTTAAAATATTATATTTTTACTAGATTGCACTGCATTACCCTTCTTTCACTTAATTATTTTGGGATGCTTAAAAATGTTGCTTTATAATTTTATTGGTGACTGCTTTGCTGGTGTTTGTAAGACACCTGGATTGTATTCCTTTAAAAAAGTCAAATGTAGTACTTAGGTATGAGTAATAGAAAATGATGCTATGTAAGTGTTAATGCAGGATGTATGTTTGTGTATCTCATTAAAATGACAAAGAAAAAGAAAAAGGATTCATTTGGATTGAGCCTATTGTCATGCTGTTAACTGCTTTTTAAAAGTGTATCTGGTTTAAAAATACTTGTCTGAAAGTATGATAATGAAGAAAGTGTTGGATTGTGCACAAATGGTTAAACTCACATTGGAACTGCAAGATAAAGAAGATATGGAATATTACACTGTCTGGGATAAGGGGTATAACTGGTTAGACAGTAGAAATAAAAAATAATAATGTATTTATGTATGTTGACCTAAAGGGAGATGTCAATGTCACAGAGTTGCAAAGATTGTATATGAGTTTTTAAATGTGGAAAAGTACAATAAAATTATTTGAAAAATAATAAAAAAATTTTTTGTCATTTTGCACTTAGAAATACATACCCTTTATTAATTCCCTATCAGGCTGAAATATGGTTTATTAGAAAATTTTAGACCCAGCGTCACATTTACCCAGCAATGGTTAGTAGTTTATCCATCTTGTAAACGTGTATATGTGAGTGTTTGTCTTCATACAATCTCTTCTCCTGGCAGTAGCCTATTGTTCTCATTGTAGAAGTGAACACACATGATCAGGAATATAGCAGTGTCCTCCCCCTTTATTCATTTGTATTCAGGGTAATTCAGAAGGCCACCAAAATGGATTAAAAAGAGAAGAACACTAAATTGAATGCCTACTTACTAGAAAAGGCAACCTTTCAGCTGAGCGTTTTTTTTCCCTGGATGCTTTTGCCAAAGGCACCAAGAATCCCAGCAATCAAAAGTCTATTAATTTGCCATGTACTTGTTGATGAAAAAGCTATCAGGATTATGGGCTGAATATTTCTAGTCTACGGAAAGGAAGGAATGCAATTAATCTCTGTGAACTAAAATATACCTTTTTTTCATTAATCTTTTATTGTAAATGAGCAAAGTAATTGAACCAATACCACATTGTCAGACTGAATGCAATGCCAGTGGGATATGCATGAGAGAGCACCTACTGATTGAGTATTAAATATCTAACGGCAATAATTTATGGTTCATTACCTCTTTTTGGAGTTTCTTAGTTGCAGAGTGCTTGAATTTTAAGCAGCCCGACTTTCATGAGAAGCTGCTTTCAAATGCTGAAGACAGAAAAGGCACAAAACTCTCCAACAATCTACTTAATTTGGATACTTCTTTTTTTTTTTTTTTTTGGTAAATTTTATTTGAGTTTTCACAAAGAGCAAAAAAATACAAATAAAACATCTTTTTTGAAAGTAGCGTAATCCCGGGTTACATTTCTTCGTACAGACACAAATTCAGGTTCATGCTCATTTTTATATTCTATTCCATATCTTATTACTATTTTACATTTTCTGCATAGCTTCTTCCCTCTTTTAATTTTCTCAATTTTATTTTAATTATCTCATCTCAATTCAAATCATTGTATTTATAGTTTTTGTCTGTCCTGTTTCAATTATCTATTATCTTTTCTCATTAAAGAAAATTTCTCCTGTAATTACTGATTGGAGTATGACACCTTTATATTTTTTCCCTAAAGTTGTAACATTCAATATAATACATAACTTCCATTCGGAGTCTGCTTGGTACATTCTTAAAATACACACTGTATTCTTAAAAAAAGAAAAATTATGAATGTATATAATTAAAACAACATTCCATTCCAATTCAATTCTATCATTAATATTAATATTCATTAAAGTCTTAAAAAGCTTCAATTAAAATGTATCTTTTAGAAGTCCTGTTGAAGTTTTAGTGTAGTTTCTTTTTAATTCCAGGCAGTCTCCTCCCTCTTCCAGATCCTGCCCTTATTCTTTTTCTCTCCCTTCCTGCTTATGAAAAAAAAAAAAAATTAATGTCCAGAAATCTTTATTATCCCTTTGGCATTTCAGCTTAATTGCCTATTGATGTCAAAGAGGATTTTTCCAATTTCTTATTTAAGTCTCTTAAATAAAGGGAAGGAGAGAGAAGAAAAAAAAAGCCAAACCTTTCCCTTTTCACTTTCCTTCGCTGTTTCCGACTCTTCTTTGAGAGCAATGTTATTTTTTGTAAGTTTAAATTCCAGAGTACCTTAGTTGTTGCATTTACAATTTAACCCGGTCAGCCAAAACATTCACTTCTTATCTTCCTCCTGCACATTCTTTTCCGGTTGAGTTCTCCTTTGTGGTGGCCATTTCTGACCACCGCTGCAACCGCCTTCTGGAAAGGGAGTAATGGCCAGCTGAGGAGGAGAGATGTGGCTGTCCTCAACCCTGCTGGTGGTCTCCCCCCTCTTCACCACCTCTACGGGGTGGCTTAGCCCTGAAACCAGTCGGCTCGGGGAGCTCCAGCGGCGAGCCCAGATAGAAACCACGCACGATCGCGGATATCTGTCTGTTGCTGAAGCCCTTAAAACCGGAAGTCTTAATTTGGATACTTTCATAGTTAGCTGAACCAGACTTCTTAGTCTGCTGAGAAACACATTAAAAATCATGACTTTGATTACTACAATTAAAAATATAGTAATGAATATTTTAGGGCTTATCATCTGTCACAGTTCTTAGAAATATTAGGGATTGCAAAGGAAAGAAGGAATGTCCTATGGACAGGAAAGGAGGAAAATTTATTTTAACAGTCCACTCAATGTGCAGCATTCTCCAGATATTTGGATGGTAAGTAGATTGGATTTGAACGCATAATCAAATAAATTGGTAACAGTGGCAATGATAGACAAATACTTGAGATTATCTTGCACAAGGATTCCTTTAAAAATAATAGTTATGTGGGATCCAATCTGGTTCAGTCACCAGGATCAGAGGTTTAGTCTTCTGAGCTTTTGGACTCATGCTGGAGCCCATCTTCAGGGAACTTCTCTTTGGCAGAGTATGTGCTTGGGGCTATTCTGGGTGTGGTATTTATAAGGTGGCTGTTGTGTGTGGCTTTTTAGCTGTTCATGTTGTGGTTCACCGGCAGCAGGTGTGGATGGCTGAGGTCTTGGAGAGCGAGAACTCAGATGAGGGGCCTGAGTGTAATGCAGGGATGGGGCCAGGACCATCAGGAAATAGAATGCTGCCTTTGGAGATTGTGGAGGCTGGCAGCAGTGAGGAAGAGGACCCTGAGGAACCTGTGCTCATGCGTGCAGGGCTGCTCAAAGGAAAGAGCAGCTGTAGCAGCATGGGCAACTCGGGAGTAAGGCCCCTCCCTTAAGAGATAAAAGCCAGCTGAGAAACTGGAGTTCTTTGCAGGAAGCAAATAAGTTTTTTCATTCAAGCCTTTAGACATGTAGAATATCTTGGTTGGTGTTTGAAGACTCTTTGTGTTTGAAATATTTCTTAGTAACTTTATCTAGTGTTCTTTGCAGCCTTGCACAACCTTGGCGAGGCTCGTTCTTATCACAGACAATTAGTTTGAAACAGCTTTTTTTTTAACTGTGAAGGAACAGAATTCATAAAGAATCATTAAAAGGTTTTGCTCTGTTTCATGTTTGTTTCCTTAGAACAAGGTTTGGGTCAGAACAATTCCTTGGGATATTCATTTAGATGTTCATGGCTGGTTGTTGTTTCCTTATGCTGCCAGGTTCTTACCTCCTAAGTATTTGATAAAGGTAAAGGTTCCCCCCGCACATACGTGCTAGTCATTTTTGGCTCTAGGGGATGCTGCTCATCTCCGTTACAAAGCTAAAGAGCCAGTGCTTCCCAAATACGTTTCCATGATCGTTTCCATGATGTGGCCAGCATAACTAAACACCGAAGGCAAATGGAATACTGTTCCCTTCCCACCAAAGTGGTCCCTATTTTTCTACTTGCATTTTTACGTGCTTTTGAACTTCTAGGTTGGCAGAAGCTGGGACAAGTAACGGGGGATCACTCCATTACACGATGCTAGGGATTCGAACTGCTGGGCTGCCGGTCTTTCTGATCGACAAGCTCAGCATCTTAGCCGCTGAGCCCCCGCATCCAGTATTTGATAAGCTGGTGGTAAATCAGCACTCCTGTTGACTGACTAAGGATTAGGGTTCAATCACAGTCTGCTAGATGAGTTCCCTGAGGATTGGCTCCTGGATAAATCTGAAAGTTTGGAAGACTAAACCTCTGGTTTCTGTGACCAACCCAGATTGGATCTTGCAACTTTACCCAGGGAACCTGTATATTCATCTTCATTTGTAATAATAGTTATTTGTAAAATTTATTTTTTCTCCAAGTTAGAGTCAATAAAGAATGCTACTGGATAATAATCTCTCTCTCTCTCTGTGTGTGTGTGTTTTTTTTTCTCTTAGTCCAATGCAGCTTAATGTGAAGAAAGGAAGCTGGAGGAAAGAATGTGATGAGGGGAAAGGTCAGACATAAAACATTATAAAAAGCGAGAAAAGCAAATTTTCATTTTCTATTCACTGTTGATTGGGTAGATTCCAATAAGTCCAATCATTGTTCTGTATGATATTACTGGATTTCTTAGCTTCCTTTAATAGGTTTTATCTCCCTATGTTATTTTGAATTTTTTAAAAAAGAGGAAAACACATTTAGCATACAAATTAAAAATGTGAAAAAGTAATGCTCAGATTTTTTATGACCAGAATGCAATTATACTTTAGAATTGAGAAAGTAATAATGTTCATTCTCTACTTGAGGTCAAATCAATTTATGGCAATTTACGGTTTCCAATAAGACAAACCCTCCTCCTCCTCCTCCTCCTCCTCCTCCTCCTCCTCCTCCTCCTCCTCCTCCTCCTCCTCCTCCTCCTCCTCCTCCTCCTCCTCCTTCTCCTCACTATCATAATCATCATCATTTTAACAGAGTGAAAGTGGTGTTCAGTGTGTCAGATTTGTTCATGTGGAACAGCTTAAAAATGCATATATACAGTAATATCTAAATATGGAATCAATTAACACAGTGATTTTGCCTCATAAATATTGCTAACCTGTCAATGTCCTCTGAAATGACTTTAAAAATAAAATGTTTCATTTGCTGAGGATCTCATCTCAGATAAACAAGAATCAATAAACAGTAACTACAAACTCGTATCTTTAGCTAAATGAACCATGTTGAAGCAAAACAGCAGATTAATAAATTTTAACATCAAGCATCAAAAAAAAATGAGGTCAAGAGATCAACACTAGATGAGAGAAATAAATCATATAAAATAATATATTTAATGTGAATATTTAAAATGCAATAGAAGGGGAAAATGGCCTTCTAGTGTCTCGGAGATGAATATATTTGTTATGGTGTGAAATTGGAGACCCTATTTTATGAGATTCATATCGTATGATCCTCAGTCAATACAGTCTAATAGTCTAAAAGTTAGAAAATATTGTCAGTAGATAAAAGAACTAGCAGTAGGGATCTAATATAACAAAATATCAGGAATGAGTACAGGGAATTGTTTCTAAGATGAAAACCAAGGGTGAAAACAGAACTAAAGATGAAATCCAGGATGTGTAGTAGTACAGCAAACCCACAGAAATGTATGTATGTATGTATGTATGTATGTATGTATGTATGTATGTATGTATGTATATATGTATATAAAACTTAAGAAAAAAAATATATATATATATATTTTCTTAAGTTTTCGCGGGTACTTACATGTCTGGCATTCAGCTTTGTTCGGGTATTTTCCCATGTCATAATAGTGGTGCTTTTAAAGTTGTAGCAACGTTTCAGCAGAATCTCATCTGCCAACATCAGGCTTCTGTATAGTGTTTGTCTGTGAGTCAGACTTTTACAGTGGTTTCAGATTTAAATTTGGGGCAGCCTATTGCTGTGTCAGAATGGTTTTTTCTTCCTCCTGATTGGTTGAGAGTCTTGGTCTGTGTTTATTGGTCTTGGAGTTTGCTGTGTTCTGCTTCTAATATCTTCTGTCTGTTTTTTTGGGGGGGGGCTCTTTTTGTATCTTTTTGTAGTGCCTACATAAGAGGCACTACAGACAAAATTAGTAAGATTCTATACAGACACCACATCAAGACTGCCTTCAAAACAGACAGAAAAATAGCAGCCATCCTCAGGAACCCCAAAGATAAAATTGACCTGGAAAACCAAGGCATATATGAAGTCCCCTGTGCATCATGCCCGGCCACATACATTGGACAGACCAATAGAAGAATAAGCACCTGCCTGGATGAACACAAAAATGCAGTCAAAAAGCTGGAACACACTTCCTCACTCGTCCAACACATGGAAGCCACAGGTCATAACATCAACTTCAATGGCACCAAAACCCTAGCCACCAAAGAAAATCCCAGCCACAGAATCATCAGAGAAGCCATAGAGATTGAAAAAAGACCAGAAAGCATGAACAGAAGAGATGATTCCACCAGGCTGTCAATCAATTGGAAGCCTGCACTCACAAACAAAAAAATCTCCACACCACAAGCCAGGCAAACACCTGGGCACAAACAGATCCCCCCTGATACCTCCAGCTCAAACACACCCCAAGCAGGCACCCAGATGAAACCCAGCTTCCTAACTAATGATAGCCGTCCATTTACCTGAAGCCAAGCTGCACTAAAGGCCTCCAATAAAGTAACACAATGTTGCCAGCCAATCAAGATACAAAAAGAGCCCCCCCCCCAAAAAAAAGACAGAAGATATTAGTAGCAGAACACAGCAAACTCCAAGACCAATAAACACAGACCAAGACTCTCAACCAATCAGGAGGAAGAAAAAACCATTCTGACACAGCAATAGGCTGCCCAAAATTTAAATCTGAAACCACTGTAAAAGTCTGACTCACAGACAAACACCATACAGAAGCCTGATGATGGCAGATGAGATTCTGCTGAAACGTTGCTACAACTTTAAAAGCACCACTATCAAAGTTAATTGCCACTGAAAACTGGATTCCTCATGAATCTATCTAAACTCCTTTCTAAACCATCCAAACCACCACAAATTCTAATGGTGAATTAATACAGTGGGAGCTTATAAGAATGAATGGAGAGCGATTGTCTCCTTCTATATCTAGCAATCCCATTTAACTATCAATATTAATTGCCATTGATAACTTGATCCCTCATGATCTAGCCAAACTCCTTTGTAGCCATCCAATCACCCCACATTCCAATGGTGAATTATTGTGCCATATTAGCCAATAACCTTACCTTTAATAGACTGTACAAAATTGAAAGGGAGAAGAGGGATCTCTTCAAAGCCAACTCATTCTGATTTATATAAAAGTGGGTTGGACTTCTAAGGTTTTTATTCAAATGAAACAATTACAGAAATTCCAAAATACCTCAAAGAGATTTGAACGGAAATGTTCAAATATATAACTTAAGTAAAATTTATGTAGAAGTTTCCTTAAGGTCTCTTAATAAATCCGAGAATAGCAAAATAGCAACAACTCTAAAATACCATTTATTAAATACAGTTTCTTTATTTGAATTCTTTGAAGTTTCTAGAAAACTGGAAGAACATATGGAAAACACAACTTGTTTTGTCATGAGTAAGGAAGAGAGTAAGGAAGATGGAAACATACAAGCTTGTATGTAACCAGAGCAATGAGAAAGGAAACGTATGGCTGAGCGAAGTTGGAAAAGGCATAAAAAAGGGAGATACAGCACAATCAGACTTATAGTCAATCTCCAAAAAGTCTTAGCTTTCCTATGGAGTTGGTTTAGTCTACCTAGTCATTTACTCTACTTAGTGGGGATAATAAAATGCCATACAAAATGAAGAGTTTCCTTAGCAAGAAGTTTTTTAGATAGAGATTGGATGGTCATCCTGGATTCTACACCATACAGGTTCTGAGATATATTATTGTCAATGAATGGTGCATTGTCATTCTACAGTGAAATCATGTGGAGCTTGCTATGGGCTGCCATCACTGAGGGCATGTAAAGTCAGTTCATAGAGGAACAATGTGTGTGAATATTTTTTTTTTAATTTTATTTTACAGCATCTTTGCTGAGTACTGAAAATCATTCAAATGCTGAAGTATCTGTTATTTGGCATTCTGTAAAATGTTTCTGGGAGAACTCAATAGTTGTTTTGCTAAATTTTTTTCTCAAGAGCTTTTCACTGAAAGTTTGTTGTAAAAATATAAATGCATTATTTTACAAGTAGGTTAAAATTCATTATGAAGGCTAAAAAGCTGTTATCAAATGAAATCTTGCCCTCCTGTTCATAAAGCCAGATTTCAGCTCTAGAGAACTGTCTTGAAATACCTTGGGTTTATTTATTATTTATTTTTCTGACATTGTATACTTTTATCATTTCTCAAAAATCTTTATAAGTCTTATATGATAATGCCCCTTAATAAGACATAGCCCACTTTGGGGAGAAGGGAAGAAAGAAAGAGAGAGTTAAGTTGGAGGGTAGCTGGTTTTATCTGTCATTGTCTTTCTGGAAACAAGGCAGATGAAAGGACCATACTATGTTATCTCATAAACCTGTTTCAGACAGTGAAGATTAAACACAGCAGTAAAACATTTATCTTTTTGCTATGAACACTGATGGAAATACAAGCATTTCTTGTAAGCCTTATTTAATTTTGTTTGGCCAGAAAATATTTTCATAAATGCTTTTACACATCAGTCCTGAGCACCTGAGTTCTGGTACTTTCCAGAAAAACTTGTGTTCTTTAAAAATTCAAATTTTAATAGGACTTGAGAGGCTGGAATGTTTTAAATAGGGTTTTCTCTTTTGTAAATATTGTATTTGTTTGCTTTAAAGTCACCAACTATTTCCTACTCTGGGATGCTAAACAGAATATTAGCCAAGATAATTTTCATCTCCGGTAAACCCAACTTTTTAAACTGGAGTTGACACTTCATAATGCCTTGATAAGACCAGACTTGGACTATTGCATCCAATTTTGATCACCATAACATAAAAATATATATTGAGACCCTGGAAAGAGTGGAGAGAAGAGCAATAAAGATTAGGGGGGCAGATGCCAAAACATATGAAGAACAGTTGCAGGAATTGGGTATATCTAGGCTAGTGAAAAGAAGGACCAAGCGTGACATGATAGTAGTGTTCCAATTTTTTTTTTTGGGGGGGGGAGGCCTTCCACAAATAAGAGGGTGGCAAACTATTTACCAAAGCATCTGAAGGCAGGACAAGAAGCAATGGACACTAATTAAGAAGAGAACCAACTTAGAACTAAAGATAAATTTCTCGACAATGAGAACGATAAACCAGTGGAACTAAGAAGGAATTTCCTGACAATGGAACAACTTGCATCCAGAAGCTGTGGGTGCTCCATCACTGGAGATATTTAAGAAGAGATTGGGAAGCCATGTTTTCTGCTTGGACACCCATTTGTCTAGCTATAGTTTCCTGCTTGTGCAGGAAAAAGGTTGGACTGGAAGACCTCCAAGGTCCCTTCCAACGCTGTTATTCTGTTGCAGGTTGAATCCGAGAACTTCTGCAAGCAAAGCATACATTCCATACTATGGTACTGAAGCCAAATCTTCTTTGAAGAGCATTGCCATGGGAACTATTAGAAGAACTCAAATCAGGAAATCTGGTATTAGGCCTAAATTTCTGGGAGGTAAAAAGGACAGAAAACCTTTATTGCCATGTAGTGGTTCTCTAGATTTTTTCAGCCCAGATGTGGTAGTCCTATTGTGTTCAAATGGGATCCTGGCATCATGGGAACTCGAAAGAAAAGCAATACTTAAACAGGTAAAGCAATTTAAATGGGCTGCAATGGCTTTTTTTTTATAAATAGTTTCTACGTGACCAGTTTATTTGACAGATTGCCTCATCCCATACTTGATTTCGTGGTCAATATATTTCTTACCTGATTGTCTCCATCTAATAAAATCAGGTGGGAAGGAGAACATCTTAGAACTGTATCCATCTGTAACAAATTGCTGTTGCTATTATAAGATCAGCACTGTGAATACACATTTCTGTGCAATTTCTCCTTAAATAATGTAAGCATATCTGAACGCATTTGTCAAAGCAATGTCTCCATTACACAATTCACACAATTTGGAATCTTCCCTAATGCACACAATTTAGTAGCTGTGATTTCAGGCCTGGGGTAAGACAGCTGCAAATTGTTTTGTCAAAAGGCTTCATTCTGTGGAGGCAATGCTTTTCCTCTTGTTCAAGGCCCTTTTCATCACACTAACAGCCACCTCTGGAGCAGTCTGAAACTGACTGGAAGCCGCTGAACAGAGTTGTGTGTGGAAACAGCCCCTGCTACTGAGTCTGTCAGAGAGTCAGAATGGAACACCATGATAGTTTTGTTTCAATCTTTCAAAATTGATGAAAATGTGTGCTTTGTTTAAAGTACCCCTGAAAAGTTTAGTACAATTGTAATACACATACACACAGAGAGACATTTTGCAAGCAAAATAGTTCAGAGTGAGTATTTTAATATTTTCTATTAAATTCTGTTACTTATGAATGACAACTGACATTTATGAGTGTGGATTTCTGCCTATGAGAATCCCTATGACTTTTCCACTTTTGTTCAGCACGTATTACTGCAAAAAAAAAAAAAAAAAAACACCAAACCCATAATAATCAAATATTAGAAACTCTTCCTTTGTATATCCATGCACTATTACATCTTCATATCTTGTTTCCTCAACAACAACAACAAAAACATGTTTTTGTTTCCCCAACAAAAAGCAAAGAAATAAAAAAGTTTAAAGTGGAAGAGAAAGAAAAAATGCAATGCCTTCTAACACTTGGGCAGGGAAGAGAAAGATGATAGTGCTTTTATAGCAATGTTTTCAGCTCCCACAGAGACTTCCTGAAAGATGGTACTTTGAGCCAATCTAATTAAAATATCAACTCTAAAATAGCAGTGCAATTGGAGGGAAAGGATATCATTTCTGTCATTTTAAAATAGATTACGGTTATTAATTACCACCATTTTTCTCATTTGATTTTAAATATCATAGTTTGCACCCTACGATTGTGTTTTCCATTAGTCTCTTGGGGTGGGGTGAGGGCTTAATGCACAGGACATGAAAAAATACAATGCTTTGGAAGTCTGCAGGGAAAGCAGAATTGTGAAAGCAGTTTCCCTCTATATATGATGAGCCTTCCTTTTTATACATCTATATACATTTCACACAAAAAAGAAAGAAAGTAGAGCTTGCAAGGTGGTGTCTCAGCAAATAAAGGCAAATATCTGTGTCCCAGGATAATGTTGCAAAATCTAATCTGGGGCCAGAAGAGTAAAACTCTGGTCCTAGTGACCGACCCAGATTGGATCTTGATGTCTCAGCATTCCATTCAGAGGTGGTATTCAGCAGGATCTGACCAGTTCTGGAAAATCAGTAGCGGAAATTTAGAGTAGTTCGGAAAACCAGCAAATACCATCTCTGAGTGGCCCTGCCCCCATCTATTCTCTGCCTCCCATTAAGTCCCAGCTGATCAGCTGGGTCTTCTTTGGTTGCCCTGCTCTGGAGAATGGAGCTGGAAAGCAGGTTAGTGTGGTGGAGAGGGAATGGGATTTTGCAGAAATAAGAATTTGATACTGCCACATTGTAGATCTATTGCTGTATTAAATTTAATGCACAACAAAGATCTTAGTGGAAGGAAGCCAAGAAAGACCTTTTGTCACAGCAGGTGGGTTGACTAAAATAAACATATCTTCATATGCCAAATAAATGACTACTTCTGTACTTTACAAATTTAACCTACCCCCAAACTCTGTTTTATTCTCATTTTAAATATACCTCTGTATCAAAACCAGATGTCCTTTTATTTATGACAATTTTGTTAAAGTAAAGAATTATTCTAATATATCTTTTTCCCAAAAGGAGAAAAACTGTTTACCCT
Organism: Hydrophis major; assembly: GCA_033807585.1. Classification (NCBI taxonomy): domain Eukaryota; kingdom Metazoa; phylum Chordata; class Lepidosauria; order Squamata; family Elapidae; genus Hydrophis; species Hydrophis major. Next base: position 12,303,345 of record CM066338.1, read on the forward strand.
TTATTTGCTTTGCAAATTTCTAAAAAATCAAGAACTTTCTGAATCATTTTGCAATGCTATTTGTCCGTTGTTTTATTTTTCATATTTCCCAAATGCCCTAATATGGCTCTTTAAATGCACGTATCTAAACACAATTTAATTGAAAAATTTGAACACTGAAAATCACATTAACAAGTACTCTTAAGGGGGTGGGGAATTTTTATACTGTTTATTTTTAATGTTGTACACTTCCCAGAGTCACTGTTTATGATTAAGCTGCTATATAAATCTATAAAATAAATAAATAACCACTTTTTTTGTCCTCTCCATTCCAACATAGTGAAGTAAGGGTGGAAACAAAGATGAACAAACACTAAAGTGACACAAATTGAGCAAAGCTCTTGGTGTCTGCCTTTTAAGACATAACTGGTGTGTATATGCCTGTGTGGTGTGTATTTTACAATTACTAATTGACTACCATAGAGAAGAAGTAATTGCTGACCTCTGGACAATTATGACTTTTCTGGTAGCAGCAGGCCCTTTTGATGAATACATTAATCTATGTAATCAGTGAAAACTTTGGGTTTTTTTTAGATTTGGACTGAGTAATACCAGATTTAGACTCTCCTCAAACACAGAGTTTAGTGATTGTCTTTCGGGCACTGATGCTCTCTCAACCTACCTATTGCAGCAAAATAACAGAGTTGGAAGGGACCTTGGAGGTCTTCTAGTCCAACCACCTGCACAAGCAGAAAACCTTATGCCATTTCAGACAAATGATTGTTCAAATTATTCTTAAAAACCTTCAGTGTTGGAGCACCCACAATCTCTGGAGTCAAGTTATTCCACTGATTAATTGTTCTAACTATCAGAAAAGTTATTCTTAGATCTAGCTTGGTGCTCTCCTGGATTACTTTCCATCCATTGCTTCTTGTCCTTCCTTCAGGTGCTTTGGAGACCTCCTCTTCTTTATGGCTGGCTCTTAGATATCGGAAGACTGCTATCATATCACGCTGAATCCTTTTTTCCATTAAGGTAGACATACCCAAATCCTGCAACTGTTCTTCGTATGCTTTATTCTCCCGTCCCCTAATCATCCTTATTTCTCTTCTCTGCATTCTTTCTAGAGTCTCATATATATTTTTATAGCATGGTGACCAAAACTGAGTGCAATAATCCAAGTGTGGTCTTACTAAGACATTGGAATGAAAGTAAAGGTAGAAGAGGCCACACTCTCACAATCTAAATCATCTTGAACACCAAGGGAAAAGGGAAGATAGACATAAAGTAATAAATCAGTTCCAAAGTATCAAGGGAGATCTAATGTTTTTCTTTGCCACTTGTGAGCCTGAATCAGAATGGCCAATATTGAAAGTAAAACAATGGGCCATCTGGATTTGGATATAGAAGGTTCAAAATTATGTAACTGTTTTTGGCTCCTGAAACTAAGATGTTTGCCCATTGCAATATGACTGGAATATTCTAATGGCAAGCCTGGCTCCACTAAGTAAATAGTAAGACATTCCCTGTTAAATGAGAGTGCTCCAGTTTTGTTAAAATGGCAATTTATTTGTTGGGCCTTTATTGGCAGAAGTTATTTGGCAGGGAGAGAAAAATTTAGAACTTGAGAAACACTTTGTAGGAATTGATCCACAATAGGCAGCAGTGTCCCCTGATCAAATAAATTCTTTCTTTCTAGCATCTATGAATTTCAAATAATTCTTCTTTTTTTAAAAAAACATTTCTTATTGATTTTTAAAACAAACATAAGCAAACAAAGCATAAAAACATAAAACATCTTTTTTGAAAGCAGCTTGATCCCGGGTTACATCTCTTCGTACAGACACAAATTCAAGTTCATGCTCATTTTATATACCATTCCATATCTTATTACCATTCTACATTTTCAATATAGCTTTTCCCCTCTTTTAACTTTCTTAATTTTATTTTATTTATTTCATCTCAATTCAGATCATTATACTTATATTCTTTGTCTGTCCTGTTTCAGCTGTCTATTATCTTTTCTCACTAAACAGAATTTCTCCTGTAATCACTGATTGGAGTATGACGCCTTTATATCTTTCCCCTAAAATTATAACACTTAATAAAATACATAACTTCCATTCGGATTCTGCTTGGTACATTCTAGAACTACACACTGTATTTTAAAAAAAGAAAAAATTATGAATATATAATATAATTAAAACAACAATCCATACCAATTTAATTCTATCATTAATATTAATATTTATTTAACTCTTAAACATTTTACACATTATTTTTCAAATAGATATAATACTTCTATGGGAACACTTATAAACTTTCCATAGTTACTTCCCCCCCCCCCCACTTCATTTATATTTTATAAAACATTGAATAGTTAAAATGTTCCCATTCCTTTCTAATTCAGTTCTCTTATTTATTTCATTTCATTTATTTTGTTCACAAAAGTTTCACTGAATTACACTGACTATTTTATCCCACTTTTTAATCATTTAATTATTTCTGACCTCTGGACAATCTTACCGCCTTCGGGAAAGGGAATTTGGCCAGCTGAGGAGGAGAGATGCAGCTTCCCTTGACCCTGCTGGCGCTCCCCCATCTTCACCACCTCTACAGGATGGCTTAGCCCCGAAGCCAGCTGTCTCGGGGCGCTCCAGCAGCAAGCCCAGTCAGAAACCACACACGATTGCGGATTCCTACCTACCGCCGAAGCCCTGCAAACCGGAAGAGCTAATAATTCTTCTTCTTTGTTAACTATAAATAAGACACTCTTCACTTACTGCCTACTATTATTTTGAATTCATAAGCATAATATGGTGGAATAATATTTATTGAAGATTATTGTCAAGGAAAGGTGTCTTTTGACAATGGAATAATATAGGTAGGTTTACATGTTGCTATAAGCATAAAATGATGTGGTTCAAAAAAACATTCTGATCAAGGGTTGTTGTTTTTCCCCTCAAACTCAAAAATAAGAAAGCGGTAGTAGAAATGTTCATACTCCTATAATACCTTTGCATTTATTTAAAAAACTAACATTGCATGAAGAATTGTCGATTGTGTGTATCAACCCTTTTTATTCTTTGTAGCTTTTTTTATTTGAAATACATGTAGTCTCTACAAGGAAGTGGTTTTAATGTTCAGCACTGTTCTACCATTTTCTTCATTCCATTGGACGTGTCAATGTGGATTCCCAGCAAGAAGGAACTGCATTCCAGAAGTGAAGCATAGATAGGAACTGCATTCCAAAGTGAAGTGAAGCATAGATAGTTCAGTCAGGAAAAAGAAAATTAATGAGGATCCGCTCTAACAATTCTCTATATATATCAATGATGATGCAAACAATTGCTTTAGTTTTGGCACGATTTCTGTCTATATGTGAGGAACTGAAAAGGAAACTGCTCAGAAGTAATTCCATGTGTCTTTTTTTGTTTTGGCAGCCTGATCTCAATAAAGAAAGCCCTCTCTCTATGAAGATACTTGGTACAAGGTAAAGCTCCCACTTTTCAAGCTTGTAAGCACTCTTTAAACCTAATGTACCATCTCTAGGTCAGTTTTCTCTACATCTGCTCATTTTATTTTTTTGTAGGGGGTAATATGGAGGCCTTGATCTTCTTTCATCATTTTATTTCTGAATCCCTATTTCTTCTGTCCAGATTGGGTTTTTTTTAATCAATTGGTGTTGATGGAGCCATTTACAGATAAAATGTTCCAAAGAAATATTATTTGAATGCCACTAAATAAGACTTCTTAAATTGATCCTAGGTCCATCCATTTAATATCAGCTACACAATTTGTGGAATGGGCTGCAATTATTTTCAAAGGAAAATGTCTGCCCTTTTTTATGTAATCGATTAATTTGAACCATAAATTTAACATGTTTATCCATGCTTACAGTTCATTTATTTTTCTCAGTTATTCATGAATTTCTTCCTAGGTTTCCTTGGGGGAAAAAAAAACACTTATTGTACATATTTCATTTTTCCCTAGCCAGCTTTATAAAACTCTTTAGATCTTTTTTACAGTCACACAAAAATTTGAATTGATTCAGAATTACAGCTCAAACCTATATCTATATTTTCTATTACTTTCAAGTACTTTATCAATAGGTTATTTTGTTCTTGGCCTATACCAATTTCATCACATTTTTCCTCCTCACTTCAGAAACTGCCCATGTGTGAGAAGAAATAGTATAGATTTGATTTTATCATTTCTGGACCACTGGAGATTTCTGTGATGGGAAAATGATGACTAGTACTGTAACAAACAAAGTTAAAGGCAATGTGTAATGGGTCTAATGTATTTGATGGCTGGTGAGGTGTAATGTCCATCTCTTTGGTGTGTTTGATGGAAACCAGATGTCTTCTGCCCTCAACTTAGATTCACCTTGTTTGAAATGATAATGTTGTGCAGCACTTCATGTTTCTTTCTGTGTATTTGCTAACAACTGATATGATTCTCAGACAGGGTGAAAAACATTGAGAGATGGAGGGAATTGCACATAAGGCAGTTGTGTTGCTAAAGATGGGAATATTATTTTGTGAGGCCCAACTTTGCTACAGAGTGAAAGGTTGGTAATAAACAAACAAGAGACTAAGATGTTTGGTTATTTGTAGCTGCAAGGAGCCCGATCAAGGAACACAGTTTAAAAAGTTGTCTATTTCAGTAAGTGTTACAGATTTAGCTCTTGTTTGTTTGTATGTCACTTTTTTGCTCCTTTATTTCCTCACGGAGTAACCCTCAGAGTGAAAGTTGTTATAAAATTGCATTTGTAAATTTGACAGAGGAGAAAAAATACTAAATGGAGCTGGATGTTTCTAACTTAATTGATATTGTTTTATAATGAAATGAAGTGAAATCTAAACCAATGTATTTATTTATTTTCCTCTCCTAGCTTTTACTCACAGAATACTTAAGCGTGATAGTCATGTCTAAGAAATTTGTGCAGATTGTCTTTATGGTCGATGGAAATAATGTAATGAAAGGTTGTCAGAATCTAACACTTTTGTAGTTTTCTCCAGCAAAATGTTGGAGGAATTGGGTGGGTTTAAATATTTAGTACTAGTGTCACCCCAAATTTTCAAATAGGTTCAAACCAGTACAAACATCCTAATTTATTTTTTAAAAAAATATTTTTATGCTTGGGATTTGTTGAATTGACAAATTACATCTGTACCCAACTTGGAAGCCTCTGGTTCAAAATGTTATTTTTAGTTCCTGTGAACCACTCCATTAACTAAATTTCTTTTTTCCTGAAAATAAAAATTAAACATCTGCAGAATTCTAGGTTTTAGCACAGATTGTCACTGTTGTTCATTTCATTTGTTTATTGACTGAAAGACCTCATGAAATAGAGAGGCATTTAGGTTCTTTGAATTTTATTGAACTGGCTGAAGATCAGCATTCAAAAACATTTTTTTTTAAAAAAAGCATTTTGTCCAAAGCACCAAAAGGCAAGACCACAAACAATGGAAAGAAATTAATCAAGGAGAGATACAACCTAGAACGAAGGATAAATTTCCTAACAGTGAGAACAATTAACTACTAGAACAGTTTGCGTTAAAAACTCGGGGGTGCTTTATCACTGTAGGTTTTGAAAAAGAGACTGGACAGCCGCTTGTCTGAAATGGTATAGAGTCTCTTGTGTAGAGGTTGGACTAGATTATCTCCAAACTCCCTTCCAACTTTGTTAGTTTGTTATTCTGACAATCTAGTGACAGTGCCTGCAGGGCAGGGGCTTTCTAACCAAAAGCAAAGTTGGATTAAAGGATTGATGAGGGTTCATGGATTTATGGCTCAAGCACCGAAGAAGGGAGGACCCAGATTACATGGAAAGGAACTACAGCAATGGTAGCAATTGTCCCAATTTTCTCTTCTGACCTCTTCTTAAGTACTTTTCTTGAATCAGTGACCTTGGAAAGCTATAAATAGAAGAAAGTCATTTGACAAATAAGTTTGGAGACAAGCTGGGAGATGTGCACTGGGAAGGAATATTTTTTTAATTAATGAAAATAATGAAGGAGTAGGGAACATTGATTGCTTCCTCTGTTCTGTTGGCAATGGGTGAGACTTAGACTTATCCACAGCATTGATCTTTTTGAAATAACCTCAATATAAAAATAATCCTTGTAAAACATCACCCAGATATTATTTTAGGGAAACATGAAGAAACTTGAAAGAAACATAGTCTTAAAATAAATATGAAAAGTGTAAAAGGGGTTAAATCAAGAATAAACCATCCACAGTGTATTACTTTTATGTTAGAGACAGCTGTGTGTGGATGAAAAATTGCTCCTATGAACTCTCGTATCTTGGCCATTTTTTTTTTTTTAATCCTGCAGAAGAGTTGCTTTGCTAATAGGTATCAGCAATGGGTTGTAAATTAAATAATGGAATTCTAATGAAGATGAATTTTCTCTTCTCTTAAAGAGGCTTTTTGGATGAGTTTCCAGCTTCCAGACTGGAAGCTAGATGCCAAAATTGTGTCACAGAATTAGACATCTGAGAAGCAGGCAGCAAGTTTGTTAATTATTGGGATTAATTTAATGAACTTATTCTCATTAGACTTTAGGAGCCATGTTGTGTACAGAAACGTGTGAAAGCCTGCAAACAGCAACAACATTCTCATTGTGATATCATTTAAAAGTTAAAGGTATTGATGAGATATTTTGCAACGTGTGATCGGAACGATGAAAATGAGGGGAGAAGACCAACATTTATATGGAATCACATTAGGAGGCCAAATTAAGAGAAGTTAATTGAAGAGAATCAAATGAAGTTTCCATCTCTCAGCCAATTTCCAATGAGGCGGTATGGTTCTAAGCTCAAAACTACTAAGTATGAATACACATCATAATTACTGATGCTGCTGAAGTTTGTAGTCACAGACTTTAGGGTATAAATGTCCTCAATTTTGAATTTCTGAGCTCATTCTAACAACACATTTTGAAATGTGCAGCTTTTCTACGTCTGTGATCTTCTCTTTCCCAATTAAACATATATGGCACAAATAAATTATCATAATGGTCTTCACTGTAAAACATACAAATTTAATCTAGCAATCGAATTGCTAGATTAACCCATTTCTGGATTTGTAGAGTATATTGAACCAGAACAGAGAAACAGAGTTGGAAGGGGCTTTTGAAGTCTGCTGGTCCAACCCTTTGTTCAATACCAGTCCAGCCAAATGACTGTCCAATCTTTTCTTAAAAACCTCCATTGTTGGAGCACTCACAACTTCTGGTTCCAAATTGTTCCACTAATTAATTGTTCTAATTCTCAGGAAATTTTGTCTTAGTTCTAAGTTGGTTCTCTCCTTGATTAGTTTCCATCCATTGCTTCTTGTCCCATCTTCAGATGCATTGGAGAATGAGTTTACCCTTTGTTCTTTGTGGAAGCCCCTTAGATATTGGAACACTGCTGTGATGTCATCCCTAGTTTTTCTTTCCATTAAACTAGAAAATTAGGAATTAATTTAAACCAATTTGCATTGCAATTCCAAATCTCTACCAGCAAATGCTCTGTACTACACATTGGTATATATATATATAAAGGCTTTAAGTGTTGTAAATTTAATTTTATGAAGCTTCTCCTCTGGTAATATTGTTTTGCAAATTAGGCATTCAAAACCTTTGCTAGACCAATACTTGAATTCAGCTCTGCTATCTGGAATCCACATTGTATAACATACATAAATACAATTGAGTGAATCCAGAAGTATTTTACCAGAAGAGTACTACTTTTCTCTGTTCGCAACAGAATACTTGAGATTCTAGGCTTAGACAACCTTGAACTATGCCTACTAAGATTGGACTTAAGCATAGTACATAAAATAATATGTTACAATGTCTTACCAGTTAATGAATATTTCAGCTTTAACAACAACACAAGAGCGTACAACAGATATAAACTAAATGTAAACTACTCCAAACTCGATTGCAGGAAGTATCAGCAACAGAATGCCAATGCCTGGAATGCACTACCTGACTCTGTTGTTACTTCCTCTAACCCCTTACTCCTTTACCCTCAAACTAACCTCTATTGACCTCACCCCATTTCTAAGAGGTCTGTAAGGGGCGTGCATAAGTGCACAATCGTGCCTACCATCCCTGTCCTATTGTCCCCAATTATTAGTTCCTATTTCTTGTATTTAAACTTATGTTTATTGTTGTTTCTGTTATATTGTAAGCTTTTGACAAATAAATAAATAAAATAAATGCTAAACCATTAAAAACCTACAGAGGCTAATGCTAACAAAGTTTAGCTTGTGGAATATGAATGCTTTCACTAAGTCTTTACCTTACCTAATTGAATATGTTTCATGATCATAGCTAGGTTATATATCAAGCTTCTTAAGAACTTCATTTTCATGAGTGGAGAAAGGATAATTTATATCTACTTATGTATTTTCCATTTTAGCAGGTTTTCTTTTTGTGCCCATTCTAAATCCTGCCAATGGAAGTTTATTCCAGCTTGGATCATAGAGCGGCTATAATGAATGAATGAATGAATGAATTATTGGTCAAGTGTGATTAGACACATAAGAAATTTGTCTTGGTGCATATAATATTTCACAATACACAATTTTGTTGGTTTTCTTATTATCTTGCAAAACTTCAATGGAATTTTAAAGAAATGTGATTTAAAAAAAACATTGATTTAATATAATTCTATATCTCTATTCTATCTATCTATCTATCTATCTATCTATCTATCTATCTATCTATCTATCTATCTATCTATCTTTCTATCTATTCAATGTTCTTAAATAATATATATATATTCCAGCAATTTCCAGTGCTGGGCACTCAGTTGTAAATGTAGATGTTGTTAAATGTTAGATGTTAAATGTAGAAAAGAAAATTTTGGCCAAAGCAGAGAACTCTCGGAAGGAAATGTAACTTCTGCTGCCAAAAAACTCTTAAACCAGCATCAGTAACAATAAATAGAATTTGATGGCAAATGTATATATTTGCAATTAAAAGAAGCTTATGTGGAATTTTAAAGGAAGAAAATAAGTCACGATTAGCAACATTGTTCAATGTGTATAAAAGAGAGGAAGAAGAAAAACACCCACAACTAATTATGTTTTAAAATAAAAACCTGATGTTTCTGAGTGTTGGCTATGAAATAGAATATTAATGATCATAGCTGATATTCTTATTTTAAAAATGTCAAGTGTGGTCTTCTGTGTGCTTTCACCACTCAAGTAAAATTATTGCTTAATTATAATGAAAAGAAAAGAGCAGGGGGGGCGGGGAGAAAGAAAGTAATTTTGAAAGAAAAAAGGGCAGAATATAATTTCTCTATGTAAAACTCAAATTGATCTTCATGGTTAAAGATTAGAAAACTGAGTATTGAAAAAGAAAATTTCATCTAGTTTGTTTAGATTATATTTTGGTCTTGAAAACTTAATAATTTATATTTAAATCTCAAATGTTTTAAATCTAAGATATATAGATGGAGATGTAAATTTAATCTGGTTAGGTCCATCCCATCCCTGAAAGGACCTAATGGTAAAGACTTCAACTACAATACCATGAAAGCCAACCTCTTTAACACATTCTTTGGCTCAGCAATGGATCATGCCCAGTATTTCCTAGTCGAACCACAGACAACTACAATGATCTAATACATATCGATTTTACAGAAGACAATGTTGAAAAAGCACTACGCAATCTAAAACCATCTCTATCTATTGGACCGGACAGAATATGTGCCTACTTCTTAAAAAAAGCTATCCACTGCCATAGCAGAACCTCTAAGCATAATCTTTGAAAAATCTTTCAGGACCAGCTCCTTGCCAAAACTATGGTCACAGGCACGGTCATCCCCATCTTCAAAAAGGGAGACCTTAGCCTAGGTGAAAACTACAGAACAATCTCCTTATGCTGTGTCACCTGTGAAGTCATGGAATCAATTATTAACCAATCCATTATCCTCCACTTAGAGACAAAGAACCTACTCTCTAATAAACAATTTGGTTTCAGAAAAAAAAAAACCTATCCTGTAATCTTCAACTCTTACACTGCAAAAACATATGGACTACACAACTTGATCAGGGCAAAGCAATAGATGCAATCTACACAGACTTCTGTAAAGCCTTTGATTCAGTGGTACACAACAAACTACTCCTAAAACTAAAATCTTATGGTATCCCTGGACACCTGCATAACTGGATAGAAGCATTCCTGTCAAACAGACAACAAATGGTCAAAATTGGGAGTGTCCTATCAAATTCTGTACCTGTTAATAGTTCTGTTCTCCAAGACAGTGTTCTAGGACCAACTCTTTTCATACTCTACATAAATGACCTCTTTGATCATATTAAGAGCAACTGCGTCCTCTTTTCTAACGATGTAAAGCTATTCAGCACTACAGACAATACTGCTACCCTTCAAAAAGACCTCGATTATATATCAGAATGGTCAAACAAATGGCAACTTCAAATCTCAACAAACAAATGCTCTGTTTTACATATTGGCAAAAAAAAAATCAGAAAATAAAATACAGGCAGAATAGTCAAGACCTTGTTGATGATCCAGTCTCTGTAAAGGATCTTGGAATACTCATCTCTAATGATCTAAGTGCTAGAGCCCACTGTAACTACATAGCCAAAAAGGCATTAAGAATTGTTAACTTAATCTTATGTGGCTTTTTCTCTGGTAAAATCACACTACTAACTAGAGCATACAAAACATTTGCTAAACCAATAACCCAATACAGCTCATCAATCTGGAACCCATATTACGTATCTGATATTAACACAGTTGAGAAAGTGCAGAAATATTTCACAAGAAGAGTTCTCTGCTCCTTTACTCATTGCAGAATACCTTATGCCAACAGACTTGAAATTCTGGACCTGGAAAACCTAGAACTACGCCACCTTACATAATGTATTTTACTAAATATGCATTTTACTCCCATCTAACTATGGCATATAAAATCATACATTGCAATGTCCTACCTGTCAATGAATACTTCAGCTTCAAACATAACAACACAGGAGCACACAATAGATACAAACTCAAGATAAACTGCACCAAACTTGATTGCAGGAAATACGACTTCAGCAATAGAGTGGTCAATGTTTGGAATATTCTACCTGACTCTGTGGTTTCTTTCCCAAACCCCAAAAACTTTAACCTTAGACTGTCTACTATTGACCTCACCCCTTTCCTAAGAAGTCTGTAGGGGACGTGCATAAGCGCACCAATGTGCCTATTATCCCTGTCCTATTGTTTGTTTGTTTTATTTTTCTTATATGTATCCATGTATTCATAACTATGTTTTTACTTATACCTTTTATCCTGTGAGCAATTGATAAACCAAATAAATAAAATAGAAAAAAAATAAAGATTGAAATATATACTTTGATATTTCTGGCAAAAGTCAGTAGACTTTTCTGAATGCAAGACTTAAATGATCTGTTTAAGAGATGAGACATGAGATAAACAGATCATTGATTGCAAATTAAAAGGAGGGGGAAAACTACTAAAATTGTTTATGCTTGTATGAAGATTGGAAGCTACTTGTTTTTATATTGTATTTATTTTCTTCGTTAGTATTTTCTTTCTTTTCTTCCTATCTATTCTTTACATTTTTCCTTTCTTTTTCTTTTTTCTTTCTTTTTCTTTTTCTTTAATTTGTATTAGTTTTTACCATTGCACCTATAATCTTTAATTAAAAATGTTTTTTAAAAATATTGGAGGGACAGGAGAGAAAAAAAAAACTTTCAAAAATTTGGAACATAAAATATGTATTTTACTCGAGCTGAATATCTATGGTTAAGAGTGGCTTAGTATAAATCTGGTCTATTTTATTATCCATGTCAGGAAAGTAACATTCTGGTCTATAAATGGAAAGATATGTGGATAGATACTCAGCTACAATTTCAGTGTTTCAATAAAAGAATTCAATAATAAAAATTATTTCATACTCATCTACTTGCTTATAAGCCCTATTAACTTTAATGGGATTTACTCTTAGGTAAATCAGAATCAAAATGCAGTTTCAATCATCCAGATGACTTTTCTGGTGATTATAATTTTTTGACTAACACAGAGATTTGGTTTTTTTAAAAAAAAAAATTACATGCAGGAAATGATTATGTAAAAGGCAAATTACATAGCTTAAATATATTTGAAGAAGGCATGCACGCACAAAGATACTATTTTCCCTTATGGAAATAAACAATGCTGAAATGTATATATTCAGAAAGTGATTAGAAGGAATATATATATATATATATATATATATATATATATATATATATGTTTTCTTAAGTTTTTGCGGGTACTTACATGTATGGCATTCAGCTTAGTTCGGGTATCTTCCCACATCATAATAGTTGTGCTTTTAAAGTTGTAGCAACGTTTCAGCAGAATCTCATCTGCCATCATCAGGCTTCTGTATAGTGTTCATCTGTGAGTCAGACTTTTACAGTGATTTCAGATTTAAATTTGGGGCAGCCTATTGTTGTGACAGAATAAGCCTGAAGATGATGAATGAGACTTCATCGAAACGTTGCCTAGATACTTCCAATCTTACGCGGGAGAAAACCTGAATAACCAAAGATCCACATACAAATACCCGCGAGAACCGGCATTCAGCTTTGTTCGGGTATTTTCCCACGTCATTGTAGTTGTTCTTTTAAAGTTGTAGCAATGTTTCAGCAGAATCTCATCTGCCATCATCAGGCTTCTGTATTGTGTTCATATACACAATACAGATGAACACAATACAGAAGCCTGATGATGGCAGATGAGATTCTGCTGAAACGTTGCTACAACTTTAAAAGCACCACTATTATGACGTGGGAAAATACCCGAACAAAGCTGAATGCCAGATATATATATATATATATATATATATATATATATATATATATATATATATATATATATATATATATATTAGTATTTTGAAACCTATGCTGCAAATTTTTTATTGGTATTATTGGTATTATTTTTCTTAACGATAAAAATAATGAATAGTCTGAGGACATTGTTACCCATTGATTTATCTTCTGTGCTTATATTTCGTTATACGTCTCCAGGATGTTTGCAGAGAAGGGGACATCAAGAATACTGAGATGGAGGCTCCATCCTATTTTACAGGCAAAAAAGAGAAGTGGGCTTGTAAAATTGGAGGGTTTGGGCTCCTATCTTAATGTTCTTAACACTTGGTAGTGGGACACAGTGGCTCAGTAGCTAAGACGCTGAGCTTGTCTATCAGAAAGGTTGGCAGTTCAGCAGTTTGAATCCCTAGCACCACGTAACAGAGTGAGCTCCCGTTACTTGTTCCAGCTTCTGCCAATCTAGCAGTTTGAAAGCATGTAAAAAATGCAAGGAGAAAAATAGGGGGAAGGTAGGAGGGTATCAACGTTCCGTGAGCCTTCAGCATTTAGTCATGCCAGCCACATGACCACGAAGACGTCTTCGGACAGCGCTGGCTCTTCGGCTTTGCAACGGAGATGAGCACCGCCCCCTAGAGCCAGAAACAACTAGGATGTATGTGTGAGGGGAACCTTTACCTTTATTATTTTCTAAGAAGCAAACTCAATGGGAAAGTCAGATTGTCTTGAGAACCATGCTACTAACTTTACAAGTGCAGTGATCCCTTTAACAACTTTGGAAAGAGAGGTTGTACAAATGGAGCAAAACTCACTGAGCAATAGTCTTGCTTAGCAATATAAATTTTGGGCTCAATTGTGGTCTTAAGTCAAGGACTACCTCTACTTCTTTTGAAAACTAAGCACAAAATTGCTTAGCACAGAGTTGTGAAGGTCTAACATTTCATCTATCAAAAGTAAAATCTCCCAGAAATTGAGAATATCTCTGGAGATTATATGCACACTCAATGCAATCATAGGGGTTCTGAAGTTAGACAGTGAGTGATTTAAGGCTATGGTTGGATTATTGTTTTTTCTGCATATTCCTGCATATTTCCTGTGATGTTTTTATGAAGGATTTGGCCAATGGCAACTTTTGAGTATTTGGCATTATCTCTGCATGAAGTGTTCTTTCTAAAATGTCAGAGTTCTTCCTGAAAGTTAAACTGAAATGTTGCCAAGAGTTGTTTGTGTATTGTGTATTGTTTCCAACTGTTTGTCCTAGAATTTTCAGTTGATCAATGGCTACTGCAATTGTTATTGTCTGCCTGTTTGTTACAAAGGTTGGTTTTCAACAATTGGATGATTGCATGTTTCACTGAATCCTATATCAAAAACTTTTTTTTCCACTTTTCGTATTGTGATTACCAGCTTTAATGCTTTTAGCACATGTTGTGTGAAATATACTGGGTTTTAAAAATGAAGTGACCCTTTCATTGTCTAGCAAAATAAGTAAAGTTAGTAACTTAATAGTTACTTAGTAGGTAGTAACAAACCCCCCCACCCCCCCACCCCCCAAAAAGAGAAGTTATATCTGTAACCTAAATATATCTCATTTGGCATTAAGTCAGCTGGGTAACCTTGTACCAGTCATACACTTCTAGCCTAGGAAGAAGTAAGTAGTGGCAAACTCTGAAGATAAGTTAATAAATATTCCAGACTTTAACCTTTGCTCTAGTCCAAATTCATCCATCTGCTTTTTGTGGATCATAAAGTTGCAGCTATATACACTTTGTCCATAAGTGAATACTTTTATCCCTTATAAAGAAATTTATAAAGAAAATTACTCCTTATTAAAGATCCTTTATGAAATCTTTGGGTGATACAAAACTGTAGTAGGATTTTATTTTTTTAATTATTTTTTAAAATTTATTTATACAAACATTCCATCTTTAGTTTGAACAATGTGTGATCTGAGAATACATATCTTGTGCAAGAACCATTATAGTTTATACATATTCATGTTTTCACTTTAATATTCTATTGTTATATGATACTAATCTACATCATATATCAAAGTCTTCTAACATTCCTCATCTTTACATTTTTAATTCTTACCACATTTTTACTATTTTATACTAGTCTTCTCTAGTTTCTAACCTCCATATTTATTTTCCAACCAGTGATAAAATAAATCCCATATCATATAATATTCAGTTTGTTCTTTCTCTTGAATTGCTAATATTAATCTATTCATTTCTGCATAATCTAATATTTTTCTAATCACAGTTTCTTCATTCGGAATCTCTTCACTTTTCCAATATTGTGCAAATACAATTCTAGCTGCAGTCAATACATAAATAATTAAATATACATTATCTCTACTATAATTTTCAAGTATAATCCCTAACAGAAATATTTCAGGTTTTAAATCAATATGTTGATGTATCATCTTTTCCAATCATGTATGTATTTTTGTCCAGTATCTTCTAGCTTCTATGCATGTCCACCATATATGGTAATATGTTCCTGGTATCTGGTGACATTTCCAGCATTTACCTGATTTGTCTTTAAACATCCTTGCCAATCTTGCTGGTGGTAGGATTTTATTAAGCATTTGAAGGTATGCTTGGAATTTCTGAGGCCAATTCCTTCTTTGTAAAGTTTTGGATATTAATTTCTTGGCTCTCTCCACTTCACTTTGCTAGTAGTCAAACCAAACCTTTGGGATAGATCATGTGCATACAGACAAACTCTACAAAAAGAAAGAGAAGGAGGAAAAGGAAAAAGAGAGAAAAAGGAGAAAGAAAGAGAAAGAAAAAGAAGAAACAAAAAAAGAAAGAGAGAAAGAAAAGGAAGGAAAATGAATGACAGAAAACTTTGAAACAACTGCACTGAAATTTCCAGCGTAGTACAATTTCCTTAATGAGAAAGGAATTTTTGTCCTTGTGAGTGCAAACATCTATGATAAATCAATGTGAGATGAGATGACAATATGAAACACCTTTTAAAGCTTGCATAGTCCTAAAATTTAAAATATCAGTAGATGGAATGACAATGGATCACTGGACTGGCATTAGCAAACAAAATCCAACCTAAACTGAATGCAAGCAAATATATTGCAAAATATGCTACCATCCTCAAAAAAAAAGGGGGGGGAGGGAGGAGAGGGAGTTTAATCTGATCACAACTCTGTATGCAAGGTAGTTATCTGATATAGTTATAAACAGCCATCTTTTGCCAACCTATGATATTTATCTTCAGAATTGAACTTGTATCATCATGAGATGGAACTTAGATATAGCATAAGACTTTGTTGGCTGGTGGTCACTGGATCCCTTCTATAAGTAGGAGACAGTGAGTTTCATGTCTTATTCTAGTTAACCAATATGGTTAAGAGATAGTTCAGCAAAGGGATGACATTCATTGTTTTTGTTTTTGTTTTAATTTATTACTATTTTGGATAGACTATGCTGTAAAGTTGGTCTAGTAACATTGGGACACTTGTAACTACAGTAGACATCATCAGGTGATTATGAACCCACAAGAAAAATGCTGAGAGTTACTAGCAAGTTGTCCACTCTTGTACTGAACAATCTCTTTTCCTGGTCTTAGCTGTCCATGTAAACAAATCAAGATTATGCTTCTGTGCATTTGTATGAAGTGAATAGCTTCCCTCTTTCAGGAGAAAGCTCTCAATACACAAGTGGGTTGATCTTTCAATAGTTTTAAGTTTAACAATTTGTGGCTTGGGGATGTTTTGTCCCATCTGTTTTTTCCCTTTTCCTTTTACCCATAACATAGCTAAATTAAATAGCATTTGTTACTGACCTCTAATTATATTGGGGCCATACCATTTTCTGTATAAACATGAACACAATCAAACTACGGTAATTAAATGCTGACAATAAGTAAAAAAGGCATGCTCTAATGAGATATCTTTTTATCCCTCTGTAGTTCAGCTTCATCCCAGGTAGTTCATTAAAAAAAAACCCAAGCCACTACTTAAAAGGACTATAGGGATGGAAAACACACCAACAGGGATACCATTTCTCAATTTAATCTCCTCATCCCTTTCCCAGAAATAAAGCTATGTATTAATTACCAATGAAAATAGGTATAATGTGTTATCTTGGTTGTTCTGTTTTCTCCTGGAATGTATCCCCGAATAGAATATATTGGGTAAATAAAGAAATGGTAGCCAGCATATGAAAAATCCTGGAAAATTTTCTCTTTCCCAAATCAAGATTTCCCTTTGGAAAAAAAAATCACTAAGATAACCTTTCCAAAATTGTAATCTGTCAGTAGGACTGGACTGAGAAGGGAAAGTGATAGTTGAACGAATAAGTTTTATGTCCCATTGCACTGCTGTAAACAAAAGGTAAGCTACATTTTTTAAACTGATGTTTTCCTATTTTCTTCAGAGACACCCCTGACATTTCAATAGAATTTACCAGGCCTGGCCAACTTCTGGCTCTTGGGCTCCGTGCCACCATTTTCCTAATTTTAAAATACTTCTGCAGTCAAACAAATTGGACTTCTGAAAGATTATTGCTATATAGAGGAAGGGAGGTGGGAAGAGACAAATGGGACTAAATCAAGAAAAGAGTGGAAGAAGGAAAGGAATAGATGGCTCCATCACATTTTGGGACTGGTCACATCCACTCTTGTTCTGTCAATTTACCATTGACAAACAAGTCTTAAGCAGATTACTCAGAAAAGAAGTATATGTTGACAGGTTGTTGTTGTTGTTGATGTCTGGTTTCACATGAGAATAAGTCTTCAGCCCCGTACTAAGTGACTAAAATAGAAATGTATATAGTTGTGTTTTGATCTCTAGAAGCTATCCACCTATGAGGGGATCAAATACTTTATTTTGATCATTGGATGATTTGCAGGTAATAATATATAAATTGCAGGGTTTCCAGACTAGAAGACAATGAAAGAAGGAAGAAGATTTAATGGGATTTATATAATTTAATATATAAGGGAATGGATATATCATCAGAATTTCCCAGCCAGTCATGAACAGCTGGGGAATTCTGTAAGTTGAAGTCTACCGAGCTTAAATTTGCCAAGTTTGAGAAACACAGATCTATGACAATATAGTACCATGTTGATGTTGATGGACCTCAAAAAAGCTAAGTGAAGTCAGACTGAACTAGAACTTGGATGGGAAGTTACTATAAGATTCCAAGGCTATACTAACTGGGGAGTCTCAAATATCCTAGAATAATAAATTCATGACAAACTACTTCAATATTACTCCTATGAAAACAAAATGGAGGTATCTATGTAATTATTAGAAGTGACATGTTAACATTTTTGTTAAATAAGGAAAGAATACATACATTGCAATAATGCATATGTAGAGTTATGGCATGGTCACAAAGTAATTATGTGATAGAATCTGGAAATTACCATCATCCATTGTAAATTGACTATCCAGTCTCTGCAGTAAAGGAGGCCACCATTTCCCTAGATAGTTATTTCCACTGTTTAACTTCTTGTAATAGAGTGAAATATTGGATTGGATGTGCAACTAGGTTTAGGATTATATACCGTTATAACCGAGTTTTGACAATTTTTACAAGAGTTTTATAGAAAACTCTTTTCAGAAGCCATCAAAAGGCTTCATAATAACAAAAGAGATAAATGTACAGATATGCCATGGGAGTCAGTTCCAGAGACTGGGGGGCAGCAAAGGGGAAATAAATGAATTATTTGTAGGAAAAAGGGCAAAGCCAATAAATCTGAAGAAGCAAAAATTACAAATAGAATTGGTTTAAGTTGGAAGAATAATAATAAAAAAAAAACTATAAGAAAAAAACCCCAAAGGTGAAAAGCTTTAGCTAGACATGGAAACCAATCAATATAAGCATTTTAAATACTATTTTGTTCAGTTAGGCTTGTTTTTGAGGAAGTTTTTTTTAAAAGCATCATCATCAGATATATAAAATTAGCATTAAAGACAGAAATGGGATTCTTCCTTTTCATAGAAATTTTCTTCTAATGGAATCTTTATTCTGAGTAGCTTCTAGATAGATATTAGGCTTTTAATCTGGTTCTCTAATAACAGGAAGGGAATGGCTGAGTTATAACAGTAACACTTGCACTCTTGTGAATTTTGAGCTGATTGATTTTCTCCCAATTTGGTTTTTGATGGCAACTTCACAAGGTGGGTCTTGGGAATTTAAATTTCATGATAGTCTTTTCTGGTGACCCTCTAATGCAATCATAATGGTTTCCAATCATTGTCAGTTATGGAAAAAAGTATTAGAATGGGCTTAACTTTTTTTTTTTTAAGGGAGGGAAGATAGTTGGAGGAGGAAAATAAAGTCATGGTTTCACCATCCTGCCCACTGCCTTCCTAGAAATATTAAATGCAGTTCTTGGATGCTGGAAAGAGCCCACAGGAGTTACAAAACCAGATTAATGGCTCTGTAACAATTTTATTCTAAAAGCAGGCAGGTTTTCAAAGATTCCAGGTCTTCCTCCTCCACAGGACCTTGCTGGCTCACAAAACAGGCCAGGGCCAAAGTCATTGAAGGCTGTAATTAAACAACAAATGATACTTTGGAGAGTCAGATAAGGTCAACACACTCAATATTTCAAAGGGTCAGTAATTAGCCAGGTGTCACTATTAGACTGCTGGGAACAGCGTAGCATTACCAATTAGAAGGCCATGGACTTCCCTAATCAGGCACAGGGGGGAAAAGAAAAAAGAAAAACTTGACATGGACATTTGTTCTGAGTTTGTGATTCTCAGACAAAAATTGTACACTGTGGGGTAGGTAGTATATATTATGTGTTACACTTTGGCTTGTATATCTTTCTTTTTTAATTTTATTTTATTAAAAGTAGATTTTACAAAGATTTTTTAAAAAAACTACAGGAAGACAGAAGAAGTAAAAAAAACATAAAAGGATCAAAGAAAAAGTGAAGAATAACACAAAAGAAAGAAAAATATATTGAAAGAAGTGACTTCTGATATATATCGGAACATATATATATACACACACACAGATACACACACACACACATACACACACACATATCTGTGTGTATATGTGTGTGTGTGTGTGTATGTATGTATATATATATATATATATATATATATATATATATATATATATATATATATATATATATATATATATTGCAGCAGTTACAAACATAGTGATTACCTTTTCCACCCTCTCATATTGTATATCACAGTTGCCTTCTTTCCATAAGCAAACCTATTTTAATCAATTAGTACTGAAATCAGCAGTTCGTTTTATTAATTGTCAGCAAAAAAGTCTATGAAAGGTTTCCAATCTTTGTGTAAAGTTGTTGTAGTTCCCTCTTTAATCAAACAAGTCAATTTAGCTGTTTCTGCAAACTCAGCCATCTTCACAATCCATTCTTCCAACTGGTTCATATTTCTTAAGTAATGATTCTATAATCATTTATTTTGAATACCATAGTACTGTAAGATTTTGTCTGTATGCCTTCAACCCAGTGTTGGCTCTTGGCAACTGCCTGGACAAGTCTCTACATTTCTACATTTTCAGAAATGGTTTTCCATTGCCTCCTTTCTAGGGCTACCAGAGAGGAACTGGCCCAAGGCCATCTAGCTGGCTTTATACCTAAGGCAAGGCTGTTGCTAATGTACTACAAGTTTCTACCCTGTCTTTACTACTATGCCAAATTGACTCTCACTGGTTGATACAGGGGGGAAAAATGTTTTCTTTCTTTCTCTTCCTGTATGTTTTTGTTCCTGTGTGTTGTTATTGCCTCTCTGGCAATGGAATGTTTCTGTTCTCTGTTCTGACAGTAACTTAGTATTTCACATACCAGCAACCTTATTAATGTCATCCAAGATGGTTCTTTAAAGAACCCACTGTGAGGAATCCATGGTGGCTATTGGTGTGCAGAGATCTCATAGCCAATCTTGTTCAATGACACATTGTACTGAAATACAGGTTGTGCTAGCCTACATTTCCTAAACATAAAATAACTGCTCTGCATAGCAAGGTAAGACAGTGTGGGCTAGTGATTGTCCTCAATTTCCTGTCCATTCTGTAAAGAGAATGCTAGGGCTAGCCCAATCTAAGCATGTAAGAAAGACTTATTCATATCAAATGGACAGTAATCTTAACTGGTGCAACTGGCCTATAGCCACAGATTTTTCATTTTAGCATCTAAGGGCAAGACAAGCGGGTGTGAGTGGGTGTTCTTTCACTTACTGGCAGACCAAGAAAGATACAAAAATATCATTTAGTTTTTAAGATGCTACTCATCCATTCAATTGCTTCAACAGGAGTTAATGACTTCTTTCTCCCAAAGCATGATTTTATCTGAGGAAGGTCAAAGAGGCAGATATTTCAAATGATAACTGCTGAGAAATGCTGCCAACAGAATTCTGATGGTATTTTCCCTCTCACCTAGATTAAAGTAGGAGGAAGGGTTTAGGGCAGTAATAAGAGCATCATGGAATGCAAAGAGTCAGCAGATTCATCTTTGATCTCTCCTAGTTGTGATGGTAATCAGTGAAGCCAAGGAGAATGCATGAAATAGTCCTATAATAGCTTAAAATAATGTAATTATATTTAAGGTGACAGTCTATATCATTTTTTGGTCTTTGGAAGAAGCATTTCTTATCTAGAGATGTTCTCCTTGGTACTGCCATTGTTTAGCTGCAGCTCCTTTTATTGCTTCTTTATTACTGCAGCTATTCCACACACTGAACATTAAGTTAAATTTAGATATTTCCAAATCAGAGTTTCCAGCTTATCTGCTTCCTTCCTTTTGTCCTTTTGTCCTTTAGAATACACAGGAGCTTGTATATAACCGGAGGGTGGGGGAGAATCATGCAATTTTTCCAGTATATTTGTTTCCATTGAACTAGCACTGATGTCCATCTTTATAACAATTTCAGCTGCTGTAGTCTTCCTGGTCTGTAATACAAGATTTTTCAACTTCAACTCCTATAATTTTGACTTTCCTCCAAAATTGTCTGGAGGCAGCCTGAAGAAATTCTCATCTCCTAGAAAATGTCAAGACTAGTCTTATATGGCAGAGGCCAAAGTAACCTACTTTAGATGATACCAAAGTGACTATGTCTGGTAGGAATTGTTCCCTAATAGAAACCTCATATACGTGTCTATTATAAAGTGAATCTCATGAAGTACAATGAGGCTGACTTAGTGTTAATGGATGCATAAAATTGCAGTCAGGTAATGAATGTTAAGTGTGAGCACTTCACAAGTTGAAAGCAGTCTAAGAGTGTGTATTGATGATGGGAGAATCTTAAGCAACATACATTTTTTCTTTCTGAAATCTATCTTTCCCTTGCTCCAATATTTTTATTATCTTTTCCTAAGAAGCAATCTGGAACAAAACTGTTTTTCCAGAATTCTGAATTGTGTAGTTTTAAGGGTTTAGACTGGCAAGATTCTGTCTGTTGTCTGTAAACAAATGAAGGACTAAACTCTAGCCAAATTATTCATTGTTCTTAGCCTGATAGTAGTTTCCTGAGTCTACTCATCCTACCCACCCCAAAGTTTGGAACAATTTAAAGCGCCAAAGAGCTGTTCTGAAAATTTCTCTGGATTCCAGGAGTTTTCAGAATTGGCAGTTTATGGTTCTATGTTCACATCAATCAGTTTCATTAGTATCCTTATAGGTTATCCATCTAGCCTTGGCAATTTCAATACATTCTTTAAATTCATTGAAGCCTTTAGGGCAAATCAGTGTAAGAATGCTACCATATTTCTGTTTATTGCTTTAGAAATATTTAAGTACACCTAGTTGGCCAATGTATGACATTGAATGCTGGCTGGTCTGATTAAGCAGAATTATTATACTTTCTCACAGCTGAGCAAAAACTCAAACAAAATAGTCTCACCGGCATTCATCTAGCTAATGGCAGCAGATGGGGCTACTTGGAGGAAGTTTTATGGAAGATTTAGATTTGTATTTTCTATCTAACAAATGGAAACGTTATAAATGTACAGTAGTGCTGCAATATAGCCTGGTGGAATTCCATCTAGCATATTACAGTTTTCTCTTTTTTAATAATGCCAGCATGGTTGCGTATACATGTGTGTTTGCTGTGTCAGGATCTTAAAGACTCAGCTAACGTTCATCCAGCAAGAAGTATGAAAGATATAGCATTTTGTAAGATGGTCATTTATCCCTGTTGCAACTCAGTTTTATGTCTCTCAGCAGGAAGAGACTGTTTTCTATACCTAATAGAGATTTTCAAAGAAAAGGAACATAAGGGAAGGGAAGGGAGGGAAAGGAAGAATGCTCCAATTTTGGAAATCTTTATAAAAAGAAGAGGAGATACATACACATTTATACATACATATCATCATCATCATCATCATCATCTTAGCCATTGCCTAGCCTCTGCAGGATGAAGATATCTTCCGTATGTTTCCAACCAATATGGATCTGAGCTTTTTTTTCTCAACTGGCCCCACAATACTTGTTGATGTTGTCACTCCATCTTGTTTTATAGGTCTCTTTCCTGGATGCTTTTTATCAAGTGGATCCATTCTGAGAGTGCTTTAATCCAGCAATATATACACACCCCACATTTTCTCTAATGGGAAAGAAATACATATTTGTATTTTGTGGTGTTAAGTTGCCTTCTAAATGAAGATTACATTAATCAATTTTGTCTAACTTTTTGTCTAGGTATGCAAGCAGAGTGAAAACAAATAGTTTCATGCAAGTGATCTACAATTCCAAAGTGTATGAAATGTAAAGTCCTACATTTAGGCAAGAAAAACCAAAAGTACACATATAGACTGGGTGAAACCAGCTTCAATAGCAGTAACTGTGAAAGGAGTCTTAGTGGACAACCAGCTAAATATGAGCCAGCAGTGTGCAGCAACAAACAAAAAGCTAATACAATCCTGAATTACATTAACAGGTGGATACAATCGAGATCAAGTGAGGTACTGGTACCACTCTATAAGGCCTTGGTAAGACCGCACCTGGAACACTGCATCTAGTTTTGGTTGCCACATTATAAAAAAGAAGTTGAGACTCCAGAAAAAGTACAGAGAAAGACAACCAGGATGATTAGGGGACTGGAGACTAAAACATATGAAGAATGTTTACAGGAACTGGGCATGGCTAGTCTGGTGAAGAGAAGGACCAGGGATCAAGCTATTTTCTAAAGTGACTGTAGGCCAGACAAGGAATAATGGATGGAAACTGAACAAGGAGAGATTTAACCTGGAAATAAAGAGAAACTTTCTGACAGTGAAAACAATCAACCAATAGAACAGCTTGCCCTAGGAAGTTGTGGGAGCGCCATCAGTTGAGACTTTCAAGAAGAGATTGGACTGTCATTTGTCAGAAATGGTGTAGGGTCTCCCACTTGGGTGGGGGTTTGGACTAGATCCTTTCCAACTCTGATTATCTGTTATCTGTTAAATGCAGAAACTTTGACTACAGTTGATATAGTGAAAATATGTTCTGCTTTATGAGCCTCAGTTGAAATATTTTATGTATATTGTAGCTGTTTAAATTAAACTAATATTACCACTGCAGGAGGATCTTTTGTTACAAAAATTGAAGTGCATAATACCCATTTCTCAGACATCAACTTTTTATTGGCTTTCAGATCATACTTAATATTTTTAACTATGGTTTGTTGAACAACATAAATTGTTACATCACAATTGTCTAGGTTCGTTGACTATGCTAAGCAAAAGCCAAGTTAGTCATAAAGGGTGATATGTGAATGTAGTCCATTGATTTATTTAAACTGCCACTCTGAAAGTCTTTCCAAAATATTGGGTGGAGTTTATTTCTTCCATCTGTTACTCCAGGAGTTGTATCAGAATCAGTCAACATTCTTTGGGGAAACCAATATTAGTGGAAGAATCCCATTGCTTTTCTCCAAATGAAAGGTGAATTACTGAGAAGTTTCTTGGGGACTGTATCTTCAATAGCAGTTTGCCCCCATTTTTCAGCCTTTCCAGTGTTTCAGTTCATCTTTTTGAAGGGACAATAAGAGGCACCATCTAATGATAATAATAAACACATAATCTTTCTGCTCCAGACTTGATTTGTTTTTAAGAA
This sequence comes from Hydrophis major, assembly GCA_033807585.1. Classification (NCBI taxonomy): domain Eukaryota; kingdom Metazoa; phylum Chordata; class Lepidosauria; order Squamata; family Elapidae; genus Hydrophis; species Hydrophis major. The sequence goes on from CM066338.1 coordinate 12,328,246, forward strand.
GAGCAAAAAAACAAATATAGTGAACATTGCAGTAGTTCCTGGAGACAGGAGAATAGAAGAGGAAGAATTGGGGGGGAAAGAATCACAAAATATAAAGGCTTGCAAATAGACACAGAATGACTGTGACAAAAAAAAGCAATGATAGTACCAATAGTGATAATTATCTTCGGTACAATCCCAAAACATCTGGAACATCACCCGAACACCATCAGCATAGACACAGTCATCATCAGTCAATTGCAAAGTATAATTTTATTTAGGATTATTTGCATTCTGCAATGGTATTTTTAATACCATAAAAAACAACATCTGAGAACAATATCTGCCTATCACAGGTGGATAAAAATCCAGTCCAAAAATCTGACTGACTACAATTGTTTAACTCATTGATAAATCTCAAAATAGGAAAAAAGAAGGTTGCTGCTTTGTTTGGATCATATCTGGCTCTCTCGACATCACAATGCAACAGCAACAACATAATGGAAGGTTTTCATTTACAATTTCTGTTTCAATTCCTCTTTTGCTCAAAATGTATTTCTTTGGGTCCTGCTTAGTTCAGAATAGATTCTCTTTCAGTCTGAACTTCACAACTCACAAAATATATTTTTCTTCCTACTTAGACTTCTTGCAGAAGAACTGTGGTTGAAGAAAAACATTTACTAGCACAAGTCCTTCAGGAGTTACATGTTCCTTTTTTCATTTGCCCAACTTTCATTAGTTAAAATATGTCTCCCTTGTGGATCTTTTATGGCCACATTTCATTCTTCAGTAGGCCTATCTAACATTTAGAAAGCCCTGAAAACTTGGGGTTTATCATGAAAATGCTGATAGCTGTCTCCTAAACATACTTGTGTTTCCCAATGCTTCGATAACAGAGTTGCCTCTAAATGCCTTAGTTCTAATAAAAAATGCTGCATTGTGACTTCACATCTATATACCAGGCTATATCACTGATCTTGTTTGTGGGCTTTATTATAATAAGTAAAATGCCTGCTTTGCAGAATGGGAAAGCATATCCTTGTAGGTAAGCTTCTTCATTCAGCCCACATTTTACAGGTTTTCCCACATTATGTCAATATAATGGAAGGCTATTAAAAAGTGATGACAGAGTAGAACCAGCCAGTGGTTTCCAATAAGAGCATAATGGTAGAGAAGTAAAGGTATCTTTGAAGATGACCTCAACTTCTAGTAAGCTCACAGAGATGTATAGATTTCTTGACATCTGTAATGGTATGTGGGAATGACCTTGGAGGCAGGAGGAAGAACAGTCAACAGTGAGATAAGAAATGGTAGAACTTGCAGAAGGAATGGGAGCATGACAAACAACTCAGAAGGGACCTTTCCTAGTTTCTTGTGGAGGAGGGATGTACTTTCAGTTTTGCAAGATTCTAGTCATGAAAACCTTACATTAAAGTTAGGGCTAGTACTTCTGGGTGTGCTTCTTGACTGAACTATCTCACAAGGCTGATACAAGTGCTTCTTATCTAGTGAACTGCCCTGGAATTTTTACTATCTTCCCATCCTGTTACTAACCAGTCATGTGTTTGCTAATAACTGCCCCTATTGTTTTATTTTACCTGTTTCATTTGCCATCCATTTCAACATTCATTGTGTGTGAAGCTGCCACAGCATGCTACAAGACACTTCCCTCGATTGAATTATATTGAATATTGAGTTTTCTTTTTGATAGTTTTAGAGGAAACAAGTTGCTGCCCTTTTTCCAGGAAAAGCATTTTGTTGAGCCCAATTGCAGAAACGGTCAAAAATCCACAAAAATAAGTATCATATTAAATTGTTAAGAATGGGGATTAATATCGCTAATAGATTATGTGGATGCAACCAATACACAGTGATGTTAAACAGAAATTCTTGGTTAAATTTATAAATATAGAGCTTGGATGAATGATTTGTCTGAATTTCTCAAAAGAAAATGTGAAACTCACCAGGAATTTCTCAAGGACAATAATCTCTTTAGCAATTATAATGATGCTGCTACTGAAAAAGCCAATGGATTCAGTTCTATTCCCCCCTTATATATTTCAAGATTAAACAGAAATCTAGATAATCAAATGGGTAGCAGATATTTTAAAAACAGCATTTACAGATATTCTCAGGGCATCTTATAACTAAACATTTGCAAGAGAATTGGATTACATCCATTAATTTATCATAATTTATCTTCAACCTAAGAAAGCCATTTTGCTGTCATACAACTGAATGAGAATTGGTTATTGGTAGGGGGGTGGGGAAAGCATTTCTCTGGCTGGTATAGAGAAAACCTTAGTATTTCATGATTGGAAAGACCAGATTCTCCTTTTATTGCACCAGTAGGACTATCCCATCACCCCATCCTAACTTGTACTGATGATGATACCTAGTCAGGTAATGAAATGTCTTCAAGCAAGCAACCCAAGCACAGAGAACATGAAGAACTCCCCTGTGAAGAACAACAATAAATTTTTACCTTATAAAACAATATAAATAGGAGAGATATTGTCCCACTTCCCTCTCCAATATTACAATAACATTTTTAATCAGTTTCTTTAATCTTATTTGTTTATTTACTTTAACCCTCTTTACTAGAGTTAAAAACAAAAACAAGCATTTAAAATAAAGTAACTGTGGAAAAACTAAAACATATAAAAGCATAAAGCATAAACATTAAATCAATAAGTCAAAGCTATAGTTTACCACTGAATCTCCAGAATAACTTTCTAAACTTCCCCAAAGACCAAAAAGCATGGGGTTGGTGGGAGGGGCACAGTGTTTGTGTTCCACTTAAAAGCACTTTCTATGAGTCTTAGAGTTGCCTACAGAAATATACTTTGTGGATTATTAAAGTGAATTGGAATAATTAGTATAGTGGAATGGTAGGATTGTTGTTGTTTTTTTAATCACAGTAAGAGGTTGTGTTTTGATACAAAGTAGTGTGTTTTTTTTTTTGGAACAAAAAATGGTAAATAAATTAAAGAGTGCCACTTTTTTTCTTTCTTTTTTTTTTTTCAGAAAACTTTTACATGAATTCAGAAACATTTCTAAGATTCACAACTGATTTTTTCACTCTGTGTGGAATCATTAAATTACAATCTTTCTATTTTTTCCCCGACCACGTTTGCGTGCTTATATGTTTCTATGCATATGAAAGGAGAGAATTTATTCTATTTCAAGGACACACAGTGGAGTGCCCTTGCTATTAATGACAGTAAACAAGAGAGGTGGATGAATATGCTTTTAGCGGATGAACAGCTTAAGATTTAAAAAAGGCAAATCTTTCAAAGTGGAATAGAAAACCATGGAGGAAGGGCAAAGCCAAAGCTATAATCATGTGGTATGTGATTAAAGCATAAATGGAATTCCGGTTCCTTTGTTTGTTTGTTTTCTTTTCTTTTTTTTTTTAATCTGGCACATTCTGTTCAGTTCCACAGGCTGCCCTGCATTTTAGCCAGAAAGAATCCGTTGAAGTTTTAATTAACAGATTTAGCTTCTCCAAACCTGAACTAAGGTCAATTGTGTGTCTCATTGATACAATTCTGTTAGCTTCTTGAATGGATAGCCATCCACAGAGGGGTTTGATCAGGTAGATATAAGCATCTTGGTTCCATTCCCAACCTCCAGCTATCTAGCTGTGCAAAACAGAAGTAATGGAATATAGATTCCCAGGAATGAAGGAAGGAGGGCATTCTAGAGGAGAAAAACATAGTGAAGTTTGGTTAGTTTCAGTGGGAGGAAAAGATTCAGAATAGCCCATCCCTAAGAGTTCAGAATAAATCTATATTGGTGTAAATAGTTTAGTCTGGCAAGATTTCTCTCTCTGGGTGAGGAACATTAAAAGAAACTGCTTAGAAGTACCTCTGCAAGGCACTTTCTTGGTTTTGGAACCTGACATCGGCAGAACACATAGGATTTCCAGGATCTTTCATTACTGCATGAATAAGAATCTGTGCATAAACGTGCTTATAAAAGCTCTATGCAACACCCTAATGCGGATGATCTAATCCCTCTGGATTAGAAAAAGTGATTGCATACATATTAACATCTGTTCCTTCATATCACACTACTATCACACTACTAACTATATATCACACCACTAATATTATATATATATATATATATATATATATATATATATATATATATATATATATATATATATATATATATATATTCTGAGGTTCTCGCGGGTATTTGTATGTGGATCTTTGGTTATTCGGGTTTTCTCCCACGTAAGATTGGAAGTATCTAGGCAACATTTCGATGAAGTCTCATTCATCATGATGAATGAGACTTCATCGAAACGTTGCCTAGATACTTCCAATCTCACGTGGGAGAAAACCCGAATAACCAAAGATCCATATATATATATAGCACAGCAATAGGCTGCCCCAAATTTAAATCTGAAACCACTGTAAAAGTCTGACTCACAGATGAACACTATACAGAAGCCTGATGATGGCAGATGAGATTCTGCTGAAATGTTACAACTTTAAAAGCATAACTACTATGACGTGGGAAAATACCCGAACTAAGCTGAATGCCATACATGTAAGTACCTGCGAAAACTTAAGAATATATATATTTATATATATGCCAAAAGCACAAGCCTGAGGATGGCGAGTGGGACCTCGCCAAAACGTCACCAAGATACTCTTCATCTTACATGGGAAAAGACCCGAACACATTTAGACCTACATACCTGTACCCGTGAAAATCTACAAATATATATATATATATATTTTTCTTAAGTTTTCGCGGGTACTTACATGTATGGCATTCAGCTTAGTTCAGGTATTTTCTAAGTTGAAGTTGTGCTTTTAAAGTTGTAGCAACGTTTCAGCAGAAACAGAAGCCTGATGATGGCAGATGATATTCTGCAGAAACGTTGCTACAACTTTAAAAGCACAACTATTATGACGTGGGAAAATACCCACACTAAGCTGAATGCCAGACATGTAAGTACCCACGAAAACTTAAGAAAACACACACACACACACACACACACACACATATGTGTATATATATATATAATTTTATAATTATAATATATATATAATTATATAATATATATAATTATATAATATATAATATAATATCACACTACTAACTAGAACATACAAAACATTTGCTAGACCAAGACTCGAATACAGCTCATCAGTTGGAACCCACGTTATATATCAAATATTTCACAAGAAGAGTTCTCCACTCCTCCACTCGTTGTAGAATACCTTATGCCACTAAACTTGAAATTCTAGACCTAGAAAACCTTGAATTATGCTGTCTTTGGTCTAATCTAAGTATGGTATATAAAATCATACATTGCAATGACTTACCTGTCAATGAATACTTCAGCGTCAACCATAACAACACAAGAGCAAATAATAGATGCAAACTCAAGGTTAATCGCACCAAATTTGATTGCAGGAAATACAACTTCAGCCACAGAGTGATCAATGCCTGGAACGCATTACCTGACTCTGTGGTTTCTTCCCCAAATCCCAAAAACTTTAACCTTAGACTGTCTACTATTGACTTCATCCCTTTCCTAAGAGGTCTGTAGGGGGCGTGCATAAGCGCACCAGTGTGCCTACCATCCCAGTCCTATTGTTTCTTTTATTTTTCTTATATGTACCTGTTTCATGTATTCATGACTATGTATATACTTATACCTATTATCTTGTAAGCGATTGACAAATCAAATGAATAAATAAATCACCATCCTATCATTATCTAGAAGTGGATGGGCATTCTGCTTCTTTGGACTATTTTCACATTACTGACATATTTTATGGCATACCTAGCCATTGTTAAAATGATATAAAGCCTTTCCTCATTACCTTACACAATGATAATTGGATGACTCCAGAATACATTATAGGTCACTAGTAAGAAAATTAGGCTCTATGCTAGGGTGACTATATCTGAAGTGCAACAGTTTGAAGGACCACTGTGACTAGATGACAACAAATCATTTAAAAAGTTCTGAATTTCTTTGTTCCCAACTAGTGGTCAACAGGATTTTGGCAGGCCAAATAAGGGGATTCTTTGTAACGTTTCCACTGCAGAGATTCTTGAACTTGTGGAGTGTGTTGGAACATGGATTGGAGTTGGATCCCCAGGAGGGAGATGGTGCATTTCAGAGGATTAAGAGGCAACTCAGCCCAGATAACATATCTAAGAGAAAGTGGGTGAAGACAGCAATTCCTAATAGTTCACAGATTGTATTGTGGATGAATTAGACTCTTCAATTTGGTCAGATTTTGTTTGTAGGTGCAGTTTGGAAGAAATACCACATATCATTCTTGGTTTGGGGGCTGACTTGGAAGGATGGTAGCCTTTAAACAACAGTAGTTACCATGCTCTCTTCACTGTTTCTCAAAGCATATTGGATGAAGAATGAATTACTTAGGTGAGACAAAAGTATCATATACTTTAGAAGAAAAAAACATTGTTGAATATACACCACCTGAATGAAAAAAATACTATGCTAAAACTCAAGAAATACTGCCACAAACTCTTGTGTTTGCCATAGTATATGATGCGAACCTAGCCACTGTGATTTATTGAACATGCTTTATTGATATAGCATGCAAAAAGTATACGTTAACATTATGTGTGAATTTAGATTTAGTATTGAATGCTTGGATGTTTAAACTATTATTTCAATTTATGCTCCTGAGTGTAGCTAATTAGTCTTGATATAAGCAGAATAAATGCAACATTTATCATCATTTCATACTGAGCTACAATATGGTCTATCTGGTTATGGCACTGAAAGTTGCATGAATGCAGATATTATGTTATATCAGTCAGGTTTACTATGATGTGCAAAGCAGGACAACTGGGGTTTAGAATAGAATAGAATAGAATAGAATAGAATAGAATAGAATAGAATAGAATAGAATAGAATAGAATAGAATAGAATAGAATAACAGAGTCAGAAGGGACCTTGGATGTCTTCTAGTCCAACCCCCTAGGTGACAACTAGAACCCTTGTTGTCAGAGGAATCCTCAACAAACTGAAAATGTCACATTATACAATGAACAACTGGATGCGTGTTTTGTCCATGTGTACTTGCATCCTGCTGTGAATATCTAAGTCATATGTTATATATCACAATATAATTTTTGTCATTCATTCCCCTAACTACTCCTGCAGATGCTTGATTCGTGGGGCAGAAAGGACAATTGTGGTTTTTATCATGATATCTTTCTTGACACCCACTTTTATTAAGATGCTTCCCACAAAAGGATGATAAAGTAAATAGAACATCAAATTTCAGATAAACAGGGTTAGATGACTTTCAGTGTATTCTTAAGCAAGCAAGCAAATCTTGGTTAATTTTTAAAAAAACTACTATTCCTGAAAACAAGAATCTTTAAGACTATGTCTTTGTATAGGTCTCTGATTCATGCAAAACCTTGCTTCATTTTCTCTTTCTCTTCAAATAAATAAATAAGGTGGCCATTGAGTCCTTTATAAATAAAATAGTGTAAAATAAAAATGCTTCTCTACCATAAATTCAGATGGATATTATTTGTAGGCCTTGAATTCTTAACATTTATTAATAAATATTTTATAAGGCTCCACCACTGCTCCTCTTTAAATGTACAATAAACTGGAATAATAATTAATTTGTTGCATGCATAAAAGAAAGAAAGGGGGGGGGGGAAGGCTAATTCAAAAAACAGGGGATAGGCTGAGGATATTCAAATGCATCATGAAATATATATGTATGTAAAATCTTTGCGGAAGAAAAAAGTTTAGAGCAAACTTCAAATAACCTTCCAGAGATCAATAAGAAAAATGCACAGTCTTGGGGCACCTTCTATTCTTTTCATTTCCTGTAAGTAAAGATGCCCTTGAGACAAGCTAGAACGAACAGGCAGAAGACTAGCAGAGTGCATCCATGAACACTAACTAGAAATCAGAAGACATGATGAAAACTCCTTAACTGTACAATACATGTACAGATTTCACCATAGTTTCAACTGGGAAACTGTGAGAATCCAAGACCATGCCAAGCCTTGGATGTGAGCATCCAAGACCATGGAAGCCTGGCACTCAGACAAATTGGCCATCAATAGGCACATAGAGATAAACAACATCTACATACCACTCAAAAAAGACAATCATAATGCTAAAAAAGAAACAAACAGATCTAAAATATTTTCTTGCCAATAATCAATATCCAGAAAAGCAGAGATTAACATCAATATCAACAGTAAGCCAACAATTAAGCAATAAACAATACCCCAATCAAGGAACTACTAATGAGACAAACAATCAAATAGTAAACAACAGCCTAGTCAATAAACCACCAAGAACACTCCCACCAAACCTAATAGGGCAAGCCATTTATATAAACAGAGAACAACCCCACTCCCTACTGGCACTGATAATGTTAGATGGGTAATGAAACATCTGCAAGAAAACAACAACAATCTTAGCACTGAGGACCCAACAATAGCAATTGCAATAGCAATTAGATTTATACACTGCCTTCACAGTGCTTTCCAGCCCTCTCTAAGCAGTTTATAGAGTCAGTCTGTTTCCCCCAACAAATTGTGTCCTCATTGTACTCACCTTGGAACTCTGAGTCACCCTTGTGTCTGGTGAAATTCGAACTGCCAAATTGTAGGCAGCCGGCAGTCAGCAGAAGTACTGGTAGCCTGCAATACTACACTCTAACCACTGTGCCACCGCATCTCATAAGCTTTCGGGACTTCATGCTCATATCAGCTTTTAGAGGCTTCATGTTCATGTCAATCTAATCTTCTTGGCAGCAGAATGCAAATGGTTTGCTGTTGCCTTCTTCTGGGAATTTTTTCTTCTATTCTTCTTTCTTCTCTGGCTTAGTATACAATTATTGGAGCACCTGGTAACCTTTTGTCCAAGTGATAACCTGAGTGAATCCTGTTTAAGTTTCCATAAGATCAGTCCAAATCAGCTAATGCTGCAGTCTGTCATGACAAGGGCCTCATGTAGCTCTTTGCAATCCAGGAGACTTACTCTGTTGTTGCTTTGATTTATTTTTTTTTCCCCTTAAAAAGAGGTCTTCATTCCTGCTAGCTATATAACACCCATTATTTTCACTAAATTAACTTATTCTCCCCTTGCAAAAAAAGGTAAAAGTAACTGAGGAAAAAGTGTGACTGATGAACATGACAATTACCTTTTTCCTGAGTATTTCTGCTTCAGTCTTCGAAGTAACGAAGCAAATCCTGGCAGTTCATTAAATGGTAGGGAGGGATAGGGTGCAATTCATTGTCTTGAATACAGATTAGAAAACTGAGACAAATCCTAAATGAGGAATTAAGAGAAAAATGAGTGGAGTGCTTAAAGACAACATACTAGGAAAGTAATATTTTCAGAGGCCAAGGTATAATACTCTTGAATGCAGATTTGCACAGGTGTCTTTTTTTCTTTATTATTTCTCCATACTCAAGGGAAACAAATCTTCATGGCTCCCAAATTCCATAAATTCTACAACAAGTTTTAGAGGATTTAAAGGAAATCTACTGTATAAAAAGCCATGGGAAATTTATCTTGATTGCCTCAAACCACTGATGCAAAGGTATTAAGGGTAAAAGGATAATGCTCTGGTTTTTAAAGTGCCAGTGTGAAGACTGAGATGCATATTAAACAGAGAGAAATGAAATGTCTTGTTAATTTCATACAAGGAAATACTAGGACCTGTCCCAGCTACTCCCCCAGGAAAACAAGACTCTTGACTCCTTTGAGTTGACTCAAAAGAACTTTTTCTAGGAGATTATGATTACAGTAAAGTCAGACAACTTTACTCTACCAGTACCATTACACCGGCAGCTAATATGATGCTGCAAGATTGTTTCAGAAACTCTGAGGTGCGAGGCAGATAACAGTTCACTCTCAGGCATGATGGACTTGAAACCAGGCTAGAAATGGTTGGGGGGGAATCTGCTCCATTTCTGAAGACAATCCCCTTCCCTAATTCCCAAGCAGTTACAGCAAAAGCAAAATCATCTGAAAAATACCAGCAAGCCACCCCCTCTCCCCGAGAATGATAGGACAATGTAGACCTGACACCTACATTGGGTAATATCAAATTCATCAAGCAGATCAATTTCATCACAGGGTAATGTAGGACATTAAATTCTGAAAATGTTGCCAAAGCATCACCTTTTACCACCTTGGTGCTTATTTGTAACTTGCTTTGTGAGTAGGAATGGATTATTTTAAACTAGTATAAGTAGCTGCCAGAGTTACAAGACACCAGTATTGTGTTGACTTTTGCTTCCATTTCTAACTGTTGTACCACCAGTTTTAATGTGCCTAACTTAGGGCAATGATCCTTCAACCCAATGCAAACCAATCTTTAGAAGGTCATTGTTAAAGTCAGTTCTGTCTTTTCCTTCTAAAAACAAAATAAACAATAAAAAACAATCCTGTTAAACATAGTTTAAAGGACTGAAGTACTACCATACTGAAAGTTGAAGCAAACTGCATGCAGATAACATTTGTGCAACAGGTTGAAAATTAAAAGCTAAATTTTGGAAGTTTCCTTAATATAGCCCTTAAGAAAAATCTGAGGGGTGGATGGAAGGGGAAAGTTGCACACTTTCCTTCAGACAGTATGGCTCTGCAATTTCATCTGTCCAACATCTAGTGTGAAAATAATTTGTTTGGAATTGGGTACCTACATTCTATCACAGCTGTCTTCAACAGTTAATAAACAGAAATGATTTCAGAAGGTGGCCCTGTGAGATAATTTGCCTTGAACTAAAACATAAATTGGTTCATCCAATAAAATGCAGTGAGCTTATATGCAAGGTGAAAAGTAGCTCAGATCACTTAACAAACAACAATAAGAATGATCTGATTATTGTGATAAATTAACCAAATTGCTTTGCAATATTACAAATTTTAGACTTTGGGTCTTTCCTATTTCAAGGGCTGGTGGGCAGTTATTTATAAGACCACTGAGGTAACAAATTCAATATCTTGTAATACTAAATGGATGCAAAAAAAATTGCTATTAAAATTATTCAAGACAGATTGCTACAGGTAGAGACATTTGCTCAATGGTGGATAAATGATGGACTCTTTCTAAATTTCTCAAGTGTGTAGCTGCAAGCCAAGAAGACACAAAGAAATTCATAGAAGTGTTTAAAACTATATATTTATGTAGAAACATCTCTCTAAGGGAAATTTGATATTTCTACTTCACTAGGAATGGACTTAACTGTAAATCATGGATGAGATTCACAGTTCCACTTCACAGAAAGTGTCACGTGCTTGTTGGAGTCTGATTCTGAGGGGGAGATTGAGCAGCTGACAGGGAATGGGAGCATGGATCCAGTGGCTGTGGAAGAAATGGGGGAAGGGCACATCCAACTGGGCATTCAGAGGAAGACCCAGAACCATTCGCTCTTCATCCTAGGGCACACAGGGAGGAATGGAGAAGGGAACAATGTGGCTTATGGGAGAGGAAAGGGGCCTGATCCCCTTCATGGGCTGCAGTTGGGAAGACTGTTTAAAAGGGTAAACTGCGCATGGCAAAATTGCTGGAAGCAAAGTGTGCATTATCTTTGTTAGGCTTATCTAGGTTTTGGCGTCCTCCAAGTGGAGTGCTGTGTTATCTTTTGGAAGTCTGCAATTTATCATCCTGGCCTGTCATGTTAATTACTTCAGCATGGTTTGTGTTGGTTTTTTTATTTCTGATTATCTTTACTTTGGGTTCAGACTGCATTTCTTCCCTTTGTAGACTGTTTTTGGAAGAGTTTGATCTCCAGCTGAGGATAACTGGACACTGGGGGCCAAGTTAAAGGTAATTTATTTTCTTTGGTTTATTTCGTTATTTTTGTGCCATGCCCCGGGTCATCACAGAAAAGGAAGTTTTACGTAAATTCTTTGCTCAATCCTCATTACATAATTGCCTAATTTATTGAGGCCCTTGCCTTCCTTAAAAGAAAAAAAAGAAAAAAAAAGAAAAAAAATTAACATGTTCCCAACCACAATAGTATTAAACCTCTACATTTTTAGGAACCTGGGAATGCAAGGTCCAGTAATTCATTTATCCACCAGCGTGGATCAAATGAAGTCATCTTGAGTATCACAACAATCTGTTGGCCTTCTTTTGTAATTTCCCATCAGAAGTGGCATCTACTTCTTCAACAGAATAACTGTTACTGAGAAAGTCTAGCACATATGGCTACATGGACATCAACTTCCATGTGAGTTTAAATCTTGTGCTAAGTTAAAACTTAAGTTGGTCAATAGAGTGACAAATGACATTCTCACTGTAGATGTCCCATTTTGTGCATCAACAGATGTTGTTGTTTTGGGAAATAGAGCTTATCCCTGCTGCTTGTATGTGAATTGTTATGCCTTTGATATGCACGTGGATACACAGAGAGATAGAGAGATCATAATTATGACAGACCTAGAGTTGACATGAGTTCTTGAGACATTTCAAACTGACTGCATTAACATATGTCTCAAATATTTCAATATTAATATAGTATCTTCATCACCCTGAGGTGATGAAGGAATATAGGTAATCTTTGCTCAATGACCAACTGACCATTCAAAATTATCATAGGTAAATAACTTAAAGTGGTGTGGAGACAATAATTTGGTCCTCAACATCAATAAGATCAAGGAGCTTATAGTGGACTATAGAAGGAACAGATCAGACATCCATCCCTTGCTTATCAGCGGAGACTGAGTGGAGTAAGTGACCAGTTTTAAGTTTCTGGGTGTTACCATAAAAGTGGACCTGACCTGGGGTCAGCACTGGTCAAAAGGGCCCAGCAGAAAACAACAACTGAATGGAAAACTGCTGGTGACCTTCTACTGCTGCACCATAAAGAGTACCGGTATCTTAACTTACTGTGCCTGTGTCTGGTTTGCCAATTGCACAGGGGCAGATAAGAAAGCACTCCAGAGGGTTAACATCATTGCCCAGAAGATCATGGGTTGCCCTCTCCCCTCTTTGGAAGAGCTTTATAGCTCCCACTGCCTTAAGAAAGTTCAAAACATTCTCAAAGATCCATCTCATCCTGGGCACTCTTTATTTTGAACTATTACCATCTGGCAGATGGTACAGAATAATAAAAACAAGGACAAATAGGCTGAAAACAGCTTCTATCCCAGGGCAGTAGCTCTTTTGAATTCTGCTTTATAATGCAGTGTTGGTGCGGTATTGGGGGTTTTCAAATCAATGTGTGGAGTGTGAAGGATGTGTGTTTGTGTTTATTTTCATGATCATGATGTGCACTGAAGATGGTCTTTGATTTCTTTGTACAAGGTGCAATGATAATAAAGTAAACTAAGCTAAACTAAACGTGCTTAGAAACCAGCCCTGGAGTTCTGTCAGTGGCAAAGTCACATGACCATATTAACATTCACTTTTGTAGCCAGTTGCATGATCATATGATGTGATTTACATTTTTTTTTTTTTTTGCTGGAAATCAGCTTTTTGGGATGGTTTCAGGCAAAAAATAACACCCCTAGAAATGTATTGTGTAATTTAATGACTGATGTTCATTTAACAATCACCATGTCCATTTAACAACTGCTACAAAATTTATGAAAGTATATTGTTCATGTAGGTGCCTCATTGTACAACTGTCATAACTTATGAAGGAAATCCCAGGCTTCCTTACAGTCGCAAATCAAGGACTACCTGTGCCACTGAGCAGAATTACACCTTTGCTTCTAGGGAAGGCCCATAGGATGCATTCAACAAAATGTCTTAACATGGAAATCTGGAATGTTGAGAGGCTAAAGGCTGCTGGAAAATAGATTGTACAATAAAACATAAGGTATTCATAAGTCCCGTGGACATCTTGTCACTAAGTAAATATAGGATTGCCCCCTTGTGTTCATGAAAATTTTACCAAAATCATCTTTCCCTTTGAAAGAAAGAAAAAAATATATCCAAAACCAATTTTCTTTCTTTAAATGAGAACTAGTAGCAATAAATTGAGAAAAATTTCTCTGTCCCTTATCTGCCAACATTTCACATTGCTGAGTCCCTATTTGAAAGTCCAGAACGAGGCAAGACCAACTCATCTTTAGTATTCAGATATTTCATGGCTGTAAAAATGTGCAATGATTGGATAAAAAGAGGAGTTTGGATAATTAGCCTTTCCATCTTTAAGCAGCAGCTGTGAAAGCTGACAACCATTTTCCACATCCCTGTATTGTCATACAAAGTGCCCAGAGGCACAACAAAAAATCATAGTTATTGGAGGTGTCATTTAGCCTCAGAAAACAACATCGTATCCAAAAAGTATTGTGCTACTTAGCTGTCTATTGGATTATCAATTTTCTAGCATGCTTCATAGTCCATACCTTGTTGCTGTGTTCAGGATCAGCCTTCTCTTCATAATTAGTGGCAATACATAACGTAAACAAGTATATATCCAGATACACACGCATCCAGTTTATTGTATCTACTGTTTCTTACTTAACATTCAAATGACAGTCATTTGTAAATTTTATGAGGTATTTGGGAAAGGAAAATGAGTGAGGAAATTTCTCGCAGGTTTTTCAAAGGAAGTTTTCCCCCTCCTTCTTTCTCTCATTTGGCTATAAAGGAAGGCAAGGGAACATAAATATATCCATTGTTTTACAAAAAGAGGAGAAGGAAAAGAAAAAAGGAAGAAAATATTGAATGGCTCCTGAGGAATATTCTATTCAGACAAAAATGAGTCAGTGGTGTAAATGGAAAGATAAATAGGATTTGCTCGGGGTCAAACAATGAACGTCTGAAGGTACAGCTGAACAGCAGTTGTCCTATCTTGCCAAATTCATATGACTAAAATAAAGATGCAAAGACATAAAAGTGAGATGGAAACTGTGAAAGGACCATTTCTGAAATTGGTCAGGGGAGATTATTGCTCTGAGCTAAACTGATGCAACAGTGTAATTTGCAGCTTTACCAGCCAAACATTTGCTGGCAGTTACATCTATTAAGATCATCTTAATATACACAACAAACTTTAAAAATTCTTAAAACTTGTAACGTCATTTCTAAAATAAATTATAATCATATGGTGTAATGTATGTTGTCTATATACTACTAATACCCTTGTTTTCATAATCTTTAACTGGGTGAAACTGTAACTGCTTCATTGCTACTGGCTGCTGCTATTCTGTTGCTTTAGTCACATGATCTTTGTCTTTAGCATTCTGTGACAGTTTCCCAGTCACTCTCACAATCCCTATTTGGAAGGGAAGAAAAGGGAAGGGAAGGGACGAAAGGAGAATGAAGAGGAAGGAAAGTGATTTACAACGCTCCCTGCCAGATTCCCAGAAGCCTGTAGGAAGTTGGAAGTTACTCTTGCTACCACTGCTTTTTTTGCCCGCTTATGATCATTCTGTCTCTCTGTTTGGTAAGGAAAAATCTCTGAAACAATAATGCAACAGGTCACAGGTAGTGTAGTAAGGCATGATAGTTGTTGCGTTCACCGATCAGAAAGGAAGGCGCGAGACTTAGTGACTTTCTAGCTCTTTATTCATTCCGAGATTGGCTCGGCTAGGCTAGGGTATGTGGCAGCTTATATAGAACTTTCCGGCCAAACTGTGGCCAATGACACCGCTTTGAATCTCCCATGATCGGTTTCCTCCAATCGCGGGGGATTCACAGCGGGCCAATCAGTGCTTCATGCTCGGCCAATCAGGTGGCCGTGCATCTTAGCCAATCAGAATGGTTATTTACAAGAATGCTAATGTACAATACAGAACAATAGTTTTTTTTTTTTTTTTCTGGATTTAATTAGTGAATCCATCTTTCTTTTCTGTCCTTTATTTTTTTTCATTCTGCCGTTTTTTTTACTTGTTTTCTTCCTTGTTTTATAGGAAAAATTCCAATAAAAAGAGAAAGAAATCAGTTCACCAAGGGGTGAACTGATTTCCTGAAACTTATTTTTTTAAAAAATAGGGCTGCTGTATATATTCCTAAGACTCAGAAATATTCATTTCTGCCTAAAAGGTAAGTATGGTTGACACTTTCTAGTATACATACAGATGATATCTTTTCCTCTTAGGCTATTTAAAATGACAGGAGCAAGAGAAAGAGAAAGTGTATGAACCATTTACAGCTTCTCTGTTGGGCCAATATACACCAACTTAAATGATTCACTGAGTTTTCAGTATGAAATATATATATTAAAGAGTGGCTGGAAGATAAAGAATAACAAGAGTTATGATCAGAAATGGTTCACTGTTCATTATTTCCTTTAGTCAAGAGTTATGGAATCCTAAAAATGTTATTTCTCTGTCACCAACATCACCAGTGAATTTGTCTTTATGTAAACAAATGACAAAGACAAAGGAAAGAATGCAGTAAATTGATATTCTAGTTTGGAAAACAATTCTGTGAAGCTTTGTAGGTTTTGCAATGGTTTTCACTGAAACATTCTTGCTCAATAATTCAGTTAGGTATATCTTTTATTTGAGGGAAGTTATTCTAGCCTAATCTGAAATGAATAACTTGGATCCCTTCAAGAAGAGAGAGAGAGAGAAATTCATGGCAGAGAAGTTTAGCAATGATAATTGATTATTGGGAATTACCGTGTTCAGAGCTACAGAATTGTGTATGCTAGTTAGCTGATGAGAAGAGTATGGTTGTTCCATAGTTTGTCCTTCAGAATCCTACAGGTGAAAGATTTTGCTGCTGTAAGAAATGGATAGATGGGTTTGAAAGAATATTATTTTAAGCCAGCAAGGCTCTTCATGAATGTATGTGTTAATGTGTCAACCATTCAGATAGGCCAGGGCAAGGAATGAGCACAGTAGGGAGTCTAGGAATGGTCTTTATTATTAAAGGATTAGAGTAAAGGATCTTAAAAGCCTGTTCAAGTTTTTCTGTGTCTCATGAAAATCAATACTTTGAATTTTTCATGTTTCTGTCTTGGCTATGTAATCTTTTCTGCAACCCCAGTCCTTCTTCCATCCCCAATTTATTCATATCTTCTCTATTCCGAAGGTCAGCACCATTTAATTTCAATTTCAGTTATTTCTATTTTAATTTCACATCTTTTATTATTTTAATTTCACATCATATTAAAAAATCTTAAACCTATACGTTGCTTCTTTGTGTGCATATCGTGTATGGGTTTATGTGTAACCAGTGCCTCAATGTGATATTTAAAATTTTATTATTTATTAATATTTATTTCTTTTAAAAAAAAAGATGCAAGTCACCTAGAGTCACATAAGTAAGATGGGCTCTCTGAAAAACTAATAAATAAAGATTTTAAAAAGCTGCATTAAAAGTAATATATTCCTTATCAATTGGGAAGGGTTCTATTTTCCAGCAGCTAAAAAAGATGAAATGCTGCTTCTTGTTCTAATTAAATCAGATCATTATGATTTGAAAATCATCTTGTGCATAGCACATTGTATCTTTTGAGGCTTTGCCTACATGTTTTTGTTTTCTTTTCTCCTAGGTACTGCCTTTTTTTTTTTGTTCTATCAACATGTACCAGTGTGATATTATTCATGCATTCTTCATCAGAAAAAAGAATGAAAGAATAAAAAACACAAATTTGACCTTGTGTGTGATACAGTCTTCCACTGGAATTCTAATATATCCTTTCTTCCTATGTTGAAAAACATCTATATATCTTTTTAAAATGTCATTGGGAACTGTGATTAGTTGAGGGTGCCATATGTCAGTATTTGTTCATGGGAAATAGAGTACAGCATGGTTAATCTTAGCCAATTTCATACTGTTTCTCCTGTTTCTAGGTGTGACTGCATTCCATCTCATTTCTATAGAGATTCATGATTATATGTTTGTGTGTGCATAAAAAAAATCTTATACTCTCGTTCTGAAGTAGAATTTTTGCTGAATTTTCTTAGTATGTACATTTTAATAAATAGCTTCTTCTAATGCATGTTTCTGAATACTTTTCATCAGCAATTTCCCTTCTTTGCATTCTGAATTGCATTGCAATTTCCTGAAAAGTATGGGTTTTAGCTTTATAATGCAGTTAAGAGTTCACACAGACTCCCATTCTGAGATTAGCATTGTATTCTTTTCAATGCTATGGAGACTAACTGTAGTGATGGTGGCCTACAGTCCATTGAGTCTCACATCTCTCAGATCTCCAAAGTGAGGAAAGATTGTGTTTAATTCTCAGGTTCTTTCATGGCACTAAGGAGGCACATGTTCATTAAGAATGCTTCAAGAAAATGTTTCATGATGTAGGACGCTCAGGAGGAGGAGATGGTATGTAAAAGAGATAATGGCACTAAAAAATGAGAAACATCATTTTCTGAACACTAACCCTGTCTCCCACCTGAACAACAAGATCCTGGAAGCTTGGTTTCTATTTAGTAACCTCTTATTCATTTTTTTTTTAAAATTCAAATGTTTTTGTGTTGAAAAATTACCATGGATAATTTCCACTTTAGTTTACACCCAGCATGCTCCCAGTCAATTTCTATATCCAGAACATAACAAGTACATGTGCCACTCGGTACCACTTGATATCTCCCTCGCCTTCCCCTCTCTCTCTCCATCTATCCATCCATCCATCTATCCCCCATCCCCATGTACACACACAAACACAAAGAAAGAGAGAAGGGGAGGGAAGGAGGGAGGGATATTAATGTCAACATCATCAAATATCAAAATTGCTTAGAGTCACTAGACAGTGAGATGGCTATAAATTTGATAAATAAATAAATAAATATCATTTACTTGACCACAGCTGGTAAAATTGGGTCGGATGGAGAAAGACACACAGGTAATAACTTTCATGGACACTCAAAAGATGCAGAACTTTGCAGGTCCACTGGAAACAATGTTGTGGATAATCAACATGGAGACTCCCCAAAAGTCTTTGATTATTCTAGCCTTAAGCCTTTTCTATATATAAAGTCAGCAGAATAGAAATAGAAACTGGAATACTGGGTGGTTCTCTCCCCTGTTCTGCATCTAGTAAGGAAATGATTTGGAGGACAAGAATAGTGTCTCCATCTATGGTGTTTGAATGCTGGTCATTCCGAGTCTGTTGAGTGAGCAGCCTTTTAGAAATAGCTGTGTTGTTCAATGTCTAACTAATCCATCCACAGTGAATCTAAAGGATAAGAAGTTCAGAAAAATTCAGAGAGATTGGCCAATGAATTCAAGACTAGGATAAAAACTAATGGAAATGCAGGGATGTAGATTTTGGCTAAGCCTTCTGAGAAGCTATCTAATGATGAAAACTCCTCAGGAAGTGGTAGGTAATCCTCCGGCAGCAGTGTAAAATCAGAAGGCAAATGGTTACTTGTTAGGGATAATTCAGTAGATGGTTGAACTGAAAATGTGGCACTGAGCAGAAGAAAATTAGGTATTTGTTTCCTCTACCTGACTCCTACTTTTAGGATTCTTTGAATTGTGGGTGTTCCCTTATTGTTATTTTGCACATCAACTGTGTCTGTCTCTTCAAAGGCACAAGGATGACACCAGCATTCTTCTGTCTTTTTAAGCCTTCTGCTTATTTTGTTTGCTTATTTATTTTAAAAAAGTTCTATCCAGTCTTTTCTTCCAAATTAGTCCCTGAGACAGATTATTCTTCTGATCATGCAGGACAACTGGGAAGAATTCTCATTCTGAAAAATTGTAGTAGTTGGTAGCTTGCCTTTATTCCTGGCTTGCTCTTTCAGATGACACTAAGAGGAACAGTGGTATCTCACAAAGAAACTGATCCAAATGCTTACTTCTAAGCATTAGTTTTGCAGGCTTTAGTAAATGTGTTTTTCTATGCTGGTCTCAAGTCCAGATCCTAAGGATTTTTGAGTAGGTCAAACCTCTGATAATCATAGTAGACAATAAATGATGATTAGATGTACCAACAAGGTGGGTTCCTCCCCCCCTTAGGTTTATTCTGATGCTTCAACTAAGCTATGGTGGCTTAGCATTATAAATAAACCGTGTTATTATAATTTATTGTGTAGTTAAAACAAGTCCTGGCTTAATATTATATATGGATGCAGCTAAAATAGTCATGCATTTTTTAAAAAAAAAATCCACATGATTTAATGTTAACAATATTTATATTGCTCACTGTATTATTTCTTCCTCACTTTTACCAGTTTGGTTTTTATTTCTTCGCATATCCCATCCATTGGTTTTTATTTTTAATGTACCGAGTTAATTTTTGAAATGGCTGGTGATCATTATTATTATTGGATCTGCAATGAGAAATTGTGAATGTCAGAAAATGTGACGAAGAATCTCTTTCTCCTGTTTTGATTGGCAAATCTTTGTAACGGGGGTCACCTCTTTCAAGAACTGATTCTCCATTTCATTTGTATACTTTAGCCAGCTTTTTATTTGTCAGTTTGAGCTTATAGTTTCACCCATCACTTATCAGTGCTTCTCTTCTGTCTCTGTTTTTTTTTTTTACTTCTACTGGGGTTGATTTCTCTTTGCCCCTGCCACCTGCTTCAACCTGATAAACTGACAGCTCAAATTGTAAATCTTGACCTATGGCTGGCCTTTCTTTGGGATATAAATGCTCCTGTTCAGATGTGTAATGATGCTTTAAGAAACATTCTGGATTCTGGTTGCCCAACTCTGACACTATATTGTTCAGAAATCAAACCAATGACCGGGTACTGATGAATGAAAGACCACAGAAATAGATGGATGCAAAACTGAAAATATGCTGGAAAAGTTTAACTTATGAATTACTGGGAGGAATTTACATTAATCTTCAATCTGGAGCTTAAAAGGCCATTTGCAATACATGGCTTAGCATGGAATGGACTTGGAAGTTAAAAAGAGACAAGTAGCTAGATGAGGGAAGACTGAAAATTAGGGAGATAGAGATTAGATGGGTGAGGGGGAATCCTAGAAGGTGATGGCAAAACATTTCCATACTTTGTTAAGAAAAATGAGAACATCTTTCCTTGAGGGTTGTTACCAATAATAAAAAACGGTGGGCTCTTATTGAAGTTATATTTTTTGTTCAATGGACTAGTTGGCTAAATGCAATTGTATTATGGTCAAATGATATTGTGTTCCAAATTATACCTTGTCTCAACTGAAGCAGGATCTGATCATGTTATTTATTCTGAGGGCATCCATGAATGTTTCCTCCATTGTATCTCCCTCTCTCCCTCTTTCTCCCCGCTCTAAAATCTGATTTAATGGAATGTGAGCTGACACCTTATAAAAGGTGTATTGTGTAGCTTTTTTAGTTTTGGCTTAGTCTAATATGTGAAGCCAGTGATTATAGGTTGCAAACCATAAATTATTGCTGAATGAGGTAGATGTGAGTCATCTCTAGATTCATAGAGTGAGTGACCTCTAAATTAATCACAACATTTTGTAGTAGACAAATTTCAGAAACCATAATTCTAACATTATCAATAGAAGAAAATATCTCTGGCTAATGGTTGAACTGTGGAAACTTTGATGGTCTCTGAACTTGATTGTTTGCTTGCAGACATTTCATTATCCAACCAAGTAACAGCATAATTTTACATCCTCAGTGCACTGATGATGTTACCTAGTCAGGTAATGAAATGTCTGCAAGCAAACAGTCAAAAACATCAGAGAATACCAAGGAATCCACAGTCAAATATTACTAATTAAACAGACTTATGCTGTGGACATCAGCTATTACATGTGTCATTATTTTAGTGTTTGGATTGAATCTCTTTTTAACCTCTTTTTAAGTATGGAATCAATACACATTCCAGTTTAGTAAATTTTACTTTGGTTCTTGATTGAAGGCATTAATACTGTTGTATAATAAAATACAAAGTCACAATAGTTTATCTCCTGTTTACTAAAGATGTGCTATCTTCTTTCTTGCTTCAAACACTCGACTATCATCCCAGTGCCAAAGAAGCCCTCCATTAAGGAACTTAATGACTACAGACCAATTGCTCTAACATCTATAGTTATGAAAATCTTTGAAAGGCTAGTGTTGTCCTACCTGAAAACCATCATGGATCTGCTGTTAGATCCCATGCATACCGAGCAAATAGATAGACATATGATGCTGTTAATATGGCTCTGCATTACATCCTACAACACCTTGAATCTCCAAATACCGACACAAGGGTCCTCTTTGTAGACTTCAATTCAGCATTCAATACCATCATTCCAGACATTCTTCTAACTAAATTAAACCAACTAGCGGTACCTGATTGCAACTTTGTCGCTTGTATCCTTATGATTTATATTGACTGTTTCATAGTATGATTTGATTGCTTGCTGTACCCTATGATTATTATTAAGTGATGTACCTTATGATTTTTGACTCTTGATGAGTGTATCTTTTCTTTTATGTATACTGAGAGCACTTGCACCAAGACAAATTCCTTGTGTGTCCAATCACACTTGTTCTATTCTATTCTATTCTATTCTATTCTATTCTATTCTATTCTATTCTGTTCTGTTCTGTTCTGTTCTGTTCTGTTCTGTTCTGTTCTGTTCTACTTCTTACTTTGACTGTTGCATTAGGAATTAAAGCAACACCTGATATTTGAGTCTTATATTAAATACTATAACATGGCCAATTATACTGAATGCATTCAGCTATATCCTTGGATATTTGACTAACTTGTTCCATCCAGTTGCTATGTACTATTTATTATGACTTGGCTTAAAGGAATTTACAGTTAGAACTAGAACAAGAATGGGACTTTACCAATTTTGTTCATTTATTAATTTTCTCAAACACAAAAATACACCTAAAAACAAACTGCCTTCTCTGCCATACAGAAATATACATATACACATACATACATGAACAATGAATTGCCTTCACTATGTACACACACACACACACACACAAATATATATATATATATATATATATATATATATATATATATATATATATATATATATATATATATATATATATTCCCTAGAATTCAAAGTAATTATAATTTTTCGTACCATACTTCCAGTAACCAATGATATTTAGGACTATGTACATTGGCTCACTCTAGCACAATATATGAAACTGTGTCAGTTAAGTGGGATTTTGGCAGAACACTTTCTATGCCATCCAGCAGTCACATTCAGCAACCAAATCTGAATTATTTTATCCACTTTGCCAATCAAAATTATTCCCATAGGAAATCCAGGAGTCCCTCAGTCTTTCCTCCTTCTGATTAATTTGTAAAATTTTGAAAGGCATTTATTTTCCAGCATAAATGGAAAATATTGATGATTCATTTCTGACTTTGTCTTGGAGTAGGAAGACATTGTAGGACTGCACTGAGTACAGGACTAAAGCTTTTACATGAGGTTTTTTTTTTTTGAATTTGCTTCCAATGCATAAGTTGTAAACAAATAATTAGAATACACATATTTCTATTTTTATGGGAAACATGGAAAATTATCTTGGTCCTTATTTAAAAATAAATCCCACACACATATGTTACTGAATATACAACTGAAAATTAATTTAGCTTGTTCACTTAATAAAGAATTTGCTCTTTAAAAAGTAGTCCTGAGAAGACAGATAAGAATAGAAAATCAGTAAAAGACATTCAAAGTTTAATTTAAACAAAAATGAATTTGAACATGCTGTGTTTGAACTTCATATATCCTGTTTGATATGACAGAAGTGAAAATATACAAATAACAGATTCTTCTCTTTGACTTCATGAACAGTTTCTGGCATAAGTAATAGTTTTCCTTTTTTCTGATTTATAGAAAGGATATTATTTCTGGAAATCTCGCATTCTCTTCCTTTTGTAGAGTGGGTAATTTCACACTGGATACTGAAAAAATAAGAAGGGTACAACTCAAAATGAAGAAACAAAGTTTTTTTTATTGTGAATCAGATCATTGTTCAATATGATTCAACAATGTTCTCTAAACTCATTGAGTTATTGCCAATTTTTCTGCATAATTGAACTTGCTGTCTTGAGGGAGCAAAACCTCCAGGAAATTGGAGTATAGTATTTGGCACAATATCCAGTGCAGTCTTGCTAAGAGATTTACCCATTCTGTGTATGCCAGTCAATGCAATAAATTACTGTTGGCAAGAGTTTGGTTCTCTCCCTACTTCCTGTCCATTATCTCAATCATTTCTTTGGTAGCTGGTCAGACCTCATTTCTCTTTAGATCATATCATGTGCCATCCTTCATGTGCTCTTTTCTCTTTTCTCCCCTTTTTCTCGAGATGATGTTCATGAAGATCAGAGTGTTCCTAGGCCAGATTTGGGGGGGGGGGGGGGAGAAATGCTTCCCTTGTAGATATAGGGTAAGGAGAAAACTGAACAGAAAAATATCTGCTTTATGGGCATTTCTGTTTCAAATGGCTTTTTCTAAACACAGTGATTGAAGTGATTATTAATTAAATCCTCATCTTGTTTCAGATGGCTTGAGAACGTTGTGGCTATACCTAGGCATGAACTTATTTATTGAAATGAATTGTATAGTTGGTCATCGCAGTAATAGTTGTGGGCATCATGCAAAGATTAAAACCCTCATAATAATAAGTAACTCATGATGCCAAGGGGTAAAACAATAACTTCCAAAACACCAGCCACATCCCCCAGACAACTCGTCTAACTTTATTTGTCCAAATGCCTGAGAAACAGCCATGTCTTCTATTCCTTATGAAAGGATAGCAGTGTTGAAGCCATCTGGAACTTTGAAGGTGTCTTTCCAAGGAACAAATGCAGCTACAGACAAGACATCATTCCAGGGTCCAAAAACATATCATTGTTTGATGAAAGGAGCTCATAGCATGTTCTCCCTGCTGGACCTGGTGGATGGGTGAAACTATAGGCAATTAGTGATTCCTCCACAAATATCCTGATCTGATGGCATATAAGATGTAAATATGGTGATAACATGAACATAACTGGTTTCCTTTGTCATGTTGTCTAGATCTATTTATTTTACTTCCTTTCATTCACTTAAATACTTTTCACCAGAGTCTCAAAGGATTTTATATAAAGGTTAAGCATCACCACTCTACAAATTCTGCTTCACTAGATTGAATGAGATTCAATAAAGAACTCAGGAAAATACCTTGCACAACAAAATCCAGAATAAAATTGTTGATGATTTTGATAGGCTTGTATTTCACAGAACACTATAATTGGACTTCAGTTGTGTTATAGTGATCATTACATTTGGCTATGGTTTTTTGTTTGTTTTTATTAAAAACAATGTATTTCCATCCAGCTATGTGAGGCCAAAGTTTGTGAGCTTATTTTTAAAGATATAAGTTTTTGAAAAAGAAGGTGTTTCTAAACCCATGTAGAATATCTTTCTTCCTGGCTGCCAAGTAGGGTAATTTTATGGCTTTTCAGTATGTTGCAAATATTGACGGTGGGCATCATTTCAGTATGTTGCAAATATTGACGGTGGGCATCATCGATTGTTCCCCGTTGTTCACTGAAATAGCTTACTGTAAAGTCCAACCCTAGAAATGTAATTAAAAAGCATCTCATTCAAAATAAAAAACCAGGTTGAGAGAACTCTGCATGAAACAAAGAGCAACCACTATTTTGCCCATTAATCTTATAAATAGAAATTAATTTCCCTGCTTGCTAGTCATAGATCACTTCTATTGTGACTTTGGGGCCTGAGTTTAGTGTACAGGATAGGTGCAGGATTCTGATACAGTAAAAAAAAAGAAAAGAAAACAGATAATTTATTGAGAAAGAAAAAATGAGCTCTTCAACCTTCTGTGTGTTTCCTGCCATGCTGTAAAATGTACTTCGATTTTGTTATAATGATCATTGTCTTCTGCAGCATTTTATAATTGTGTTTCAGATCTTTGAAGCTGTCTGTGGTTGCAAACCTGTTCATTAAATTGACCATATGAGGGGGTTGGGGAATCTTGTTTTTCTAACCTAACCACTCGATATTACATGAATCTCTCTTTTGTTAAAAAATAATAATAATAATCAAGGCTTAATGTAATATTTTCATATGAAGGGCTTAAGCTATTTATTCACATAAATAGCTTAAGCCCTTCATATGAAAATGCTACAATCAACCCTTTGAATTTAAAAGGGAGATTTTTATGGAACAAAGTTAATTGTTGGCACAAAAAGACTATGATATTTATTATTCCTTTTAGAACTGATCTCCCCCAATTTATTTCCATGATGAAAATGGTTGGGAATCTAGAAACAGTGCCTGCTTACAAAATGATGAATCCCAGTTCACTGACTCTCTGCTCCCTACTCACCGAAGTTATGTCTTGTGCATTTGTGTGCAGCTGTTGAGTTTTCCTCATTTTGTGCGATAAATAAACCCTTTGGAGCATTGTCTGGAGTTTGGACTGCCTCAGTGCTGGCTGGGTAGAATGAAAAGGTTTGAAAGAAACTTCTATAGGTTTGCAAATTTGGATTGTACAGAAATGCAGGGTGAAATACTTACCTTCTCTGACAGAGGAACCTCAAAAGAAGGCAGGAATTTCATTCATCATACTCAGCCTGCACAGTCTCCACAATAAATCTACAGGTGGGCTTTTATCTTTGGCAGATGTCCTCTCCCAGGAATATTGTAACAGGTGTTGTTGGCTTGAAAAATGCTTTTATAGAAATGGAAGGAAACAACACTCAATGGCTGTGCAACTGTTCAACAGCCCATGAATGGGAGTGACTACTACAGATGGTTTATTTATGATTGTAGTGGCAAGCTCCCAATTAGCCTTCTTATCTGATTTGTGGCCATTCCCAAGGGCTCAGACCAGAGGAAAAAATAGAATACATTAAGTGTCATTTTCTCTTAAGTATTAATCTTAGGTATTTGCAAAGTCAGCCTTAGCATTTAATAGAAGAAAGTACTAAATAGGGTATGTGTGTATGGGGAGCTACAGTAACTCTCTATTATTGGTTCTATGGTCACTCTCTCTCCTTCACACATCCCTCCATTTTGAAGAAGGAGACTCTTTAATCACAAAAGTTTTGAACATCTCCTAAGCTAGTGTCTCTAGGACCCTCTGGATCATACAAGAAATTTTCTCACCTTTTTATGACCCTTGCTTCAGGGTAAGATCGGGGCAAATGAATGGGGCTGAGCATTTACTGGCCAGATGCCCTTCCTGACACCTATGAAGTTTGCAGCAGATATTTTCTCTCTGTGCCCTGTTAAAGAAACATCTGTCACTGCCTAGGAGTGAACTCTCAACTCTCCAAGTGTACAGGTGAGCATCTTTACATTTAGGCCACCACGGCGCTTGATCATGCAAAAACATTACCAATATCAAAATAAGATGCTATTTGGTTTCTGGATATGGCACAGAAGAAGATGCTATCTTGCTTTTGCTTAGAGAAGCAATGTATTTTTGTATAGCCTAGGTCACAGACCACATCAGATAAGGTCAAAGGCCTGGACCAAGGGTAGAAATGGATATCAAAAAGTATTTCATTCTAGTAAAATGGTAGATTTCCACTAAGAGAAATCCGAGCCATTTTTCCGTGTTCCCATTCTCCTTCCTATGATACAAGTGAACCTAGAAATAAAAGCAAAGAAAGAAATTGCAGTCAAAAAACTGGGTGAGTGAGGCAGGTAAGACACAGCAAAAACCTTTGTTTGAAATACTGTAGCACAATATATACTATGTATATTTTGTTAAGCTGAGGCCACAGTTTGTATTAAACATCACTGTCCTCCTACACAGCAAGCAAAGGATATGTCTTCTTTTTCACTGTACTTTTTTTCTCTTCAACAACCTCCTTAGCTTTCCTGTATTCCATTAATTCTAAAAGAAAGACCAAGAAAAAAGTACTTTTAAGGGGCGTTTTTGGTAGCCATAGCATTGTATTCTGCAGTGGTAGAATGTTGTCCCTGAAAATTTTTTGGACAATGACAGTTTTTCCCATAGAAATTGAAGTTGACACTCCTACTTCTTTGTCTAATGAGCGACTAGTGACGAATCTGGGAAAATGATCAGTATCCAATCTTCTCTCTTTCTCCTCTCCTTCCGGATTGGAACGAGAGCTTAAAAAGCAGTAATATGTTCCTTGCTTATCTACTGGGTGAAAAGGAATAGAAAAAGAGGCTTCTGCGACTTTGAAAATCAAGTTAAGAGTTTCAGATAATAAAGCTGAAGGCCAGAGTCTGACTATCATGTCCTGAGAGACAAAAGTAATTCACCTTTTTGTTCTCCAAATATATTATTTTCCTCTCTTGGTAATCCTAAATAAATCCTCTTCTCTTTTTGAAGACATGTGTCAAGCTAAGAATAGAAACATAAGACCCTTTTGGTAATAATTTGGTAATCTGAGCTTTTAAAAGAAGAGGGCAATTGTATACTCTAGTCCAAGAGAGAGCTTGAGAATTGATGCTGGTATTGACCAGTTCTTTCTTGATAACATGCTGATCCATCAATATTAATAAAATGCGGGTGAAGATTGATCAGAGACTAGATGACAAGGGAAAAAGGAAAACATGCATGTAGATCCATTTTTTAATTTCAGAGATATTTTATTCCATTATCATGTCATCATGCAACATGTGTATGGGGGCAACAACACTTGATGGGGAAATGCAATTTGGGTTAGTGGTTCGTGTAGGCATCCTAAAAAAATGCACTTAGTTGATTTGTGCTCTTAGAAATAGTTCAGGCCTTCTTAAGAAACTTCCTGAAAACATAAGCAGTTCTCGACTTACAACACTTCTTTTAGTGACCATTCAAAGTTACAACGGCCCTGAAACAGTGGCTAGAAAAATATATGCACAATACTGGAAGAAGGAAAGAACACTGCCAGAAATAGAGATAATAAGGACAATTATGACCTGTGCAGAACCAGACAGGTTAATTCTAGAATTAAAAAATAAGGGGGAATCTGAGTACTATGAAACATGGAATAAATTTTATCAGTGGTTGCATTAGAGGAAGGCAAGGTAGAAACATAAGTAGCTATGATAATTAGAATAATTAGTAATAATAATAGTTAGTAAACAGAAAGATTATAAATGGTGAATTAAAATTTATATTTATATTTTATTTATATTTCCCAAATGCCATCACTCTGCTAAATAAATAATTCCCTCAGCGCTGTCCAATTATTTACAAAGTCTGAGCTACTATTACTATTAATCTCCTCATCACTTCTTATCACTCATCCCCTCCCACTTGTGACTGTATGACTGTAACTTTGTCACTTGTATCCTTACAATTTATATTGACTGTTTCCTAGTATGATTTGATTGCTTATTGTACCCTATGATTATTATTAAGTGTTGTACCTGATGATTCTTGACTCTTGACAAATGTATCTTTTCTTTTATGTACACCGAGGGCATTTCCACGAAGACAAATTCTTTGTGTGTCCAATCACACTTGGCCAATAAAAGAATTCTATTCCATTCTATTCTGTCCTATTCCATTCCATTCCATTCCATTCCATTCCATTCCATTCCATTCTATTCTATTCTATTCTATTCTATTCTATTCTATTCTATTCTATTCTATTCTATTATCTCCTCTCCTCTCCACTCCTCTCCTCTCCTCTGTATATTCTATTCTATTCTGTTCTGTTCTGTTCTGTTCTGTTCAATTCTATTCCATTCTATTCTGTCCTATTCCATTCCATTCCATTCCATTCCATTCCATTCCATTCCATTCCATTCCATTCCATTCTATTCTATTCTATTCTATTCTATTCTATTCTATTCTATTCTATTATCTCCTCTCCTCTCCACTCCTCTCCTCTCCTCTGTATATTCTATTCTATTCTATTCTGTTCTGTTCTGTTCTGTTCTGTTCCGTTCCGTTCCATTCCATTCCATTCCATTCCATTCCATTCCATTCCATTCTATTCTATTCTATTCTATTCTATTCTATTCTATTCTATTCTATTCTCTCCTCTCCTCCCCTCCTCTCCCCTCCTCTCCTCTCCTCTGTCTATTCTATTCTATTCTATTCTATTCTATTCTATTCTATTCTATTCTATTCTATTCTATTCTATTCTATTCTATTTACACACACATACACACTTTTTCAGTGTCCCAGGATCGCATGAACATGTTTTGCAATCTCCAAACAAGCAAACTCAATGGAGAAGCCAGATTCAAGGACCAACCATCTTACTAACTTAACAACTTTGTTCCCTTCTTTTACACTTACTACTGTTGCATCATCCCCATGGTCACGCAACCAGAATTTGGAATCTTGGCAACTGGCACATATTTATGATGATTGCAGAGTCCCAGGGTCATGTGATCACATTTTGTGACCTTCTGACCAGCAAAATCACTTGGGAAGTCTGATTCTGTTAGCAACCATGTTTCTAACTTAACAACTGCAATGATTCACTTAACAACACTGGCCAAGAAAAGTCATAAAATGGGCCAAAACTCCCTTAAAAAATATGTCATTTAGCAACAGGAATTTTGGGCTCAGTTGTGGTCATAAGTCAAGGATTTTTCTTCTGGGTATTGTTGCTGATAAATGCAGTATTGTTTTATTCAGTAATTAAAATGTCCTTTAGTCCTTTCACAAACATAAATGTCAAGGCCAAACTGGAGGTGTCAATCACTTTCTCCCAAGTTTAATAGCACTGTACTGGTGGATTGTTACCTTTGATCCCTCCACCAAAAACAGCTTTTGAGAAAATGCTTTTAGTATACTGTTTCTAGTTTAGTCAGTTCAAACAAACTTACAAATAATCTTCCCTATGCCCAATATCCCTTATTTCCTAATAAAGGTATTTGGGATTGTAGTACAACAGAACATTTTTCAGTATGTTTACTCAAAAGTAAATTGAAACAAGCTTTCTTTCAGGCAAACATTTGGACTACGGAACAAATGTAAGAAGTCAAATGCTTAATAAAAGCTGCCCTTTTATTCCAGTCACTCTGGAAATAGGGAATAAAAAGCAAAAATTATAGATAATTAATAGGCTGGTACATTTCATTATATACTTTTGGAAGGCTACAATCTTATACATTCTTGCTTAAGTCCCCAAGCATTTGTTTTCAGCACAGAAACAATTGTTACAAATAATCCCTTATATTTATAAAACATATACAAAACTCTATTGATGGGGTTTGCTCATGGAGGGGTTGTATGATTGTTTAATGTGTGTGTGAAGACTGCATCTGTATTTGGCAATAGGAAGAGTGCTATTTATTTCCCTACATTAAAGGAAAAGTATCAAAAAGGAATGCAAAAACTGTAGCAGTATTAATTTGCCAGCTTCCTGGGAGAATTCTAATCACAAGGACTCAAGAGGCGACAAAGGGCAAAATTTGCAAAGCACAGTGTGGTTGCATTCTGGATATTTTTGCTGTTCAAATCATTGAGAAATGTGAGAAGTTTTATTGAATGCTTGATGAATAAGTGTATGGTAAAACAAAAAAGTCCGTGGAATTATGGAATGTTTTTTGTAAATATGGAATGGAAGGTTGATTACCAAAATCAATGAGAACTGCATAGGATAGAAGTAAAGAATTATACTAAATAGAATCCTTAGAAAAGAGTTCAACCTAGAAAGTGAACAAGGATGTAAGATGTCCTATTGGTTGTTTAATGAATATATGGATACAAGTCTAAGGAATACATACATATGCTGACTTTGGAGAGCCAGGTTGGTGTAGTTTTTACGGTATCAGGATTAACCAGGACACTGTGGTTTCTAGTTCTGACTTAAACACAAAAGCAGTTGGGTGACCTTTGGCCAGTAATTTTTTTCAGCCCTAGGGAGGAAGCATTGGAAAACCAATTTTGAAAATCTTTGCCAAGAAAATTGCAGGGTTTTGTCAGGGCAATCATCAGGAATTAATACTGAATTGATGGTACAATCAATCAATCAATCAATCAATGCCTGATATTAAAAGTATATTCATTGGGAACATGAACATATACATTGTTTCTGTGTATATAGATCTGTGTATTGTCTGATATTAAGAGGAGATAATTATTAAGATAATTTTAGATCTTCAAACTTCTAGGTTCTATTATATCACATGACCTAAAATGGACACCTAACATCAAAAATGTTATCAAAAAAGCACAACAAAGAATGTTCTTTCTGCACCAACTCAGAAAGCTCAAAGTGCCCAAGGAGCTGCTGATCCAGTTCTACAGAGAAATTATTATCATCTGCACCTCTACAACTCTCTGGTTTAGTTCTGCAACCCAACAGGACAGACATAGCCTTCAGAGGATAATTAGGACAGCAGAAAAAACAATTACTACCCACCTGCCTTCAATCAAGGACCTGTATACTGCACAAGTGAAAAAGAGGGCTATGAAAATATTTACAAACCCCTCACAACTTAGGCATAAATTGTTTCAATTCCCACCCTCAAAACGACACTATAGAACACCGCACACCAGAACAACTAGACACAAGAACAGATTTTTCCAAATGCCATCACTCTGCTAAACAAATATTCAGCTATTTGCAACACTGTTCAGCTATTTACAGAATCTGCACTACTATTACTATTAATCTTCTCATCACTCCTTATCACCCCTCCCCCCACTTGTGACTGTATGACTGTAACTTTGTTGCTGGAATCATTACGATCTATATTGACTGTTTCCTGGTATTATTGATTGCTTATTGTGCCCTATGATTATTGTTAAGGGTTGTACCTTATGATTCTTGATTCTTGATGAATGTATCTTTTCTTTTATGTCTACTGCGAGCATTTGCACCAAGACAAATTTCTTGTGTATCCAATCACACTTGGCCAATAAAGAATTCTAATTCTTATACTTGTGATAAAGAAAGTCTTTATTCCTTTTCTTATTTTTTCTTATTTTATTTTATTTTATTTCTTTTCTATTTCTGTTTTTCCTTTTTTATTCTTTTCTGCATCATCTACTCTTTATTTTTATCTTTCTTTGAGTTTGTCTTAGTTTTACTACTGTAATTATAATCTTTAATACAGTTACTATTAAAAATGAATGGATGCTAGATGAAAGTTGCTACTTCATCCGTAATTTGACTGTTATGCTTATAGAACAGCTAATTCTTAAGAGCAAGCATTTTACTTAGGTAGGTCAGTTCCTTTTCTTTCATCTCCTCTTCTAACTGAGCTTTATATGAATTTCTTTTAACTTCAATGCATTATTTATTTATTTATGTATTTCCATTGCATCCCAACTAACCATCTTGTACTGGTTCTTCAATTTTAGAACTAAGAGAAAATTTCTCAAGATAGTATAAATGTCTTCCAAGAAAAATAGAATTAATCTCTGACATGAACAATGAACAGTTTTCAGAGTAATGCTCAGATTTTAATAGATAATTTATTTAATGAGGAACAATTTGGAAAAGAACAGAAAAAAAGATTAGTGTCTGCTTTGTGAATAAAGTATTCATTAAAGATTACAATGGAATCAGTTTATAGGTAAACTAAAAGTGATTCTCTGGTTCTCCTTTCATAGAAATCGATTATTCTCTTTTCTTGCAGGATTAAGGCAATTTAATGCAGTTGAAGTGGAATCTGGAAGCATCTAAATTGTAGAAAGAGCATTGAAAGTAAATCTCAATTTATGACCATAATGAACCCCATAACTTCAGTCATAGTGGTCGTTACTTAAGGCACCACATAAATGGATTTGATATATCATATTTGTTAAGGAACTTGTGGTCCTTAAGAGATATGATGGAATATTGTCCAGACTCCCAGGGAGGGAGGAAAGAGAGAGAGAGGGAGGGAGGGAGGGAGAGAGAGAAAGAACAGTTTACAGTTTACAGAATATATGTTTTATGGTTCAAGTATTCTGTTTTAAGTTAGCCAGATTTCTGTTTACAGGTGAAGAACAATAGAAGAACTGTCTCTTGGCTTTTGGATCCTGGCAGTGAATTCATTTCTGCCAGAAAATGCAAAACAGAACAAAACAAAGGTGACTGCAGGATGCTGCAACTGATTGTAAATCTGAGTTATTTGACAAATACCTGAAATGTTATCATGTGACAGGGATGGGGGGGCAGGTGGTAGTCATAACTGTGAGGATAGCTTTTAAGTATCTGTCATACCTTTAAATGATTGTAAGACTTGGACTACAAGTAGTGACTTTTTTAAATTTCAGGCAGAAAGTCAGAAATTCAATTGCAGGTGCCTCCAAGTAGGCATTATGGGAAGTGTGACATCACATGTATCATTACACCATTGTGCAAATGGTGTAGTATTCATCAATCACATTTGCATAATGTATGCAATGATGTCTTGACATATGTGATATCAATATGACAAGATGTCACTGGGGCTAGCATTGTAAAATCTCCTACAGAAAATTATGAGATGTTCTTAGCCTCTATTGAGATATCAACCTAGATAGATGACTGTCACGAGTTAGTTGACTAGATCCACATAAACATTATGGCTGAGTCATCTATCTTTATCTGAGTTCACCATCTACAATGGCTAGTTTAGCATAACATGCTAAGCTAAAGTTAAACAAACTGCATTACCTCTTGATTTTTAATGCAAGGCATGAACCCCCCCAAAAAAGTTTATTCAAATTCAGTTGTGGAAGACTATAATGAAGTAAACAGTTGAGCTATTCTATTCTTGATAATTAAATAGCAGATTTTCATTATTAAGTTTAATTCCTACTAAGGGAATATAAGATAGTAAGATTCATTTGCTTACTAAATTTATATGACCACCTAGCTAATGAATGTGACTCTGGGTGGCTGACAATTAAAAAAGAGTTGGAAAAACAATAAACATGACCAAAATTAAAAACAGTAAAAATAGTGTCAAATAGCCAAGAATGCTCATTAACACTTGAACTAACTATGAAATAGACTCACCCAAACTGTTAATGGTTAGTATAATGGATTAAACCAGGAAAGAATAATAGAGCAGATAAAAAGAAACTAATTCAAAAAGAAATTAATTCAGAAATAGTTTACAGAGAAAAAAAGGAAAAGAGAAAAAAAAGTTAGGAAGCATGAACATCAATGAAAAGTAGACAGCAAACAAATAATTGCTAAAAACAAACCCAACAACCTCAAATGAGAATGCAAAACATGGTATGTTGTTGAACACCAAGGTTATTTTGCATATTTTGTAGTTTTAAGCTGCTGTTTTATTTGGATTATTATACTTTAGTTTTGTGTTATAGTGTAATATTTTAAAGGGTCTATAAGTCACCTTGGAAAGTTTTGTTCTGAAGAACAACATATTTACAAATAAGTAAGCCTCTTGGTAGATAGTTACTCTCACTGATTATAATTGGGCTCCAGTTTTAATCAGCAACTTTTTGCATTAAATTAAATTGCATTGAATTAGTTCATTAAGTTACCCATGCAAGTTAGTTGTTACTGAATTAGGTTGTGGTAAGAAATCTGTAAATTAATTGTAGCTTGCAATTCCAAAGAGAACAAAAATGACAGAAAGTCCTTCATTAGGTGTCAGATATTAACATATATTTCTTACTTGAGGGGAAGTTAGAAACTGAAACCAGAAAAGGGTACCACATTCTATCCATTATATTGTATGCATATGTCTGTGTATGGATCATGGGAATTATCTTGGATAAAAAGTGTAGAATCAGCCTAGTATACAAGGCAAGGGAAAAATGGGCTGATATTTTGGATTCCAGCTATGTTTCTTCATTTTGCCCATTCTCCTCAAGGAGATTGCTTCGCAAAAAATATATTTTCTTTTCTGCTTTCTCTTCTTCCTTTCTGCCTCCCTCCTCCATATCAAACAGACTCTTTAGTTTGGATAGACATCTGTGTAATCATATAAGTAGCAATTAATAGTCAAAGGCAGAGAGCACAAAAAAGTTAGAATTAATCAATTGCCATTTTGCTCCATTCTCCAAGTCATTTGTGTTACTACATATGAAAGTGAAATATGTATATTGCTTAGGATTTTAGATTATAATTAGAGCATGAGGTGGTATATCTTTGGCATCAGAAATGCCTCTGTTCTTTAGGAATAACTTCTGCCCACCCAGCTATCCCCTGAATAGAACATTAATAGAAGGAAGGAAGGAAGGAAGGAAGGAAGGAAGGAAGGAAGGAAGGAAGGAAGGAAGGAAGGAAGGAAGGAAGGAAGGAAGGATACAAAGCATACAAAGTAGGTGAAGATAAAATATGAAATCAGCAATTAGAGATCATGGTTGAAAATTGTAATAAGCCAGATCCTCTTCATCTGCTTCAGAAGTATGGACAGTTTTTCCCCAAAATATTATATTCAGTTAATTCAAACATGGAACTCTCCAGATATTATTTAGCTAAACCAATAATACCATTAACCAACATAGCCATGTGGTGTGAGGAATGTGTAAAAAACACATTTAGCAAATATGGAGGTATGTGGATGTTTGTGGAAAATAATCTGTCATGGGTAAAATAGAAGCCAAAAGTGTAGACATCAAAGAACAACATGTGCATCATTGAATCAAACAAATACATGGTAAGTAT
Source organism: Hydrophis major (assembly GCA_033807585.1). Classification (NCBI taxonomy): domain Eukaryota; kingdom Metazoa; phylum Chordata; class Lepidosauria; order Squamata; family Elapidae; genus Hydrophis; species Hydrophis major. Next base: position 12,364,568 of record CM066338.1, read on the forward strand.
TTGAGGAGATGTAGAATTACATAAGCCTTTCCTCTTCTGAAGGACAATTGTGAGGATGGACTATAGAGGTTACCTAATCCAATACTTTGCTCAATGCAAGATGTCTTAGAACTGTTGAAAGTCTATGGAGATTCTCAGTCATCTAGGTCATGGTTGTCCCAAAGGTGTTTTTTTGCCCCAGGTGGCAACTGGACTTTCTTGTTTTTTCTTTGAAGATGTTTCACTTCTCATCCAAGACACTTGTTCAACTCTGTTTATATGGCGGGGAATGGAAGAGTTTATATTTCTTTCAGACAGCTGGTCATTTGCATTTTTAGAGAGTCCAGTTGCCTCTTGAAAAAGCACCTTTGGGTCTCAGAACTGTTAAAAGATTATCTATTAGAAGAACTACAGCTCACAGAGACTGAATCATCATTATCCATTTGAGAGATTGTACTAGACTCTGTTCATCTTTGCAAAGTATTTTAATACATAATTAGTTTTATATGTTCACATAACATTAGTAGTGCAGACTCCAGAAGGGAGAGGGTGGAATTCCAGAGAAATAAGAAGCAGCTCAGTTCAGATAGTTTTTATGTAAGAAAGTGAGTGAAGACAGTTCCTCCCTACTAGTTTTCTGAGTATATGCTTGATGTACATGATATAGTGATTCAGTTTGGCAAGATTCTGTCCATAGGTGTAGAACAATGAAGGAATTTGCTTGGAATACTATGTGTCTTTCTTGATTTTGGGACTTGACATACATTTAAGTCCATTCCCGTGGATTTCCTTGGAAGAATTTCTATTTGTTTCTCTTCTAGTGAATATCTTGGCTTGTAATATATCCAAATATAACTTCGGTAGAAAGCCAAAGATAATGCTAGATAAAGGACTAGGATCAGATGCTTTGAAACAGACAATTTGTGTGTGTGTTTTTTTTAAAAAAAGAAAAATTGGAATTCACTCTTTGTACTTATTTCTATCTCTTAAGCTTAGTCATATAGAAGAAAATGATCAAATTGTTAAAATTATTACTGAACTAGATGCGTGTAATTATAATTGCATGCCTCATTCCATAGGTTCATGAGGGACAAAATGTCCTTGTTGACTTGCTGCTGATCTTCAGCAATAATGTTCTTGATAAAGGAAAAAAATATTTTTTAGAGCATCTTTCACAACCCTAAAACAAGAGAAATGTATTTAGATGACCAATATATGTTCGAAGAAGCATTTTGAATTTTGCAGATAGCAATTAACAAATAGAATGTTGGCAGTTTAATTCATACTACAGGGCATAAGTTCAGGATAAAAATGCTGTTTTGTATTTCTCTTTCAGTAGCCTAATTTTCAGGGGAAAATACAAATGGTAACACAGAGCTTTAAAATTTAAGCTATATTGTTTGGTCAGCTTTTACTGAAAGACACACCCAGGTCATGGCTGCAAACTCATTTGAAGCACTTTCTGCTTATCTGGATAGTCTACTTACTCCAAATATGCAAACCAGCTACCCATAAATTCAGAGTGGACCCCAGTTTGTCATGAGAGAAAGAGGATTAGCTGCATTCCAGAAAATAGCAGATGCACACCACATAGCAAACAGTTTTACTCATCTGATGATCCAAGATCTCCATAGAGCCAAGAGCCTAATTATATTCCTCCTTTGCCAAAGAAAGAAAATAAAGTATTCTGTATTTTTTCTCCAATCATTCTCATTCAGACTAACAGAGAAGGAATTACTTTTGGAGCAAGAAGGAAAGGAAAAGAGAAGTTTTTTGTTTATTTGGTCTTAGCTCTTTGTATTTAGCTTAGTCAGCGGAGCTTACATATGTAGAACAAAGCAACAGAGTTTATCCCTAGGCTGTTAAGCAGCCCCCACACACAACTCTCATCTTAAGAAATGTCCAAGATATGTTCTACCTATCTGTGCCCCCATTTTTTCCATAGTGTATTTTTTTTCCCTTTAGGGGCTTTAGCAGAATCTAGGCCACTGCTAGGAAGAGAAGAATAAACATGATGGCAAAGTATGGATAACTAGCACATAATTGCTTTCTTGGTTGCTGAGTGGAAAGTGGAAGAGATACGATTGGTGGACCCTTCAGAAGTGGCACAATATATCATCAGTGGGACAATAAAAGGAAGATGACCAAAGAGTCAGGAGCAGGGATAAAGAAGAAGAGGAGAAAGTGGCAGGAAGAGAGGAAACTTTGCCCAGGGTTCCCTCAAATTTGGCAGCTCCTTTGATCTTAATCTTGAAGTGAGCAAGAAAGCTCTAACAAGCTAGGAATTGGTAACTCTTTCCAGCTGGTGTAAATGATTCCAAATGAGACACACTTAAATGAGAACAGAAGTAGATTTTATTGCACATAAAAGCCTTCTATCTTTTTGTAGGAAGGAAAATGAGTTTGATTACAAGGGTGCTGCCTGGTTAGGAAACTCAACTCTGGAGCATATATAGATGTGAATCTCAATGTCCCATATCTACGAAGATTCTCGGTCATCCAGGTCATGGTCATCGTAAAGGTGCTTTTTCAACCCAGAGCTGAAGAAGATTCTTGGATGAGAAGTGAAACATCTTCAAAGAATAAACCAAAATATCCAATTGCCTCTTGTAAAAGCACCTTTGGGACTCAATGTCCCATATGATTTTCTAAACTGAACATCTTAGAACCATGTGATTTAATATTATTCTTCTTATTTATTCTTATTTAAAATAATCATTTACAACAGTGGTCTTCAATGTTTTCTTCACCACGGACTCCCTTTAAAAAACCTTTTATGGCCACAGACCATGGCCATAGATGACCAAGACTTAACTCAAGATTTAAATCATAACATTTCTTCAAACCTTCTTCAGACATTGCAGGCCCCCAGGGTCCACAGACCACAGGTGGAGAATTGCTGATTTGCAAGACAATAACTATCTGTCTGATGCATGCAAATTTTGTAACTATCATTCATTGAATGTGGTCATTTCCACAAAATCTGGAACTTAGTACAGTCCTCCCCCTTAGGAGATGTAAACTGACTTCCAAGTGAACTTTTAATCCTAAGTAACACAATCAAGATCACCAGGGTATATGTAGGATGGTGTGGTGTCCTTTGTAGAATTATCCATCTGACAGCCTAAATATACAACATAAAACTAGCCTGAATTATTGAGGAAGAAAATGCACCCAAGGTTTAATCAATAACTATATTTCAATTTAGGTACCTCATTTGAAGTGAGAAAAAATTGTGCACTTTCAGCCAAGAAAATTTGTTTTAAGTGTTTTTATATATAATGGAAAGAGAAAAGGTACAAATATTTTCTCTAACATCTCTAGGCCAAGTGTGTTAGAATTCTGTAGCTCAAGAGCTGTACCAATACCATTTTAATGAACAAATTTCTTTTGTTCTGAAAGTTGTTATTCTAGTGACTTCTTGCAGTTTTCATGTTTGGAATTGCTGATCTGTGAAGACTTGTCCCAATAACGATAACACAGTGGCCTTGATGGCCCAGTGACAATCTGAGACAATGTTTCCTCAATTTATTCTGATAATCTGGCTATTTGCTTACTATATTATCTTTGTGCTTTCCTTATTGCTTTCGGTTGACTTTCTTTAAGAGCTGTAACGTTTGCGGCTGCAGTGGCTGCAGTGGGGGAGTGGATGGTTTTGCCCACACAACTTAGCTCCTGTGCATGCATAAATGAGCCCTTCATGCACTTACCCACCGTTTGCATGGCCCAGTTCACAATAGGCTACTTTCCAGTATTAGTCCGCAGTCCAGGGTTTGGAAAACCCTGTTTTAGACTGTAGGGGACCCAAGAAAAAGAACAGCCTGAAAACAAAAGTAGGGAATTATCACTTCCAAAGAGTCCTCCACAGAATTTTTCTAACTGCCTTTCTTTTGATATTTCTCTTGTTCAGCTTAGGGAAAAGGTAGGCAAACCTTTGAAGCCCATAAACAGATTTAAGATTTTGAAATCTTAATCTTAAAGATTTTGATTTTTACGCATACTCACAAAACATCCACTTATCAAAAGGTAAAAGATAATTTGGCAATGATAGATCCTGCTATCACGGCTGATCTAATATCTTACACAATTGTTCCTATTAAACAATTCCCTTCTCCTTTGCCAGTCCATGATTTCCCCTCATCTTTGTCCAAGCAGCATTACGATTTTTTTTGAATGGTTTTTATTATTCCTATTAAAATTTTAATGCTAAGAAACATACTGTATTTTGCCTTGAGGTGTGTCAACTGCTTCTTCTTCCTTTACCCAACAAAAACAAAATCCCCACCAAGAAATTAACTAACCCACATGAGGCAGGGAATCACGTTTTCCAATCAAGTGGTCAATTTGGATTGAATTGACAAATCAATTCCATTGTTTGTGAATCTGTTCAAGCATGCCTAGAAACCTTGCTATTTCCCCCCCTACCCTTAATCAAACCAACTCTTGAAATTGGATTGAATGAATTGGATGAACCCATCTGGAAATTTGAATCCTACCGATTGTTCACAAAGGAATAGGTTTTGAAGTGATTCATACATCCATGTAATGACCAGATTCCCCATTGGAAATTGCCAAGTGTTTCTTAGTCACTAGCAGAGGAATTGATCAGTTGCAATCAGTACTTGTACCATTATTATCTTCATTGATAAACACAGTTTACTTTCAGAGTGTGGTTTATCATATATCATACCTCTCTTGAACAAGTCAAGGCAAACAAAAAAGAAAGGAAAACCCTTGTGGCATTTGGTATTTTTCCAACCTGCATGCTACCCTCACCCAATTCAGTGAATTTTTAAAATTAGAATTGAATGAGAGTATTGTGGTTCAAAGATGCTTTTTCAAATGGCAATTGGACTTTGTTTCTGCTTGAAGATGTTTCTCTTCTCATCCAAGAAGCTTCTTCAGCTTCTTCTATTCTCTGCATTGTTTCTGTTACTTTGCTAAAAGAGAATAATAGTAAAGTACCTTCTTCGATGTCGGTTAGAATAGCAAATACTCCAATAAAATGGAGAAATAATCCAAATAATGTAAGGTAGTTTTATTACATTCTTATTCTTTCAGTGAATACTGTTAGGGATAACATTGTTTACCCTAACTGGTTTAGGTAAAATAATAACTAAGTAATCATAGTTTGTTAGTTAAAGTGTCTGCAACTTTAAATATGGGAAAGTAATTAAGGGAGTGGTTGTGAAAGCACTTTAAAAGAAGCAAGACGACAGCTTGCTCTCTCTCTGGCTTTGATGATCTCTGATTACTGCTTGGAATCAAGACTGCATTGCTCGAACGGGAGAGAAACAAAGGACTGATTTGTAAGTGAACTGACATAGGATATTCTGCACGGACTTTGCTAACTGAATATCCCTGAATGGACTGACTAAATGATACATGACTATTGGACTGTTATTTTGACTATGCTATGAACTCATAATGGAATAAACTATGATAGCACAAGCGTATCTGTTATTTTTACTGTATGTTAATAAACATACAAGCTTAGCTCACTCATTTATCTGTGTGCCTATCTGACTAACGCTGCACATTCTGTTTAGCTTGTCTCCCTAACCCTGGTTGGGGAAACCAGCTAAACACTGGTTATGGGCCCAGAGGCTGCAAAGTCAGTTTAACTAGGATAAAACAGATTTATGTAAAAAGTGAGAGTTTGTGTTGTTAAACATTACAGTAAACAGACAGCTGTGTTTTATTAATTATAGTTTTATATCCATATAAGAAAACATGGCACAAGTCAATCTACAAAGTTTGTCCCTTATATCCAAGCTGGATGGAACAAACTATGTATCATGGTCTATGAAATGTAGTCTGCTTCTACGAAGAGAAGGTTTGTGGAACATAATTGAAAATCCACCAAACGTAGAAGAATGGGATGCAGAGGATGATGAAGATAGACTAAAGATAGAAGAATTTATGCATAAAAATCAACAAGCTATTTGCATAATTGGGTTAACCTTAACTGACCAACAGCTTGTTTATATCCACGGAGAGAAAACGGCTGTTGGGTGTTGGCAGAAGCTGAAGAGGATTTATGTTCGAGATAATGTTGGTGCTCACATAAATCTAACACGGAAGCTTTTCAGTACGCATCTCCAGACGAATGGTGATATGCTGAGTCATTTGAAAACTATGCAAAGCATTTTTCAAGAACTGCACGAGAAAGAGCTTATTTTCTCTGAACAACACCAAGTCTACATAATTCTATCTTCCCTTGATGAAAGTTATGACAACTACGTAACTTCCCTTGAAATTTTGCCAAAGGAAAGTCAAACTTTAACTGATATAACTGGCAGATTGATTGAAGAAGCCAGAAGAAGGCTTGAAAGAAATGAGTTAAGGAGGCAGCAACCTCAAAAAGAAGATAATGAATCTCCTACTGCATACGCAATTAAAAAGTGCTTTAATTGTGGAGGAAGAGGACATTTGGCAAGATTTTGTAAAAAAGCAAAGCGCCAGAATGCTGGCCAGAATACTAAAAGTTATCAAAAGAAAAAGAAAAATTTAGAGTTAGCCATGTATAGTAACGAAGCTGTAAAAAATAATTTATGGGTGGTTGACAGTGGAGCATCCCACTGTATAACAAATGATAACAGAAATTTTATTAAAATGTCCAAGAGTACACAGCAGATATCGTTAGCCAATGGCTGGAAACTGAAAGCTAAAGGTCAAGGTATAGCATATTGTTCTTTTATAAAAGAGAATGTAAAAATGTTATATGTACCACAACTTAAGTTTAATTTACTTTCAGTTAGAATTTTGGTTAAACTAGGATATGTAGTTACTTTTAAAGGAGATAACTGCATAATTGAGAAAGAAGATAAGAAAATTACTGCATCTTTAAGAGGTGAATTATATGTGTTAAATGATAATGGTTTAAAAGTGGCTAACACAGTTTATGAAATTAAGAAACCTCATGATGAATGTATTCACTTGTTACATCGAAGGCTAGGACATTTAAATTTTAAAATGCTTAAGAAAACTGTTGAATTATCTAAAGGAATAAGTTTGAAACTTTGTAATAAGTATTTGCAATGTAATGCCTGTAATCAAAGCAAAGCCAGGGTCACACCGGCTAATAGAGTTGATGGATTTACTACTAAAGAACCTTTAGAAGTAGTATTTGCAAATTTAATAGGTCCGAAAAAACCAAGTGTAGGAGGAGCTCGTTACATACTAAGTATAATGGACCACTATTCTAGATATGGGTTTTGCTATTTAATGAAGAGCAAAACTGAAACGTATCAAAATCTCTTCAATTGGATTAAATTTGCTGAAAGGAAAACTAAAAAGAAATTAGTAACTCTTATAACAGATAATGGTACGGAATTTACAAATAATAAATTCCAGAACAGACTAAGAATGTTAGGTATTCAACATAAAATGTCTGCACCATATAGGCCACAACATAATGCCTTTATAGAGAGAAGAGGCCAAACATTACAATCAATGGCACGAACTATGATGTCTGATTCAGGATTACCTGACAATTTGTGGGGAGAAGCAATAATGTGTGGTAATCATATATTAAATAATGTTGTTAATTCAACAACAGGTGAATTACCATTCACATTGTGGCATGGTACAAAACCTGATTTAAGTTACATGCACACATTTGGAGCACCAGCATGGGTGCATATCCCTTCACAACTTAGACAAAAAGGACAGCATAGAGCTAAAAGATTATTTTTTGTAGGATATACATCTAATCATAGATATTATAGATTCTGGGAACCAGGTACATCTAGAGTTTACACCAGTGCTAGTGCTAAATTCCTAGAACATGTAGGATGGAATAGATTAGAGCAAGATTTAAATAATGAAGTAATTATTGAACCCTACAAAAGGCAGAAAGAACAGATTAGTTATAAGAAGAGTCCAATTAAAGAAGAAGTCCATGAAGAGCAAATAGGACCAGAACAAGAGGAAACAGTTGATCAGGAAGAGTTAGATAATCAAGAAGAGTTAATAAATGAAAGTCCACCTGTAAGTCCTGTAATACTTAGACATACTACACGTGTAACTAGACCACCTGATAGATATCAAGCAAGTATAGTTTGCCAAGTAACTAAAGTTCCAACTAGTGTAGATGAACTTAGGATGTATCCTACTAAGGATCAGGAGAATTGGCAAAAGGCAATGGAAAAAGAACTAAATTCATTAAAGGTAATGAAAGTTTATGAAGATGCTAAATTACCTCCAGGAGAAAAATCCATTGGGTGCAAATGGATATTTAAAGTAAAAACTGGAAATGATGGGACTGTTACCCATAAGGCTAGGTTAGTAGCTCAAGGATTTAATCAAACTGCATCTGATTACGATGAAGTTTTTGCACCAAGTCTTAAAGCAACATCTTTAAGAGCAGCATTAGTGTGGGCAGCTAAGAAAAACTATGTCATTAACCATTTAGATGTAGAAACTGCTTATCTACATGCACCATTGCAGCACACTATATATTTAAGAAAACCAGTAGGTATAAAAGACAATAAAGTAAATAGTAATGATTGTTGGAAACTCAAAAAGAGTCTTTACGGGTTGAAACAATCTGGGTTTGAGTGGAACCAATATATTGTGAAAGAGTTAAACAATATAGGTTTTAAATCTGGTTTAGCAGATCCATGTGTGTTTAAAAGAGAAAATAATGGAACGGTGTCATTATTGTTATTATTTACAGATGATATTGCTTTGATAACTAAGACTAATAATGAAACTAATGAGATTATATCATTATTAGCCAAAAAGATAAAATTAAAGCATTTAGGTGAAATTAAAAAGTATCTAGGATTGACAATTAACAAAACAAAAAATGGATTTAAGATATCTCAAGAAGATAAAATTTGCCAATTAATTAAAACGTTTAAAATGGAACTTTGTAAACTGGCAAAGACTCCAATGAGTCAGGAAGTTTGCCAAACTGATGATCAAAGTCCCAAATTTGATAAGTCAATATATCAATCTTTGATTGGCAGCTTATCATATATAAGCAATTGGTCTAGGCCAGATATAGCTTATAGTGTTAATCAGCTGGCTCGTTTTAATTCAGATCCACATCAATGTCATTGGCAATCATTAAAGAGAATTTTAAGATATCTTAAAGGAACAATGAACCATGCATTGTATATAGAACCAAAGGGTGATTTGAGTCTTAGTGCCTATGCAGATGCAAGTTTTGCAACTGATATAAACACTAGAAAATCAACATCTGGAATGGCTATATTATTTGGTAAGACACTAATAGGGTTGAGGTCAATCAGACAACAGCATATTAGCTTGTCCACAATGGAAGCGGAATTTTCATGTCTGTCATTATTATGCACTGACTTAATTTTGTACAAACAGTTATTATTAGACATGGGTATAACTGTTAAAGATTCCATTATTGTGTACGAGGACAACCAGGCAGCTATACAGTTAGCTACTAGTATTGCTGTAAAAACAAGATCAAAGCATATTTAAGATTTAAGATACTTAAATGTTAGAGAATCTGTAAAGAATGGGCTAATTAAATTGGAATACTGCATGGCAGAAGAAAACATTGCAGACCAATTTACAAAAGCTCAAGGAGTAATTAAGTTTAAAGAGAGTTGTAACAAATATGATTTAAAGATGTAAATAGTTATATTTATTATTATTTCCTAAAAGGGGAGAATGTTAGGGATAACATTGTTTACCCTAACTGGTTTAGGTAAAATAATAACTAAGTAATCATAGTTTATAAGTTAAAGTGTCTGCAACTTTAACTGTGGGATAGTAATTAAGGGAGTGGTTGTGAAAGCACTTTAAAAGAAGCAAGACTACAGCTTGCTCTCTCTCTGGCTTTGATGATCTCTGATTACTGCTTGGAATCAAGACTGCATTGCTCGAACGGGAGAGAAACAAAGGACTGATTTGTAAGTGAACTGACATAGGATATTCTGCACGGACTTTGCTAACTGAATATCCCTGAATGGACTGACTAAATGATACATGACTATTGGACTGTTATTTTGACTATGCTATGAACTCATAATGGAATAAACTATATTTTTGATAGCACAAGCGTATCTGTTATTTTTACTGTATGTTAATAAACATACAAGCTTAGCTCACTCATTTATCTGTGTGCCTATCTGACTAACGCTGCACATTCTGTTTAGCTTGTCTCCCTAACCCTGGTTGGGGAAACCAGGCTTAACAAATACTTTTTAAAATCGTTTCCTTCATTATTTGTGTAAAGACATTGTTTAAATCACAAAGAAGGAAAACTGTGGTTTTTCAAATGCTATTTAACATAAGATGCAGTCAATAAACATCTGTAGAATGTTTGAAATATGCAGAAGCACAATCCTAGTAGATCCCCCCTTTTTTTTTTTAAAAAAAAAGTTCAGTTGTATTGACAATGAAATAAATTATATGCGTATCTGCAAAGATATACTCTGTTTGATGAAAATTTGACTGTGGCTGATATATTTGAATTATTTCACGACTGCTAAATCACATTTTGTCCACACTAGCTTTGAATCTCCATAGGTGTTACTCATTTCATAAACCAGCTTCAGGGTGCTAGAAAGCAGAGCTTACATTTTACAAGCAGCAGCATCTTTGAAAAATCAATGTAAAGCATATTTAAAATTTGATCCATCTTTTATATAAAGGAAAGCAATTTTCTTCCAATTACAATGAATTTTGGAGCAGGAAAGTTATAAAAGTGGAGAGTCAACTTGCATTAAACTTATGTATCAGGAATAGGTGGTATTTCAATTATCCAAGATGAATTTCCTAATTCAGAAATTTCTAAACTTTTTTTTATTGCAAGTTATTTAGCAATAGCAGTTCGACTTATATATCGCTTTACAGTGTTTTATAGCTCTCTATAGAGTCAGCATATTGCCCCCAACAATTTTGAGTCCTGATTTTACCAACCTGGAAGGATGGAAAGACAAGTCAACCTTGAGGCTGGTGAAATTTGAACTGTGAAATTGCAGGCAACCAACAGTCAGCAGAAATAACCTGCAGTTCCGCACTCTAACCACTGTGCCACCGTTGCTCATTTAGTTTAAAACAGATGAGGAAAATATTAAGTTGGTAGTTTTGTGAAAATTGCCAAATACCATCAAATGGCATTTGTAAACTAATTCAAGGTCATCATCTCTAAATTCTAAACATAACTGCTGGTATGCACTGAAACTTCCTGTTCTTAAAGATGTTAAAGATTCATCTGTCCAGTCATGTCTGACTCAAGGGGGAGGTACTTATCTGCATTTCCATTTCACCGCCTCAGAGGGAATCTTCATTGTCCGAGAGATGCTTCTATCATCAGCATGGAAGTACAGAATGCAGTAATCTTTCTCACCGAAGCAGTACCTATTTATCTATTTGCATTTGCATGTGTTCCAATTGCTAGGTTGACAGTGTTCTGACCCAGGCTTTATAAACCGTGATTATTCATAAACTTGTTTTAAAAACAAAACCTATTTTATTGCAACACTGGGAATTTTTTTTCATTCCCAGCCAGAATTAAGCTCAAGCAGTCCCCCAAAATAAGCACACACCCTTCAGTTCTTTGAAGTGCTGTCAAAACAGAAGTATCAAATTAACTAGAAAAGAAACCAACTGAAGTACAAGAAAAGCCAACTGAAGTACAAAGAGCTTCAAGGATGACTTGGAACTGATCAAACTACTTTGTTTCTTGCAAAGGTTTCATCCATTTTGGTCTGACTTTTATTCCTTATGGGAGGGGCAATCACCTCCCAGCCTTACTCCCAAGTTGCCCCTTTTATTTCAGCTGCTCTCGCCTTCTAGCAGCTCTGTGCAAATGTGTACTGGGAACAGGCTCCCCTCGATCCTCTGCCTTGCTGCTGCCAGACTCTGAAGGCTCCGGAGGCAACTCCCAGATGATCCTGGCCCCATCTCTGCCTCAGATGCAGGACCCTCATCCAAGTCTTCTCCAGACTCTCTGACTAGTCCCCATTCTTCCCCACTGTCCGATTCCACTGCCGTCTGCACAGGCTGCCGGTGAACCACAACGGGCCATGAGCTAGGGAAAGAACTGGAGCTCGCACTATCACATGGCTCTTTGCTCTTGAACCTGAGCTGTCAGCTTTCCAGCTGACAAACTCATCATCTTAACTGCTGAGCCATCACACACTGCCCCTTAGTTAAATTTAATGTTGTGGTTCTCCTGAGAGTTTTTCATACCCTAAAGATTAATACCTGGCAGGAATTTATCTCCTTTCTGTATTTCCTGGTCCCTCAAGTCTACTTTGCCTACATAAAAAAAATTAATTAGGTCACTTTCCTCCAAGAGGGTTTTCAACCATAGGGATTAACTCACCATGCTGAAGAAAAGGGACTGGGAGAAATTTAGTAGCCTTTTCTCTGTATTATGGTCACTTAGTTATGTTATGAAGAAAAGCCACAGGGAAAATTAATTGAGCAAGCTTGCTGGTTGAAGTAACCTAATGCTCCTCTGCATGCTTGGAGTTTCTCAGCACAATTTCCTCCCTGCCTCCCCACAGCATCTCTCCAAATATGTCAAAACACCTGAATAATAATAGAATGCTTATTCAGTTAGATGTATAATTTGGATATAGAAATCAATCGTGTCTTTTGGGGGATGGAAGTGGATAAAGGGCTTACAGATTTTCATACCAGGGAGAAGATGCATATGTTTGAACTGCTTAGAATAACTTGTTCATGCAGCAAATTTAGATGTTGACCATCTAAACTATCCCCCAAAACAGCCACCTTGCGTTAGTATTTTTTCTACCTTAACTGAATTGTTTAGTTTTAAATACTACAGTAGTTATAAATGTCTGGAAAAGAAGATTTATAGTTGGAATATACTTGGTGTGAAAGAAAATGGATCTTTTGCAGAAAAAAGCAACTGTTTTATAATACTTTAAAGGCTACCAAATGCAGAATATTACAAGTATTTGAGGATTGTATATTGAGTGGGAAATTGGGAATGCAGATGCAATGGTGCCATTCACAAAGTTGTTATTGATTATGACAAAGGCATTTTGCCTTTGACAACATGTCTGACATATAATAATTATATAGATTAATAAAATTCAAACTATATTAGAGTTGGGGATGATGAGTTCACCCAACTCATATTGGGGCAATGACTAGTCTGCTTCACACAACAGATTGAACCATCCTACTCAATCTCATTTTAAGACTAGTTTACAAAACTGAGGATCTAGCTCTTATGTTGCAAGAAATGTCAGTCTTTGCTTTATAAATGGAAAGAGTTAAGTTTCTTAATTAATTTAGCTTCAATGTTTCTTTGTAGAGGTAGATTGTCCTCATTTAGCAACTGTACTTGGTTCCCCAAAAATGGTCATTAATCAAACCACATGACTGAAAAAAGGAGACTTGGTGAAGATTCAGTTGTGCCATCTCATTGGGTTAAGCTTCCTATTGCAACAATGGCAGTGTTTACATTGTCAGGTGCAGAAATTTTGGCACAAGTGTGTGCATTGGTCAGAAAATGGGATTTTTTACTATCTTCTTTACTATAGTTTTTTTTTTAACCAAATAATGCTTTTCATTACAATTGTATTTGCAAATGGTTGCTATCCAAGGCAGTTACTAAACAAGGAATAATGTACTGAGCAATGTCAGTGACTATCTCCTGTGAAACTGAAATATCCACCATTGGATTTGGGAAATTGCTGTTTCTGGTGTTTCATTTGTGTTTGTGCATGGTAGAGCCTTCATCTAACTTAACACTACTATATGTTTTGTCATAGATTTGTATCTTTTATTATAGGACTCTTTATTTACACATATCTTTAGTATTGTTAGTTTGGAGTCATTTATGTTAGTAATTATCTCTATATCAATTTCAAGGTCTATGAAAGGGTTTGGCCATTGTCCAAGGTGAATTTCATGATACCCAGGAATAATCTGAGTCCTGAGCCTTGGTGGCGCAGTGGTTAGAATGCAGTACTGCAAACTACTTCTGCTGACTGCCAGTTGCCTGCAATTTGACAGTTCGAATCTCACCAGGCTCCATGTTAACTCAGCCTTCCATCCTTCCGAGGTGGATAAAATGAGCACCCAGATTATTGGGGGGCAATGTGCTGACTCTGTAAACCACTTAGAGAGGGCTATAAAGCACAGTAAAGTGATATGTAAGTCAAAGTGCTATTGCTATCATTTTTAAAATTAAAGTTTGGGGCATCATTTTTGGTCTACTAGTCATGTAATTGAAAACACTCACATACATTCTGTGGCTGCAGGCTAAAAAGTAAGAAAGTCCAAAGGGATAGGGGGAAAGACTCTAATTAATTTATGCATAACACGGATATTAAATACAAATAATGAAAGTAACCCCTTATCTGTGTTTCTCTTTGGGCTCAGTTAAACATTTACAATTGGGTAGAAAAAATTTAGCGCCGCTTTATAGACTAGACCCAAGCAGTGAGAAAAGATTTAGATCAAAATGCAAAGAGGAAGATGGAACACAAGTGGACGTAGACGTAAATTTGTGCCTTTATATATTCACCGCATGCCTGAAAAGGACTAAGTTGTCTTGCAGAATTACAATCAACCTCTTACCATTTAAAAAGACCAGTAGAAAGTAAAAGGGTCATGTATGCATATGCATGAATGAAGATCATACTTACAGGAGCTTAGTTTCTCCTGAGTCTCACTATTTTAAGATACTTTACTGGTTCTACATACTGAGGAAAGACTTTTAAGTGCAATTAAATCCACCTGTGTATTAGGCATGCTGTCAACACAGGAAAATCTCTCAAGATTTCTTTAAAAAAAAAATCTGTCCTATGATTGTAACACACTTTTAGTTATTTAGCTGTGATTTATTTTTGCAAAGCCAATCATCAAATTTTAAATATATTTTGGGATAACTTTTTTTGGCTGCTTATCTTCCAGTGAATATAAGAATTAATCTGTGGGTCCTATTGAATGATTGCTTACCTATTTTATCTGCACATATATTTTATGAAAATGTAGAAAGAGAACCAATGAGTGTAAATCAATGCTGAAATTGATTCTATTTTTTAAGCTTCAGCCTTGTCCCCTAATGTCCTCTGTGGCTCTCCTTAAATAAAACCTGGTAAGAGATGTTAGTAAATCAAGGAAACTCATATGAATGTTCAGGAAATTGTTTATGGATAGTAATAGTTTTCTGAAAGGGAGGAGAATAGCAAGAGAGAGAAGCAGAGGGGGCATTCAGCAGGTTCTGACCAGTTCTGGAGAACCAGGAGCAGAAATTTTGAGTAGTTCAGACAACCGGCAAATACCACCTCTGTCTGGCCCCGCCCCATCTATCCTCCGCCTCCCGAGTCCCAGCTGATTGGCTGGGTTTTCTTTTGTTGCCCTGCACAGGAGAACAGAGCTGGAAAGCAGGTTAGTGGGGTGGGGTGGGAATAGGATTTTGCAGTAACCTTCCCCTGGAGTGGGGAGGGAATGGAGATTTTACAATATCCTTCTCTACCCACAGAACTGCTAGTAAAAATTTTTGAATCCCATCACTGGAGAAGATATTCATTGCTAAGTCTGGAAAGAGATCTGAAGTTAGCTGGGGAACTCATGGCTCTAAGCAAGATTCTTCAAATTGCCCTAGCTAAAAAAATATGTGGATTTTTTTTTTTTTTTTTGTTTCAATACAATTTATGAAGAATTCCCAGAGCAGAAATATTGCTAAAAGCTCTTTGCATTATGCAGTTTATTTTTCAATATAGGGCATATCTTTTGTTGCATTGTAGTCTTTTCTTTCTCTCTCATTCTAGTGGGAGGAAAATTCAATTTTTAAAAAAAGGAATCTGGAGGAAAGAAAAATACAAATGGAAAGAATGATAGTTGAAACAACTCAAAAGTATATTTTTTTCATATGCAGTAAAAAATCACTTTCTCTGAAGTCGCTTTTTAATCATAAATTCATTGCAAGTTAGTATCCAGTTATACATTACAAAACAAAACTATTTTGAATTTTTGTTCTTTAATGTTCTTTAAGTGGTTTAAAGTCCCCCCCCCTTTTTAGTAATGGTTTTACTGATCCCCCCCCAAGACTCCTTGATATCTTAATTGAGAGGGTAATATATTTTTTTCTGAATAAATATACATATTTTGGCATGCATCTCCTTAATATGTGTATTTATCTCCATACATTTATTCTTTTAAAATGAAAAATATGGATTCCATCATTCAAAGAAATCAAAATAAAATGCAGTTCTAGATCCTGAAGATGGCTATGGTTTTATTCACTGCTGTTTCTCTTCTTCTGAATAGGTCAGTACAACATTATTATATAGTCCTCAAGCAAGATATATTATGGTTTTACTCACCTCCTAACCTGTATTACTTCTGACAGCTGTCCCGTGGTATTGTATCTTATTCTCAGGCCAGTACTGACATACAATCTGCAGATGAGAGATAGCAGATCATGTTCTATTGAGAAGTTAGCCATAAGCTTCTGTCATCAGCTTTCTCTAGAAACAGAATCAAAACTTTGCTTGAAGTATAGAAATGCTGAAATAGGACTGACTCAGAATTTCTGATGAGCCATGGTGGCTCAGTGATTAGAATACAACATTTTAGGCTGACTGCCAGCATTTCAATCCTGACTCAAGATTGACTCAGCCTCCATCCTTCCGAGATCAGTAAAATGAAGAGCCAGATTGTTGGGAGCAATATGCTAATATTTATAAGCCATTTAGAAAAGGCTATAAAGCACTATGAAGGTGTATATAAGTCTAAGTGCTAGTGCTTCTGCTATTATCTTTGCCATTTTTTCTTAAGGAAAGGAATAGTGATAGCCAAACAGGAATTTTTCAAAATCGGAGCCAGCTATGATAGATACTGTCTGTAGATATTTTAAGTGAAAAATAACTCTAAACTGATGAAGACATGACTATACTTGCTTATGGAAAATGCAAGTTAGAAACTTAAATTATTATAAAATAATCATAGCTGTAATTTTGAAATATATATTTTTAATCTTAGAGTATAAAAGTTAATAGGAATACATTATAATCAATCAATAACACAATGGGGAGAAATGTAACATTATAGTGTAATATGGCAGGGTAGGAACAACAGAAACAGAATTACCAAAAAAAAAAAAAAAAAAGATTTCATGTTGAAATATTTTTTTATACTTACTGCTATGACCCTTTTAAAATATATTGCATACCTTCCTGTTGTTTGCAAAAGCAAATACTTTTCCTGAAGTAGAAAATAGAAAGTTTATATGAATACTTAAGATGATTGCAATATTGCTAACTTAACAAGGTTTTGTATTATAACAAATTAAAGGAAGGAAACCAGTTCGTTTGCTGTAAACTGTTTTATAAAACTGTTTTATTGTCAAATAAAGTTTCTGAAGTAATTGTGATAATTAGGAATTTTAAAAAAAGAACTTTAATCTCCAGTCACCTTTGGATTATCCTTGTATTTCATTTTTATTGCCTTTGCAAAATTTGCTCGGCACTGAAAAGTCATATCCATTTCCTAACACTACCTTGCTTATTGATGAATTATGTAATATATCACTGTAAAAAACTTATTTTTCAAATGACACCTTTCATGCATTAGGGTAGAGAATTCAGACAGACCTCCAATTTTTTCACAGAAACTGAGAGTTGGAAATTACAGACAGTGGAATGTATTTCCCTGGGAAATCTGTTTGCCTTTCAGTTTCTCTCCCTTTAGAAGGGCACCTCAAAGTTTTTAATAGTTAATTAATTGCAACATTAGTTTTTAACTTATTTTTAATTATTCTGTATTTAAATTATTTCTGTCTGCTGTTTATTGATAGGAGAAAAAGGTTACAAATTAATTAATTTGAACGTTTCAAAATCTATTTGTTTCGGATTGGTTAACTTGTAAGGCCCTCTGGGCTATATACATACTCCTTCCTTTAAACTCTCAGACCCTGGATAGCTCCCAAAGCTAATACATTATATATAGTCATCGTGAAATTGTAAAGGTCTGTGAGTTTAATTCTTGGTACAGTGGAATCTCTCGTCACAATCATAATCCATTCCAGGACTTTGGTCCAACCCAATCTGGTCATGACTGATTGCTGATTTGGTCATGACTGATGCGCAAGGCTGATTGCGCATGTATGTATTAAAAAAAATTGGCACAGCAGGGAAAATCATTGCGGCTATATTTGATTGTCACCAAAGGATGTGTTCATGACCAGAGTGAAGCATTTAGTAGATTTTTTGGTTGGCACCTGATTAAGTTGTGATCAGAAGCATTTGTGACCCAAGGTTCCACTGTAGATGGTTTGAAGTCGTAGAATAAAAGCTAGTTGTACATGTCTATTGCATCCCAATAGGGTTAAAACATAATGCATCTTAGTGGTCAGTGTCTATGGAGATTCTCAGTCATCTAGGTCATGGATGTCCAAACGTGCTTTTTCAAGAGGCAACTGGACTTTCTGGTTCTTCTTTGGAGACTCTTGAGCTGAAGAAGCTTCTTTGCTGAAAATCCAGTTGCCTCTTGAAAAAACACCTTAACTGCTGGTCAGTGCACATTAATTAATGTTGATTGATTGGTTGGATGGATTATGTGCCATCAAGTCAGCATCATCTCTTAGAAACCACACTATATCAGAACCAAGTGACATCATTAGCTGATTAGAGTTACTTCTTTATTGGCTTATTTGTTCATGACATGTGTATGCCACCTATCTTGCTATGATGTTTCCCTAGTGTTTCTTGCCTATTTACAAGAATCTTTCCAGATTGACTGAACAGCCAGATAAGAGTTTCAGGAATTCTGAGGGAGGTAAGATGTACATCCATTCCTGCTGCGCAAGGATTCTAAGCTTGGCAATTTCTGAACACCTCCCCTCACAATCTATCCCTTACATGATTTCCTTAATGGTGTTATTCAGCTCTAGCCCTAACCTTATCTCTAAGTTGGAAATCTAAGCACTTTAAAACTTTGATCCATTCAAATCGTTGTACTGACATAATTTGATGACTTTGGATTAATTTGGAAAATCAGATTGATTGAATTAGAATTGTAGAGTTGTCAATTAGAATTATCAAGTGAAAAGAAGGACCATGGAAGACCTGTCACAAAAAGGCCTCTCAACCTATTTTCCACCTGTGGTCCAGACAATGAATAATGGATGGAAATTGATCAAGGAGAGATTCAGCCTAGAAATGATTTTGAGAATATTCTACCAGTGGAACAGCTTGCCTTCAGAAGTTGTGGGAGTTTCATTACTGGAAGCTTTCAAGAAGAGACTGGGCTGCCATCTATCAGAAATGGTATAGTGTTTCCTGCTTGGGTAGAGGAGATGGAATAGATGACCTCCAAGGTTCCTTCCAACTCAGTTATTCTGTATAAGTTGATTCTTTTGGATTTCCAAACTGATTAGGCTTTTCCTCTTTTCTAATTATAATGAAGTACAAAATATTCAAAGGAAATTATTAAGAAAAGACTTTGAAAAAGCCTAATCCCACTTTCTTCCTTTCTTTCTTTTTTTTTTTTTTGAAAAGAATTTTATTGATTTTCTACAAACAAACAAGACAAACAAAACATTAAAACATCAACTCTCATATGTACATCCAGTGTGTCGGTTGGTTCATCAGTTTTGTGGTCTCAATTACAATTATGTTACATAACAACTCATATTGTCAATCCAAACTTATATATCCTACTATCGCTATTAAAAACAAACCAAAACTGTTGACTATACTTTTAATCATTCATGCTTTATGAGATAACAATACTTCAAACAGTTTATTTTGTAACAAATCATATAATCATACCAAATCAATCCTAAAAACACTTTATAAATATAGTGTCAAATAACAAAGACAAGAGAAAAAATAAAGACATTCCTTACTGTCTAACATTCTAAATATTCTATTATCGTAGTTTATCATCTAGCCATTGATAAAAAAGATCCCAAATTTCATAAAATTGTTTATCCTCTTTCTCTCTAATTTCAAATGTCAATCTACTCATCTCAGCACATTCCAATATTTTCTAAATAATTTCTTCCTGTAATGGTATTTTCTCATTCTTCCAGTTTTTAGCAAATACAATCCTAGCCATTGTTAATACATTTACAATCAGGTATTTCAAATCTTTGCTACATGTATCAGGAAAGATTCCCAATAAAAAGATCTCTGGTTTCAAGTCTATGTGTTTCTTTGTCATTTTTTCCAACCACATGCGAATTTTAGTCCAATATTTTCTGGCGTCCTCACAAGTCCACCACAAATGGTAATATGAGCCAGGTATCTGATGACATTTCCAGCATTTTTCAGATTTGTTCTTAAACATTCTTGCTATTCTTGTCGGGGGAAAGTGCCACCTGTAAAATATCTTATACAAGTTTTCTTTATATGCTGTTGACATTGTCATTTTATAATTTTGAGACCACAATTTTTGCCATTTCTCTAAATCAATCCCATATCCAAAATTCTTCCCCCAAATAATCATAGTTTCTTTAACTTGTTCTTCCTCTAATTTATTTCCCAGTAAATAACCATATAATTCTTTAATCACCTTCTCATCAGTACCCATCAAGATCTTATCTAAATCAGTCTGTTTATCATAGAATCCCTCCGTTTTAGAATCTTCATCATACCTTGAATGTATTTGCGCATATGAAAACCAATTCATCCTTACACCTTGTTCCTCTAAGTTTTGAATCAATTTAAGTTCACCCTTTTCATCCAATAGTTCCCCATATCTAACTGTTTGTTCCTTCTTATAAATTATAGGATAGGAAAATGCTTCAACAGTCGATAACCAAACTGGAATTTTCAAATAACATTGTCTTTTTATTTTCTCCCAGTTTAACCACAAAGACTCCCGTATATAATGTCTTCTAAAATAACCCTGTGTTTTAGTTCCCTTATACCATAAAAAAGCATGCCAGCCCAACAGTAAATCATGACCTTCTCGTGTCAACAATCTAGCCTTTCTTAATGTTATCCATTCTTTGACCCACATCAAACTTGCAGCTTGATAATACAATTCCCAATTAGGCAGGCCAAAACCTCCTCTAATTCTAGCGTCTTGCAAAAGCTTTAGCTTTATTCTCGCTTTTTTACCTTGCCATATAAACTTCAACATGATTTTATTTAAATCTTCAAAATAGTCTTTTCCAAGCCTAATTGGTATTGTTTGAAACAGAAATAGAATTCTGGGTAAAATATTCATCTTAATTGTTGAAATTCTCCCTATTAATGACAATTGCAAGTTTTCCCATTTCTTCAAGTCTGTAGCTATCTGTTGTTTAAGTTTAATATAATTATTCTCTTTTAATGTGCTACATCTTGCTGTCAAATATAGCCCCAGATACTTAACCTTATTCGTAACTTGGATTTTCAAAAGGTCTGCCAGTTCTTCTCTTTGTCTCAGTAGCATGTTCTTTGTCAAAATATTTGTTTTATCTTTATTTATTTTCAAACCTGCCATCTCACCATATGTCTCTATCTTTTCCAATAACTTTGGAGCTGTTTCTAACGGATCTTCCAGAATAAAAGCTAAGTCATCAGCAAAAGCTTGTAGTTTGAATTCTTCCTTTTTAATTTTCATTCCTTTTATGCTCTTATCATCCCTAATATTTCTGTTCAACACTTCCAAAGTCAACACAAATAGCAAAGGAGATAGGGGACACCCTTGTCTTGTGCCTTTTCTTATATTAATAAAATCTGTAAGTTCTCCCTCCATCATTACCTTTGCTGTCTGTTTATTGTATATGGCTTCTATTGCTTGAATAAATTTTCTGGCAAAACCCATCTGTTCCAATAGTAATAACATAAATCTCCAGTTCACGTTATCAAATGCTTTTTGAGCATCTAGGAATATCAAAGCCATTTGCTTTTCAGGATGAGCCTCATAGTATTCCAAAGTATCCAAGATAACTCTCATATTGTCTCTGATTTGTCTCTTTGGCAGAAATCCATTTTGATCTGGGTGGATAAAATTATTTAAATATTTTTTAAGTCTTTCTGCTAAAATTGAAGCAAAAATTTTATAGTCTGCATTCAATAAAGAAATAGGTCTATAGTTCTTAATTTGCATTGGGTCAGCCTCTTCTTTTAGAATAAGTGTAATATAAGCCTCTGACCATGTTTTGGGTATCATCTTCTTTGACATAACTTCATTCATAACTTCATTCGTAACTTCTAACAATGGGATGTTCAATGATTCTTGAAATGTTTTATAGAATTCTGCCAGAAGCCCATCTGGACCTGGTGCTTTCCCATTATTTTGTTTCTTAAGTGCTTCATTTAATTCCATCATTGTTATATTGCTTTCTAACATTTCTTCAGTCTCTTTAGGTATCTTCGATAAGTTAGCATTCTGTAGATACTGTTTGACTTTTTCCTCATCAATATTCTCTTGTTTATATAGTTGCCCATAAAAATCTTGAATAATTTCCTTTTTCTCCTTATTACCATAACAAACTTGGCCTTGATCATCTATTAGCTTCAATATTTTTCTTGATTCCTTCTCCTTTCTCAATTTATATGCTAGCCATCTACCTGGTTCATTTGCATCCTCAAAGTAATTCTGTTTAGAATTTCTAATTTTCTGTGCCAGTTCTTCTTTCTCTATTAATTCCATTTTATGTTTAATTACATCCAGCTTCAATTTAATATCTTTTTTTCTGTGGCATTTTCTGTAATTCTTTTTCAAGAATTTTATACTCATCTTCCAAGGCCTTAGAAGCTTGCCTTTTCCTAATATTCTTTTTTCTTGTATAATCTATTATCAAACCTCTAGCATATGCCTTCACTGTATCCCAAACATTCTGCATTGAAGTACCTTCTTTTTTATTTTCTCTAAAGAAAAAAGCCAATTCCTTCTCCATCCGTTGTATAAAATCTTTTTCCTTTAAGATAGTATTATTTAATGTCCATCTCGATCTTTTTTTTGTCCCTTCCATTTAATTGTCATTGGGCTATGATCTGCCCAAGTACTTGTTTCGATATTTGTTTCTTGAATATTGGATATTAATTCTGTTGAGATCCAAATCATATCTAATCTGGACCATGATAAATGTCTATTTGAATAAAAAGTATATTGTTTAGCTTTAACATTTCTTTCTCTCCAAATATCTTTTAAAGTTAATTCGTCTGTCATTTTAAAAAAAGATTTAGGGAGAGTCTTTCTGTTTTTCTTTGTTGTTGCTGCTATATAGTCCAGTTTATTGTCCACAATTCCATTAAAGTCTCCCATCATAATTATATTAACATAGTCCAGTCCAATTATTTTCATGTGTAGTTTTTTATAAAACTCTTCTTGTTTATCATTCGGAGCATAAATTGCAATCAAGAGTATTTTTATATTATTGTCTATTATTTCCACCATTAATACTCTTCCGTCTTCATCCGTGTATATCAGTTTTGCTGGGATAGCCTCTTTAATGTATAGAACCACTCCTCTTTTCTTACATTGAGTCAAAGAAGTAAATATTTTCCCTAGTTTGGGCTGTACTAACAATTGTTCATGTTGTTTTTTAATATGAACTTCTTGTAAACAAATTATATCGAATTTTAATTTCTCTAATTTATGAAAGGTTTTCCTTCTTTTAACAGCTGAATTGAGTCCATTTATATTCATTGTAATCAGTTTTTTTCCTACCATGATTATGCTTTATATATAGGTCTAACAGCTCTCGTGGATCTCACTTCACGCTGTTCTTTACTATCCACCTGTCCACCTACTGCACCTTTCTCTTTTTCAGTCTCCAGTTGTTCCTCTTGAAACTCAATTAATGAGACCTCTTTCTCTGCCTCCTCTTCTCTTCTTCCAAAAAATTCTGCATGGAAAAGTTCTGCTTTCTCAATTGAGTCAATTCTATGTCTCTGCTCTTGCCACGTAAACATTAATCCTTCTGGAATCAGCCATCTATAATTCACTTCGTTTTCCAGTAGCATTTTGGCCAGAAATCGAAATTCTCATCTCTCTCACTCTTCTGGGTATTTGTTTTAAAACCACAATCTCTTTGCCTTTGTATTTCAATGTCTTCTCTCTTACCACTTGTAGTATTTGTGTTTTAATGGATTTTTTGGTAAATCTAATATGGACTTCCTTTGGTAATTTATTTCTCATCGCATATCTTGTATAAACTCGATATACCTCATCTACTCCATCCATCATCTTTTCCTCTGTAATTTCCAAAGCATCCGCCAAAATTTCTATCATTATCGCAGCCAAATTTTGTCCTTTTTCTTCTTCTATATTTTGAAATCTGAGATAAAATTCTGACCTTTCCATCTCCCACCTCAACATCCCACTTTTATCTTGTTCAACCACTGTTAATCTGCTGTCAATATTTCCAATCTTCTCCTCTCTTTGTTTACCTTCTTCCTCAATTTTTTGGAATCTCTCCTCATACTTCACCATCATTTGTTTAATATTTTCCACTTTTTCCTCAGTCTTCTCCGTTCATTGTTCAATGTTCTCTATTCTTTGTTCAATGGTGTCTGATTTTGTCTTGAGATCCTGAATTCCTTGCATAATCATCTGTAAAGTTACTTTTTCTTGTTCTTTATCTTGCTTCAACATTGTCTGAATTAAACGTTGTCCTCCAGTTGGTGGAGATGCAGAGGTAGAAGTAGAAACACCAGATGATATTGGTTTCCTGCTCATTTTAATGCTTCCAAATCTTCAAATTCTTTTAATAACTTTTAATCCAACTGGTAGAATAGCCAATTATAATCCCAAATGGAAAAATCCAATAATAAAAGGCCCAAAACCAAAGAAGAAAAAGGAAAAAGGGAAGAACAAAGATCTTCAGGTTCTTCTAGACCCTAATCCAATTACGAAGTAGTCCACCGTAAAAAATGAAAAATAGAGAGAGAAAAAAACCCCAAAATAACTTTCTTCCTTTCTTGAAGGGAGATGGCATTTTACCTTCATTTTGGAGATTTGGTAGAATTTCTATTAAAATCTCCCACTCCTATTTTCTGTCTGTTCTTTCCTCATTTTCTGCAGAAACCACAGAGTTATTTTCCTACATTAAAATCTCTTTCTGCATCCTTGTTGCTGTAGGTCAGAAGGAGTTAAAGATAGCCCTCACTGCTCTCCAGGGATATGAAGCAAAGGACATCATTCTTCTTAATTAGAGCTTTTCATATGGACTATGACTGAAATCACCTTTGTTGCTTTTTCTAGCTCTCACTTGATTCTAATTAGGCCCTTTGGAACATTAACCCTGAGCGTTTTTCTTCCTCATGATTCATGTCATGAAGAAGGAAGGTGGGCATGACAGGGGACCGAATTTGCTTACATATATGTGACAAATAGGACAGTCTGATTCTAAAGAAATACAACTAAAATTTTGTTTATATCTCTATATTACTAAGCCTCTTGTTTCTGTAACCTTTAGATGGGTCAAACAGTACATCACCAGGCAACAATTTTTTTTCCAATGAACTAACTTACCAAATGTCTTCAAAATCCAAGATCAATTATCCTCTGTGTTAGACATTTGGCAGATTTGTGGTTGCTTCAATGGTATTGCACTGTCACACCATTGCCTGGAAATTCAGTAGAGCAGTCCTGCCCTAGCCCTGTCTTTGGCCACTGGAGAGTAGGTAGACAAAGATAAGTGTAATGGTATGATAGCTAAATAAACTAAAAGAAAAATTCAAGAAAACATAAGCAACATACAATTGAAATATGAATCCCCTAAAATAAAATAAATCACAGCCTAATTCAGAACTGCAATGCAATTATGTGGAAAGAGACTGATCTATTTGTCCAAAACTGGAAAAAAAAAGGGCAGAAAATGCAAACATAGAATTCCCAAGAATACTAATTATAATTTGCCAGGGTCATGTAATATTAGATTGTATTTCCCTAATGGCAAATCCTAGAAACACAAAGAAAATCAAGAAACAATTATCAGAAGCGCTATATATGACTAGAAAAATGCTTGTGTGTATGTGTGTGTGTGTGTGTATGCATATGGGTTTGTGTGTGTGTGTATGTCCATGTGAATCAGTTCATTGCATTTGTCCAGTTTAATGAAAAGGATTTTTGTTGTTGTTGCCTGGACTCTTATTGGCATTGACTCTTATTAATATTTTCAAAAGAGAAATTTTATTCAGATGCAAACTTTGAGTGGTACAGCATGGGAAAAACAGACAAATATGTTTATGGAATTTTCAACAACTGTCATGCTCACTTAAAGGAGAATAAAAGCTCTGTTGTATTAATTATGTTATATGCAACTCCTTTAAGACAACTTAATGATAGCCTAATTACTTCTAGTTATGAACTAAGGAAATATCAGAGTGGCAAGTATGCATATTCATAGTAGTGTAGTCATTATTAGATAACCCAAACTATAAAACTCAATTATTATTTTTTTAAATTGTCCTGGGCCAGAGTCTCCCCTGCAAACATCACCAGAGTCAATTATGAGAGAAGAGGTCAGGAATAATATATTGGGATGAATCACAGAAAACCATGATCAATTATGTCTAGGCAGATATAGGACTCAGCATTTTTTTTTGAATTATCTTCTGGGAAACAGAAGAAACCAAATTCATAGTTTCAATCTAATTTCCTGAACTGAAGAACAGAGTGTTGAACATACTTTATAGCAGTTCTGAAACATCTCCTTAGTATTGTGTTCATTTTCTACTTAAATCTAAATGCAGCGCTAAATTGATGTGGAGAATCCCATTACTACACTTACTTGGCACAAGACCATTCCTGAGCATGACAACATTTTCTCTTTTTAAAAAAATGTAAATTAATAAAACATATTGCAATTAGCCTACAAGTGCTAACTTTTACTAAACCCTGTAATTAGTAAATATGCCTTTTCACTTATTGTCTTGGCAACATTTAGTTTGATCTAAGAAAACTTTTTAGCAACAGTCTTCTTGTGAGAAAGAATTCATGTCTGCATTTTATAACAGAGCTTGCACCTGTGTTGACAGACTGGCCATCTGTGTGATAGGAATTGATTCTTGGAATCAATCTCCTCTTATATTGAACAGGGTTCTCAGCAGCTGACAGGATGTAGACCTATAATACTTGTCTGTGATTAAGATAAAAATCAGTTTTACTTCTACTACGTCTCCCTCATGAATTCATTGCAAACCTGTGCCAGACAGTACTACAATATTATCAGACTTCTACATCAAACTTTGTAACTGTGCTAACTCAACATGTTAAACAGATCTATATGTGAGCCTCAACTGGCAGGTTATGGTGAAACATAATTTATAACCAACAATGTTTGGATTTGTGTAACATGCTAAAAAGCTAATATGATTAGGACTTAGCGTGTTGCATGAATGTACTCCCTGCAGCCACCATCTTATGGGAATCAGTTCTTATTTGACTGCCCACTGACTTGTGACACCCATCCTAAAAAATACATTTTCTATCAAGTGAATTTTCAAATACTGCTTTGCATTATCTTTTCTGTTTAACTTTCTGTACATTTTACAATGTTTTGACTTTGTATACAAGTAAAACGTTGTATGTGAGTCCTGTAAATAGGTTAAACAGATTCATTTCATTGTTGCTGTTGTTTTTATGTTGTGCCTTGGGTGGCTTTATAGGCAAGTGCTCTCCATGCGACCCTGTCAAGCACAGCTCCTTTCAATTCTTTATATGTTCAACTTTGCATCAGATTTGATGTTATCAAGCCATTGTGTCTCTTGTTTTCCCCTTCTTCTTTTTCCACTAACCACTCCTAGCCTCCTTGCCTTCTCCAATGAATTTGCAGGCATGGCATGGCCAAAGTAAGTCAAATGTAGTCTTGTGATTTTAGCTTCTAGTGATATGTCTGGTTTTATATGATTTAATACCTGTCTGTTAGTTACTCTTGCTGTCCATGGTATATGCTGTAATTTATACCAGCACCAGAGTTCAAAGGCATCAATTCTTCTACTATTAGCCATTCTTAGCTTCATTTCATTACAAGTTTGACATCTTGAAAATTGAAAAATTCAGCATTGGATTGGGTCTCATATTTGTACCCAATCTTAAGATGCTCATGAGTATCTACACTTCCAAGAGAGAAAGTCCTTTAAGATCTCCCAGTACAGTAAGGGGCTCAATCTTCATAGAGCATAGCCAGCCAGATAATTTCAGTTAACTATTTCTAGAGCTGACTTCTATTCATGGCTATCAATAAAAATAGCTGGAGTTTGCAGGATTGAGCTAGAGAAATGGCAAAAATTGTGGTCTCAAAATTATAAAATGACAATGTCAACAGCATATAAAGAAAATTTGTACAAGATGTTTTACAGATGGCATTTTCCCCCGACAAAAATAGCAAGAATGTTCAAGAACAAATCTGAAAAATGTTGGAAATGTCATCAGACACCTGGCTCACATTACCATATGTGGTGGACTTGTGCAGATGCTAAAATATATGGACTAAAATCCACACGTGGTTGTAAAAAATGACAAAAAAACCATATAGATTTGAAACCAGAGATATTTTTATTGGGAATTTTATCTGAAATATACAGTGAAGACTTGAAATACCTGATTGTAAATGTATTAACAGCGGCTAGCATTGTATTTGCTAAAAACTGGAAAAATGAGAAAATACCATCACAGGAGGAAATCATTAAGAAAATATTGGAATGTGCTGAAATGAGTAGATTGACATTTGAAATTAGAGAACAAGATGATAAACAATTTCATAAAATTTGGGATCTATTCTATCAATGGTTAGATAATAAAATATAGTAATGAAATATGTAGACTTTTAGAAAATAATAAATATATAAAGATGTATTCTTTTCTAATTATATCTACAAAATGATTCTAGGATAGATCTGGGATGATGATACAAATTGTCATAAAACAAATTAAGTAAAATATGATCATTTTGGAAAACATCAATGAATAAAAGTATAGTCAATAATGATTTTAATGTATTTAATAATGATATTAATGTATTTAATATATTGATTGAAAATACGAGATTATTTACAATGTAATTATAATTGAAGACTATGAAATGGAAGCACAAAACAATTTGTAAACCAACCAGCACACTGTATGTACATATATGGAAGATGATTCAATGTTTTTATGTTTTGTTTGTTTATGTTTGTTTTAAAAACCAATAAAAATTAAAAATAAAATAGCTGGAGCTAAGGAGCTAAGGAATGCATAACTTTTGGGCATTTTGAGTACCAAGCAGAGCATTCTACCTGAGCAAGCTTGTGTTGCATTGTATATACTGTGATGTATTTAATGCTGTGTAGAGATGGGGGCCTAGTTTGTATAACATATTAAACTATTGTGTGGTTAAAAAAAAAAAAAAAAAAGATCTCCCAGTAATTCTATGTATCCTTCTGCTAGGAGAATAACAGGTTTCCTTATGCAGTTTAATAGCCATAGATTGCTAGCCTAAATGGGCCAGGGATCTGATCCAGTGGAGCATTGCTTATACTCTTACATTCTTCTTATAAAGCAATCACTGAGTGGTTCCCATAAAGTCTGTTCTGTTTAACTAAATTGAGACAGACCTTCTTGGTCGATGTGTGAAAATTCCACCTATGAAACACCATACAGATTGGGAAGAGAAAGAGTGCTTTTCATGCCTAAAGCAGAAAGGTAGGCAAAAAGAAAATTAGGCCCCAGGGCTGCAGTAACCAACCTGACAACCATCTAAAACAAGAGTAACAGTGACAACAGGAAAGGAAAAGAAATTCTGTTAAGTTTTGCGCATGGGCGCAAGGAACAGAGACAAGACGGTGAACAGTGAACTTCAACTCTTTATTAAACATTCTGAACAGAGCAAAACCCTAGGGCAGCAGCAGCCTTTTTATAGGCAAGCTGCTGATCTAGTAACCAATGAGAAACATGGAGCGTTAACCCCTTTAACCAATGAGAGTGGCTCGTTAACAGCCTGAACGGACCAATCCGATCTCACTATTATCGGCCAATCAGAAGTGCAGGATTAGAACCCTGCTATTCCTAAAGGTTTGATAAAACTTTATTTAAGCATTTTATTAGTTCATAACAAATTCAATGCAGGGTAGAAATTTTGCTTGTTAGAAGCATCTGTTCTCTCTAGTGCTGAAACAGAAATATGTACATAACACGTGGCATTTCTTGCAACAGTAGCAATTATGGCACTTTGGGGATGCAGATGAATATTTCAGAGGAATAAATATGCAGCACTCTGCTTTGTGAAAACAGATACATATTCAAAGGCTTGAATTTCTGGCAGAGTTCAGACAAAAGGGTTTGTAGGAATACAGCAGAGTAAGGTTTACAAGATTTTCTTTCTTCTGTCAAATATATTTTGCATGTGAAATTGCATGCAGGACCATCTTCTATATGAGCTACAGGAGAAAGATAACACAAGATTTGATTCAGAAATTTAGAAGGCAGTTTGCCTTCAATGGGGTCCATAATTCAGATCAAAATCATTTTTGCTTTGGGTGAATGAGCAGAGAGAATGTTCTCACCTAATTGATCTGAACTTCAAAATTGGATAGCCTTTATGCAAATAAATAAATAAAAAATCCAAAGCCAAACCAGCAACATGATTTGCAATTCTAGCACCCAAATCATTTTTTTCCAAATCGAATCTGATCCAATCTACACATCTATCTTCCCCAGGTAGAATGTTAATGCCATTTCTCTTAATTTCCTCCTTTATACTTATCAGACACACACTTGACATCAATAGGTTTCATTTCAGCTCATTGGCAAACTTCATGTGTTCATACAACATGCTAACTTAGCAAACCAGATTATGATTTAGTAGAATGTGTGAACATAACCATGATGTGAAGCAGTGGTGGGATTCAAATTTTTTTACTACTGGTTCTGTGGGCATGTCTTGGTGGGCATGGTTTGGTGGGTGTGGCAGGGAAAAATACTGCAAAATCCCCATTCCCTTCCCACTCCTGGGGGAAGGTTACTTCATTCCCTCCCCATCCCACCAACCTGCTTTCCAGCTCCATTCTCCTGTACAGAGTGACAAAAGAAGACCCAGCCAGGGAGGCAGAGAATCGCTGGGCACAGGCCCAGTCAGAGGTGGTATTTGCCGGTTCTCCGAACTACTCAAAATTTCTACTACCAGTTCTCCAGAACTGATCAGAACCTGCTGAATACCACCTCTGATGTAGAGATATTACATTGACAATCTTACACTGTCATGAGTTAGGAGGTATAACTAGATACAAGAAACGCTGTCCATGTTTTAGAGTTTTTGTTAGGTCTGTTTTTCAGAAAATACTTGGTGACATCTCTACTTGGAATCACCAAGAATGTTAGGGAAAGTAATGTAAATCATCCTATGATTCTGATAGGATAGATATGTCAAGATTCTGCCTGTTTTATAACCTCTGAGGCCTAAATAAATAACTAATAACTTCTCTGTAGAGAAGCAACTTCAAAAAGATAGCTTTGATTCTGGCTGTCGTAAAACTGTGGAGGAAGCAACTGGTGGTTAAGAGAGCCACCAGTGTTGTGTCATGCGCCTGAATGGAAATCATCCTTGGAAGCTTTTCAGAAAGATCCTGCCTTTATCTGTGATGATGTTGTTCTGTGTTGTTTAGAATATTTCATTAACATTCTTATTATATTAAAGCAAAATAATCAGCAATTTAATTAAATCAAGTGGGCAGGAAGGTGAGAGAAAGCTGATTAACTCCCTGAGGTTCCAGCCTACAGGATTATGATGAGGCAATATTAAATCACCATATAGTCATAGGGATTTTGGACTCATTCCAGTCTGATGAAGGGAAATCCCTGCAGCTAGACTGAAGCTACAACAGTTTTTTGCTTTAAAATGCCTATGTGTACTGAATATTAGTAGCTTTTCTCCCCTGCCCCCTTTCCCCAATCCACCTTACCATTCTTCTTTAGCAATACTAGTAATGTTCTTAATGTATAAATGAAAGTTAGCAAATTAACATTTATGAGAATCCCAGCAATGCTTGATGATTTACAGAACATATAGATTTCAGTCGATTAAACTGGAAGCCCCTGCCTTCCCAGACTCTTCAAATTTTAATCTCATTGAGCTAGAAGTAGGGCATGTGTGTGCATTCACACACACATTCTTGAAACAGGAACCTGAGCTGAACAATGACCAGTGAAACAAGATTCCATAACTCTAACAGAAAAGAGATTTACTCACAGGTAATGCATTTATAAGAAAGGGCAAACTCCCGCTCTTAATTAGCTGCATTGTATCAGGAGGATTGTCCAAGACCGTGTGTTCTCTGTATGTCCTAGCAGAACAGAATAACAGGGACTTTGGAGATCTTCTGGTACAACACTTGGCTCAAGCTATTCAACACCACCGACAATCCTGCTACCCTTCAAAAAGACCTCGACTATGTATCAGAGTGGTCAAACAAATGGCAACTTCAAATCTCAACAAATAAATGCTCTGTCTTACATATTGGCAAAAAAAATATATATCAGAAAATATAATACAAGCTGAATAGTCAAGACCTTGTTGATGATCCAAACTCTGTCAAGGGTCTTGGAGTACTCATCTCTAATGATCTAAGTGTTAGAGCCTACTGTAACTACATAGACAAAAAGTCATTAAGAGTTGTTAACCTAATCCTGCGTAGCTTTTTCTCCGGTAATATCATACTACTAACTAGAGCATACAAAACATTTGCTAGACCAATACTTGAATACAGCTCATCAGTCTGGAACCCTCATTACTTATCTGATACTAACACAGTTGAGAAAATCCAGAAATATTTTGCAGGAAGAGTTCTCCACTCCTCTACTTGTTGCAGAATACCTTATGCCACCAGACTTGAAATTTTAGACCTAAACAACCTAGAACTACACCACCTTCAGTCTGATCTAAGTATAGTACATACAATTATACATTGCAATGTTCTACCTGTCAATGAATACTTCAGCTACAACCATAACAATACAAGAACAAACAATAGCTACAAACTTAAGGTAAACCACACCAAATTGGATTGCAGGAAATACAACTTCAGCAATAGAGTGGCCAATATCTAGAATACTCTACCTGACTTCCCCAAACCCCAAAAACTTTAACCTTAAACTGTCTACTATTGACCTCACTCCTTTCCTAAGAGGTCTGTAGGGGGTGTGCATAAGCGCACCAAGATGCCTACTGTCCCTGTCCTATTGTTTCTTTTTTTTCTTATATGTATCCATTTCATGTATTCATAACCATGCTTATACTTATATCTGTTATGATCGCTTGACAAAATAAATTAAATAAAAATAAGCAGGAAACCTTATACCAGAGGTCTCCAAATTTGGCAACTTTCAGACTTGTGGACTTCAACTCCCAGAATTCTCCAGCCAGTCTTCTGATTTTTGTGCTTGACCGTATCAGTCCATCCATTAGGGTCTTTCTGAGAAAAGGATCACATCCTTCATATGGACCTATATTAGTGTTGTATGTAGATAACATTGAAGAAAGTACATATTTAAAAAAAGAGTAGATACCATTCAATCAGTGGAGAGTTCAAGAGAAAGAAATGACAAAGTAACTTACTCTTGAATCAATTTGAAATAAGGTACAAAGAAAAACTCCTCCTCCTCCTCCTCCTCCTCCTCCTCCTCCTCCTCCTCCTCCTCCTCCTCCTCCTCCTCCTCCTCCTCCTCCTTCTCTTTCCATATCTAAATCAAACTTTAAACTGCCAGAATGAAGCCACTTTCCTGGCTTTTGTTGGCCAAAGGTAAGACATTATTGATACATGTTTCTGGTAGTAGCCAACATACTAACAGATGGCTCTGGTTCTGTGTCTCTCCACATTCACATCGTCTGTTATTATCTGGTAAAAACTTGACCATATTGGTTTTGAAGGCAAGCTATTCCATGGGTTAATTGTGCCTGGGAGGACAGATAGACAGAGGAATCCACCTCAGATTTGCTTTTTTAATTGTGTACCATTGAATCAGTCTATCCACTACTTTAATAAAGAAAAAGCAACAGGTTTTTACATGGTTTTTATCTATACCAGTTGTCACCTAAATTTTGGTAGGTCATGAGATACTGGACAGTCTGTGCTGAGATGAGGACCTTCAATGAATCCAAGCACTGAACTGTTTTGACAAGTTCATTGGCCATTTATCTTCCTACAAAGTAGTAGCTGAAGATAAGTCATACAGATACCTCCACTTTTTAGGTTTTCAATGGAAATAAGTTATGTCAGTTGAAAAAGAGAAGGGGGGTGGAGAGAAAGAGAAAGGGAGAGTGGAGAAAAGGAAAAAATTAAAACAAAAATAAGAAGCCCAGGAAAGTTCTTATAATCAGCTGTTGGTGACATTTGAAAAAAAGACTTCTGTATCAAGTGTGTCTTTCACAATTTGGTCAACTGAATTTTGACCAGAGGTTGATGAACCCAATCCAGTAATGCCTTATGTTGAACAATGGCTCCATCAAAGGAAGAAAGGGTCTCATGCATATTCCCAGAGAGAGGTATATGGGTGGTTTTTATAAGCCAAATGTGGATTTGTAGCATTTACTGTCATAAAGCTAGAACTCCTTTTAACTAAATTAAAAAAAAATCCATGCAGGCATTTTCCGTCAAAATTGGGAAGTCCAAGGTGAAAGCAGATTTAGTCTTTTCCATCTACAGCTGGATGGTTAGAATGATTGAGGTGGATTTGTGTTTCTCCTAGAAATGGAACTCTTTATTAGTTAGAGTTTTACCATATTTCAAATTTAAAATTTCCCACGCGCCCCGTTGCATTCTCTTTCTGTCTGTCAATTTGTAATAGAATGAGATGTATGAGGTGACATGAGATAGAAGGAAGCACTCATTTACATTTCTTCAGAATTTTTAGTTACTTCTACAGTTCCCAGTTTCCAGCTTTTGTATAGAAATATCAGCACAATATTCTATTGTTTCCCTTACTCATTCACTATGCTGTGATTCACTAGTAAGATATGAAAAGAACATGTCTCCATCTTCCCAGGAAAGAAATGTGAAAGTAAGAATGTTTTGGCAGCCTTTCCAGGAAAAGTCCAATGATGAAGCAGATCAGATGTGCTAATTCTACTTTATCGTAATGATACATTAACAGAATCTTGCAATATGGAAAGTACAAAACTCCGGCCATCTCTTTTTCATGCCTGATAAGTTAGCGGGATCCTTTCCTGAGTTTCTTTCTCTGCCTATTATACAGCTGCAGGCTCCGTCCATGTCTGATCATTGTCTGGCCAGCATTTTTCTCTGTCTTCCAAGGTCATTTCCTCATACTATTACACATATTTGAAGAGGCACTACTGTACCCTATTAATTTTATTACCATGAAGCTTAATTGATAACTAGATTGTTTATCCATTCTAATTGTCCTTTTCTTTCTAATCAGACAGCATATTAAAGCTATATAATTATACCTCATCCAAAGGACAAGTTCTAAATCTAACCCACCCACAGCTATAAATGTTTACTCTTTCTCAGCTTAGATTACTTCATGGGTTTATTATTGTAGAAGAGAGAGGGGAATTTTAGCCTCACTGATTCGAGCTCCTGGAAGAAAGATTGGTTGCAGATCTAATAAATCAAAACACAAAACACACATATATAAATATATATGATTAATCAATTGCTTCTTTTTAGTTACTATGAAATTATTAGCCCTTGGGGCACTCTACATTTTAATTGATACATCTTTGCCACCTGAATGTAAGCTATCTTTTTAGCGATGGGAATATCCAAGTTATTTATTTAATTTCCTTCAAATGCATACTATGCCTTTTTGTTACTAGCCCTTTTCCAAAGAAACCATTTCAGATCAATTGAAAGAATAAATTTCAGAATATAAACATTAAAAGTTTTTGGCAGACCTGCTTCTTCCTTAAAAAGACCCTCAAATCCCGCATTTCATTAAGTTTTGAGCTTTCTACCTCTGCTCTAACATTCTTCCATGTCCCATATGCTCTATTTGGTCTGCTGCCCAAACCATTTGTTGCCTGGAGCCCGTATCTCATTCTCAAACACATCTTCAAAAGCTGCTGTGAGACATTTGAAAACCCAAAGATAACATATGTCACAAGTTTTGCTTTGAGAAGCAATCTGAAACTGTGGCAGCCAAATATACACTGCACACCACTTCTGCATTACACAGTCACAAGTTCCCAGGAATCCTTTTACGTCTTTGTAGTCAGATTGTGGAGGAGGGAAGTTGACTCAACTAACATATGGCATGGTGTGCAAATAGGCCTTTTTGGTGGGAGGGAAACTTTCTTTTATTCTGATCCTGAGCCAAGCTTTAAAAGGTTTGGTTAACAGGAAGTTCCTTGAATTTTGGGGGAGCTGACAAAGAGAAACAGAGTGGGTTGCTCGTCAATCATTCCCTAAGGCTGCAGTCCTTTCATATATCATCTGGCAACTGTTTCTGTAATAGATGCAGGATTCATTTCAACACCTCTCTAGTCCAGCTTCCTTGTCAAATTCCGAAGTCATTGTTTGAAGTTGTGTGAAGTAGAAAAGCTTCAATGTGTATGGTGAATACCTTCCGAGCCCTCAGTTTTCTGTTGCTGCTCCTTCTGGATGTGGTTCTCCAGGTATCTAATTCTAAAAAGGAAGGTTTACAGCTAACAAAGGAGGACACTTTTCTCAATACCCTTCCCAGTGATGATACTTCACAGAATAATAGAGTTGAAGAATGTAAGGATTGGGTAGGAATATAGAGGCATCTCTCACGACCAAGTCAGTTGTATTGTTCTACAAAAGTCCTCTGTTGCCATCTTCCCTTTCCCCTTTCCCCTTCCTCCATTTCTTTCCTCTCCTCTCCTCTTCTTTCCTAATATCAGATTTAGTTTTCTGTTTTTACATAACAATAACTATCAGCCTATGCAGAGGTTTTCATGCAGTGACTTATAGTACTTTCTTTAAATTGTTTGTTTAATATGGCCATGCCAAGGTAGCTACAATTATGGAAGCTGAAGCTGAATTTCATCTGGAAGGTAAGGGATTAGGGAAGACAAAATAAAAAGAATCTGAGTACATTACAATAGGAATAACTAAAAAGTACTT
This sequence comes from Hydrophis major, assembly GCA_033807585.1. NCBI lineage: Eukaryota > Metazoa > Chordata > Lepidosauria > Squamata > Elapidae > Hydrophis > Hydrophis major. Next base: position 12,401,497 of record CM066338.1, read on the forward strand.
ACATGGACATATAATTAATGAATGCAATAATAATAATACATATTAATATAATATAATATTAACCTAAGATTCTTACGAATCATTCTTCTGGCTTATTATTATAAGCAACCTGACTCCATAACTTCCTGGCCCCTCTATAATGGAAAACAATCATAGATATATGCGTTCTTCTCATAAAAGACATTCTGATAGTCCATGGAGTGAAACCATGGTTATGTATGTTGATGTGTGACTTTTCCTTTTTATGAAGTAAAAGAGAATGGAAAATCATCGGTGAACCATTTCTGTAAATCTCCAGCAGTTTGACTCTAGCAGTCTGACTCCATTTCATTGGCTTTCTACAAATAATTAAAAACTCAATTATTTCACAGAATTTTTGGAGAAATGGCTAAGATCATCAGACTGACTGCTATTCTTTGGTTTCCCTATCTGCTTTATCATATTTATTGTATTGTTGATGTGAACTGTTGAGATTCTTTAACTGCAAGGAAATATAAATCTAATGAATAAAGGGACAAGTTAACAAATATGAAATTTTGACTTGATATATAGTCAGTTTATATTTGCAGATTTTCCCATAATATCACACTTTTATCTGACACATTATTTTCCTAATGTACTAGCTGTTCAGGTAAATTCCCTAAGAAATCTTTTACATATAAATCTCTGATACTACTCTTTGGTATGTAAATGTCCTCAGTACAGGATTTTATGGCAGGAAAGTTCTTATTTCAATATGAACCTTTTAAAAGCACAACTTTTTTTCCCTAAAATTAGCTATCACAAAAACATATCTGTGCATGTTTTCAGATTTCTCTCTCCAAAAATGGACACGTAGATTCTAGGAGAGTTTACTCGGTCTTGCAAATTTACTACTTTAAAAAGCTACAGTGGATCTCCAATTTCCACATCTATGTCTCTTCCTATTGACTGACCTTCCTATGAAGTGGTGTACTTCCATTAGTCAGTTCTTATCAACAACTCTTTAAAGATCCTTGGAGCATTTACCAGCACTACCTTGGCTTTCTTACATTTACTCCATATGATTGCAATTTGGCTTTACTATATTGATTGCCAGAAAACTGTTGTAACGAAACACAACTTTCAAAAGTCATTTGATTTTTTGGGGGGTTTCAAAATCATGCCTTGAAGTTCTTCTTCCTCTAATGATGAAGGGTAAAGGAACATCTTCCAAGCTCTTTATTCCTAAACAAGTATAAGACCATTCAAAAAACGTTGGAATATTGCACAGTTGTAACAAACAGGATTATGCAAATTGCATCCTTGTAGTAATACCATAAGCTCCATCTAGGAACATACTTGATTTTTAGCCTGATCCCACAGGCAAATGCAATAGTAACCAAGAAATTTCCAGCATTGCTTTCTGTCTAGTGGTGGCAAAGGAACATCCTCCCTCGCTCCCCCTCTCTCTCACACACACACAGAGCACACTGCATGAAGTGGAAGACCACACTCAAATATTATGATAGCCATCAGTGTACTCTCTTCACTTATTTCAGGTGTGGACGTGAACAGCAATATAAGAATGTTACCTTTCTCTGTCACCCTCACTAGAAATTGCTTCATATCTATAGTGAGTTATATGCAGAGCATACCACTTTTCTGGTTTAGCCTTTGGCTTTTTCAGAATTGATTAGCTGATACATTTTGTTTTCACCGAGGAAGTGCCTACACAAAATAAGCTTTCAGAGAGGGGAGGGGGAAAAGGCCCTATTGATTTCTTCTGTACTGTGAGAAAGTGCCTTCTTTTCTATTGTCCACGTTTCAGCAACACTTCAGTTTCTTTAGAGTTAGCCAAGCCAGGTGACCTTCAGATAGATAGTGAATTTCATTTGATCCTGCCATTCCACTGGATGCTAAAAAGTATTGCTTTCTAGTGAACTTGCTTCTTTTCTTCCAGCAAAGAAATGAGATTGATTCTCCAAATTATCCCTCTATTTGTTACCTATATATATTCCATCTAAGGTGACATACTTAGATGTAGAAACCTAGGAGACTGGACTATTCTAAATTCAACTACATTATGTTTGTTAACCAAAAGTGGGCTTGCAATTGCTCAAAAGTGGGCTTGCAATTGCTCAAAAGTTTACTTCCTTGTCCAAAAAAACTTTCTATCTTATTCTCAAGGTATTCATCAGCCAGGAAAAGAAAAAGAGAAGAGAAGAGAAGAGAGAAGAGGAAAAAGAAGAGAAGAGAAAAGAAACTTTTCTTGAAGATTTAAAACTACTTTTTTGTTGGAAGTGGTTCATCCTGGTAATGCTGTCTTCTATGGATGGATACATTTCAGCTGCAAAAATCTAGGTAATTTGTTCCTTTGATAGAAATTTTAACAGCAAATTCTCTTTCATCTAATTGAGTGTGAATTGATAGGAAAAATGTAACAGCCTTTTCCCTCTGCAGTGCATTACCAATTCCCTTCTAAAACTAAGCGTAATCAGAATGACATCAAGAAATTATCTTAATACACATATATTATCTTCATATACTAATTTCTTAGAATTAGATAGCTCAAATACACTTTTTTCTTCCCAAATTTTCTCAGTCATTAGCATCATATTTCTTGTAAATGAAACAACAATTTGCAACCTCATTGTCCATAAAGCAATGGGCCAAAAAATGACAAACAACCAGAAATGAGTTTGTTAGATAGTATGGAATAGATATTTCCCCCTCTTCTTTCCTTCTTTGAACAAGTTGGAACGATGCATCAATAGTACTATGGTATGTATTTTCTAATGAACTTGTATGATAATGCATACATAATTTAAAAATAATACAATCTTTGGAGCTCCTTTCTTAAATTCAAATAGCTCTATGAAATAAGTGATGTAATTATCATAGATAGAGAGTAGTATCTTCTATCACGATGATTTCGGGTAACAATATATATTTCTTTAGCGGGGAATGGCATGATTTTCTAAAACCTACGAGTAAAGAGTGGCTCTCAGCCTATTCAGATTGTTATAGTCATCATGTTTAAAACATGGCTTGGAAATGTTTCTTTTTTTTAAAAAAAAAGAAAAACAATATATTTGAGGAATAAAATTATACATGTACTGTATATGAAAAATAGCAATTCTTTTTGTTTTAAGAAATCTAAATACACTTTCAGCTCTAGTTTTATTGCTCTGTTATTCCTTCCTCTTCCACTTTGACACTGTAATTTAACAGTGAACTTTCTGGATCTCTTGTAAAGTTTAAGAGCCTTTGAAAAACAAAAACAATCTCTTCAAGAGACTAGCCAAATGCTACTTCAATTCTGTATGGGCACATTGTAATTATACTGACATGTACATTAATTTAACACACACAAACAATCCATAGTTACTGGAATTGTTCGTTACCAAATGGTACGACAGCTTGAGATATTTTAAGAAAGAAATAACAAGAGATCTAGAAAATTATGTATGTATATGTAGGTATTATGCATATGTTTGTGAGTGTGTGTGTCTCCTTTTCCAGAATTTTCTCCAATGTCCAAAGATCAATCCCACCTGGATTTGCCTATTTATTTTGAGAAATTTAATCTAATGGCAAATGATGATATTTGCAAATATTTCCCAAAATCGTTACTAAGGAGTGTCTTCAAAGAATGGCTGAAGGCAAAGGAAATGGATTGTTTTGTCAAAGTGTCTAGGCTATGACAAAACACGCAGAGGTTATAAGAAGGAAGGATAGTGGGGAGGAACTGAATGGATGTAGGATTGGAAATCACCAGATTTTGGATGGATGCGTAGGTAATGGATAGAGAGATGTGGGACCGGTGTGCAGTCTAGAAGGTCACCCATGATTTGTAAATCTTGCCATGGCTAGGAGGGCTTTTCCATCCATCCATCCATCCATCCATCCATCCATCCATCCATCCATCCATCCATCCATCCATTCATCCACCCATCCATCCTTCCTTCCATCCATCCATCCAACCATCCATCCATCCATCCGTCCATCCATCCATCCTGCTAGTTGTACCCATTCCTGGATTGAAAGGCCCTGTTCACATTCTCTCATGCCTTTGTGACTCTTATTTAGGTTACTAAAATGACTTTTGAAGACCATTAGAAAGATACAATTGACATTACAGGGATTCATGAGTTTTCTTTCTCTTCTCAGTGCTCCCACTTCCTTTATTGTATTTGTTGTTTTTAAGGATGTTTGGGCAGCCAAGTTCATTTGATAAGGCATATGAGACATATTCTTTTATATTTGAATAATATAATATATATAATATTCTATAAATATTTAAATATTTTTTAGTAAAACCCAAAGTGCTGCATAAGTTTACTTTTTGTGTAATTGTGCAAAGGAAAGCAAAACATTGCAAATGAACTGCAGAATGAAGTGTATTTGGCAGGATAGTTTAATCTGTTACTTATTCTATTTAACATGTCAATAAATCTAGTCAAGACTTTACAAGTTCTTTTCCATAATCTACCCATTGAGCTGGTAAGATCTCTATATTTTGAATATTTTTTTCCAATTGTTTTTTCCAATTCTACTGTCAGGTTTACTATCATCATCTACAAAAAATAATGTTTTCCACATCTATAGTATATTTACTCATTTCTTTACAGTTCCTGTTATATGTAGTGTGTTGTGTCATAAATAACAAATTGATGTATGAAAATTCCATAAAATTTTAACACCATTATTTTCAACCATTTTTCAGTTTTGTGATTATATCACATTTGGGAAATTTGGAAATTATAATTTTTTTTTTGCACAGATGTCAAATGATCATTCTGGCTTCTCTATTATGATGTTGCTTATTGTCAGTCTGAACAATTTTGTTGCATCTAATAATGATGTGATCCATAGTTTCATCTTTTCCTTTATCATTTGCAGTTGTTTGATAAATGTTGAATCCTTGATTTCATCATGTCTGTTTACAGTGCTTGTTCCTGAGCTACAAAAATTAATCCTTTGTATCTTCCTTTATAAAGCCAGCTTGTTAACTATTTTCAGTTTCTGTTTCTTTTCATTTTATTTTCAGGCTTTTTTGTTTTGTTTTGTTTTGCTTTAATGTATTGGTTACATACAATGGCTTACTTCTCCCATTTTCTAAACAATTTCCCATAATCATTGTTATAGATTTTTTTTTTGCTTCCGCTACTTTCAAGATGTTTTTCTTTGCAAACTCTGGTGTGCATTTGTCTTTGTTGTCTTGATATAATCATTTACTTGATATTTTCCTTTTTAAAGCCTTCACTTTGCCTGCAGAATAACAATCTGCTATTGTTATAATTACGTTGTATTTTTGTTGTTCTGTTTCTGCTTCACACACAGCTTAATTTGCCTAAGCTACCAGAGGTGGCAATCAGCAGGTTCCGACCAGTTCTGGAGAACCAGTAGTGGAAATTTTGAGTCGCTCTGAGAACCAGTAGTAGAAATTTTGAGTAGTTCGGAATGGTGTTGTGTATGCAATAAGATTAATAAAGTATGAACTTGGAGTAAGTGCAGGGTTCTGGCCCTGCACTTCTGATTGGCTATTAAGCAGCCGGACCAGATTGGCCTGTTCCGGGGAATCCGATTGGCCCTTAACAGAGAGTTCTTATTGGTTATAAGAGCTAGCGTCCCTAGCTCGTTATTGGTTAAATGTTACAGGGTTTGCCTATATAAGGCAGGTTTTACTGCTGTTGAATTGAAGAAGAAGTCACAATGTAAATAAAGAGCTGAAGTTCACCGTTCAGAGGCTTGTCTCCATTCTTCTCGCCCATGCTCAAAACATAACACTGGAGACGAGGATGGGATATGGAGATATCTGAACCAACGAAACCGAGCACGTGACAGACGACGCCAACAATGGAACCATTTCCGGCGGTATCGTACCACCCGCTCCATTCAATCCAACACAAGAAGACTGGGAGTCTTACATGGATCGTTTCCAAATGTTCCTAGAGACGAACAACTTAAAGGACGCCACACCAGGAAAGAAACGGGCGGTGTTCCTAACGCATTGCGGTCCAACCGTATTTAAGATGGCTAAAGCACTAGCCAAACCCCGAGAAGTGAAGGCCATGGATTGGGACGACCTCGAACCTATCCTGCGAGACCACTATGCCCCGACCGTGCCTACGCTCGTGAGACGCCACAAGTTTTATCAAAGAAGCCAGCAAAAGGGAGAAAGCATGGCCGGCTTCATAGGAGACCTCCGAAATTTGGGAGGCCTCTACGGATTCACCAATCTAGAAGAAGCACTAAGAGATCGCATAGTTCTGGGATTAGATGCACCAGGCGTCCAAAGCAAGCTGATGGCGAAAGGTGACATCAGCCTTGCTGATGCCATCGCCGATGCTACTGCAGCAGAAGCAACCAGGAAGTCGGCTGCACAACTACGCCGAAACCGCGCTCCGGTACCTCCACCGACAAGAGACATTTTATCCAAGTCAGAAGAACAGCTCGCAATGACGCACCACGAGGACCTCTCTTTATTGTCAGACAGTGACGAAGAAGGGGTCCATTGACTGCGGTCCGACCGGGACCATCACCAGAAGCCCTTACGCCCTTGCGCTGGCTGTGGAGCCAACCATGCCAGGTCCGAATGCAAATTCCGCAACGCACTCTACCATGAGTGCGGGAAACGAGGCCACATCGGATGGGTCTGCCGCAGCTTGCCTGGACCCAGCCAGGCCTCAAAAGGGACTAACTACCGCCAATCGACAGGAAACCGTCCTGTAAGGCGAGAGCCAGTAAACCACTCCTACAGAAATCGAGCTTTGCAGAGAGAAGAGGCTCATCATACTATCACTATCGGTCACGCCTCAGCCTTGGACACTAAGAAAATCTGAGTCATGGTAGCCATCGAGAACCAACCTTGCCACATGGAGGTCAACTCGGGATCGTCCCTCTCGATGGTATCTTGGAAGACACTCAAGCAACTCATCCCCACAATTCAATGCCAAGATCTCCGCTTCCAACGCCTCATCCTCAAGGATTACCAGGGGAATCGAATTCCCGTCATCGGGTCCTGTAGAGTCCGAGTCTCCTTCAAGAAGCACACAGCGTACTTACCTTTAACGGTCATCGATAGAGATAGGCCTAGCCTACTGGGCCTCCAATGGTTCGCGCCACTCAGCATTGAAGTGGCCGGTGTAAACCGAGTTGGTGGCTGTGACTGGGAGGAAGACCTTATCTATGAGTTCAGGGACGTCTTCGCGGACAGCTTAGGCGAGTACAAGGTGACCCCGATCTCATTTAGCTTAGATCCAAAAATAGCTCCCATTCGCCTAAAGCTCCATCGTGTTCCGTTTGCCTTAAAATCGAAAATCGACGAACAACTCAACAAACTGATAGCTCAGGGGGTGTTGGAGCCCATCGATCACTCCCCGTGGGAAACCCCTATTGTAACACCCATTAAGCCAGATGGGTCAATCCGAATTTGTGGGGACTACTGGGCCACTTTGAACCACGCCCTGCAGCAGAACGCATATCCAGTTCTGGTGGTGCAGCACCTCTTCCATTCCCTGGGGGGCGGGAAAGTTTTCGCTAAATTGGATTTAGCTCAGGCATATCAGCAATTACCAGTAGATGAAAAAACGGCACAGGCCCAAACTATTGTGATGCACCAAGGTGCCTTTAAATGTACCCGGCTGCAATTCGGAGTAAGTGTAGCCCCGGGGATTTTTCAGAGCCTTATAGAAAGGTTATTGCAAGGGATTAAGGGCATGGTCCCCTATTTTGATGATGTATTAATTGCAGCCCCTACAAAAAAAATCTTACAGGACCAGTTAAAATTAGTCCTAAAAAAATTCCAAGAGGCCGGTCTTAAGGTTAAAAAAAAACAAATGTAAATTGTGTACTGACAGTGTTAAGTTTTTAGGGTACCTGATTGATAGCCAGGGCATTCACCCTACCGAAAGTAAATTAAAAGCGATCAAAAATGCTCCCAGGCCACGAAACAAGGCCGATCTCCAGGCGTTCCTGGGCCTCATCAATTTTTATAATATATTTTTACCACACAAAGCAACTGTCGCTGAACCGTTACACCGATTGTTAGATAAAAAACCAAATTAGCTATGGGGTTACTGTGAAGAACAGGCGTTCTGAAATGTTAAAAAACTGCTCACTTCTGACTCTGTACTCATGCAGTATAACGAGACTTTGCCGTTAGTTATAACCTGTGATGCATCGCCTTTCGGGGTGGATGCCAGTTTGAGCCACGTACTGCCTAATGGGAACGAAGCCCCTGTTGCATATTTTTCAAGGACTCTTTCAAAAACAGAACGGAACTATGGACAAATTGATAAAGAAGCCCTAGCAATTGTCTCAGATGTGAAAAGATTTCACGAATACGTGTATGGTAGGGTTTTTACTATTGTGACTGACCACAAACCTTTATTAGGGATAATTGCCGGAGATAAGCCAACTCCCTACCTATTATCCCCTAGGATGACCCGATGGTCAGAATTCTTAGCTGCTTATAACTATCGGCTGCAATACCACCCGGGGAAAGCCATTCCCCACGCCGACGCATTGAGCCGAGCACCGCTTCCAGAGGCTCTCGACGATCCGGCACCAATGGTAACCACGGTGCAAATCGAGCCACTCAACTCGCCGCCACTGACTGCCCGAGATATCGCGAGAGAAACCAAATGCGACCACACCCTAGCATGAGTCCTAGGCTGGGTAGAACGCAGATGGCCATTGGACCAGTTATCAGATGACTTCACACCATTCAAGTCTCAACAAATCGAGCTCTTCTCCCAGAAAGGCTGTGTCATCTGGGGCGATAGAGTCGTTATCCCAGAACGGCTCTGAAAAGCACTACTGAGAACTTTGCACGATGGCCACCCTGGCATTGTGTGAATGAAAGCCCTTGCACGAAGCTACACATGGTGGCTGGGCATTGACAAGCAAATCGAACAGTGGTTATAGCTTGTCCCAAATGCCAAGAAGTCAGCAACGCCCCACCAAAAGCCATGCCTACTGAATGGGAGACACCACGTGGACCCTGGTCCCGAATTCACCTGGACTTCGCGGGGCCAACCAAAGGCCACACTTTCCTGCTTACCATTGACGCCGACTCGAATTGGCTCGAAATTCATCGCATGACGACTACAACCTCCGAGGCAGTTATCAAAATTTTAAACAGACTCTTTGCAACCCACGGATTACCAGACGTCCTGGTATCCGATAATGGCCCAGAATTTACTGCACTAGCGTTCAAGCAGTACCTCGCTGACCGCGGCATCCACCATGCGCTCACCTTGCCTATGCACCCTGCGACCAATGACCAAGCAGAATGCATGGTCCAATTTGTGAAGAAAACCTTGCAAAAGGTAGACTACGACAACATTGACGACAAGGTCAATCAAATCCTCTTCTTGCAACACATCACTCCACATAGCATCACCAACAAAACTCCCGCTGAACTGCTAATGGGACGAAAGCTCCGCTCCCACCTCGACCGGTTGCACCCGGCTTACGAACTGGAGAAACCACTAGGATCCAGCGGCCGCTGTCGCACCTTCCAGGTAGGAGACCTGGTTTATGCAAAAAACCTATCGGGCGACCCATTTTGGGTGGAAGCAACAGTAGTATGTGTAACCGGCCCAGATCCTACCTTGTGCAATGCCTTGACGATAAACTTTGGAAACGGCATATCGACCAATTACGATCGTGGCTTTCAGCGGCCAGTCCGCAAATCCCCTTTGACCAAACTGAGGGGGGGGAGGTACGGAAGAAGATGAATTCCTAGGAAACCAGTTCGAAGGAAACGATGGTTTAATAGAAACTCAGGAAGCGGAGCGAGAGGGAGAAACGGTTGCACCTCAGGGAATTGCAGAAAATGTGGGCAACGACATAGAAGTGAACTCTGAACCAGAAACAGCCCCACTGCCAAACAACGATCTACCTCAGCATGATTGCAACCAGCCAATACAACGAAAATCAAAGAGACTAAAAAGACAACCGTCCTACCTAAGGGACTATGTAACTGCGCCCTGAAATAAGAAGCCAGGGGGAAGGGGTGTTGTGTATGCAATAAGATTAATAAAGTGTGAGCTTGGAGTAAGTGCAGGGTTCTGGCCCTGCACTTCTGATTGGCTGTTAAGCGGCCGGACTGGATTGGCCCGTTCCGGGGAATCCGATTGGCCCTTAACAGAGAGTTCTTATTGGTTATAAGAGCTAGCGTTCCTAGCTCGTTATTGGTTAAATGTTACAGGGTTTGCCTATATAAGGCGGGTTTTACTGCTGTTGAATTGAAGAAGTCACAATGTAAATAAAGAGCTGAAGTTCACCGTTCAGAGGCTTGTCTCCATTCTTCTCGCCCATGCTCAAAACATAACAAATACCACCTCTGAATAGCCCGACCCCCATCTATTCTCTTCCTCCCGAGTCCCAGCTGATTGGCTGGGTCTCCTTTGGTTGCCCTGCACAGGAGAAGGGAGCTAGAAAGCAGGTTAGTGGGTGGGGAGGGAATGGAGATTTTGCTGTATCCTTCCCCTGCCATGCCCAACCAGCCACACCATGCGTACCAAGCCATACCATGCCCACCAAGCCACACCAGTCCACCAAGCCACGCCCACAGAATTGGTAGTAAAATTTTTTGAATCCTACCACTGTAAGCTACTATTAAAGTTCACCTGAGTAAAAGGCAACAAATAAAATAAATACAAAAAACCACAACTGAAAAATGTTAATTATTAATCTTAAAATTATCATAATATTTATGATTTTCTTAAAAGAAAAGGAGGGGCTTCCACTTGTTACCAATGGCATGATAGAGAAGTGAAGAATCTAATTCCCATGTAATTCTTGTGAGGCTAAGAATAGCTAAGCTTAGGTTAGTATTACCTGCAAACTTTCTTTACATTTGGATTGCATTTCAAAGTTCCTAAAAATATCTGTGTTTTATATGGATATGCATTGTGAAATAACACAATGTCATAATCTCTTCTTGTTTCTGAACAAGAATTGATTTGCCTTGAGCTCAGAATGCCATGTAGAACAGTTTATTTGATATATTTAGCATTGAAGTTGGGCATCATTGCAGAATTTATTACATTCCATAACTATTATGTATCCCATAAAATTGAACATCATAACACTTTGATTGGAGGTTAAAATCCAAGTTTAGAAACAGCCCACAGAAATACAAATTCTCTGTAAAAATCATGATAACATCAGCTTTATTATTTTATTATTGTTATCATCAATCCCATAGTCTAATGCATTACCCATAATTCTTGAAGTAAACATTATGCTACTTTTTATCACTGTGTATAACAGTACATAGACAGTCAGCTGTCATATATAGCATAAATCTAGGATAACTCTTTTAAACATTTATTTAGCAGAAAATATCCCTTCAAGATACAGAAAAATGCTCACATTTAATGCTGTGCATATTTGGTGTTTCCAGAAGAGCCATAGTGTATATGGGGCAAGATATGATTTACAAGCATGATTTTTAAAAAGTTGAAATTAAGAACTACAGATCATATTTCTACTTTTCATACTTGACACAGTAATTTGGCTTGTAAAACTTTATTCAGTTATACTGTCATATATGGTCCTATGTGATAGTGAATAAACAGATAGTCCTTGCCATTCCATGTGTCAGCTGATGCTTCTCTGGCTTTTAGATATTCATTTGTACAGGTATATACTGTATCTTAGAATACTGTGTATTTTAAGCATTTGGAACCATTTGGGCTTCTTTTCAGGGCATTAAACTTATAAAAATGCATTAAACCTAGAAAACAATTTGGTCTAGTGGTGACAGCAATAGCCTATAAATCTGCCTCACAGAGTTTTTTTCTGTCAGTTCTAGTTGTGGGGAAATTTGGGGAAAAGTAGTTTTAAAAAAAAACACATGGTAGAGGAAGATCTGAAGGACTCTTCAACTGTACTTCTAAACCTCTTAATTAAGATATCTGTTAAAGATGAAGGCTGAGTCCACCTTGAATTCCTTTGGCTTTTATCTGCTGCCAATTTATTTTTGACCATCAATAGTTCAGATTCTTGTAGAGAATAAGCCTGAGATTATTTGAACCATTTTACTTTCTGATTTCTTGTGCTTGACTGTATTAGTCAATCCATTAGGGTCTCTGTGAGAAAAGTATCACACCCTTTGCATGGACCTATTTTAATGTTGTATGTAGATACATGTAGATAACATTGAAGAAACTATACATTTAAATAAATATTAGATACCATTCAATCAGTGGAAAGGAGAGTGCATGAGGAAGAAATTTAAAAGTAACTTACCCTTGAAACAATTTGAAATAAGAAGATACAAATGAAAACTCCTCCTCCTCCTCCTCCTTCCATGTCTAAATCAAACTTTTAACTGCCAGAATGAAGCCACCTTCCTGGCTTTTGTTGGCCAAAGGTAAGACATTATTGATACATGTTTCTGGTAGTAGCCAACATACTAGCAGATGGCTCTGGTTCTGTGTCTCTCCACATTCACATAGTCTGTTGTTATCTGCAAAAAATTGACCATATTGGTTTTACATGTAGACACTCCAACCTATTCAGGGTCCTTCAGGTACTATAAGGAGGTCAGATCCTTTAATCATTTCCTCATTTAATGTTTTCCCTTGCTAGATAATCTCCTTCGTCTGTCTTTCAATTCTTGTCCTTGTGTACCCTTAAGAGGTACAAAAGAGGTACACTACCTCCAAAGTCTGACATGTTCTTACTAATAAAGGAAGTCTGTATTTATTTGTTTAGACCAATCTTTCTCAACCTTGGCAATGTTAAGATATGTAGATTTCAACTGCCAGAATTCCCCAGCTTAGCATGTTGTACAATTCTACAGATTTATTTATTCAAAAAATTAAATAAATGACCTGATAAGTTTTAGTATGAAATCAGCTTCAAGAAAGTACTGAATATTAATCATTGCTAAGAGGCTTTTTTCCCCCCAGATAATCATGGAAATACCTTAATGTTTTTAATACATCTGAGATTGCATGTTACTTAATAGTGCTACAATGCCTTAAAATAATCACTTCAGGAAAGTTTGTTTACCAATATACTTTTTTTTTTTTTACCTTTAGATAAAAATCTGAGCTTTATGCAAATTGCTTGGAAAGAACAAAATATAATGCAGCAAAACAAATGATGGAAAGCTGCATTAATAAAATAAAATGTTTGCCTTGTTTTCTCTCTGTATTAATCACTTAAAATTTATATGCAATACGGACACTGTGGAAAACATTTGTACTCCTTCTAAGATGATTTGCAGCCATAGGCTTATATTTTAATGCACCCCACTTATGTTTGATTAAAACTTGCATCGATATTGTAGAACTTGTGAATCACTGTTGTTAGAGGAATATTTGTCCAGGAAGGCAAAGAACCTGTTTGCACAAATACAGTTGGTAAAATAATGGATTGATTCTATGTCAAAGAAATATTCCCTGTGAAAAGGCTACTGATTTATAGTGCATTCATAATCAAAATCTCATTTCAAGTGCAAATCAAGGCGCTTTGTTATAATACATTTGTCCCATATATTGTAGGATCACATTAGCCATCTGAAAGCTTTAGAGGGGAATTTTTTTGTTGGTGCAGTTGTGTCTCTGCCTATGAAAACGAGAAAGAATGAAATGCTGAAGGAAGAGAGTTCATCTCAGGAACCTTTGACTTTCAGGACTTACAGTATGTATTAACTTTCAGGGAGAAAGCATACCAATGGTGATTATAAATACATAACAAATGCAAATTGAATGAAAAAAGTTATTCTCCAGGACCATAGTTGTTTTTAGAAAATAAAAACTGTTTCTATAATAATGTAAAGATAGTAACATGTCATTTTTCAGCTAGGAAAAAATCCTCCAATTTTTCCACCTTTGGGTTGGATTGGGGGAATCTTAAATCATAAAAGCATATTTAAATCTCTGAATTAAAAATGGTCAAGAGAAATATCTTAATATTTCATTTTAAAGACACAAGGAGTGGATTAAATTAACTAGTTGGGAGATTATTTTACACAAGTGGCAACATTGCCAAAAAGATCTGGTCCCTTTCTTTACTGGCTAATTTGGTTTATATTGACATCACACCCCCAACTTTCTATTTCTTAGCTTAGTTTATCTTTTCACATTCTTTTAAAGTACTTGAAATTTAATTGTCATTTTATTATTTTTAGTTTCACTGATTTTTTAATCAAATACCCATAATATGCCAAAGACATATACAACTAGCAAAGAAACGATTAACTGTATCATAGAGAGCAGACCAAGAGAATGCATTAATATCTTCCTTCCTTCCTTCCTTCCTTCCTTCCTTCCTTCCTTCCTTCCTTCCTTCCTTCCTTCCTTCCTTCCTTCCTTCCTTCTTTCCTTCCTTCCTCCCTCTCTCCCTCTCTCCCTCTCTCCCTCCCTCCCTCCCTCCTTTCTTTCTGTTTCTCTCCCTCTCTCTCTCTTTTTCTTTCTTTTGCCAAGCAATAAAAAAAAAAAATCTGATGTAACTAACCAAAATATTTTCAGTTCAACTTTGCATTTGCTTTGATTCATTTTTGTGGTATAAAGTTATTACTAGCTATTATGGCATAACATCCCTTTGTTATAATTTGAATCATTCAGCAAATATGTGGATTAATAGATTTCCATTCCAAAAGCACTTAAGATGAATCGTACAGATGTTGATTCATTGTTTTAGGCACTTTACATTAGAGGCATTCTGTCATCTTACATGTTTTTTCTAATGTCTTCTATGATTGCAATTAGAGTAGTACCTAGAGGAAATATATGCATATGATTGAGCTTTCTATTAATAGTGCTTTTTGGGGATTCAATATTAGCAATGAGTCAAAAACACCACTAAATGGTATTATAATTGAGCATTAAAGCAAAGGAGGAAAAATCAAACATGATTAACAAACCATGGACCCATTATCTCATGGGGAACATAAAGGAAAAAAAATAGAAAACAAGGATGCTCTCCATAAATCATCTTTATTTAAGTAAAATACTGGTACTAGACTATGAACAAAGCCTCATTTTTATATATTCTTAAAATTAGTGCCAGTTGGATTGTAAACAGCTTGCCAAATATATAATCTTTTGAAAAATCTTCAAGGTATTTAGAAGGGTATGGAGTTTATTTTAATGTCCTGACAAAAGAGGGATTGGAGACTAGGTGCATGACTATAGAACATCTGTGTTTTAAAAGTACTACACAGTACCATTGTAAAATGGTTTCAATATTTTACAGATCCAAGGAGAGTACTTGAAATTTTCTTAAGCCAAGGTTATTTTGTTCCAACCTTTGAAAATGAACTCCAGTATCAAAATTTCCAGAACAGGAGTTGTTGAAAGTTGCTTGCAATATAAATCTGCTTCCTGAAATGGGTCCTTCTGTACTCCACTACTAGTGCTTGATTTTCCCCCTCCAAATATTTTCATACTGCATATACATTATAATTTATTTATGTTTAAGATCAAGGCATCAAAAATCGAGACTATGCATTAAGTTTCAGTTAAGCTGATTTATTGTTCATGCCTACATGCAGAATCTAGTCAACTATCAGCCAGCACTAAATTCCACACCCAGAATCTAGTCAGCTCTAAATTGGCACTAGATAAGAATTCAAGACAGACTGGATTTGGGCCATTTGTAAGAATGTAACAACTCCAGTCTGATTCCTCTCTTGTTTGTGCCTCTCTTTCTCCTACTTATGCTGCTATAATCCAATGGACTTGATTTTTCGCATGTGAGATAGGATGTTTTGAAATGTATCTTTCCATCCATTTCCATACTTTATAAACTATAGAAGGAGTCCATTTATGCCATCTTTCCTTTAGATGCGATTGGAGCCTGGGAAACCAAGGAGTAGCCATTATATAGAAGAGGTTATTTGCTTCTAAATATAAGCCGTTCTGGATTGTTTGGAATATTTCATCTTATCAACAGAACATTCTGTTTGAAGCACAAATGTATACATTCAGAAGACATGGTTTATGCAAATATTTGTACATGTTTTGAAAAGGCCACAATCTCTAGATTTAGCCCTAAAGTGTCTATGTTCAATCATTAGAGATGTCCCTTTGATTAAGGTGAATTATCAGCCCCATACTCATCAACGGTACAGAAACAGTTTATTGTAACCTTCTTCTTGGGACCTACTTCTAGATGGGTTGAATTCACTCACACCTAAGACAGTTGGAGTGGCAGATTGACAAAAAGAATCTTGGGATTAGATAAGGCCATTATATAAACACAACACAGATGCCACCAACACTTCATTAAGAAAACAGGGTTGCAAGAAGTCCATTATAAAAAAAAAAAAAAAGGCTGAGAAGGTAACTCGGGATCCATACCTTGGGGAAGATACATGGTCACATTTAGTATTGGTATCATCCTGTTTGTAATTTAATAAAATGAAAGCAACCATCAACTTTAATGTCTATGGATTGTCAAAACATTTGTCCAGCTTTCTTTTAATGCCACCTAACTCAATGATGACCTTAAATTCTAGTTTAACTGTGCACTTTTTAACAAAGTCCTTCCTTTAATCAATCCTGAATCTTCAATTTAAACAAACAAACAAACAAACAAAGCTACATTATGACAAAATGAATTATGTTACGGATGTAGAGAAATATATGTGTCCCAGGATAATATTGTAAGAATGATATTCTCTCCTTCTACACATTTCACTTCATGCATGATTCTGTATTCCTGTATCTAGTTATTTTTTCATTTGTTTGTTAGCCTTATAATTTTAGTTTAGGCATGGACATCTTCCTTAAATCCTCGGCAATGAGGTCAGAAGCAAAGAAGTCATACAATTACTTGCAATACCTAATGCTTATTGAACAATTTCCTGCATTAGTTCCAGATACCTTTTCACTTATTCGTTTGTCTTAACAATCAATGCCAAATACTCATCAAAATCTTTTGGGCTCTTTTAATGTATAAAATAATATGGTGGTTTAAACATACGTGTGCTGCATAATCATATCAGGGTTGCTTTGCCCACTGGGGTTGCATTTGTGTACTCGTTGATATTCAATCCTGGGCTATGCTTGTCCTCAGACAGTCTGTACCTTGAGACAAGCTACATTCTTGAAGTCTGCTGCAAAGAAAAGTGAATAAAAATATCCTGCTCCAAATGCACTAATTCTTGCTGATTGGCCAATTTATAATGGGAAGTTTATTGATTGATTGATTGTTTACTTTCTTATTTACTTAGCTATTTGCTTGTATCCCAGCTATCAGGGTTCCAAATAATATATCCATATCAAGCAACACTCCAAGGCAAGTAGATTCCCCGAAGAATAGCTTTATTGGAAATATCATTTTGTCACAGATCTGGTGAAAACTGACTCTGAAAGCTTCCATGGTTTTTCACCTAATTAAAAGTAAAAGTTTTTCCCTCAACCCCAATCAGTCAGTCACACGGTCCAATCAAGGCACTGTCTGATGGTGACATCACTTCTCCTTCCTCCGACCAGGTTTGAGAACATCCTTGGTTCCTAAGAGAAAGTATGTCATTTTGACTACACAACACCAGCTTTCTCTAATCCCTCCTCCCTATCCCTCAGCTCCAGTGTGGCAGCACTGAAACTCCAAGGTGGCTTCGGCCAGGCCAGCTTCAGGGTTGACACCAACTTTATAATAACAATAATAATACTTTATTTGTGGTCACAGACCAAAACAAAAGAAGAACATGGGAAAATTAATAATGAACAATTGGTCACCAAAAACTTGACTAAGGGTAATTGCAGCGTTCTTCTCTGATGGTTACAGCTCTTGAAATTTTTTTGGAAACCTGAGAAGTGATGTATGAGGAGCCATTGCCTAGACTATATAAGAACAAATTGCTAACATTGGGTCTAGAAGAATCTGTTTCAAGGAGAGACAGACACCAACTTTATAGTTTTTACAAATGACCCAAGGCAGCTAATATATCCAACACTGTTCCCTCCTCCTATTTTTTCCATAACTACAACCCTGTGAGGTGAGTTGGTGTGGAAAGGGTAACTGGCCTAAAGTCACCCAGCTGGCTTTCATGGCTGTGACAGGACTAGAATTCACAGTCTCCCATTTGTATCCTGCTGCCTTAGCCACTAAATCAGGGGTCTTCAAACTTTACAGCTTTAAGATTTGTGGACGTCAGCTCCCAGAATTCATCCTCCAGTCACATTAGCTCAGGAATTCTGGGAGTTGACGTCCACAAGTCTTAAACTTGCCAAGTTTGAAGACCCTTGCACTAAATCAAACTGGCTCTTATTGTTATTGAAGGGGAGATCCATTTTTTGTCTTTACAATTTTATTGTACTTTTGAAGTATTTTTACTGACTTTTCTCTCTACAGCCCATCTCGGGACCATTCACAGTGAAATATATTCAATGAAATATATTCAGAACAAAGAAAGATGTAAACTTACTATGTAAAGCACACTTGTATTGGAATGCCTCTATATTATTTGTAGTTGCTATATTAACAGCCTTTTCCGACTATTAAATAAAGCATCCTTATTTTTGCAAAATTAGCTATGCTCTCATTCTCCTATAGATATTTCACTATAATTCCATTGCTTTGACAGTGCATCTGTTTTATTAGCAAGTGTGTAAAAAAAGTTCGGAGCAGTGAGTCAATTTTATTAACATGAAACTAGCCAGTAAATACTTTGTTTTTAAAGCTACAAACATTTATAGAAGAAAAAGCTACTTACACCTCATTAAAAATCTGTTCCTTGCTTTAGAAACATTGGTAATTGTTCCTAACAGCCCCCTAACTTTGTGGCAAACATCATAAAATACTCTTGTATATGGTTTATCTATTTATACTCTGGCACAAAGGCCACTGAATGTTGTTTTCTTTTGGCACTATAACTAGAATGGAGCACATTAAATAGAAATACCTAGGCAATTAAAAAAAAAGGGGGCGGGGGAAAAAGTTAGCTGTCCAAGCCAGCTCATTGTTCTCATAAAATAGTTTAACCCCCAGAGCATAACTATGTTCTCCAATTTAAGTCACTCTCTACTTTCCAATACTCAATTCATTGCCTAGAAAATTACATTGGTCATTATTGAGGAAATTACTTTGTCACATCTCCAACTATCCCTTAGATAGGTATGATTTGCATCAGTGGATTTATAATGGATGTATTACAACAAAGGCACTGATGCCTCCCACAGTAGGATCTTTCATTCTTCTCTTTGACATTCATACTATTGTATATATCTTGCATACAGATGGCTCCAGATTAAGTCCAAATAATTGAGAATTTCAAATTGTTTATTGAGCTCTTCCTGATCACCACTATTGGGGAAAGTGAAGGTGGGTAGAAAGCTATTCATCTGGTCATTGTCCTCATTTTATTTTATTTTATTTTATTTTGAGATCAGTAATATCTCCAGCACACTGTCGGTCCTGAGCCTGCTATGCTATCTTGGTATTTCAATAATTGTATTGAATTGAATCCTATTTCCAGGGAAGCACATTTATGTATGTAGACAGAAAAGGGGACACCAACTTGTTCATATGCAAAATAGTAGAATATGCCAAAGTAAAAAAAAAAAAATGCTCTAGTGCTACTATGATACCTGCCTGCAGTAGAATCTGATGCTGAGATACTGAAGGGAAGGAGAAGCAAAGAGACAGATCAGTATTGAATTGTTGGTATGAAAGAAGAGACCCAAAAGGATCTTTTCAAATTCTTCACAGCATTTATCTGATAGTTATACAGAATGTGCTTTAGTCTGGCAAGGTTCCTGTCTCTAGGAAAACAGCAATACAGAAATTACTTGGAGCAATTCCTTTTCTCATTCTTGGCTTTCTCACACCTGACACTGCCTCCCTTATTGTGCTGTATTTCCTTACTTCACTGCATCATGGACTGATATAGAAGCTATTATTTATTGTATCTGTTATTTATATAGAACCTTTCATAGAGATCAGATACAATCCAGAATGGGACCTTTCTCCTGGATAACACAATATTTAATTACCATGGGCAATGGTTCTGAATATAAGAACACAGAGCTATCAAAGAGAATCTCAGAAGCCTTAAAAAAAACCTAAACGGAGACTCGTACCACTTGTAATGCAAGTGACACATATTACAAAGAGATGGGGCTTAAATTTCCATGTTGACCCTTGATTACCAATCCTCAACCTTCTACGAAGTCCCAATCTAATCATTTCACAAATGTCACCAAGACCAAATACAGCAAGTCACATACAGCATAAAAACATAATAAAACCTCATTAAAACCTTGATATAATTTTAAAGCCATTTTCAATCAAAGATATATGATTTGATGCTGCCATATGCATACACATGTCTATTGACCCTCTTGTACCCTAGAAGGTTCCTATAGGAAGATTTATCTTGGTGGAATTCATACTGAACTTCTTTCAACAAGGCTTGTTTTCCCTCTGATTTATTTATTTTTATTTGTTGCATTTTTAAAATCATTTACCTATCGGTCCTATTTTCGCATATCCCAATCATCTTACACACCCACAATCCAAGGCTAAAAGATGGTTTAACACATTTTATCGTCTAATAAGTAAAATAGAAATTGACAATTTCTTCATGCCTTTGTCTTCACACTTTTGTCTTCACATCTTTTCCAAAAAGTCAAAGCCCGAGTCTTCTGTAAAAGTATTAAGTATGTAACTGGTGAAGATACAGATGCTTAAAAACATGTTTTGCACTGAAAATACAGAAGGAGAATATGCGTAATAGGTCTTTCCCTCTCTTGATGTAGGTCACCCCATTCAGAGATGCTCATGTGACAAAAATATAATTAATGATATTTTGGCTTGGGCCAAAGAGGATTTTTCCCCCCAATCCATTTATGCCTCTTGGTTTTCTTTTTCCTGGCAGAAATAAATCTATCAGCTCAAGCTTGCTCCAGATCTACAAAGGTGAGACTATCTGCCATTCAATTACAGGTAGTCCTTCACTTACAACAGTTCATTTAGTGTCTGCTTGAAGTTATAATATCATTGAAAAAAGTGACTTATGACTTACCCCATGGTCAAGTGATAAACATTTCTGATGTTTGGCAATTGATTGATATTTATCATGGTTGCAATGTCCCAGGGTCATATGAATGTCTTTTGTGACTGTCGGAGAAAGCAAACTCAATGGAGAAGCCAGAGTCACTTAAACAACCTGTGTTACTTACTTAACAACTGCAAAGACTCACTTCACAATTGTGGCAAGAAAAGTCATAAAATGGGGCAAAATTCACTTGACTTGGCAACAGAAATATTGGGCTCAATTGTGCTTGTAAGTCAAGGACTACTTATATGTAGAAGCCTATATAGAGTTATGGACATTGTTACCTATCACTTGCTTGATTTTGTACTAATTGTTGTTTTTTTGGAACTATGACCTTAATTTGATTTAATCTGTTAATTACTTGTTGAAAACAGATTTTATTTTCTTTATCCTGTTTGAAATTGACTGGAACTTCATGTTTGGTAGAATTCAACATCCACCTAAAGCTGCAATATTAAAAAAAATATGCCAGTATACATTCTGTTCTGCTAGATTAGAGGATCATCACTTCATTTCTATTTTTCCCTTCTGATACTTCAAAATTTTGAAATCCTAACTTAGAAATTGTTTTTGTTGTTGTTTAAATCACCTCTGTGAGCCAATCACACAAAGCAAAATAATTTCATGTGTGTGGTTTTTGAATATCTCATACTTTGATAGATAAATAATGATGGAACAAAAGATAGCAACTGAACAATTGCTATTGTTATTTGCTTCTCTGCTTTTGGCTTGATTGAAATACAAAATGAAACTCATTCCTTTGTACTTTCAGGATTTGTTCAGTTGACCTTATAAATGACTCTGCTATGGTTATGGGATGGAGAGTTCCTTTTTTCATTTCAGTAGAGACAGTGCTGGATGGAAAGTGGGAAGAGAGAGGATAATATTGCCTCAGGACTCCCTGAGCAATGGATACTTATAATTAGGTCTAATGGATCAATAAACACTTTCAGGCAGCCAGAGTGCAAATTATTACATCCACCAGGGTCAGGGACCAATGCAGTTTTAACCTTTAAATGGCATGGTTTGGGGACACCTGATTGGTAAACATTTAGAATGATCTTTTCAAGATGTTGAAAAGGAACTTTTGTTCTCTCCAAAGAAGTACATTCAAAGAATAGAGGAAGTGATGAAGCTGTCTTATACAAAGATTTACTAAACAGTATATTAGGGTCGACAGCATGCTGTCGGCAGCTTTCCATTGTTACGATAGGAGCCTTTCACAGCCAAATCTAATGAGGATTGAACTTGGAATCTTTTCCATGTAGAACATACATTGTACAATGGAGTTAGCTCCCTTTTCCAAAAGATTGGCTGAAATTTTCACCTATTAGTACTAATTGTGCTCTTTGAGACAATAACAAATAAAGCTGTACAGCTTTCATGCTATGCCCAGATATCAAAGGTTAGTTGAATCAACACCTGGCAAACTGATATTAAAAAAAAATATGCACTTTTTTTAAAAAAACTGAAAACCAGGTCCTTCCTTTAGACTTATGATGGCGAACCTATGGCACACATGCTGGAAGTGGCATGCAAAGCCACTTCTGCCAGCACGCAAGAGGCCTCCCAGAAAAGACCCACTGTGCATATCCACATGCCACCTGCCCAACAGCTGACTGTTAGTTATCTGGCATGCATTTGTGGGGGTGGGGGGCACAGGAGATGCGTGTGCATCACAGAGATGCACGGCGCATACGGGGGGTCTCACACACACATGCACAGAGATGTGTGATATGTGGAGGGGTCACGTATGCATGCGCAGGGAGCATTGGGGGGCAGTGTGCATTGCCTTCTGGGTGCTGGCAGCAAGCACACACACAATTTTCAGTAGAGGAGCCGAAAAAGCTTAGCCACCACTGCTTTAGATGATAGTTATGAGCAGTAGGACCTTCTGAACAGTAGGATATTTTATATCAGGAGATGGAATAGCCATCAGTTAGGAAGTTGTGCATGGGGCACAATAGTTTAGTGCAGAGGTCTTCAAACTTGGCAGCTTTAAGACTTGTGGACTTCAACTCCCAGAATTCCTCCTCCAGTCATGTTCGCTCAGGAATTCTGGGAGTTGAAGTCCACAAGTCTTAAACTTGCCAAGTCTGAAGACCCTTGGTTTAGTCATTAAAGACATTGAACTTGTCTGTTGGAAAGCTGAAAGCCTGGGTTCAAGATCCAAGTGCTGCATGACAGGGTGAGCTCCTATTCCTTCCTTAGCTCTGGCCAACCTAACAATTCAAAAAAACATAAAAATCTGAGTAGATAAATAGATACCACTTTGGTGGGAAGCTATCAGCATTCTGGGCATCTCAGCATATAGTCATTCTGGCCAAAGGACCATGTCTTTGGACAGTGCAGACTCCCTCAGCTAGGAAATAGAGCTGAGCACTGCCCCCTAGAATCAAACATGACTGGACAGAGAAAATCTTTTACTTTTATCTTTAGGAAGTTGTGTAGCCTACATTCTGGTAGGATTTGAATAATTGAATTTCCTTTCCTCTCTCTATATTTCTCTTTCCCATGGCAAGAAGAATATTTGCCAAATGAAATTATGAGCAACTCTTGGGCATCCTATTCAACTCAAACAATAGTGTTTGCTTGTTGTTTAGTGAAATGTAACCTATTCAGTGACTAGGAAGAGGAGCCAATAGAGAAAAGAAGAGCAGAGAAATAGTTATAGGACATGAAATTTATTTGGGGGGAAAAACAGTCAGCAGTTTATATAATGCTGTTATTGTGAATGAATTATTGCTGTCCCAAGGTCAGAAAGTTGCCAGACGCATATATAGAATATAGTTTTTCCAATTCCAAGTCATTAGGATCCAACTTGTAATATAGCAACCTGTATGGGACTTGAAAATATAAAAATGCATGCCTAGCTTTTTCCTACATTTATGAAAGGTATTTAAAGAAATGGGCTTGTGAACATCCTACTCATTTACTAAACTGAAAGGCAATTATTATAACTCCTACTTCATTTGTATAGGGCTTCATGGCAAATATAATTACAGTAAGTGCCACACAACTCCTTTGTTATAAGGTTACCACATAAGTGAGCTTGATTATTATTCAACTGTATAAACAACAATTTTTCACAACTCTAGGCTACCAACGCTTTCTGGGAAATATTTCCCATTGTTACTTTACTTGTCAGGTAAAGCAACTCTGTTTCAGCTTTTCAATGAACGCATAAGTAGTTTGCTGAAGTATTATTTCCCACATATACAGCATATGCTATATGTCCATCAGAGGGCCTATTTTCATATGGAAGTATGCACATCCATATTGTTTATATTTTTAATGCCATAGCAACAAAGAGGTCAGCCATGCCAGATCAAATGTTTTTTTAAAAAAATTAACCATGGAGTGCAAGTTGATTAATTAGGGAATTGCATACTTTGAGGATTCTGAACTTGAATGTCACCCACCCACCCCTGTTTTTTTTTTTTTTTTTTTTTCTTTTCAATGCCACCAAAGAATTTAGGGAATAAAAACTTGAGCTTTCACCATACCGATACAAAGAAACTCAAAGATAATAGAATCTGTCATGAAACAGAGAACTTTGATAATCTTTCCATCAGAGTGAAAATATGAAACAAGATAAATGTGAGTTTTTACTTACCTGATTCCATTCAAAACCTCTATTTTTTTTTTTAGACATGTTTATATCTAAAGTGGAAATTTATTCTTATTCTTTTATGAACAAGTTATTATTTAACACAACAGATGTATAAATATTCAGATGTACTTCTGATAATGTGTGCTAATATATGAAAACCTTCTTCCCTAATACATGAGTTAGGGCACATTCCTACTTGTGTAATACTACTTTAAGGAATGGGTGGCACAGTGGTTAGAATGCAGTATTGCAGGCTACATCCGCCCATAGCCAAGAGTTCGATCCTGATGGGGTTCAAGATTGACTCATCCTTCCATTCTTCTGAGATCGATAAAACAAAGACCCAGATTGTTGGGGGCAAAATGCTGACATTTGTAAGTCATTCTAAAAGTGTTGCAAAGCAGTGATCACCAACTGGTGGGCTGGGGACCACTGGTGGTCCGTGAGAAAATTTTGGTGATCTGCAGAGAAATGTGCCCCCAAAGCAATTAATCCAGGCTGCACGGGAACACAAGGTTGTGCTGCCCACAAGGCCCACGCACCTGCTGGCCCCACCCTTCGACCAAGCACAAACCTTAGCTTGAGTAGAGCCATGCAAGCTGGAACTAGAAGGTAAGACCCAACAGCGTGGGAGGAAAATTTGCCCCAGGATGACTTGCTGACGTTGGTAGGAAAGTTGATCCCTTATTCCAGAGCTGCAGTAGTCACAAGATGGCCCTTTGGTCATCCCAGAGCAGCTCCTCCAGTCCATGGCAGGCCAGTGCACCCAAGTAGAGGAACAGCTGCTCCAGGATGACAAAAGGGCCAGCCCTGGAACTATGGGACTGACTTTCCCACCAACGTCAGCAAGTGACCATCAGTCAAAATTCATATTAGTGGTTCACGGGATTTAAAATTATGAGTTTGATGGTCCCTGAGGTCCAAAAGGTTGGTGACCCTTGCTGTAAAGCACTATGGAGTGGTATATAAATCGAAGGGTCATTGCTATTGATATTTTTACAACTTAACTTTGTAGCAGATTTTTACCTATGACCATTTTTATCCTCCAGAAGAACTATTTAACACTTTGCCAGCCAGAAGTAAGACTTTGCCAGCAAAAAGTAGACCAGGCCAATGAAAACTCATGGTTTGTTTCAGCAGTGTTTTGAGCAAAGCATCCCTTCAAAGCTGCTCATGAAGCATCATGTCATTTCATTTCCAAAAGTAAAGCAGCTATATTACTTGGCTTTATCTCATTTTGAAACTTCTCTTAAATTCCAAGAGCTGGAAGATACTTCTGAGTAGTTTAGTGGCTATAAATGTCAGCTAAGGCCCCAAGGAGTAGTGAGTTTAGAATGTCAAAATGACACAAAGCAACTTTTGGAGGCACAGGACTACTTCAGATTTCTGCTTGAACTTTGTACATTATTAAGTCTATGGCAGAGGTCTTCAAATTTGGCAATTTTAAGGCTCCAGCATAGCTGGCTGGAGAATTCTGGGAGTTGAAGTCCACAAGTCTTAAAATTGCCACGTTTGGGAACCCCTGGTCTATGGGATGCCAGAAGTCATTTACCCTGGAGGGAGATGTACAGTTAAGAAATATGACATGAATAAACAAATAAATAAAATATGAAAGGAAAGGAGTAGGAATATTTGTTGGGCCCGGATGCAACCCGAATGTGACTGTGAGGCTTAAAAAGGAGAAGATGAAAAGTTCACTATTCTTTATGGCATTGATTTTAAATTAACAACAAGGTCACCAAGAGTGAAAACAAGCCATCCTATAGAAATGTCACATAAACTATAAAAGAAGAAGGATTTCAGAGACAACATCAAACACAAAAGCGGGGAAATGGTAGATTTATGGAGAAGTAGCCCCTAAGAGATGTGAATATAGAGATCTACTTCTGTCAGGGAGCTGTTTCTTGTTGAGGCACTTCAAAGGCCATGATGATTGAAGCTTCTTTGAAGCAAATCACCAGTATCAAGCTTGCAGAGCCCTCTTACACTATAATGGTTAAGGTACAAAATTGTTCCTGCCATTAGTATCCTTCTACTGATGATGGATCTTCCAATATCACATGCAAAATGGACCTAAAAACTGGCTTGTGAAAAATTCCTTGAAACCTTTCTACCAAATACTATCGGAAGTATTTTAGTTTTCTATAACACTCTGCATTTGCTTCACTTTGGAAGGAATTCCAGAACTTATATTTACATGGGCAAAATACCGACCTAATATAGTATTTTGGAATTCCAGGGGAAAACCCCCACAGTGTTTATGTAAAGGACTGCTTTATACAGGGAGTCTCCTTTTAGTATCTGCACTGAGATACCAGAACAAAGTTTTGTAAAACTTTGGAATTTATTTCGTATTGACAAAGAATTTGCATCAAATAATAGATTAAAAAGTAATCTCTTGTTAATGATGTGCTAATAATTGCACAGCAAATGATAAAATAAATAAAATGCCATATTTGTCTACTTCAATGAGCAATCCATTTACTAGACAGAGTTGAGATCAATATATCTAGCCTCACACATTTAAGCAGTTATGATGGAACTGCATATATCCCTCAGCATTTACAATATTACAAATGTTTTTTTTTTATGAAAATCTTCTTCTTCCTCCTCCTCCTCCTCTTCCTCTCTTTCTCCTCCCCCTTTTCCTTCCCCTCCGCCTTTCCTTTCCCCTCTTTCAAGAAAGATGCACTGTTTTGATTTCTGAGTTTTCCTGTTGATAATTTGATTCCCATTTTAAAGATGGGAAAAGAGGTACTCCAATGTATTTTTCTTACAATTTTTTTGGGACACATTTTTCGGAGTAATCAGTTCTTTGTTCAATATCATCAGTACCTATTTCCAAATTAAAAGAGATATGCAATGTTGCACCCTTTCTTAAATGAGTACTGAAATATTTGGTATAACTTAAGCTAACAATCATTTGTTTAGTGGCCATTTATTTGAATCATAATGTGACACATATAATGTCCCTTATTCTTTATTCTTCTCTCTCTCTGGATGCTAATATTTGCAAACTTTTATAAATTAATTTTACAGGGAGCAAGAGCTCAATGGTTAAAATGTTGGGCTGGTTGTCTGGAATGTTGATAGCCCAAGTTCAAGAGCCAAACACTCTGCAATGGGTGAGCTCCCCTTGTGTGCCTCAGCTCCTGCCCACTTAGCAGTTCAAAAGCATGCAAATGCAAGTAGATAAATAGGTACCACTTTGGTGGGAAGGTATCAGTGTTCTGGGCTCCTTTGGCATATAGCCATCCTGGCCTTATGACCATGGAACTGTTTTGAGACAATACTGGCTTCCTCGGTCAAGAAAAAGAGGGAGCACTTCCCTCCTAGAGTTAGACACAACTGGACAGGGGAAAAGTTTTTGAACTAATTGTAACCCAAAATGTTTCCATTGTACACATGCACACACATACAAACACACACACATTCTACAGTATTCTACAGTCTCAATTCCATTTGTCAGAATGTGAATCAGTTAAAAAATTGGCCAAGAATACTTGAATTTTCTTTTATGTATTTATTTATTTATTTATTTACTTACTTATTTACTGACTTACTTACTTACTTACTTACTTACTTATTTATTTTGTCAAACAATTATTAGACAACAGGTATAAGTATAAACATGGTTATAAATACATGAAAATGGATATGAATAAGGAAAAAAAGAAACAATAGGACAGGGATGGTAGGCATGTTGGTGCACTTATGCATGCCCCCTATAGACCTCTTAAGAAAGGGGTGAGGTCAATACTAGACAGTCTAATGGTGAATATTTTGGGGTTTGGGGAAGAAACCACAGAGTCAGGTAGAGTATTCCAGACATTGATTACTCTGTTGCTGAAGTTGTATTTCCAGCAATCAAGTTTGATGCAGTTTATCTTTAGTTTTTATCTATTTTGTGCTCTTGTATTGTTTTGGTTGAAGCTGAAGTATTCATTGATAGGTAGGACATTGAAATATATAATTTTATGTACTATGCTTAGATCGAACTGAAGTTGGCGTAGTTCTAGGTTGTCTAGGTCTAAAATTTCAAGTCTGGTGGCATAAAGTATTCTGCAATGACAAGAGGAGTGGAGAAGCCCATGTCAGTAGTGAAGTTAGCTTGTTTTCATGAATTATATCATAGTCAGGGACACAATAGCAATGTAAGAAGCGGATTGAGATGTTTAAGGACAGTTCACAGATGATGGTCTCGGGAAGAGCAAGCTCTTGTATAATTTGGATCATTTTTTAGATTTAGAGACTTTTTATAGAATATAGCAACTCCACCACCTCTACGATTTCACGATCTGACTGAAAAACTTGATATTCTCTTGTAGTGGTAATGAAGTCTGGGAAAGATGCGTTTAACCACATCTCACAGACAAATATAACCTCAAATGTGGCTGAGCTTAGAAGGTTGAGGATTTCATGCATTTTATTTGTGAGGCTTCTTGCATTAAGTAGTTTGCATTTGAGATATGAAGTAGTGAGTCTGGAGGAAGTAAGGGGCATGCATCCCTAATGTTGGATGTTTGGGTGATGGATATTGTGACGTGGGTTGAGGCTCTTGCTTTTGATACAGTCAGCATGGTAATCAATATAGATTTGTATCACCTAATTCATATAATCTTTTGAGCTCAGAACCTAGCTCCTGGGATCGTACACATTGCTGTAAGGTTAGATCAGGGTGAGAACGAAGGCTGTTATGGTTATTGTTGTTCTTCGCGAGTGAATTTATTGAGAAAATGAATTTGCATTTGCTTGTTTCATTTTTGCAAACAACCCTGCAGAGGCGTGGGATCATCAAGCTGTCCTTATTTTTAAGCTCAGGACCGACATGGAAAATATCAAGTATTTCTTCAGGGGAGATGGTTGATGCTTGATTTTCTCTGATGATGTTTCGAACATTCGAGAGGTCATCATTGTCATTGACCTCTAGACCAAATAAGATGGCATTTGGTCACTTCCGTTCATGCTCAACAGCTTCTTTGATGAGGATGGGGATATCAATATTTGCAGGATTTGTTGTTTTTTGTGAATTGGGTTTTGGTTGTGGTTGTTGAATAGAGATATGGTTTGTAGATGTTTGATGTTCGTTTTTTAGTGCTGTCTCTTTTTTTTCAACGTTTGCCAATCTAGTTTGTATAGTGTCCAGGGATGCTACAATGGTGTCAAGGGATGTTATACGTGTTTCAATGGTATCAACTGTATTAATTCTTATTTTAGGAATTGTACTTTAAGATATTTTCTGCAATTGGGATTTTTCATCAGCCTCTGAAATCCAATATGCACACACACACACACACAAATATCTATATAAACACTTTTGATATTAAATGGAATTAACAAAGCAGAATTTATTCTCAGTATTTTTAGGACTCTCTTCAAACTTTGTTATAGATAGCATTGCTTTAATGAGAGATTGTGCAGTCCCTGTCTCAGTAGGGTTGCATTTAGCTCCTTCATAATGATTATTCTATGTGGTGTTTGAATGGAATGCAAATTATGAAACTTTGCATGTTTATACAAAAGGAGTGTTTTTCTTTTGAGCTGCAAATTACAGTACTTGGTAATCAATAATTTCAGGGCATTAAGAACTATGCTAAGATTTTCATTAGCTTGAAGAAGAGCAGAGTTAAAGAAATACTAACTGGTATTGATGTTTAAATTTGATTTAACCACATTATTTAAACATTTCTCTGCATTGCACTGAGTTTATTTCTCCACATTAGATAAAATTCCAGGATATCAAATGAACCTAAATAAGATAAAGCACTTTCTGAACTAATTTCTTTCTAAAATAAACCAAGAAAAATGCCACTTGTGTCTCCTTTTCATTAAATTATCCTCTTGCCTATTGATTTAACTCAGGTTGAAACCTTACTTAGCAAAAAAACAAACCACTGAACAAGCTTATTCTTGATCTACTCATCCCTGGTGGGCTGTAAAACATGGCTGCCATGTCATAGACTGCCAGGGGCGGTACATTTGACAAGCTTTATCTACAGAAATAAGACAAAGAAATATTTTAGGTAGTTGTGACAGAAAACAAAAGAGAAGGGAATGTAACCGCTGATCCTAAGCCAAATATCATAGTAGGGACTAATAATTTCTACAGGAAGTCCATGACAACTCCTGTGCAAAACAATTTCCTGAAGCATGATGTAGTTTCAATTGCCTGGCCTTGTATGTCATGAGAAGCCAAATTATGAACCCAGTCATAAATCAGCATCACTAGATAGATTCAGACTAGAAAATCAACTCCATGGTAAGGTTAAAATTACTTTTACTGAGATTGACGATAACAGCAGAAGCTTACAATTCTGATTTGGATGTACTTTCGGCTCCATATCATTATCCCAGTGAATCAGGGGTCTGATTCAGAGTCATTTCAGAAAATTTTCTTGTTTCTTGGTCCTTAACAAGATGTTTCAGTCTATTTTCCCTAGGTAGCAGTTCTTGCATATTTCCATTCTTCCATATTCTCTGTACCAAAATACTTGATGGTTTTTATGGCAAAGATATAGAAACCCAGGAAGTCAAATTTATCATTCTGAAAATTTCCAGTTGTGAATCCAGAAAACCTATTGCACCTTTCTTTATTAACTCAAGAAATTACATTCTAAATCTGCAAACAAGCACAATTCATTGAAAATTTCCTTCCAAATTCATATAAAGATGTTTCTAAAACACCTACATGCTCAATGAGCATTTATCACATTGTATCTTGTCTTGTTCATTGTGTTTTTAGTTTTTAATGGTATAGCATGTTGCTAACATACCAGCCACTAAAGAGATTGTTTATAGTTTAGCCATAAGCCTAGAATACTTTTATATTGTATATTCAACTAACCCTGACTAAGTAAGGAACCTAACAAAGCCAGGCTTTTTAGCAGGACTAATACAATTATCCTGCTTCTAGTCTCTTTTCTGTTAGGGCCTTTAAAAGCATGTAGCCTGCTTTTTGATACAGAACATTTTCCAACACTATTGAAAATGAGACAGCAAAATGTGACTGCCAGTCTTTCCTAGTAGAAAGTACATTTTGAAATTAATTGCAAATCTCAAAGGTGCCACTCACAGTCATGCTAACAACTTTGATATTTTTGTGATGCTACAAGTCCATAATTAATTTCTTTAAATGGATTCTGGAGGTGGAAGGATGATAGAAATCTGAGGACTAATAACAAAAAAAGCAGGAGGAGGCAACAAAAAGTCCAAACACTCATGGTAATAAACAATAATATTTAAAAGATTGCACTTCTAAAACATGAGGGCTAATTAGGAAATGTGTGGATATGATACAATCCATCTTGAGCAACATGTCCTTAAATATGTTTTTGGCTTCGATCCACAAATCTTTGTGTGTGTCCATCCTTGGCTGATACACTATATGCATAAATCCCTACAATTTTGTGTTTCTAGAATTAATATACCAAACTTGTGGAAGATCCATGAAGCTACAGTTTAACACTTCTCTCTGCAAGTAGATTATATTAATGCATATTGTAAAATAGGTACATGAATCTAATCTTTAAATATATGATGTCCAAACCATAAATTGATTTATTTCCAAACACTCTAACTAAAATTATGGAAGAGGTTTTATTCAGTCTGACATAGATTTTGTCTTTTCTGTCCAGTTCCAAGTTTACTTCACTTCCTTCATTTCTGGCTCTAGGGGAAATAAAGCTGAAGAGCTAGCGCTGTCCAAAGACATCTCTGTGGTCATGTGGCTGGCATGATTAAATGCCGAAGGTGCACAGGACACTGTTACCTTCCTATCAAAGTGGTCTCTATTTTTTGAACTGCTAGGTTGGTAGAAGCTGGGACAAGTAATGGGAGCTCATTCTGTTACACAGCGCTAGGGATTCAAACTGCTGACCTTTCTGATTGATAAGCTCAGCGTCTTAGTCGCTGAACCACCGCATCCCAATCTCTAAGAATATTCTTTCTTTCTTTCTTTCTTTCTTTCTTTCTTTCTTTCTTTCTTTCTTTCTTTCTTTCTTTCTTTACTTACTTACCTACTTACCTACTTACTTATTATTTATTTAGAGATATCCCTATCTCTAAGGATATTATTCACAAATTCCCCAAATTTCAATTGAAAAGCACTGCAGAATGCTAATGTTATCAAAGAGAAGATAGCCATGAACTCCTGCCAGATAGCATTCAGCAATATTTGGTCTATGTAGCGGGATATTCCAAATGACTTCAGTGACCAACAAGGTCTAAAGGTATTCTGGCCTGATGTTATTTAGAGCCACAACTGAAATATTGAACTTGGTTAACTAGCTATATGGAAGTCAGTGTGGTTGCTTCAAGAAAGATCTAGGTGCCCCATTCTATAACCTGATCAATGCCGTCTGATATAATAAGTGCAACACCTAGAAGACAAAGTCTGGTATCTCTTCCCAAACAATCAACAGAAATGGCCTCCCTGGCCTTTGTCAAACAGATAATCTGTAGACAGTGAAAAGGATGACCTTGATCCACTACCTAGTGGTGGGATTCAAGCAATTTTACTACCAGTTCTGTAGGTGTGGCTTGATGGGCTTGGCATGTCTTGGCGAGCATGGCAGGGGAAGGATACTGTAAAATCTCCATCCCCACCCAAATCCAGGAAAAAGTTACTACAAAATCCCATTCCTCCCACTGCACTAACCTGCTTTCCAGCTCCGTTCTCCTGTGCAGGGCAACAAAAGAAGAACCAGCCAATCAGCTGGGACCCAAGAGGCAAAGAATAGATGGGGGTGGGGCCCATCTGAGGTGGTATTTGCTGGTTCTCTGAACTACTCAAAATTTCCGCTACCGGTTCTCCAGAACTGGTCAGAACCTGCTGAATACCACCTCTGCGACTCTACCATGGCAAGGAAGAAGAAAAAAAGAAGCAACAAAGCCAGATGAGCAGGAAGAGTGAACAAATATGACAAATACTTCCTCAGTTCACATAAGGATAAAAGAGAGAAAAGGAAAAGCTTTTATTGGGTTGTTTCAGCAAAGTCTGCAATTAACAGTGAATTTATAACACATGTCAATTTAGTTGGGCTGACCTCAATGCAGTTTTTGGCTCTGTCTTATCATACTCAAGACTATACTATGATGAAGAAAAAGAGGACATCTGTTTCATTCTTGAGATATATGCTCAGTCAGTACATTCAGGAGCGATGCAGTAATGGTTGGTTTGATTGATTGATTGATTCAATCAAGTTTGATTGATTGAGAAGTTGATTATTTAGATTCCCTCCCTCCATATATTTTCTGATAATGAGTTCAGGATTTCACAGAAAGCATCTCCAGTACCTTCTTTCTTTCCTTCCTTCCTTCCTTGGTTTTTTTTTTTTTTTTTACTTTCCCCATACCTTTGTGTATGTTTCTTTTTACACACCTCTTCTCCTCTCTCTGCACTGCTTAACAGTTCTTATGCATAACAGAGGGTGCTGTTGTTCTACTTGAAGCCACTTTATTTAACAAGTGGAATGTGCAGTCTGTTACAGTTTATTGTTTCCTCCAACAGTTTTCAAAGGTTATTTTTAACCTTTATTGTGTAAACTTGGAGAAGCCAGGCATAGTTACCCAAGTGTCATATGCATCTCCCCGCCCACTCTTGTTTAGCTAAGCTGTTTGGAGTTTGCCTTCAACCAAAGAAAGAAAGAAAGAAAGGAGCTGAAAATGCTTCTAGAGAAGCTGACATGCTTCAAGGTCTTATTTAATGTGAAAAAAGGACTTTGATGGATATCTGTCAACCTGGAACGAATGGGTATTTATTCCATAAGCCAACCTGGAGCCCAGCAAGAAACGGTTTTATTATGAAGAAATACATTTCAGCCAAAGGATAGCATTAACATAATTACGCTATTAAGAATTAGGAATGACTCTTTTTATCCTCAGGATGACACTCCTGGCATTTGTTATTTCTACACAGTCTGTGTCAATGTGACTTGCTCATATAAATTCTATCCTGATGATTTATGATTACAAATGTGGTTCCCCCTCCCCCTATTCTCATTTATTACATGGTGTCACATTTTATCACAACTGCATTTAATCATATCCTGTCTGCATGCTAATAGTTACAAATATGATACCTGTGTAGGACCAGAAAACCAATGTCTGTGACTGTCTAAAAAAGCCGATGCCTGAAAGTGTTGTGGAGGGAAAAAGCAGAAAGGGAGTGAGAGAGAATAAATAGCTTGGCAAAGAAAATTCAGAAGACCATTCTTCATGCATAAACCTTTAAAACTATATCAAGTTGGCAACATTTCATAAAGTTTTGCTGAAAGACAGGTTCAATGGAATTCCCACATTCTTTAAGGTTTCATATAGATCTCTACATTTGGGGATCATTCATGGGAAAAAAACACAAAAGCAAAAAAAAAAAAGAACAACACACCAACAACCCAGGATAAAAGAGAAGTGCATGACTGTCTGTCTCTGAATCTACCGGCCATAAGTTTTTAGGAAGCTGGAAAATACTGAATACTGCTTAATCTCTTAATGATAACGAAGAGCCAAAATGCTGTTTCCTTAATTGTCTTTCTGTCTTTGATAAAAGTTGGTCTTGGTTTTGCTCAGCTTTTCTGTGGAGATTCTCAGTCATCCAAGGTCATACTTCTTTCAAAGTTGCTTTTTCAAAAGGCAACTGGACTGTTTTTTCCTTGAAGAAGAAGAAGTTTCACCTCTCATCCGAGAAGCTTCCTTGTCTCCTTATTACATAATGTCCCACCTTAGGAATCTGGTTAATTGGACCTGGATTTGGGGTCCTTTAGGCAAGCCATTTTAACCAGGCAACTGGGTGAAGACGGAGAACATTCTGAATAAAGGAGAATTGAAGCTTAGTAACTAAATCCTGCAAAGAAATTGTGATGATTTCGAATTTCATTCATGCATGCATCCAAACTATCACTATTACCATCACTATTTTCTCATCTTCCCCAGAGTCAAATTTTGAAGAACGATAATAAGCTTCGGTTTAACTGTCCCAATTCACACCCTTTTGTGATTTTTTTAATCACTCCTATTTCCCCCCCTATAAAGGCTTGTTGCCAAACTTGAGCTGTGTAATAATATTTAACATAAATGTAGCTTTTCCATTTTGAGTGATCTCACCATTCTCAAAGCACATAATCTCCTAACAACACGATACAAAACCACCTTATGATTTTACTTCGCTTTTCTGGGTCAGGTGAAGTGGATAACCAAGATAGAAAGGTTAAAGGAGATTTTTAAACATGTTTACACCTCTTCCTTGTTTGGGAAAGTACTTTGGATATAAAAAAACCAAAGATTATTTGAACCAAACAACTTCCATTTTGGAACAGAATATAATCTTTTTTCATCTTGTTCAGCACATAATTTTTTCAAGTAAACTTGGTAGATAATGAGCTTAATGAGCTATGTGATATGAATATTCAGTCTAATGAAGTACATGCAATCCATCTGAATGCACAGGTGTATGGAAAAGCAACAGAATGCTGGGGTGGACTCAAGCAATGATGTGCCAAAAGTCAGGAGAAGATCAAAGTCTGAATGATAAATAAAAGTATCAAGACTCATGACACAAACTTCCATAAACAAGAAGTACAAAAGAACAGAAAGATCTTCCCCAAATTGTCTTTTAAATACTGTACTTTTCTATGATGAGAATGCTCACAAACAGCTGGCCCAAAGGCCAGCACTTTTCGGTTTTAAAATAGGAAACAAAAAGAAATTATATGCATATCCAATTGTTGTTTCCACAGTACAAAACAGATGTTGAGACTCTAGAAAGAGAGCAGAAAAGATCAATAAAATGATAAAGGGTCTGGAGGGAAAATTGTATAATGAACGGTTGAGGGAGCTAGGTATATCTAGCCCACTGAAGAGAATGATAAGGGGGCACATGTGTTATGATGATGCTTTTGACATTTTAATCAAAGCAGCAGAAGCTGAGGTTAGTCATATCTTAGGACGATTGATTACCCTCACATATCCTGGCTGACGTATTCCAATTTTATACTTAACAATATTATTCTTAACATTGACATCTTTAGAGGATTTATAAGCCCCCGAACAGGCTCAAGAGAAAAAATCTGATGTATGAATGCTAGTTGGAAAGCTGTCAATGTCCATTTCCTTCCCTTCCCCCTTCCCTTTCTTTTCCTTTCCTTCCCTTCTCCAATATTTGGTGTCAAAACCACAGCTATTTGCCAAACTTGATGGACAAATGTCCCAAGACTGACAAGACTATGATAATTTTAGAACTGTCAGCAGGGTTATGCATGTAGAAAATAAGTACATCAAAATCGACAATGTCATTGCAAATTATTTTCCCCACCCAAAAGAGTCTTTTGGGGAAGCCTACATCCTGTAACAATTCAGTATATGTGGACTTGATGGTTGGTTGGACAAAATTGCTTAGGTGTCACTTTTTCCATCAAATTTCCAGGGTGTATCTTGCAAATAAGCAGATCACAAATCCTACAGGTTGGTGCTAGATGGGTGATGACTTTGGAGTGTAACATTTGCCAAAAGAGGCATCCATCTGATCTTGCTTAATATCAAAGTAAGACAATTGCAGGCTTAAATATATATTCTTCATATTACTTGCTCTCTGGTGATTGTAATGAAAAACAGAATGTCTAAAGGAGTTTTAAATTGCACTGTGATGTTAAGATATTAGTTTCTAGTTAAAATTTCACTTGCTTTGTAGTATTTATTTTTAGACAATCTTGATGATATGACATATGTATAATATAACTCTTAGTTAGAATAAGTTATGTTTATTCTGGCATGAACCATAAGATTATAGTGTGACACCAACATCTTTAGTTTTATTTGGAAGCTATTCCTATTGAGCTCTTTAAATTTATACTTATTGGCAATAAAGCCCATCAAACACAACTGGAATTACTTCTGAGTACATGGCCTAAATTTAAATATTAAAATATACAAAAGAGCATAAGTGGTGTGATCCAGTTGATATGAATTGGGAAGCAATTATAGAGACTAAGGCTTATGAAAAGCTTTGATTGATACAAAAGGAAATGATGACATTATTCTTTTGAATTCAAACCTTGGGATACAAATGCTGAATTGTTGTCATATATCAGAGCTAAGTATTTAATGACATTTGCTGTGATGGAATGTAGTCCGTATTCCCAGGACAGAGTGGGTGCATTCCAAAGAAGGACTCAGTTCTCATAGTTTATGTGATAGAAAAAGGATGAAGACAGCTCCTCCCTAACAGTTCCCAGGGTATATGCTTTATAGGGATGGTAGCATGGTTTAGTTTGTTAAAATTCTTTAGTTAGGTAAGGAACAATAAAGATATCTACTTGGAAAAAAATCACAACATGTCTTAGCGTTAGCACACTATTTACTTATTTATTGCTCAAATCTATTTCATTCAACAATTTGAGTCTATTCAGTCAATTCAAGAACTTGAATCTATTCAAATATTGTATTTTGCATTCTGTTGCACATTCAAAGTAAGGTTCAAATTTTATTTAGATCTTATCTCATATAGAGAGTGTATTCCTAATAGAGATTATATATTATTTTAATATACAGACTAAAGTCTAAGGTTTAGATTGGTAAACTAGTAACCATATGCTGAATTTCAGTACCAGTTTAGAAGGCAATAAGATCATTGGTTTGAATCTATAAGATTTGCTTAGCAGCACCAACGTAAGAATTTTCCCCTATGAATACTCTTGCGAATTCCCTTGATTTGTTTCTAATCTATAACACCTCTCTTGTTCACAGCTAACACATCTGAGGGATGCAATAACTAGGGACCCATCATGCATTGTTCAGAATAAGGAACTACATTCAGCATAAGGAACTATGATTAGTGTACACTAGGAATATGCATTTCATGTTCAACTCAGTATGAAACCTATTCTGGCTCAGTAGATCATTCTAATGGTGTCATGTTTATATCAGTTCTATGCATTATACATAAAATACTAGAGTGTTCTAAAGTGCTATCTCTGTAATATATAAATGGCTGGAGAAATAATTTCCTAAAGTTTGACTGTTTGTACAATGTAATGGAGGAAAACAAAAGTGTGTGTATAGATTTGCATGTCACTGTTGTAGCACATGCATGCTTCATTCATTAATTTGTTCATTAAATTTATATAATCACTCATCTCATATTTGTGATATTTCAGGAATTCTGGATGCAAGAGTGCATTCTCAGCATTTTGCATTGGTCTGGGTTGAAAAAGCCTTGGAACTACAATATATTTAAAAAATTGAATAGGGAAATGATCATTTTGCTCCAGAGTTGTCAGATAAACAGGAAGTCCTAGGAAGGACTCAGCAGTAAAAGATGAATAAGATGCCAAAAATACAAGTAAGATTGAGAAGTTCTATAGGCTGTATGAGCCTCTTGAATTCATTTTACAGCCTCTAAAGCAGTCCAAGATCTAGCCAAAAACAGGTGGCACAGTTTCCTTCTAATTTCTGGAAGGAAAGCAGTAAAAGTTTTGATTTTAAAGTCCAGGTAAAGTTAAAGTCCATTAAAGTTTTGATTTTAATATTTAAGCTCCATACAGTAGTTTTCTTCACAAAAGGAAAAAGAAAGCAATGCAGTGTTCCTTTCTCTTTTGGTCAAAATTGCCCCTGATTGCCAAAAGGGTGTCCCCAAGCCATGGAATGGTTTTCCATTCCATCCTAAGGTAAGAGTCCATTGATCTAGTCCAAGAGTCTTCAAACTTGGCAAGTTTAAGACTTGTGGACTTCAATTTCCAGAATTCCTGAGCCAACATTACTGGAGGAGGAATTATTGGAGTTGAAGTCCACAAGTCTTAAAGCTGTCAAGTTTGAAGCCCACTGGCCTAATCTGCTTTGAACTGAATTCCCATAAAAAAGATTAAACAGGAATAAACTTTATTGTAGTTAGATGTTGGAGGCAGGGTTGGTGACCACTTTCTAGTGTTATATCTCAGAGATTTGCATTCTCTTACAATGTAAATGGAGGGAGGCTAAATTTTTGATTGAGCTGAATATAAGTTTTAGCTTTGAAGCAATGTCCTGTCTTAGTTAAATACAAAGTCCTTTAAGAAGACCTCAAGTGCAACACCAAAAGGATTTAGGAATATTAATTATAGCATTGCTAAGAAGGTAGGATATAAAGTCATACATTTTTTAAAAGCTGTTCTTCAATTATTACTGTAGATTCAAAGCACTTGGATTCAAGGACAAAGCAATGACTCTTATAGCTGTGAGAGCTTGTAAATGGATGGTGACATATATTGTATTTCTCAACACTTTTGACTAGTCAATTACAGGTGATTCAAATTTTAAGGAACAACTCACAAATCTCAAAGGCTTTCAAAAGAAATGTTGTTTCATTTTCAGACTGTAGAACTGATCTCTATTACTTAGACAAACTCTAGACTGAATCTTCTTAACACAATTCCATGCGTAATCAACATAAAGGCCCATTGTGGTTATCTTATTTTAATAACAGATTGTGTGGCCAGCATTAATGTGGTTCAGTAAATCAAAATATTCAGTAATACAGAACTTTTCAGTTTGCAGTGTGCAGAAACATTTATTGCAATGACTAATCTCACAGCTGATGTAATATATCAGGGAGTTCTGTCCTTGATTTCTGACCAGTTTGGGTCTTCTTTATCATAACATCTCACCGTATCAGTGTCCTATTGCCCATTACATAAATAGATCATTGCAATGAATGATGCTTTTAAAATGATGCTTTGGTACCCTTGATACTCTAAGAAACAAAGATATGAAGGATTGGAGAAGAAATTGGACATTATTTTACTGTTCATCCAGTAAAACAAAAGAGCAAATGAGTCATCTAAGATTTAGATGTCACTCATTGCAGCCTCCCAAGACCTGTGAGCTGTAGCATACAGGTAGCCATCAGTAATATTGTCCTTCATAAAATAATTTCGTACAATGCTGAGATGATCTCTGTTCTTATGCTTCATGAAAGTTTTCCTCCCAGGAAAAGAGGCTTCTGTTTGGGTGCTTGACAATATGTTTCGAATTTCTCTTGATGATTTTTCTGAGTAGGTTTTATTGCTAGAATTGATGGTGAGTGCAACTTCTGGTGTTCTTTTCTGCTACATGTCTATCACTCCAAAGACTTTCTGATTGCTCATTCTTTCTAAGATGGAAAAAAAGTCCTTGACTAATCAGAGTGGGACTTTGATAGCTTCCTTGTGAATTTGAATAAAATATGGAAAGACAAGAAAGCTGCAGATTACTGGCAGGCTATCCTTCCATAGAACTTTGTAACTTGGTGCCATGCCACCATTCACTATGAGCTGTGGTGGCGCAGTAGTTAGAATGCAATACTGCAGGCTACTTCTGCTGTCTACTGGCTGCCAACTGTTGCCAATTTCAGTCTGACCATCTCAAAGTTGACTCAACTTTTCCATCCTCCCAAAATCAGTAAAATGAGGACCCAGAATTTGGGGACAATATGTTGACACTGTAAACCACTTAGTGTGGGATGTAAAGCACTATGAAGCTGTATCTAAGTGCTATTGTTACTCCATTCATGGAACCTTTTATCAAACTCACTAAGAATTTTAGGAAAAAGATGAAGGACACCTTTTCTATATAGCATTAGTCTAGTTAATTATGCTTTGGCAGATAAACCAGTGGTAATCATGGCAGTGCCTATGTATTGTATGAAGTTATGTTTCCCTAGTATGTTCTTCTAAGATTTCTTAAAAAAAACATGTAATTAGATTATAGAATAAAATGCAAAAGCAAATAGTAGGACACAGTGGGCAGGAGAAGGGGAAAGAAAAGCGAGGAAAGTATTGACTTCCGACTCCCACAGTTGAACAAAGCATTAACATTTAACCTCAACTTTTTACTTTTCCATAATAATATAAACTAGCCATTTCTACCACAACAAAATCAATCTAATCAGCAAAACCCAAAATCAAAGTTTCCTTTTTTTCCCCCACCTCAAGCACAAAGTCCAGAAGTGATCTCCTTGTATCATTAAAAGTACTTATATTCTTTTTTTGAAAAAATCAAAAGAGTCAATTTAACCATCTCTGCCAACTCCATCAGGCTTCCAAGATTTCTGAGTCATGCTTGCTGATGGTACACTGTTCCTTAGCTATATGTTTGTGGAATATTATTGTTGATTTCTCAATGTCCCTAGCAAACTCAAGAGAAAATAGATTTATTTTTTATTTATTTTCCCTTCATGGATTTTCTTTTTTCAGAAACAGTTTCTTTGGGAGAATGCACAGAATGAAACCAGAAAGGGGAAAAATATCACTACTTCTTCGTGCTCCCCTAAAAGATGGGGGAGGAAAAGCATTATGGGAAGTGGGAGACCTTGCCACAATGCTTTCCTTCCCCCATCTTTGAAGAGAGCATGAAAATTTGTATCCTGGATTATTTGAATAGATAATAACTAAGCCTTTCATTATCCTTTAATGCCAGTGGGAAAGATTAAAGAGAAAAGGACAAAGAAATGATTTATCTCTCTACTACCCTGGACAGAACAGAAATGCAATAAAATAGTGAATAAATGGCAAAAGTGGCACTCAATTCACAAAATATTACAATAATGCTCATCATCTCTGACAGATGTTTTACACTTGCTTCTTCTCTTTCCTCTGCTACAATGTGCTTCTCTAGCAAAGGGCTGTGCATTTATGGGTAACCAAAGAGCACATCTGCTAGCTGAGCATGCATCCTAAGTACATCTTCATGCTGACAAAAAAAAACCTGGCCAAGTAAAAAAGAAAGAAAATTCCAGAGGTGTCAGGATATCAGCAAACAAAATCATCATCAGTTTTGGACAACATTTGTCCAAAATTCTGAAACTCAAAATTTATAACTTAGGTCTTAAAACACTATTTTTCTGTTGGCCTAACCAGAATAGGGAGAATGCAGTAGCTCAGTGGCTAAGCTTGTCAATCAGAAAAGCCAGCAGTTCGGCGGTTTGAATCCCTAGCACCACATAATGAAGTGAACTCCCATTCCTTGCCCCAGCTTCTGCTAACCTAGCAGCTTGAAAGCATATAAAAAATGCAAGTAGCAAAATAGGGACCATTTTGGTGAGAAGGTAACAGTGTTCCATGCATCTTCAGCATTTAGTCATGCTGACCACATGACCACGGAGACATCTTCGGACAGCGCTGGCTCTTCGGCTTTGTAACAGAGATGAGCACCAACCCCTAGAGCTGGAAATGACTAGCATGTATGTGCGAGGGGAACCTTTACCTTTATCTTTAACCAGAATAGAAATCAAACTGATGCTAAGGCAGAAACACGGAAGAGTATACCCAGGTTGATCTTGATTAACTATACGGAAACATTCTTGTTTCTTTTTCTTTGACATAAATATAGTCATTGCTTTTTTTTTCCAGAATATTCCTCCCTTTCACTCACAAATGGTGTATGGTCTAGAGGTTTCATGGTAAAAATTTCCTAGTTGGTACTGATACAATCATGGTCACATTTTTAAATATCAACTACGGTCAGCTAGCAGCCGCCATGTTCTGTGATGTTAAACTCACCCTGGAGTTGAGCTCAGCTCCTAGTAATTATGTGTACATTTACATGTTAGTAACTTTAAAATATTAGATTTCTTTATAGGTAATAGTCTGGTGCTACAACATGGAAACCTTCCATCTTCAAAAAGATAACAAAAGGTATAATGGCATTAAATTGAAGTAAACAATAAAATAATTCTAGATAGTTGGTTCACTTAAGTGATGATTTCCTACAAAATGTACTGCTGAGGTTGGTAAGGCCATATGCAGAAATAGATGTACATGCAGTGAAAATTAGTGAAATTACATGTTGGATTCAGTAAACATTGAGATCCAGTTTCTCTATTTATCCATGGAATCCCTTTGCATTAATGGTGGAGAGGATTAGAACAAAGGAAACACTGCAGGGGTTTTGTGAGTGACCTGGAACAAGGAATGGATGAACAGCTAACTACTTTCAGGGATAGGGAAAGATCCAGAGATGTATAGATCTGACACTTATGGACTTTAGTCTAGCTGCAGGATCCAATCTGAGTCAGTCACTAAACTAGAAGTAACCTCTGATCCCAGTGACTGACCCAGATTCGATCCTGCAATATTATCCGATGTAAAAAAAAGATGTTGAGACTCTAGAAAGAGCAGAGAAGAGTAACAAAGATGATAAAGGGACTGGAGACTAAAACATTTGAAGAACAATTGCAGGAACTGGGTATGTCTAGTCTAAAGAAAAGAAGGACTAGGGGAGACATGATAGCAATGTTCCAATATCTCAGAAGAGTGAGTCAAGCCAAGTACCCAAGGACAGGCCAAGAAGCAATGGGTAGAAACTAATCAAGGAGAGAA
Source organism: Hydrophis major (assembly GCA_033807585.1). Lineage (NCBI taxonomy): Eukaryota > Metazoa > Chordata > Lepidosauria > Squamata > Elapidae > Hydrophis > Hydrophis major. The sequence continues at coordinate 12,445,427 of CM066338.1, forward strand.
GTGACTTAGAGCTAAGAAGAAATTTCCTGACAGTTAGAACAATTAATCAGTGGAATAACTTGCCTCCGGAAGTTGTAAATGCTCTGACACTGGAAGTCTTTAAAGAAGAGATTGAAAAACCACTTGTCTGAAATGGTATAAGTTTTCTGTCTGAGCAGGGGTAGGACTGGGAGACCTCAAAAGTCCTTTCTAACTCTGTTATTCTATTCTATTCTATTCTATTCTATTCTATTCTATTCTATTCTATTCTATTCTATTCTATTCTACCCAGGAACATATATATTTAGTCTAGTTGTCCAATTCATAATGGTAAAGCTGCAGAACAAATCATCTCTAAAGTTGTCCAATTGTAACTAAGATGCCTCTTTTGTTTTCATGAGTACTAACATTAAAATTACAACAGCAGTGACATTCAAATGATTTCACCTAGTGGCTCACCAGCCTACTAAATAACAGTATGTCTGAAAAGATAATCTCTGATCTGTTGACTAAGTTCAGAGGTTGAGGTTCCTTTTTCCTAATGGGAACTTATAACAATGAGCATAATAGCACATTCATAATGAGTAGCCTTTGTTACATTCCAAGAGACCAAAAAAAAAAAAGGTGTGTGGGGGAGTGATTGTGAAGGGATTCTTATGGCAGAATAGTAGCACTTATAAGAAATAGATCAAGTAATTTTCATGCCTGCCATTCTGTTTATGTGTATTTAATATTATGTTTGGCCATTTCATCCATAATGTCAAAACCCCTTTTAGTTTAGGGCACAAAGTAGCATTACTCAGGTATAATATTCTGTAGATTAAACTGAATTACAGACATTTTTCCTCTCTAATTTTAGGTATTTTTTTTTGTACGCAAAAGCTCTCTATTAACACTTTAATTCAGACTTTTACTTTATCCCAACATATATATAATTATAGAAAGCTCTTTGATTCCATTAGAGAAGTTGTAATTCCAAACTATTAAAGTTAGGAACCAGTAAAAGTACTAGGCTATAAGAAGAGCTGTGGTGGCGCAGCGGTTAGAATGCAGTATTGCAAGCTAATTCTGCTGACTGCCAACTGCCAGCAGTTCAGTAGTTCAATTTGCACTGACTCAAGGTTGACTCAGCTTTCCATCCTTCTGAGGTCAGTAAAATGAAGACCCAGATTTTGGGGGGCAAGAGGCTGATTCTGTAAACCACTTAGAGAGGGCTGTAACGCACTTTGAAGCAGTATATAAATCTAAGTACCATTGGTATTGTTATCAGATGAGCTGTCAACCATGGAAGTGAATTGTTTCATTCCCAACCACTTACTTACTACTAGTCCAACCTATCTCTGAGGGCTGTTTTAATGGAAAATGGAAGGAAGAGTTGTGGGACACCTATTTGTGCTCATGAAGAAAAGACTGGATAGAAGTACAGTAAATAAAATAAGAGTTTTCAGGATCAATACTTTGAAATATAATTGAAGTTTTCTGAATAACAGCAACACAATGTCATTATGTTCAAGAAAGCCAATGTTATTGAGGAAAGAGAGAGAAAGACAATGAGAGGGACCAAGACAGAGATGATAGAATTAGAAATGAGATAGAGATAGATGATAGATAGATAGATAGATAGATAGATAGATAGATAGATAGATAGATAGATAGATAGATAGATTAGCAGCACTCTACTTAGATATTTTATAACTGCTGTTCACTTTGGAATCCCAAATATTATTGAAATTCTTTATCTCCAAATATATTACCACTTTACTGCTATTTTTACACACTGAAACTGAACATTCACATAAAAAATTTCCAAAGATCTGTCAATGTACTAAACAGATTAAGTCATCAATTTCTCTAAACAGATTATTATCAATTTTCCAAAATTATTTGAAAGTTAAATAGGAACAAATATCACCAGAGCTAGCTATAGCAAAGAGGGAGAAGTGATTTATTAATGCAGTATCATGTATAACTATAATTGAGCTGCATCTCTCTCTCTCTCTCTCTCTTTCTCTCTCTCGTGTTTGTATATATATATATATATATATACAGCAAACTCCAAGACCAATAAACACAGACCAAGACTCTCAACCAATCAGGAGGAAGAAAAAACCATTCTGACACAGCAATAGGCTGCCCCAAATTTAAATCTGAAACCACTGTAAAAGTCTGACTCACAAACACCATACAGAAGCCTGATGATGGCAGATGAGATTCTGCTGAAACGTTGCTACAACTTTAAAAGCACCACGTGGGAAAATACCCGAACAAAGCTGAATGCCAGACATGTAAGTACCCGCGAAAACTTAAGAAAACATATATATATATATATATATATATATATATATATATATATATATATATATATATATATATATATATCTTTGGTTATTCGGGTTTTCTCCCGCGTAAGATTGGAATTATCTAGGCAACGTTTCGATGAAGTCTCATTCATCATCTTCAGGCTTGGTCTTCAGCTCTGTGCTTCTCATCACTCTGAGAAGCACAGAGCTGAAGACCAAGCCTGAAGATGATGAATGAGACTTCATCGAAACGTTGCCTAGATAATTCCAATCTTACGCGGGAGAAAACCCGAATAACCAAAGATCCACATACAAATACCCGCGAGAACCTCAGAAAACATATATATATATATATATATATATATATATATATATATATATATATATATATATATATATATATATACATATACATATACATAAACATATACATATACATATACATATACATATACATATACATATACATATATATATATCACTCTGAGAAGCACAGAGCTGAAGACCAAGCCTGAAGATGATGAATGAGACTTCATCGAAACATTGCCTAGATACTTCCAATCTTACGCAGGAGAAAACCTGAATAACCAAAGATCCACATACAAATACTCGCGAGAACCTCAGAAAATAGATAGATTGATAGATAGATAGACAGACAGACAGACAGACAGACAGACAGACAGATCGATCGATCTATCTTTGGTTATTCAGGTTTTCTCCCATGTAAGATTGGAAGTATCTAGGCAACGTTTCGATGAAGTCTCATTCATCATCTTCAGGCTTGGTCTTCAGCTCTGTGCTTCTCAGAGTGATGTGAACTTGCAGCTGCTTCTTCCTTTTAACTGCTAATGGGGGTGTGACTTGATTGGGTGGGGGCTTGGCTGTGTTCTGATTGGGTGGGGGTGTGTTCTCATTGGTTGGGAGTTTGGCTGTGTTCTGATTGGCTGAAGGCGTGTTCTGTTCAGGTGGGGGCTTGGTTGTGCTCAGGTTAGTCTTAGTTGCTGGGGGATTTGAGCTGGTGAGCTGTGATCTTGCTGTTTGGCTTAAAGTTCATGGTCATGCTGCATCTTCATGGTGGGGATCAGTTCGCTTCATGTATGGCTCAGAGGGGTTTGAAGTGGGTAGTGGTGCAGTTGCAGTGCGGCTTCTGGTCCATGGTCGTGTTTCATCTTCTGTGTGGGTGTGAGTCTGCTTTTTACGTGGAAGTGTGGTGGTGGCATCTTGTGTGGCTCTCAGGAGTGTGGATCTGGTGTCATTCTTCATGTTAGGTACTCGTCTGTTCATGAGGGCGGGTTTCCAAATGGCTGATAGGCGGGAGGTATCATCTCGTTTATTCATGCTGTGTGGGCGTTTTTCTATCTCTATGGCTTCTCTGATTATTCTGCTGCTGAAGTGTTCGGTTTTGGCGATAGTTCTGGTATTTTTAAAGTCAATCTCATGTCCTGTGGCTTTGAGGTGTTGGACCAGGGAAGAGGTCGGTTTTTCCTTTTTGATTGAGTTCTTATGTTCTTCAATGCATGCATTTATTATGTTAGTTTGTCCAATGTATGTGGTGGGGCATGCAGTGCAAGGGATTTCGTATACTCCTTGATTTTCTAACTCGATTTTGTCCTTAGGGTTTCTTAGGATGGTGGATATCTTTCTGTTTGTGCAGAATGCTGTCTTAATGTTGTGTTTTTGGAGGATCTTGCTGATTTTGTCTGTAGTGCCTTTTATATATGGGAGGAGGGCTTTGCCATTCTCTTGTTCTCTGTCTTGGATTTTGGTTGGGGTTTCTTTTTGGATTAGGTGGGTGATCTTCTTTCTTTGGAATCCATTGGCTGTCAGCATGCCGGTGAGAGTGTGTAGTTCGGTCTCTAGGTGTTGTTCGTCAGCAAAGCATTTTGTTCTGGAAATGAGTGTCTCAGCTACAGAATTGATCTATGCTGGGTGCTGGTGTGAGAGTGCGTGTAAATAGCGGTTTGTATGTGTTTTCTTCTGGTAGATGGTGTGTCCTATGGAGCCATTGGATTTTTTGTATACCAAGACATCTAGGAAGGGAAGTTGGTTGTTAGCTTCTGTTTCCATGGTGAATTGTATTTTGGGGTGTAGGCTGTTGAGGTGTGTGAGGAAGTTGTTCAGTTTTTCTTTCCCGTGTGGCCAGATTATGAAGGTGTCATCTACGTATCTGAGCCAGAGTTTGGGTTTGTGATCATATTTTTCTAACCCTAGCCACTATAGAAAATCCCAGCTACAGAATTATCAGAGAAGCCATAGAGATTGAAAAAAGACCTGAAAGCATGAATAGAAGAGATGATTCCACCAAACTGTCAATTATCCAGAAGCCTGCATTCACAAACAAAAAAATATCCACACCACAAGCCAAGCAAACACCTGGGCACAAACAGACACCCCCCCCCGATACCTCCAGCTCAAACATAACCCAACCAGGCACCCAGATGAAACCTAGCTTCCTAATAAATGATAGCTGTCCATTTATCTGAAGCCAAGCTGCACCAAAAGCCTCCAATACAGGAAACACAATGTTGCCAGACAATCAAGACAAAAAAATGCTACAAAACATACAGAAATATTAGAAACACCAGTCAAGCAGAACACAGCAAACTCCAAGACCAATAAACACAGATCAAGGCTCCCAACCAATCAGGATGAAGAAAAAGACATTCTAACACAGCAGTAGGCTAGCACCAAATTTAAAACAGAAATGGCTGTGAAAGTCTGACTCACAGACGAACACAATACACAAGTCTGATGATGGCAGATGAGATTCTGCCAAAATGTTGCTACAACTTTAAAAGCACAACTACACACACACACACACACACACACACACACACACACTATATATATATACTATATAGATAGATAGATAGAGGGGGGGATCTCCTTGAAAAATATTAGTGAATCTGAAGTTTTCATATATCAGTTGAGCAGGGAATTAGGCCAATTAAGTTAAAATTTAATCTATTGGGCTCCATTTTAATAGAGCTTGTTGTATTTGTCCCATTATTCCTTGAGAATTTTCAATTAGAATATTTCACTACAATTATCACCGAGCTGGTTGTCAGCTTGCTTCCTATTCAAAACTTTACTAATGTTCTTTGTGCTCTTTCTGAAAGTCTTAAAATATAGGGTGTTTCTTCAATGTGTCATTTCAAAGGATTTTCAAGTATTATTGCAATATGTAAATGAAGTTTTGTTCTCTTTCTTTCTTTCTTTCTTTCTTTCTTTCTTTCTTTCTTTCTTTCTTTCTTTCTTTCTCTCTCTTTCTCTCTCCCTCCCTCTCTATTTAATCTAAGGGAATTGCTTCAAAGGATGCCCATTTTCACAGGGACTGAGTCGTTTTGGGGAGGGGTATATTCCTGCATATTAAATCTCACAGTTATCAATAAAGTATCTTGGCATTTGTATAGGCAAATCCTACACTAAGAGAATTGGATGGAGACAACATTTGAAGACAAAGTGGGGGGGGGGGAGTAGAATCCATTAAACTTTATTGGGCAAGATGAGCAGCATATCAATTTAATAAATAAATATAAAAAAACGAATAAAGAAGGGTCCTCTTATTTTTGACAAGCACTATTTACTCCACTTCCTTAAAGTTTTCTTTGCAAGTGACATTTGGGATTTGCTAGTAAAAAATAACCTGCCACCAGAAGGGCTATCCAATACCTATACTCCTTCTACCCCTTTTGATGATGTTTAAAAAGCCAATAAAATACACTCTAAAGACAAATGCGAAAAGGATGAATGAAATGACAACTAATGGATTTTGAAATGAATGAAGTTTTGATGGATGAAACTTGGAATACATGCGGTTTTTAGTAATTAAAACGAATGGAATTCTAAAAGGGGGGAAGAAAGCTCCATGTCCCAAGTAATAATTAAGATGTTTGGTTTCTGCTTGTGCTACCCCACATCCCTAAGAAACTAGTAGCATTGTGACTTCCATCCAAACAGCACTAGAATCAATGGTGAAATAAATACAGTTTTGTTCTCACAAGGATATGAAGAACAATGGTTGCATTTCGAACATTTCTTATTCCTTTCCTTTTTAGAACAATGTCAGAAGATAATTGAGTATAAAAATTAAACTTTCCCTTTTTTCATCTTATGGTCCGAGTAGAAGGTTTAGAGAGAATTGGTAAAATTCTGGTTATTTTACTTGCTAGTTTAATAGGACACTGTTATAGCATCATGCCTTTTGTCCCTTTTCATGTGTCTTTGGATGCATATGATGTGTGTGTGTGTGTGTGTGTGTGGACTTTTCTTACTCCTGACACCTAATGACACATTGAAGTTGTCCACCCATCTTTGCCCAGTTTACAAAACTGATAATGTAACTTGTCCAAGCATCTTTTAAAGAATGCAAATCACCTTGCTTTAGTCCTTTGACATGCAAATTTCCTTTGATGCAAGCTTTTCAGATGCAAATGCTTCCAATCTTTGCTCCTGTGTACTCTCTCTCTTTCTCTCTCTCTCTCTTTTTCTCTTTATTTTTAAAAAAGTAACTATTATGGTTCTTGCAGAACTTTCAATATCGTGCCTTATTTCAGATGATTCTCTCTCTCTCTTTGGATATTTGATATGGAGAAAAACAACCACTCATGTACTTTGACATTAGCATTTTCCCCATTGTGAGATTTTGGTGGAATTATTTTACAGATTGGACTGGCATTGGGTAGCAGTTTGCTGTAGATCATGTGGAGGAAATAAGTAAGCTTTTATGCCTTTCTGGCTAGCAAAGTTAATGGGGAAGACAAATTCACTTAGCAATTAGGTCAATAACTGCAGTGATTCACTTAACAACTGAGGCAAGAAAGATTATAAATGGGGCAAAACTCACTTAACAAATGACTCACTCAACAACAGAAATTTTGGGCTCAACTGTAGTCATAAGTTGAGGACTACCAGTAGAAGGTGCATGGAAAATATCAAGGCTTTGTACAGATATAGTGATTTGCATTCCTGATGAGACTTAAGGTTAACTGCATCTATTTATTGCACAGAATAGTGGGGGGAAATGTTTCTTTAAGAAGATATTGGAATCTTGCTTTTTGTTTGTGATAATTCCTTGGTTTGAAATGCCTGCCTTTTTGAGTGGATGCCCACTTAACTATCCACTTCATACAATAAATGTTTGAGTGTTGATGAATAATCTGAAATTTCATGAAAGGGTGATGAACTGGAGTTTTGGGACCCCTGTGCTAAACAAAGAATACATATAAAGTAGGTTAATTTGTATTGATTTCACTGAGTGAATGTAAGAATCTGTATATTTTTTCTTGGAAATTTCTTTATCTTATTGCATCAATGAATTACTTTTTTAAGCATTATTTTAATTTGTGTCACCCAGAGTTCCACACAGTGTAGCAGAAGAGAGAACTAAATTACACTAGTAGATAACTATGCTTTTGAATTAAGAAGAGGTATGGAAATTACCGTGCAAGAAAATAAAATGAAAATGCAATATAATAATCTAACTGAACCACAGAAGCATTTGACAAAACTATATAACATATATCTAAATCTGTTCCATTTACTCTTGTATGTCAATGTGAAGCATGACAATATTAAGACAGCTACCATTCTTTCTTTCTTTCTTTTTTTTCATTATTTTAATGCATGTATTATTATTCTATTTTGCTGAAGTTGCTGATTTGAGGGATTTTCAGAATTAAGCAGAAAATAATTGCAAAGAAGTATTCCTAATAGTTGATACTGTTTTCAAGTTTTAGTTCTAGAGTTCTGTACAAAGGTAAAGGTTCCCCTCGCACATAAGTGCCAGCTGTTTCTGGCTCTAGGGGGCAGTGCCCATCTGCGTTACAAAGCTGAAGAGCCAGTGCTGTCCGAAGACATCTTTGTGGTCATGTGGCTGGCATGACTAAACACCAAAGGTGCACGGAACACTGTTACCTTCCCACCAAAATGGTCCCTGTTTTTCTACTTACATTTTTACGTGCTTTCGAACAGCTAGGTTGTCAAAAGCTGGGACAAGTAACAGGACTCACTCCGTTACCCACTGCCAGGGATTTGAACTGCCAAACTGCCAACCTTTCTGTTCAACAAGCTCATCATCTTATCCACTGAGCCACCGTGTCTGCAGAGTTCTGTTCAAATGATTAAATGTTTAGTTGCATTAGGAAATGTCCATAACTCAAACGGCAGAGAATCACATATTGTGTAGCAATATTCTTTGAGACTCAGAGACTCACCAACATACCAAAGAGTAAAGACAATGGCACAAAAGCATCTTAGGAAAAATTAAATTAATCCTGAATTTATATCAATGTGTTTATACACACAGCTGGATTCACAGCTGGAGACTGCAGTCAGTTGGGAATATCAAACCACAGGAACTTCAAACCACAGGAATCCTTCCTACTTTCAACTTGCTGTCCATTAACCTGTGCTGATCATGAAATGGAATTTATATACTGTTTTCTTCAGCTGAGCCAAACTTTCTCAAGAAGAAATGTTCTTTTCCTACTGGCTCCTTCTGCCATTGTAAAGTTTCCAAAAACATGTGATTCCAGAGTATTTTATAAAATATATGTATATTACATACTTCTAAACTAGAGACAGATTTCAGGAGTATATTTCTCCCTCTCCCTCCCCCCCTCTCTCTCCCTCTCCCTCCTTGGTTTAAGGCTACAAACTGAGTCCCTAGGAAGAAGGCAGTGGCAAACCATTTCCCAAAGACATTGCCAAGGAAATTTCAGAGGCTTCTCATAGGTAAATGGAGAGGTTAGCAGGCAGGTTGGTCTGTCCATAGGTAGGTAGGTAGGTAGATAAGTAGCTAGATAAATAGATAATAGACAGACATATAGATTTTCTTTCATTCAATCATGACCAATTCTCAGAGACTGTCTTAAAGGATCAATCCATTATTTTACTCAATATAATCATATGCAATAGAACACCCAGAGTTTTCACTCACTAGTTTTTCTACCAGCCAGTCTCTCAGCCTAATGCATCCAATGGAGTTATTGGATCCATAAAATGTTAGCGTATTAGGTTGAGCTCCACAATGTGTTCATTTCAAAGAGTGCAATTATGGTTTTTTTTTTCCCATGTAATGGAAAGTGTGGTCTGCTGGAAGACTGCGGAGACGGCAGCAGAGTCGGGCAGTGGGAAAGAACATGAGTCAGTCTGGGGAGGGTCCTGTGTCTGATACAGAGATGGGGCCAGGGCCATCTGGGAGTTATGTGCTGACTCAGGAGCCTCCAGAATTTAACAGCAGCAAGGCTGTCAAGGGAAGCCTGTTCCCAGTATGCGCATGTGTAGAACTGCCAGAAGGCAAGAACAATTAAGATAAAAGGGGCAACTCAGGACTAAGGCTTGGAGGTGATTGGCCCTCCCATAAGACATAAAGGAGGATCAAAAGAACATGAACTTTTGCAGGAAGAAGCTTTGTTTGTACTGGTTGGTTTGAAACTTGAAGCTCTGTGTTGAATTGATTTGGCCTTTTATAACTAACTGGAAATTTAATCATTGGCAGAATTTCAAGGAAGATAAAGGTGTGTGCTAATCAGACTTATCCTGAAGGACTTTGGCAGACTTCCATGGGACTATTTACAAATTGTTTGAGACTCATTACGGGCTGTGAATGACCAAAATTGAAATAAAGAAAATTGAAATAAAGAAAATTGAAATAAAGAAAAAAGGTTTGGGGACTAACGTGTGTTTGTTAGTGTCTCAATAAGCCTTGATCAGAACAGAAAGAAAGCATGTGAGATGGCAATTAGAAAAAACAGATTTAGAATTAGTAAACATATATAAGTTAATTTTTCATTTTTCTTTTCCTTTCCAAATTGACCCAATAAGAATTTTATTTCTTTTAACGATTTTAAGTGTTTGGAGAGTGGAAATTCAGGAAATAAGCATCTGGGAATGTAAAGATTAAACATTTATTTTTATTAAACTTTACAAAGCAAATGAAGACTTTATACCAGAAATATTAAAATGCCAGTTTGGATCCTTTTTTGTTTAATTCAGGAAAGTGACTTTTAGATTACTCTCCCAAAACAATCATTATGACACTTTTGGTATATAACAGCATTGGAAATAAACGAACAATGACCATGCTATTTTTTCATATTTGACAAAGAAAGCAAGTTCTTATTTTTTCTTATTTCCCTAGGAACTGCAGTAATGATGAATAAAATATTTCCTAATGTAGTCAACACACTTTTTTTTCTATATTGTAGAACAATCATTGTTTTTCCCTAGCCAACGTTTTCTTAGATTGTCAGGAAAAAATGGGTGGCTCCAGGGTTCTTTTGTCCTGAAATCCAAATGGAAACAAATGGGAAAATACAATCAGCATGTCCAGTGGTTCAACTCAGCCAAGTAAAAACAATGCCCCCTTCCTGAAGAAAATTATGTGACTGGCTTTGTGTTCAAATTGATTCTACAAGTGAACTAAAGTAGCTTTTATTGCTTTTAATACAAATGTTTCTTGAATATTTGCGATGGTGATGATGTGAAAAGGTTTCTAATGCACAGAATTCTGAAAGAAACCTGAATGTCAGGTATCCAAAGAGTAACAATAACAGAGTTAGTCCAACTCCCTTTTATTTCAAAATTTTATTGATTACATTTTATAATATTGGACACAGTGTCACTGTCCTGGCAGTTATCTCTGCCACACAGACTAAAATATAAAACAAATAACATTGTCCTATCATGCATTCCTAATTATTCTATCCAGTATGTACATTTATATTTACAGCATAAAACCTCATATGTTTCTAATTTTATACAGCCATTTTATCCACCATGCTCTATTGTGTTTATCTAGATAACATCAGATTTCAAATCTACAGATCCTCGTTATTTTCTGTTCCAGGTCCTTCTTCTCAATTTCAACCATTGATAAAATTTATTCCATTCATCATGATATTCTATCTCTCCTTTATTTTTAAGTTCTAATGTCAGCCTGTCCATTTCTGCACAAACTAGTATTTTCTTTATTGTCTCTCCTTCTAAGAGGATGTTCTATTTTTCCAATTTTGGACATATACCATTCTCGCTGCTGTTATCACGTGTGGTATTAGATAGACCGATCCTCTGCTGTATTTCTCTTTTATGATTGCTAATAAAAATAATTCTGGTTTGAATTCTAAGTTCTGTCCAAGCATTTATTCCAACTACATCCATATCTACTGCCAAAATTATTTGGCTTTTTTTACATGACCACCACATGTGATAATACATGCCTGGTACTTGGTTACATTTCCAATACTTAAGTTATAAGTTCCTAAACATTTTTGCCAGCCTTGTTGGAGGGAGGGGCCACCTATAAAACATTTTATATAAGTTTTCTTTATATGATGTGGCAATGTTAATTTCCTACTTCTTTCCCATAGATCTTACCATTTGTCCAATTCAATATTATAACCAAAGTTTTTGGCCCAAGCTACCAACTCCCTGATCTCACAGGAGACCTATACTATTTCTGATAAATGGGTGTCTAGTCTCTCCTTAAAAGCCTCCTGTGATGGACCATCCACAGAAAGCAATTTGTTCCACTGGTTAATTATTCTTACTGTTAGTAATTTTCACCTTAGTTCTAGGTTGCTTCTCTCCTCTAGTTAGCTTCTTTCCATTGTTTCTTGCTCTACCTACAAGTACTCGTGTAAATAAGTTGACCCTCTCTAATAGCAGGAAGAAAAGCAAAATTTGACTCAAGAAGGTTTCACCAGAGAGTCTTTAAATAATTGGGGAATAGCTTTTCCCAGGTGCTTCCCCCTCCCACTTTTCCTATAGCAAGCAAATATATCAATCATCTGATTCTCTGGGATAACAATTTATTATCTATGCAGGAGGCCTCAGATTGAATCTGTACAGCATTCTGGTGTGTAGTGTCAGATAGTAGCATGTGTCATCAGTCTTTATCAAGGAAATCATTCTGTTCTTGTCATCTATTCCTATTAATAAGGCTATTTATTACTTGGGTAATTAATTATGGCAAGGAGGCAGCTATTGACAGAATAAATATTGATGAATTGCTCAGTGAATATATCCCTCATGTTCTCTAACTAGCTTTTAAAAAGAAGCATTATACTAAAGTATTAGGAAATCTGTGGACATGGTCAAAAGAAAGTGAAAAGTATTTACAGGAACCCCTGTCCCAATATTAATCCCCATGGAATTAATTTCTATAGAATAAGTAATGTTTTCCAGTGCCAAAACTATCAGAAAAGTGAAAGCTGGGGACATCCTTGGGGACGTCCTTGGAGACATCAAGAAAGGAATTAAAACTTTCCTCTTTAGGTCTTTTAATATGGACCACTACTATTTTAAACCATTTATGTTTTCAATAGTATGTATTGTATTTTGGGTGGTTGCTGTTATATTCTGTTCTGCAGAAATGCACCTACACTTTTCTAGTGTACAAACCAATTTATCAATGAAAGATAGGCTAGATATTTCATAAATAAATGTTCAAATATTGTTGGTCCATGGAACAAACTTTGGAGAGATATATTGTTAAGCCTTCAACAAGGGTAGACTGTTTTTCAAAATGAGAAAGATTGGGCAGCTCTAAAAACGGGTGTTTTGATTCTCAAGTTAATATAATCTAGCCCTTATGTGATCATTACTTGTTGAGTGTCTTTGGTTAAACTAGCTTGAATGCATCATTTCCTTTTCCAGGCAAATAATTGCAACTTCTTTTTGCGAAGAGACAGTGATGAATCTTTTACATTATTTGCATTAGATTGGTCATTTAAACAAAACAGCAACAAAAAGCTCACATAATTTTGTTTACTAACTGACATTAAGATAGAAAGCTTTCAAAATCATTGGGCAAGATATAATTAAGAATCAGTCAGACATGTAATTTAATCAGTAAAAGAGGAAATCTCTGAAGGCAATAAGTGACTTTACAAATGGTTTTTGGTATGCTTCTTAGGTCTTATTCTGGAAGAGTAATTGTTTCTGGAAATATAGAGTGCAACTAATGGGAACTTTGCAGAAAAAAAATAATTATGATATTGAAATTCTTTAGATTGATGTCATTAAAACTGAATGTAATTAAATGTATAGTCTGACCTCAAGAAATTTGTGTGACCCAGGCCCCATGGGCCCCAAATAAAAGTCTGCTGGTTTTAAGATTAGGCATAATTTTGCCTAATTTACCAAGCATTTCACCATACTTTATTGAATTGTGTTTCCATTACCACTCTCAGTAGGTGTGTCATTTTTAGTCTTCCTTCCTTCCTTCCTTCCTTCCTTCCTTCCTTCCTTCCTTCCTTCCTTCCTTCCTTCCTTCCTTCCTTCCTTCCTTCCTTCCTTCCATCCTCCCTCCCTCTGTCCCATTTAAAAAAAAATGTAAAATGCTGAATCTCACTAATGCAAATATTTCTACAAGCACTGCAGAAATTTACACACCCACACCTATACCGCACATTATGTTGGAAGTTTTCAACCCGTAAAAGACTAGTTTTGCAATGATTGGGTTTGGCTATCTGTCAAAACTCATTCCTGGAGAAGCTGAAAATTTCTGAGGACTTATTTGGACAAGTAGGAACAAATTTTAGCAGTGATCTCCATTCAATGAGAGGCCTAATTAGCTACAAAAATGTGACCCTTTCATTCATTTATCTGTGTTGCAATATACAGTTAACAGAACAATAGAGTTGGGTGGTACCTTGGAGGTCTTCTAGTCAATCCCCTGCTCAAACAGGAATTCTTATGTCATTTCAGACAAATGACTATCCATTTCAATTTCTTCTTAAAACCCTCCAGTGTTGGGAGCACCCATATCTTGTGGAGGCTAGTTATTCCACTGATTAATTAATTCTGTCAGGAAATTTCTCCTTAATTCAAGGTTGGATCTCTCCTTGATTAGTTTCTATCCATTGCTTCTTGTTCTGTCTCTTACATTTACTTGGGTTCCAAACCATAATCTATCTTCCATTTGAGAAACATATTTCTCCCCTTCCTACTTTTTTTCAAAATGTTCATTTTCTAGTGATCCCATTTCTAATTGCTAAGAATTTTACTGTTAGATTTAGTGTTTGATAGTATATTTGCAAGCTTTCTGCTTCTATATTTGATATTAAAGTCACAACTGCTTTTATTCATTTGCTTTGAATTTGGTGGATCATATATTGGGTTGATACATTTGCATTTTTATCAGGAATAAGATTGTGCTCATCATAGTCTTTGGCACATGGAATATCCAATAATAATTGTCAAGCTTTTGGCTTTGCATTTCAGTGTCTGTATATGCTGCATTTATTTGTAGAGTGAAAGGCAGATGGTTCACTACATCACTTCTGAGGCCAAAATATTTCTCAGCCCTTTATAAGACGGTGGCATTCATCAAGGCAAAACATCAAAATGTGTTTGAGGAATCCAATTATAGATCTCCATTAAAGGGACAGGTTTGGAATATTAAGAGCTATTTAATTCCAACATAAAACTTCTTGACACTTCACTAGTAATAGTGAAATAATCTTTGCTAGTTACCTGAGTTTGATGGGAAAAAGAAACTTTTGATTGCAAGCCCAATGACATTTTATTTAACAAATATTGCCCTTTAGTCACAGCAATATGCCATCCAACATCTCCTATTTCTTTTGTATTGCTCTTTAATTAAGAAGATGCAACAAGGTACAAATGATGGTGTTAATAATTTATATTGGGCTCAGGGCTTTTTTAGCTAGGAGGATGAAAACAGAGCCCTTTGGAACATTAGATATGACTTACTGCAATGTAACTTATATCCCGAAGCCCTTCTCATATAGTCATTTATATAGCAGAACAAAATTGAAAAGTTCAGAAAAATAAAAAATGTGATTTTTTTTTCCCCCCCAGATCAAGGAAAAAAATTCATGTCAAAATAATGATGGCAAATGAAAAAAGCTTCACATGTTCAAGCTCCATAGAGCCTTATCAAGAGAAGGCAAGCAGTTTGAGGAAATTCTATATAATAAGCAGAATATAATAGAGCAGTCACTTTACACTTACACCTGTGGGTCTTGTTTTTTTATGCCCAACAGGAGACCAACCCTTAGATTGTTTCTCCCCATAAATCTCCAATGTAAGTAAGTCAGTAATTTGTGAGAACATGTCTATAGGGACATCTCTATCTACATTCTCTGTTAATTGAATTGAATTCTTTCTCCAACTTTTCTATTCTCTCTTAAGAAATAAATAACTGAACAAAGCACAGTATGGTACATAAGTATGACCATTTCAAGTGACTGATTTCATATATTCATTGAAATCCCTTATGGTACAAAATTGCCAGTGCACATTAAATCCAGATGTGTAGTGCTGCCACAATTACAATATTTACAGCTCTTCCCTGCTGATTTCACAAATAGGCCTTGTCAATCGGTTGGATGCTGTTTTATAGTCAAATGCATTGCAAAATAAATGAGAAAAAAAATGAGGGCCTTCAGTCAGATATGGCAGGTTCATTCCTTTGTCCTTTGTTTTACAGAACAGGGCAAAAGGTTCTTTGTTTTAAATCTGTCTTCTTTCCCATCACTTATTGGACATGGATATTACTCTACAAGCAGTGACCACACACACAAACACACCCACTGTGTGTGTGAAGGAGGAAAGAGAGCAACTGAGTCATATTATCACTAACAAAGCAATAAAGTTATCAAAGTTTGTAGTTTCCCAACTTTCTAATGCATACATAAAAAGATATCAGTTTCTTGAGAAATTATTCTACAGATGAACTTGTAAATGGGAATAGGTGTCTTGACGTTAAATATGGCTAAGTCTGGATCTAACTCAGACTATTTATTCTCCAAGATAGAAACTTTGTGCCAATTTTCCATGTATGATAATATGATAATTGCAGCCAACAAAAATCACAAATCTGTTTTTTCATTCTGTTTTGGTGAATACGAGATAATATTAACATAAGATTTATGAATGTGAATATATATATATATATATATATATATATATATATATATATATATATATATTTGTTTTCTTAAGTTTTCGTGGGTACTTACATGTATGGCATTCAGCTTAGTTCGGGTATTTTCCCATGTCATAATAGTTGTGCTTTTAAAGTTGTAGCAACGTTTCAGCAGAATGTCATCTGCCATCATCAGGCTTCTGTATGCATATATTTGTTTTCTGAGGTTCTCGCGGGTATTTGTATGTGGATCTTTGGTTATTCGGATTTTCTCCTGCATAAGATTGGAAGTATCTAGGCAACGTTTCGATGAAGTCTCATTCATCATCTTCAGGCTTGGTCTTCAGCTCTGTGCTTCTCACTCTGAGAAGCACAGAGCTGAAGACCAAGCCTGAAGATGATGAATGAGACTTCATCAAAACGTTGCCTAGATACTTCCAATCTTACGCGGGAGAAAACCCGAATAACCAAAAATACATATATATATATATTTGATTTGTTTGTTGTATCCATTTAGTTTCCTATTTAAACTGATTAATACTTCTAGCTGCCCAAATTAAGAAGTCCATTACTTAGGGTGTAATTTAGACTAAATATTTCATCCTGTTTCTTAAAGTCAAAATCAACTTAGAGCTTTTTCCTATATTTAAAACCAATATGTCACATGTACAGACATAGATACTTATTCCTCTTCTCACACACTCAGATTTTTTCCCCTCCTGCTTCCAAACAAACTTCCTTTGGCATCTCATTGTTTTTAAAGAGCTGAAAGCTGACAGCCCCAGTAGTCATGTACCATTGTTAGATTATTGCCAACCTGTTAAGCATGACAAGTCATGAATGGCAGCCCATATCTTCCTTGGCTTACAGTGACTAGTCACTCTTTGGCATTAATCCTAAATGCACTTTTTTGGAAGTAGGCTTTTCAGAACTGTGAAACTTACTTTGACAAAAAAAGAAGTTCCATCTGTGTGTAGTCCAGTGCTTCTGCCAATACAGAACAAAATGGTTGCTTGTGCACTCAAGACATCTTTTTCAGAGAATTGCCTAGCTGAAATCTCCAGCCACAAATAGATTTCATTAAAGTGTGCAAATCTTTAAAAGAGATGAACAGCAAGTAACTGTACATATATAAAAGATAAAGGTTCCCCTCCTTGCACATATCTGCTAGTCATTTCCGGATCTAGAAGGTGGTGCTCATCTCCATTTCAAAGCCGAAGAGCCATTGCTGTCCAAAGACGTCTCCATGCTCATGTGACTGGCATGACTAAATGCTGAAGGTGCACAGAATGCTGTTACCTTCCCACCAAAGTGGTCCCTATTTTTCTACTTGCATTTTTACATGCTTTCGAACTGCTAGCTTGGCAGAAGCTGGGACAAGTAATGGGAGCTCACTCCGTTATACAGCACTAGGGATTTGAACCACCAACCTTTCTGATCGACAATCTCAGCATTTTAACCACTGAACCACCCTGTCCCTTGTACATATATACATATGCAGAAATAGTCAGGCTTCTGACTATGGCTTCTAAATCACTCACACCAATCTGGAGAATGCTCTAGCTGCTGGAATAAAAGGAGGTGCTTCATAAACTTCCCAAGCATTCTTTCTTATTAACAATTGTTAATGCTGAAGTGTTATGTGGGAGGCACTTGTTTGTTTGAATTCTAAAGTCCCAGAATGCTTTAATTTCTTCATTTCCTATTACTTTATTTTATAGTTTTTGCTTGCAGGCCAGTGGTATTTTTTATGGATCTTCCAATGAACTATTGTTGCTATTTGATCATTGTTTGTACTCAAGTCTGCATGATCTTCTTGCAAAGGCACACAAGGTGACCCACTCTTTCTTCAACTTTTCTGCAGAGACATTTGCTGTCTGTTGCTGACTTTTCAATTCTGACTTGTATGCATTTGATCATTATTATGGTTAATTACACAGTCAGCCAGATGTTCAGACTGGGTTTGGCATTTTGGTTTTTCTCTCATTTCTCAAAGGAGGATAGGGATAGGCAGATGTGGGTGTTTGATGGTGTTATTGATATCATTGCAGAATGGAAACTTTCCAAGTAAAGCTACCATTTGCAATTGACTGATGGTGAACTTGTCAATGACAAAGGTGTTCAACTTGTGCTCCAGTTGTTTTGGGATTGCACCCAAGATACCTATTACTATTGGGGCTACCTTTGCTTGCTTCTGCCACAGTTGTTTTTGTTGTTATTTCTGAGATGTGAATGCTCTTGAGTTATTATTGGACACACAAATCTAAACCTTTTTAATAAATAACTAATCTACCAGAGCAATTATAAAAGAGTTTGCACAAGATATTTAACTTGTTTACTGGGTTAATTTATTATTTTTGGATCACATAATGCATTGAATTACAATCTAACCATGCTGGCTGGTACAATATAACAAGGTACAAATCAATAAGTCTGGATTAAACCTAATCAAGCTGTTCATGATGTAGACAGATGGACAAAAAACTTTATTTCAGTCATTGACCAATAAAAGTACAATCAACAAAATGACCAACACAAAAATATCCCCTAACAACAAGAACTATTCCTCACCATTTGTAGGTAAAGGTTATGCATTTTGCATATTACAAATTTTGTTACTTTTAGAGAAATAAAATTATCTTGATTATTTAACAGATCAGGCAAATAACAACTATCAAAATGTCCTGGAAATTTAAATAAAAGAGGGATAATTCACTGGTGGCACATGTCCCTGTAGAACTTGGCATAATGTATAAAGAGAATAAATTTTTAATTTATCTTGTTAGCTTGAGTATCAAATCAATCACTATGTAACATATGAATTGATAAATATCCTCTCTACAATGTAATATATAATTGGAAATTAACCTAAGGAAAATCTGCAAACTTTGTGCATCAAAGCACAATTGCAACATTTTTATTGTTTTACTCCATTGCTGCTTGATAAATTTAGGGTAGTGTGGGGAAAAAAATAAAGGGAGATGAGCAGTTGGAAAATCCTGGTGGTATTCACTTGGGACTATTCAGAACAAAAGCTCACAAATCCCAAACACAACTATGTCCACATGTTGGGATGTCCGTGGCAGCTGATTCATCAACTTCCACCAGCAACACTGCCTTTGTATGTCACCAAGCAGTAATAGTTCAATTGATCACTATGATGAGGCAGAGTATTGGCTTCTTGTGACAGCCAAATGAGAAATGAGGCTCCAGAACGGAACTCTGAGAATTTAATAGAACAGTAACTGCAGGTTCATTCACAGAGAAAGTGATGAACGAATTTTGTAAAAAGAGGACACAATTGATCTATGAAACCCTTATTAAAACTGTCTTTTTGATTAACTTCAGCCTAAATGTCTTAGCCACTTGTCCAAGCAGATTCTTAGAAATGAGAAAGATGGCAGAAACAATCCCTACTGATGATTATGAAAGGGGAAAGGCAGGTGACATTATTGGAGGAGAAACAACAATTGATCCATGGAGTGATTTTTCTTTAGTAGAAAATGCTTTATGCAGAAACAAAAAAACAAAAAACAAAAACAAAACCTTAATTCTATGAAAAAACAAAGTGCAAGTTTTATTTATCAGTCAAATCAGTCATAAAACATGGTTCCAGTAATTTCTTTTTTACCATTCCAAAACTTCTGAGTGTGAATCAGTATAACTTCCTAGTTGATGGCATGCAGACAACAGCAACAATAATATCTGTATTAGAGTTTTTCTCTTGCATTGAATAGTATAAACATGTCTGGGATGAAAATGGGCTTTAGTTGAAGGCCAAATTGTACAAAGATTGAATCCCAAATCATTCCTATCACCTAATTCCCATAGCACTGTTTTAGGCTTAAAGATATTACCCATGTAGTAGTATTATCATCATCATCTCATCTTTCTCATTTTTCATTTTTCCTACTACTTTCTTCTATTGGTATCTTCTGATTTATCATTTATTGTTTGTATTTTATGATTAATGATGTAACTATAATTTATGATTTATGACCTATCACTTCTTGTTTGTATGTACACTGAAACCAAATTTCTTGTGTGCCCAATCACACTTGGCCAATAAAGAATTCTACTCTACTCCTATTCTATTCTATTCTATTCTATTCTATTCTATTCTATTCTATTCTATTCTATTCTATTCTATTCTATTCTATTCTATTCTATTCCATTCCATTCCATTCCACTCCACTCCACTCCACATTCTCATAACTATCTTCACTATTACCAGGAAATGTTGCATGTGGCATAGCTGCAACTAAGAATAATCCTCTATTTTAGAGAAAATAATTGTATAAAAAATCATAATTAAATAAAGTCATATGTAAGATCTGAGTCTGTTATAGTAGGGACTGTGTTTGTCAGGTTAGGCAATAGCATTTCAAGGAACGATACAGCTATATTTTCTTTTATTTAAAAGGGAAAAAATTAAATCTTGAAGTGTGCATATATGTGTATGTCAGCTGTCTTCTAGGAAGTCAATGCAGATCCCTCTGAACTCAGTTCAACATTTAGTAAGAATGAATTCTTTAAATATCATAGTAGGCCACTATTGGCTGCAAAAGAATAGAATCTGAATAAAATTTCCAGCAAAAATGCAAAACTTAGAAATGTAGATTATATCAAAGAAAACAGTTTTATTCATATTTGACCAAGAGATTGAGCAAAACCTCATCAGGATAATTATCTGAATATACAGAATCTTCAAATGCCTGAAGCAGATGGCAAAACTATTATACATGTGCTGTCTTTCTCTATTAAACCATTTCCTTTGAGGAAACAAAGGTTTATTGGTATGTAAAACTGTGTTTTGTGATCATACAACTCATTTTATGGGGAAAAAAGTAATGCATTCCTGGAAAGAATCATAATGTCTCCGCAGCTAGATTTTTTTCCCTCCTCAATTTTATCATAAAAAATTACATGCCACCATTGGCATCTTAACTTCAAAGATAGAAAATATCCACCACTATAAAATGCTACTGTTTGATCACTGCAAAATTTTATGCTTCAGCTATGAAATCCCGAGTAGATAAAGAAATCATCAGTAAGCTCTTCAACTTTGAAAATAGGATCGATGCACCCTGGACAAATGTATTATTATGCTGCACTTCTGTGAAATTGCATTTCTGCAATTGTCTAATATGCTAAAGCAATATCTGTCTTTTTAGGCTTAATAGATTGAGGCATTTTATTTATTTATTTATTTATTTGTTTGTTTGACTTGTAAATCACTTACAAGATAATAGGTATAAGTATATACATAGTTATGAATACATGAAATGGGTACATATAAGAAAAATAAAAGAAACAATAGGACAGGGATGGTAGCCACATTGGTATGCTTATGTATGCTCCCTACAGACCTCTTAGGAAAGAGGTGAGGTCAATAGTAGACAGTCTAAGGTTAAAGTTTTTGGGGTTTGGGGAAGAAACCACAGAGTCAGGTAGAGTATTCCAGACATTGACCACTCTGTTGCTGAAGTCGTATTTCCTGCAATCAAGTTTGGTGCGGTTAACCTTGAGTTTGTATCTGTTGTGTGTTCTTGTGTTGTTATGGCTGAAGCTGAAATATTCATTGACAGGTAGGACATTGCAATGTATGATTTTATATGCTATACTTAGATCAGACCGAAGGCTGCATAGTTCTAGCTTTTCTAGGTCTAGAATTTCAAGTCTGGTGGCTTAAGGTATTCTGCAACGAGTAGAGGAGTGGAGAATTCTTGTGAAATATTTCTGGACTTTCTCAACTGTGTTAATATTAGATACGTAATGTGGGTTCCAGACTGATGAGCTGTATTCAAGTATTGGTCTAGCAAATGTTTTGTATGCTCTAGTTAGTAGTGTGATGTTACCAGAGAAAAAGCTACGTAGGATTAGGTTAACAACTCTTAATGCCTTTTTGGCTATGTAGTTACAGTCAGCTCTAGCACTTAGATCATTAGAGATGAGTATTCCAAGGTCCTTTACAGAGCTTGGATCATTAACAAGATCTTAACTATTCAGCTTGTATTTTATTTTCTGATTTTTTTTTGCCAATATGTAAGACAGAGCGTTTATTTGTTGAGATTTGAAGTTGCCATTTGATTGACCATTCTGATACATAGTCAAGATCTTTTTGAAGGGTAGCAGTATTGTCTATGCTATTGAACAGCTTTACATCATCAGCAAAAAGAACGCAGTTGCTCTTAATATGATCACAGAGGTCATTTAGGTAGAGTATGAAGAGAGTTGGTCCTAGAACACTGACTTGGGGGAACACCACTACTGACAGGTACAGAATTTGATAGGACGCTCCGAATTTTGACCATTTATTGTCTGTTTGACAGGAATGCTTCTATCCAGTTATGCAGTTGTCCAGTGTAAGATTATGTAGATTACGTCTATTCTTTTGACCTGATCGAGTTGTGTAGTCCATGTTTTTGCAGTGTAAGAGTTGCAGATTACTATCGTTTTTTTTTCTGAAACCAAATTGTTTATTGGAGAGTAGGTTGTTTGTCTCTAAGTGGGGGATAATGGATTGGTTAATAATTGATTCCATGACTTTACAGGTGACGCAGCATAAGGAGATTGGTCTGTAATTTTCAACTAGGCTGGCATCTCCCTTTTTGGAGATGGGAATGACCGTGGCTTGTGACCATAGGTTAGCATTTTGAAGCATTGTTCTGCTTCAAAAATATTACTTTTAAATATGTATTTGCTAGTTCAAAGAAACAAAGCTACTAATTAACAATCTAGTGTTCCCTTAAAACAAAACAAGAAAACCCTCTTCACAGCTTGCATCACCCATCTTGCTCAGTACAGTTCACGAACCATATACAATGAGGCACAAGATCTTCCTCACCCTATCCTTGCTGTGAGGAAGATCTTGTGGACTCCTGTTCTCATTTGTGTCCTCAAATGCGAACAGGAGACAGGACTTAATACATTTTTGGAACTTATTTTCATAATCTCAAGAAACTCAAGGCATTCTCTGAGCAAGCATGTCCCTGGGCAATGGTGATGTCACTGGGTAATCCTTTCAACCCAGAAGCACCTTGGCTGATGCTCCCAATACAAATATAGCAGTATCTCAAGAATTTCTATCAAATTTATTTAGGTGTGATTGTTGAAAGGGACAGATTATGCTACTGGTATTATTTTCTGTTGTACATCTTACCACCACTTCAAAAACTCCTTGACCATCCATTACTTTTCTATCTTGAAAAAGCTCTTTGGATGTGGATGTGTAATTCCTTGCACATCTTTCCTTGGGAGTTAATGGAACTATAGAAGCCAAGGAAGCAAGTACCCCCCAGAGACAAGATTATAAAATAAAAGACATGATATTGTGTTACGGTATTGGGATTTAGGAGCCAACCAGCAGTGAAGCCAATGCAATATAAGGCTGATGCAATATAAGCTGAAACAATGAATATGAATCAACATTAGTACTGCCTCTTTAAGACTGAGGATGGATTCTATCCCTTTAAGATGTGTTTATATAAGGCTGACATTATAGAGGGCGTGCTTCTCTCTCCTTGGTCTGGTATCCATTGCAGAGTTCTCCATGTAAAGTTAAGAAGTTTGATTGCTTGTATGGTATTTGCCTACCACATATATTTCTGTATATATGTCTTGTATATAAACCACTGTTAAATGTCTAAGTCTCTGTGTGCTGTGTTTTGCTCCTGGATTGTCTCATTATAGTAGTCATGCTGCAAATGCTCTGACACATTGGTATGAGCATCCTGGCAACCTAGAACCTAAATAAATTCCTAATTATTTGGAGTGCCACTCAATTTCTCAAAACTTGCCTTTCCAGTAATTTGAATTTCTATTTTCAACCCAATTCTTAGGGTGCTTGACATTGCACCATCCATCCATCCATCCATCATCTATCTTGCTATCCTCTATCTATCTTGGTCTTTTATTAAGATTCCCTTTCTTTATCCATAGGATCCCTGCCATGGGGTCCTCTCCTGCATAAGAAGGCAGGGTAGTTGCAAACCACGGGCAAATAAATTATATCCTTAAGCATAAATCTTCTCTTTCAGACATACCTTATTACTAAGTACAAGAATTCTGTATCTTCCCTTTTCAGAATTTTACCTTTTTTTTTTTTGTCTTCTATGGAAAGAAAATATCTTTTAGATTAAGTGAAGCAAGACTGTAAAAAATAATAATGGAGATGATAGTTGAGACTAGGTTACAGACTGTGCATTCCATCCAATTATCCTCAGACTTGAAAATGCAGTGTAAAATTTATTTTCTGGGTAAAAAAATATTTTATCTACTTACTACAGAATGTTCTGAAAACAAAAAAATGCCTAATATTAACATTGCAACAATAAGGTAATATTAAAGCACACGTTTAGAAATTACTCATAGTGACTTCTCTTCTGGCTTAATGCATCTAATTTTGAAAGGGAGACAAAATAAATGCCTACAGATCAGTTCTGAGAGCCACATTGAAAGAACATGCAAAACAGTCAGTAAAATGAGCCTCCTCCTTGATACCCTTGATTACATGAATTAGCTAAAGCACAGCTTGCTGAGGAGCTGTAGTTATAAAGAACGTAATTAAAATCAGTGAGCAGAATTAGACGTTGGTCATGATTAAAGTTGTGAGAATAAAAATAAAACCAGAGAATTAGCTATATGACAACTGTGGTGTGCAAAAGTTATAGAATTGGTGGAGCATGAAGAGAAATTGCAGATTCTGGAACCATGAGATTAAATATGATGAATTATTCTCCTGCTCGTCAACTGGATACACCCACCAAATGCTAGCTAAAGAAAGAATGTACAGTCTGATCATAGGATTCTAGATGAATCCAAACTTTAGAAAAAATGCAATCAAGCATAAGATAAAGAAAACAAAAACCCAGCATGTGACATCAGGACTCCCAAAGCTCTACTTATTTTGTGAGGTGCCCAGAACAAGAGCAAGAACACTTAGTCATTTTGAAATGGCAAGAAAAATAGCAATAGCAACAGTGCTTTACAGCCTTCTCTAAGCAGTTTACAGGTTCATCATCTTGTCCCCTACAATCTGGGTCCTCATTTTACCAACCTCAGAAGCATGGAAGACTGAGTCAACATTGAGCTAGTCAGGATCAAACTCCTTGCAGTGGACAGAGTTTGCACTGTGCCACCAGGGGTCCCTGTGATTGTGACCCTCTGATTGTGGCAGAGTACAAATTTGATTAGTCAATAAGATAAATAACAGAATTTTCCCTGCAATAGCATCTAAGATGAAGAGTCCATCCTTGATTTGGGCTGCTTCATGCCTTGATATGAAAGACAAGCTTTCAATTAAACATTTTTAGATGTAACATCTGTGCAGTGTGTCATTTTTGAAAGGGACATCAAAACCAGTAGCTTTGGAAACATCAATTCTGAGCCACTTCTATTTTCACCTTCATAAAATTAGATGCTTGCATATATTATATAATTAAATATAGCCACAACAAAAACTCCAGTCGACATGTTCATTTACTCTTAGCTGATATTTTATCAAAGCTGTAGAAGTTTCCCAGAAGTTTCTTGATGTTAATCAACATTAGCTATTAGTCAAAGGGAATCAGCAATATGAAAAGTAACACCACTTTCCACAAAAAACCCTCTGTTTTACTGTTAGGAAGTACATAAATTTGACTTGTAGCTTCGAACTTCTTATCCTTATCCAAACTTTTCTGTCTGGCTTCTTATGTATTACTTCATATATTTCAACACCTTCTAGCCAGATTTAATCTTTCATTTCTTCTATTTGACCTTTTGTTCCTTCTATTTGACTTCTGAAGCTTTCGCCTATTGACTTTTGCCTTCTTATGAAGATGGTTTTGTATCTCTGCTCCTGGTTAAATTCTCATTTGTTCCCCAGTACTTATTCTTTTGGCCTGCATTTAAATTATCCTCCTTCCCCTTTCTCTCCTCCCCTCTTTTTTGGTGTCATTGCATTTAATATTCTAGTGCTAGGAAACCATTACCCTGACTAGCATTTGAAAGCAGTGTGCATTTCACATATCACTGTTCAGTATCTTTTGTGGTGGGAACATTTGCTGCAAAAATATGCTGATTTTTTTAAATTTTATATAAAAAAACTTAAGAATTGTCCAAATATTTCTTCAATGTGCATGTAGTTTCAGAAAACCAATAATATAGAAGTAAAACAACTGTGGCAAAAAAAAACAAAGGTAGTACCAAAAGTAATAAGCACATTCGGTGCAATCCTCAAACAGCTGGAGCACCACTAGGACACCTTTGGCATTGACAAAAATCACCATCATCAATCAGTTGCAAAAGACAGGTTTACTGGGAATAGTTTACATCCTATGATGATATACACTTAACACTATCAAACAGCAACATCTGCCTATCTCAGGTGCTTGGGAAGGATTCAATACGTGGATAAAAATGCCAAACTCAATCTAAATAGCTGGTTGACTATTCAACCAACCATAAGTATCCTCCCCACCCCCAATGAGGCACTATCTTGACATGGTTGTGGGGTTTGTATGTTCTAAAACAGGGTTTTAGAAAAATTTGGCAATTTTAAAATTTGTGGATTTCAATTCTAGGAGTTGAAGTCCACAAGTCTTAAAGTTGCCAAATTTAGGGACCCCTGCTCTAAAGAGAATAAAAGAATGCCAGGAAAAAAAAAAGAGTGAACAACAATATCAACATCAATATCAACATCTATTTCTGAATTTAACTCTTTGATTAACAGCTTCATATATGTATTTGAGCTTTAAGAGCTTTTTTTCAAGCACCAAAAAGAGAAACAAAAACAAATCATTACAATATATATTGGAAATAGAGATTTATTTGCTTCATTTTCAGTTGTGATTGAGGAGCAATGACGCCACATTAGAAATATTTGGATGAGCAACCTAACTTGAAATAATAGAAATATAAGTTTGGATATTTTTTTTCAAAAATGGTAATTTTTAGAGAAATATTAAGATTTGATGATAATGTCAATTCACTTAATATATATATATATATATATATATATATAATTTAGGGTTCTCTTGTGATATGAACAGCAGATCTGAACTCTTCAACATCTAGTGATCAGTAAGTATTTTTTTTCCTATGAATATAATTAAGGACAGTACCCTACATAGATTTTTCTCTTTTTTTAATCTCCGAGCAAACTCCAAGACCAATAAACACAGACCAAGACTCTCAACCAATCAGGAGGAAGAAAAAACCATTCTGACACAGCAATAGGCTGCCCCAAATTTAAATCTGAAACCACTGTAAAAGTCTGACTCACAGAGAAACACCATACAGAAGCCTGATGATGGCAGATGAGATTCTGCTGAAATGTTGCTACAACTTTAAAAGCACCACGTGGGAAAATACCCGAACAAAGCTGAATGCCAGACATATATATATATATATATATATATATATATATATATATATATATATATATATATATATATATATTCTTGTAGTTGTGCTTTTAAAGTTGTAGCAACGTTTCGGCAGAATCTCATCTGCCATCATCAGGCTTCTGTATTGTGTTTGTCTGTGTTCGTCTGTTCCCAGATGAACACAATACAGAAACCTGATGATGGCAGATGATGTGGGAAAATGCCCGAACAAAGCTGAATACCATACATACATACATACATACATACATACATACATACAATTAGTATGCATATGGGTTTGCATGTAAAACTTCCAAACTTTTTAAAAACGGACAATTGAGAAATCAGCCAAAGGTGGAAAGCGAAGCCTCAGAAAGTAATCTTTTCTTTATGACTACTGAATTTGTTGTGACATTGTAAAGCTCAGCAGTATGCCAGTGAAGGTGTATTCATTTTTATCAATGACATATTTTATCTGCCAGCCGTCACAATATAATCCATTGGCCCTGCACTTTTGCCAAACTCTTTTTTCATTATGTCAGGAAAAGAGTTTTCATCAAATCCCCCTTTCCTCTTCTGTTCTGTAATCAAACCATATTTTAATCAAGACTGTTCAGGCTTTTTATCAACCCAAGGTAGCAAAGCAAGGTTTCCTATGCCTCCTCCCTCTACTGCTTTTATTAAAGCCTTTAACTTCATAACAGGGTCCTAAAGTTATCTTCTAGAAACAATATGCATACATCCAATGCTGAAAATACTCAAGCCAGATTCTGTCCCTGATTGGATAACAGGGATCAATTGATTAGTCCCTGATTAATCTACTTGAAAGAGTGATTGGTTGGTTGGTTGAGAACAAAATAGAGGGAAGAATGCTCTGTGTTCTGAAGCATAGAAGATAGATACAGTAATAAATGTCTTTGGCTTTTGTCATATTAATTTTATCCACATGTAAGCATGAAGTTCCTCTTTTATACAGTATGTCAGAAAGATGTTAGACATAGAAAGATGCAGTTCAGAAAAGTTTTAAATGTCAAGCCTTCTGATCTCAGATTAAACACAAAACAACGTTTGATTTTTTAAATTATTTATGGTTTCTAGGTTTTTTTTCTTTTTAAAAAAGTGTGTGCTTTTCATGATAACAGATTACTAAGGCACATCACCTCTGTCATTTATTTTGGGTTCTTCAACCTATGCTGAAATCTAGCCAAAACACTTCCATTAAAGTCTTAAAATCTGGATATTTTTTGAAACTAGGCTAATCCATGTATCCCTATTAATGAATGGTAACAAATGACCTAAACACAAATGAGACTTCCCTCTCTCTGCATGACTGTAACATCAGGGAGCTAGAATTTTGTAATATAGAAAATGTTTAGCAATAGAATTGTTTGACCACAACTGAGTGGCAAATCAGTTGGTGATTAGTTTTTAGTATTGGTCTAAAAGGGCCTCTCCTGTACCCTATATCCACATATAGGGAGAATTCTCATACATGGTGTATTCAAACATGGGGAAAAAAACAGTTGCAACATCTCTCTGATGCAATACAATGTGACCATATCACCCGCATTAGGTGCCATAGATCACTAGTGGGGCCCCTTTAAAAGAAATGGCTCATCTCATATAACTGCCCAATTTTATTTGACCAAGAATACTGCAATCTTTAAAGCTTTTGAGCAGAAATGTGTCCAAATAGTTCAGATGTGTGAAAACTGAGTTGGGGAGATAGCATGTGACTGCAGCTTTTATTCTGAAAAGTTTTCAAACTCTTGGGATTTGAACACATTCCCCATCTTCCACTGCTTTTGGGGCATGGGAGGAATCTTCAGTTATGGAACCCCTGTTTGTGAGATGGAGTCTGGTAGTGTTATCTCAAAGTCTGATACGGTGCTTATGGGGGTAGAAAATACTTTCTTTTAGAAAAATGTACACACTCTCCTTATAAAGTAGAACATAAGAAAATCCATATGGAGTAGGTACTTTAAAAAAAAAAAACGAAAAAATACCCCCAAATTCCTACGAACCTCTCTGCAATGTGACACATGAATAGGATGAAATATATTAGAAAAATGAGAACTGGAGAAAGGGTGGGCAAGGGGGCTTATCTCTAATGTTAAATGCTCCCGAATCTTTCCTCCTACTTCCCCTCCCCATTCAAGCACAAATTTGAAATGACAATGATGCCATGCTCATGATGAAGAATGGAAAATGCTCTGATAAGACTAGGAGCTCCCAGAAAAGCCCTCATTGGAATTCCTTTCACATGCGGATATGTATCAGTGCAAGTCACCTTTTAGTCTTCTTTATAAATCATTCATGTGGCACACACAAAGCCTTAATGCTAAAAGGTCTTTGAGAAACTCACACATTGCCTGTTCTGATTTGGCTGGTTTGTTGGTATTAATGCACAAACCCCCTGAATTAACATTCGACTGATAGATTTGTGCAGTAAAATATTTCTCATAGGAAGCAAACAAAAGCATGTTCCTAACCCTCAGATGGTATATGGATTCATTTTATAGCTAGAACTGTGAGGAAATGACATGGGCAAATACAGCTTTGCAAGCATTCTGTAGGGCCAGATCTTAAATCAAAGGTCTGGCAACTAAGTTGCTCCAGTTTTACCAATTTGTCTTTATTCCCTGTTCAACGTATTCTGCAGGTGATGTTAGCAATAACAATAGCTCTTAGACTTCAAAGTGCTTTACAGCCCTCTCTAAGTGGTTTACAGAATCAGTCTCTTGCCCCCAACAATCCGGGTCCTCATTTTACCCCCCTCGGAAGGACGGAAGGCTGAGTCCACTTTGAGCCTGGGGAGGATCGAACTCCTGGCAGTGGTTGCTACAACTTTAAAAGCCTGCAATACTGCACTCTAATCACTCTGCCACTGATGGCTCATCATTACCAAAAGAACAAGTATTTCCTCAAGGTAGAAGAGTTCAGAAACATAGCACACAGAATAAAAATAGGGTTGGGAGAGATCTTAGAGGGCTTCTAGTCCAACCCCCTTCTTGGGAAGGAGACCCTATACCATTTGGGACCAGTGGATTTCCAGTCTCTTCTTGAAAATCTACAGTGATGGAGAACCGACAGCGTTTGGAGGCAAGAAGTTCCACTGAACAATTCTTCTATTTTTTTCCTTATTTCTACATTAGATCTCTCTTTAATAAGCTTCTTGTCCTGCTCTCAGGTGCTTTGGAGAAAAAAGTCAACTGCCACTTCTTTGTGGCTGCCCCTCAAGTACCAGAAAACTGCTATTATTTCACCCCTAGTCCTTCTCTGTTAGACTAGACGTATCTAGTTCCCTCAATCGTTCATATATTTTATATACTATAATATGATATTATATATATATATATATATATATATATATATATATATATATATATATATATATATATATATATATATATATTGTTTTCTTAAGTTTTCGTGGGTACTTACATGTCTGGCATTCAGCTTTGTTCGGGTATTTTCCCACGTGGTGCTTTTAAAGTTGTAGCAACGTTTCAGCAGAATCTCATCTGCCATCATCAGGCTTCTGTATTGTGTTCGTCTGTGAGTCAGACTTTTACAGTTGTGACTCACAGATGAACATACAGAAGCCTGATGATGGCAGATGAGATTCTGCTGAAACGTTGCTACAACTTTAAAAGCACCACGTGGGAAAATACCCGAACAAAGCTGAATGCCAGACATATATATATATATATATATATATATATATATATATATATATATATATATATATATATATATATATATATATATATATATATATATGTATGCATGCGTATGTATATGTATATGTATATGTATATGTATAAGTATATGTATATGTATATGTATATGTATATGTATATGTATATGTATATGTATATGTATGGCATTCAGCTTTGTTCGGGTATTTTCCCACGTCATTGTAGTTGTGCTTTTAAAGTTGTAGCAACGTTTCGGCAGAATCTCATCTGCCATCATCAGGCTTCTGTATTGTGTTCGTCTGTGAGTCAGACTTTTACAGTTGTGACTCACAGATGAACACAATACAGAAGCAATGATGATGATGGCAGATGAGATTCTGCCGAAATGTTGCTACAACTTTAAAAGCACAACTGTAATGACGTGGGAAAATACCCAAACAAAGCTGAATGCCATACATGTAAGTATCCGCGAACATATATATGTATATGTATATGTATATGTATATGTATATGTATATGTATATGTATGTATATATATATATATATAAAATTAGTAGATAGATAGATAGATAGATAGATAGATAGATAGATAGATAGATAATTAGTATGCATATGGGTTTATATATTTTAGTATAATATAAAATATACTGTATATTTTATATATTATACTTGGATCGGTCTGATCTAAGTATAGTATATAAAATCATACATTGCAATGTCCTACCTGTCAATGAATACTTCAGCTTCAACCATAACAATACAAGAGCAAACAATAGACACAAACTCAAGGTTAATCGCACCAAACTTGATTGCAGGAAATACAACTTCAGCAACAGAGTGGTCAATGTCTGGAATACTCTACCTGACTCTGTGGTTTCTTCCCCAAACTTTAACCTTAGATTGTCTACTATTGACCTCATCCCTTTCCTGAGAGGTCTGTAGGGGGCGTGCATAAGTGAACCAATGTGCCTGTCCTATTGTTTCTTTTTTATTTTTCTTATATGTATCCATTTCATGTATTCAAAGGTATGTTTATACTTATGCCTATTATCTTGTAAGCGATTGACAAACCAACAAACAAACAAACAAACAAACAAACAAACAAATAAATAAATAAACACATTTTTAAAAAATAGTTAGCCTCCAGACCCCTTACCATTTTTGTATCTGTTCTCTGCAATCTTTCTAAGGTCTCAACATTATTATTTTTTTTTTTTTTGGTAATGTGGTGACCAAAACTGGATTTAGTATTGCAAGTGTGTTTCCAAGGGTATGAAGTGTTACTATCACTTCATGGGATCTTGAATTTGTCCCTCTGTTGTTAACAAACTAGGATTTTATATTTTTATATTTATAAATATGCTTTGTATTCATAGTTATTTTATTTTAATATGTGTGTACCTATTTAAAAGCTGAGCATTTTCTTTCACCCCCCCCTCTTGTGGATTCTTCGATAGTTGCTGCCAAATTTTTACTCTGATAGGAAGGAAGTGTAATTGGATATACAGTGAGCAATTGTATTAATTCTATTTAATTAATTGCATTTCAATGGAAGAAGTTTTGTTAAGATAAAACTTGTGAAGTACATTGCACTGAAAAGATTGTGAGTCACTGAAAGCTACTTTTAAGTTTACATGGCTGAGGCTAAATCTTCCCAGGAGGTGTATATCTCTGATTTAAAGAAGTGGGAGAATTTGCAGAACAAGATGAATTCACACCAATTTGTTCCACTGATTGATTTTACTGATTTGCAGTTAGTAAATGACCAAGCAGCTATATTTGTGAAAAATGATAATCTTGGTTAAATTTAACTTTGGCTACAGTCCAGTCCATCTGCTTGCTGTATGATTCAGTGTACAAACCCAGTAAGTTAAACACATCGGGTGAATCCAGCTAGTCCAAAAGAAGCTTGTCTAACTAGACACTTATGAGTGTATATGTATGTAGTACCTATGTACTAGCATATTCAGAAGAAAATGTACAGATATTCATGCTTTGATCAAATCTTCAAACTGATTCCAGTGCAGATGGAAGGTTATGTGCATCAGGTTATGTACTTTTGCTTTCAAGGGATAATCAGTATAGTGGATATATTTTTCTATGGTAGAAAACTGCACAGTGGCTTAGAAGTGAAGATCCTTACCTCCCATTCAGAAAGTTGAAAGTTCAATCCTAGGGAGAGACAGATGATTCTTTATCTGTTGCAAAGAGAAAATATCTGCTGTGAACTCCACATAGACATCAGGAAGAGTATATGGCCAGTAAATTATTGATGAGCATGGCTTGGTGGGCATGGCTTGGTCGACATGGCAGGGGAAGGATACTGTAAAATCTCCATTCCCATCCCATTCCAGGAGAAGATTATTGTGAAATTCCATTCCCTCCCCACCCCATTAACCTGCTTTCCAGGTCCATTCTTCTGCGCAGGGCAACAAAAGAAAATGCAGCCGATCAGCTAGGACTCGGGAGGCAGAGACTAGATGGGGGCAGGGATAGTCAGAGGTGGTATTTACCAGTTCTCCAAACTACTCAAAATTGCTGCCACCAGTTTATTTATTTGATTTGTCAATCACTTACAAGATAATAGGTATAAGTATAAACATAATTATGAAAACATGAAATGGATACATATAAGGAAAAAAAAAAGAAACAATAGGACAGGGACGGTAGGCACTTATGCATGCCCCCTACAGACCTCTTAGGAAAGGGGTGAGGTCAATAGTTCTGACCAGTTCTCTAGAACTGGTCAGAACTTGCTGAATACCACCTCTGCTTTGTAACTAAATTGCATGAAAATATGCAAAGATTTATGTCATATCACAGCTCCCAAGTTCAGGAAAGCTTAATGTTAGTTGATTCAGTGTCCCGGAAGGAAAATTATAGGAAAACCCATATGAAACCCAACCCTGTCCCTGTGATGTGGAAGCCATAGAAGCCACAATCCACATTCTTGTGCATTGCCAGTTCTACAGGAATATTTTCCTCCAGTTGATTGTCCCTTTTCTATTTAAATTGTCAGGGCACGCTAATAATTTTCATCTGCACTATCTGCTAAACCATCAAGTTGAATTTATTCCTCTAAAAGTAGCATGTTACATTCTATGCAAGCTTTGCCCACAAATGGTTGCTAGATCTTGTTGTTCGGTGAGAATTTTTGTGTTGTTCGCTTGTCTCATTGTGTTTTTATTGGCCAATGACCAAAATAAAGTTATGTCTATCAGGAATATTGCAGTACCTTTAAAGCAGTCTATAACAGTAGCATCAATCTGTCCCTCTAGTCCTCTTCCTCTCTTTTCTTCCCTTATCCATCTAAGGGATGAACAGTTTTTGTTGACTGGTTCATCATGGAGGACCAAGCATTGTTATTAGCTGGGAAATTAGAGCTGACAGTATTTATTTTGGGAGCCAACTAATTAACTGCTTTTCTTGCCACATCCATTAATGGCTACATGGCATGGCATTTTTATTGACACAGTGAGAGAACTTATTTTCTGCAGTAGTCCGTTGACAGCAAAGTGGAATGGTGGATCATTAGCAACTTGGTGCAGAGCTGGTTTTCCTATCAGGATTATTCAAAATGACAGAATTGCTAAGTTACAACAGAAATGGATGAAGTATATACATTCAAGTTAAGGGTTCAACACAACCCATTATTTAGTAATAATTTCAGACAGAGCTCAAATGTTGAATGTTAAAAATATTTTGGTCTTGTTTGTAAATGTTTCTTAAAAAAAAAAAAAAACCTGAATATATCACAATTGTTTTCCATAACCATTTTCTCTACTGAATAAGAAAAAGGGATGGATAAAAGAAAAAACAAAACAAAATTAGCTTTATAAAAGTCTTTCCCTTTCTTTGAATGATATGTGATTTTATTATTACACACACACACCTATGCACACATTGTATTATAAAAGTTTGCCATTTGTAAAAAAGAAAAAAGAAAAGAACCCTTTAACATTTTCACTCAATATCTGGGAATTTTAGACTTTCTCCTGGTGATTATTATACTGCATTTTATTGATTGTTTCTGTGAACTGTTCCTCTTCTAAAATAAATTGTATTAAAAGTCTTAAAGACAACATTAAAAAGATAACATGAACTAATATGAAATAGGTAGCAAAGAAAGAAAAGGAAAATATGGTTACTTTGCATCTAGATTTTTTCAAATGCATATGGTGATGTTGTTCAGATAGTGCTGCCTTTAGTTCAAACCAGACATTTGTCATTGATCCTTTCTCTTTTTCATTCACATATTCATTCATTCAAGCAGAGTGCCACTGCATTTCAAAAAGGGATAAAAATTGCATGCAGAATTGTTTTTGTTTTGTTTTTTGCAGGCTTAAAGCTAAAGGCTTATAACACATTTGAAAGACTACTCATGAAGAGAGAGGCACAATAATTATTGTACCACATTGGTTGTATTCAGGGATGCGATGCTGCCGGTATAATAACCAATTTGGTGATTGCGCTTGCTTGTGTGTGAACAGCAATGCAAAAATCCTGACTTGCTATGTTACTTCAGGAGAGTAACATAGCTGAGGGGTGGCAATCTGCTTTTCTGCACTGATCAGCTATTAAAAATAGTATGATTGATTATTGATTTCCCAAGAAAGTTTGACGTCTTTTCTTATCTGAGTATCCCAACTGAGATTAACGTGACTTAACTTCTTATACTTCATGTATAAGATGCTGCTGTTATGATACCTTTTATTGTCTGGGATACAGCAACAAATCTTTTTTTTTTTTTTTAAATATTACCTCAATCTCTTATATAATCAGTCCAATGGAAATGGTAAAATACATATGAAATCCTTATACCAATAGAACTTAGACTTATATACTGCTTTACACTGATTTATAGCATTGTCTGAGAAAAGTCTACATATTGCCCCTAGCAATCTGGGTCCTCATTTTATTGACTTTGGACATATGGAAGGCTCAGTTTACCTTGAACACCTGGCAGTGAGCAGAGCCAGCCTGCAATACTGCATTCTAACCCTTGTGCCATCCCAGCTCCTATGTTCACCACAGCTCCTGTTATTATGTTTTGGTGATGTAAAACTAAATAAACAAATAAAAGAATACCCCAATAATAATAATATAAATAATATCATATACAACAATTATGTTATAATATAAATAATAACAATAGCTGCATCATGTAAGAAGTTGAACCACAGCTAAATCAATAGCACTGAGACATATTCTCCGGTAACTTATCTGAAAATAATATTCCAATTCAGTATCAAAGTAGCCAGAATCCTGGATAATGTTATTCAGTAAATTCCAATTTCCTTCTCTCCAATTACATACAATATTGTGTATGTGTGTGTTAATAAGTGTAGAATAATAAAAGAGAAGGCTGAAACCTAATTAGAGGAATTTTGAACTCTGGATATAACTCTGGATATAACTCTGGTTTAGCAATTAAACTTGTATATGAATATAACAAATATTATAGCAATTATCATTTCAACCATTTTAGATATAGTTGAGAACATTCTTAAAGAATTTAAGCTATCAGAAATATAAAATAATGAGTCCATGTACTTAAATATGACAAGGTCTCAGTTAATTAGTTTATTTTCTGACTGGGTTCATATACAATTAGATCAAAGTCTGCTTAATCATTATAAATTCACTGAGGTGGGTGTTAAGTTCTGCGCATGGGTGCAAGGAATGGAGACGAGCCAGTGAACAGTGACCTTCAACTCTTTATTAAACCTTCTGAACAGAGCAAAAACCTAGGGCAGCAGCAGCCCTTTTATAGGGCAGGCTGCTGATCTAGTAACCAATGAGAAACGTGGAGTGTTAACCCCTTGAACCAATGAGAGTGGCTCGTTAACAGCCAATCAGATTCTCCTGAATGGACCAATCCGGTATCGCTATTATCGGCCAATCAGAAGTGCAGGATTAGAACCCTGCTTTTTCTAAAGGTTTGATAAAACTTTATTTAAGCGTTTTATTAGTTCATAACACCCCTTCCCCCCGGGTTCCATTTAAGGGGTGCGGTGACGTAATTCCTGAGGTATGAAGGTTGTTTTGACTGTCTATTAGATTTACGCTGTCCCACCAGTTCCTGTCTGTAATCCGGTTTCGGTGAGACGTTTTTGGGCAAGTCAGGTACCGGTGGTTCCATATCCTCATTGGATGACTCGGTACCGCTAATGTTCTCACTGTTGTCCTCCGATCTTTGCGGGCTTGCTTCTGTTGAGGTGTTTCTCTGTGGCGAGGACACTCCCCTCCCTGATTCTTCTTCATTTGTCACGCCCAATTGCTGACTTATTTTGCTCCTGCTTTCCACCATCTCGAATTCGGTTTCTTCGACATCCCTCCCCCTCAGTTTGGGAGTTACCGGAGTCGCGGAAACTGGGTTGTAGCCTCGAGCGAAGCTGATCTATATGGCGTTTCCATATTTTTCCATCGCAGGTTTTCACACAGTACGACTTGGGTCTGGTGGCTTGAATTACAGTTGCCTCGACCCACAATGGTTCGCCGGAAAGGTTTCTGGCGAAAACTAAGTCATCTATCTTGAACTTGTGGCATTTTCCGCTAGATCCACAGGGTTTCTCTGGCTCGTAAGATGGGTGAAGCCAGTCGAGGTGGGAATGGAGTTTGCGTCCCATCAATAGTTCGGCTGGAGTCTTGTTGGTGACGCTGTGTGGAGTGATGTGTTGGAGAAG
This sequence comes from Hydrophis major, assembly GCA_033807585.1. NCBI lineage: Eukaryota > Metazoa > Chordata > Lepidosauria > Squamata > Elapidae > Hydrophis > Hydrophis major. Next base: position 12,483,359 of record CM066338.1, read on the forward strand.
GAGTATACTGTTTATTTTATCTTCAATGTCCCCATAGTCCATTTTGTAGAGGTTTTTTTAAACAAATTGTACCATGCACTCAGCTCTTCCGTTAGCCGCAGGGTGCACTGGCAAAGTTAGTGCATGGCGAATACCCCAGTCTGCTAAGTATTGTTCAAAGGGTAGAGTGGTAAACTGGGGTCCGTTGTCGGAGACCAGAGCATCTGGCAGTCCATGCGTCGCCAATAGCCTGTTCAATTTCTGGATGGCGGACTCGGTTGTAGAACTCTTCATTTTGTGGATCTCGAGCCAGTTGGAATAGGCATCCACTGTTAGTAGGCCCTTAGTAGGTCCCGCAAAGTCAATGTGGATGCGGGACCATGGTCCCCGGGGTGTTTCCCATTCTGTTGGAGTTGCTTTAGGTGGGGCACTGCTAATTTCTTGGCATTTTAAACAATTCTTTACCCAGGCTTCGATCTGTTTGTCGATGCCTGGCCACCATGCGTAGCTTCGTGCAAGTGCTTACATATGCACGATGCCCGGGTGACCCTCATGTCGTGTTTTTAATACTGCTCGTTGTAACCGCTCTGGGACGACGACTCTATCCCCCCATAGGATGCAGCCTTTTTGCGAAAAAGGTTCTGTTTGCCGGTTCTTGAAGGGGGTGAAGTCGTCAGGGGTTTGATCTACTGGCCATCCCCATTCGACCCAGCTAAGAACTTGCGCTAAGATAGGATCGCGTTTTGTTTCGATCGCAATGTCTCTAGCTGTTAGCGGCAGTGAATGTAGTGTTTCAATCTGGAGTGTCTTAAGGGTTGGAGCTGGGTCATTGACGGTTTCCAGAAGTGGTGCACGGCTTAGTGCGTCAGCATGCAGAATGGCTTTCCCCAGGCGGTGTTGCAGTCTATAGTTGTACGCAGCCAAAACTCTGACCAGTGAGTCATTCTTGGTGATAATATATATTGTCTCCTGCTATAATCCCCAGCAAAGGTTTGTGGTCGGTAACAACAGTAAAAACTCGTCCATATACATATTCATGAAACCGTTTCACAGCAGATACAACAGCAAGAGCCTCTTTATCGATTTGACTATAGTTACGTTCAGCCTATGATAAGGTCCTTGAAAAATAGGCAATAGGGGCCTCACTACCGTTTGGTAACACATGGCTCAAAATGGCTCCTACTCGAAATGGTGACGCATCACATGTAATTGTTAAAGGTAAAGTCTCGTTATACTGCATTAAAACAGCATCTGAGGTTAATAAGTTTTTCACTTGTCGGAACGCGTGCTCCTCTCGGTGTCCCCAGACACAGGTTGCTTTTTTATTGAGAAGTCTATGTAGGGGCTCAGCTATGGTTGCTTTGTGGGGCAGGAAGATGTTGTAAAAATTAATGATCCCCAGAAAAGCTTGGAGATCAGTCTTATTTCTGGGTCTTGGGGCGTTCTTGATTGCTTTTAGTTTGCTATTAGTGGGGTGAATGCCTTGTTTATCGATTAGGTACCCCAGGAACTCTATTTTATCTGCACAAAGTTGACATTTATTTTTTTTAACCTTAAGGCCGGAGTCTTTAAATTTCTGGAGAACCAATTTAAGATGCTCTTCTAGTATTTCTCTATTGGGGGCAGCAATTAAAACGTCATCAAAGTATGGTACGACCCCTTTGATCCCCTGCAAGAGTCTCTCTATCAAACTTTGAAAAATCCCTGGGGCTACGCTAACTTCGAATTGGAGTCGGTTGCACTTAAAGGTGCCTCGGTGTGTAACGATCGTTTGTGCCTCTGCTGTTTTTTTATCTACGGGCAGTTGTTGGTACGCCTGTGCTAAATCCAATTTAGCGAAGACTTTTCTGCCCCCCAGGGAATGGAGAAGGTGTTGTACCACCGGCACCGGGTAAGCGTTCTGTTGAAGGGCGTGATTCAGGGTGGCCCGGTAGTCCCCACAAATCCTTAACGATCCATCCGGTTTGATGGGTGTTACGATTGGGATTTCCCAACGAGTGTGGTCTGTTGGTTCTAAAACACCCTGGGCTATTAATTTATCAAGCTGCTTGTCAATCTTTGGTTTAAGGGCAAAAGGTACCCGACGAGGCTTAAGGCGGATGGGGGCTACTTCAGGGTTAAGGTTAAATGATATCGGGGTCCCCTTGTACTCGCCTAGTTTGTCTGCAAAGACGTCCTGGAATTCCTGGACGAGGGCCTCCTCCCAGTCGTCGCTTCTGGTTTGGTAAATGCTGGCTACCTCAATCCCGAGTGGGGCGAACCATTGAAGGCCTAACAAGCGAGGCCAATCACGGTCAACGACGGTCAATGGTAAAGATGGAGTACAATTTTTGAATGAGACCTGGACTAGGCTGGATCCAATGACCGGAATTCGGTTCCCTTGATAATCCTTGAGTATGATTCTTTGGGTTCTGAGGTCTTGCCGCTGGACAGCAGGGATTAATTGTTTAAGGGTCTTCCAGGAAACCATCGAGAGGGACGATCCTGAATCGACTTCCATCACGCAGGGCTGGTTTTCGATGGCGACCTTCACTCGGATCTTCTTTGCATCTAGTGATGAGGCATGACCAATTGTGATGGTTTGGTGTGCCTCTTCTCGTTTCGTTGAATTGGCTAATGGTTTATTTCTGTAGGAGTGGTTGTTCCATTGGTGGTTCAAATGTTCCTGCCTCACAGGACGATTCCCTGTGGTTTGGCGGTAGTTGGTTCCCCTCTGAAGTGGGCTGGATCCTTGCTTGCTTCTACAGACCTTTCCAATGTTGCCTCTTTTCCCACAAAGTTGCAGACTGCGTCGAGGAATTTGCAGTCTGATCGCGGGTGGTTTGCCCCACAACCTGCGCATTGATGCTGTAGTCTTTGATTACGCTGGTGGCGTTGGTCACATTCAGACCGGAGCCAGTTGACCTCCTCCTCATCACTTTCTGATGACGATTCGAGTTCCTCATGGTGGGTTGCCATTGTGTGTCTCTCTAGGCGAGGTGAGGTTTCACTGGTGAGTTGGCGGAGCGGTGCATTGGTGCGGTGCATTCGGGCAGCCGACTTCCTGGTTGCTTCTGCTGCAGTAGCATCAGCGATGGCATCTGCAAGGCTGATGTCGCCTTTCACCATCAGCTTACTTTGCACATGTGGTGCATCTAATCCCAGAATTATTCGGTCTCTCAGAGTTTCCTCGAGGTCGGTGAACCCACAGAGGCCTCCCAGGTTCTGGAGATCCGCGAAGAAATCTGCAACGCTCTCTCCTTTCCTCTGGTCTCTCTGGTAAAATTCATGTCTTCGAACAAGCGTTGGTATGGTAGGTGCATAATGGGCCCGTAGGAGGGGCTCGAGGACATCCCAGTCCATGGATTTCACCTCAGCCAGTTTCACCAGTACCTTGGCCATCTTAAACACGGCAGGTCCGCAGTGGGTCAGGAATACCGCTCGCTTTTTTCCCGTAGTGGCATCCTTCAAGTTGTTGGTCTCCAGAAACATCTGGAACCAGTCCATGTATGAGTCCCAGTCTTCTTGTGCCGGGTCAAATGGAGCGGGTGATATGGTGCCGCCGGACATGGTTTCCGCTGTCGATGTGCCTTCAGCCACATGCTCTGTTTGGTGCTCTTTAGTGTTCAGTCAGCTCTGACGTCTCCGCATCCCACCCTCGTCGCCAGTGTTAAGTTCTGCGCATGGGTGCAAAGAACAGAGACGAGGCAGTGAACAGTGAACTTCAACTCTTTATTAAACATTCTGAACAGAGCAAAAACCTAGGGCAGCAGCAGCCCTTTTATAGGGCAGGCTGCTGATCTAGTAACCAATGAGAAACATGGAGTGTTAACCCCTTGAACCAATGAGAGTGGCTCGTTAACAGCCAATCAGATTCTCCTGAACGGACCAATCCGATATTGCTATTATTGGCCAATCAGAAGTGCAGGATTAGAACCCTGCTTTTTCTAAAGGTTTGATAAAACTTTATTTAAGTGTTTTATTCGTTCATAACAGTGGGTATACATGTCATGATAATAAAAGCAAACTCAAACAAACCACATTCAGTGAGAGATACACAGTCAACCAATATAGATAATCCTCGACTTATGATCGCAACTGAGCCCAAATTTTCTGTCATTTTTGTGAGACATGTTTTCTGTAAATTCTTCCATTTTACAATTTTTCTTGCAACTTCTCTTGTTGAGTGAATCATTACAGTTGTGAAGTGACTTTGCTTGTCAGTAGGTCACAAAAGGGGATCGCATGACCTCAGAATACTACAATCATCATAAATATGAGTCAGCTGCCAAGCATATGGATCAGTGGTGGTATTCTACCAGTTTGGCCCAATTCTGCCGAGCCGGTAGCAACAATGAGCCGCGGAGACTGAACCAGTTCTCTCAACCATTCTGCTGTTGGGCCCACCCGCTCACCTGCGCTTCCATACTTACCTTTATCCTCTGAATTTGAAGCACAGCTGCTTTGCACGTCACAGAAGAATGCCACACAACAGTTTCTGAAGCCAGCGGGATTGTGCAGGCTTGCAGGAGGTGAGATGGAATGCCTCTGCACCTGTGTAAAGTGTGTGTTTGGCGCACGCCTGCACTCAATGTGTGTGCATATGCACAAAGCATGCCCACCAAGCCACACCCACCAAACTGGTTGGCAAAAATATTTGAATCCCACCACTGATCTGAATTTTGATCATGTGACATGGGCATTTTGCAATTACGGTAAGTATGAAAAATGTTATAAATCGCTTTTTTCAGTGCTGTTGTATGGTCATTAAATGAACTTTTGTGAATCAAGGACTTCCTATGTGTTCGTATATGAACATAGTGTAACTTCAGGTATTTTCACATGCGAAATCTAGCATGGTCCTTTACAGATATTGCAGAGCATAACACCACAAATCTGTAATCCTACATCCTATTAATGGACAATCAAAGGAGCAGAGAGACCAGAGTGCTCTGAATAGTGTGGGATAGGTGACATGTAAATTGAATGATAAATAATAACAATTTCTTTAAAAATCCCTGAATATATCCAAGAGGAAGTCAGATTTTTTTCTATCCTTTTCTAAAAGTAAGATTAATTGATTGATTGATTTTGTGAAGGACAAATGTATTGGTAACACCCAGGGATAGGATTCAAAATTTTTAACAACCGGTTCTGTGGGCATGGCTTAGGTGGTGGATGTGGCTTGGTGGTCATGCTATCGGCTGGGTGTGGCCAACTCAACATCACTCACATCGAGGCACGCATCTCCTCGCCTGGCCTCTCATGACTGTGGGGATGCTGCAACAGTCGTAAGTGTGAAAAATGGTCATAAGTCACTTTTTTCAGTACCATTGTAACTTTGTTGTCATTCCACACAAGCAAAGTAGCAGCAAAGGAGGGGAAAAGAACTCCAGAGAAGTTCCTGAGACAGGAAGTCCAGTCCTGCCAAGAATGTAATAAGGGTTAACAGAGAGGCAGTTTCTGTAAGCAACACCAGAATGTTTCCTTCCTGCCTTCCTTACAGGATTAGGCCAGTAATTTCTTTTAACAACTGGTTCTCCGAACTGCTCAGAATGTTAACAACCAGTTCTAGCGAATAGGTGCAAACTGGTAGAATCCCACCTCTGGTAACAACATAACAGTATTGAGAATGTGAATCTAACTGTGATTCATCATGTTGAGTTTGGGACAATTTTTTGTTTAGTTACTTTTTCTCTGTGTTTTTAATTCTACACTAGTTGCCCAGAGTCAAATTTGTGGATTTGATGGTTATATAAATGAATAAATAAATATATTTATTGTTGAGCACCACTCAAATAGGAAAATATTGAGAGCATAAAAACACCCTTAGATGATTGAAATATGCAACCAAAATAATTTTTCCTGAGAATAATAAATAACGACTTTACATCCATTACACTATTGCATATCCAGTGTCATTCCAGGAATTATAGGTGGAGAAGATTGTCCATTCCAAAAACTAGAAGAAAATGTTTTGGAAAATCCTGCAAAATACCATAACATACATGCATACATGCTTTAGAATGGTTAACAAGATAATCCAAGACTAGATAGAGAAAAGTAAGGGTGTTTAAAACCACAACAATGCCTGTCTGCTTTGTTGCAGCAATGTGCTGTATGCATCACTCTGTTGATGCAAACAAAAATGGTAATTACTTATTTTTAAAAGCTAAAGAAAGTAAAGTTAATGAAAGTTCTGAGATCAGTCCCAAGAGCCTTGCCTACAGAGAACAGAACAAAATCACAAAATTCTTCTGAAGTTACTTTGCATTAAGGCAATTCTGAATTAATTCAGATGTATCAAATTGTATAATTTTCTTTTTCATCTTCCGAGGTCTCCTGGAGTGGGGAATGTAGAGATTCAAAATGATAATTTAAAGAATATAAATCTGAAGAAATAACTTTGAAAAATAATTGTGCTTCCCCTTAGAGCATTTAAGAGAACAAAAAAAAAAAAATCAGTCATGTAACAAATGACACTATGCATTTTAAAATTCACGGTCATACCCTTCAAGACTTTAATCATGTACATGATATCTCATTACACAAAATTAAGTGCTGCAATGAAAGCAACTAGTATTTTAAGGCTTAACAGATCAGCATGACAAGATCAACAATTGAAGAAATATGCAATATAGAGTCATGATGTGTGGCCCATACTCCTACAAATATTGAGCATTCCTATATTCTCCTGAATAGAGTTTTGTAGGTTATGCAACTATCACAGAGGCTTTAAAAAAAACCTGATTTTCATTTGATAACATGCACTTTAACATGACAAAAATAGGATTTGTATTATTTTAAAAGGATGTGGGACAAATAACAGCTTCCAACTAATGCATAGTCATGAAAATCAGCTTTTTCATAGTTTGATTTTAATATTAATTGAATACTTCTAAGCTCTAATTATGTCATGAGGTTTTCATTAATTTTATAATGATGTTATCTAGTGATGCTTCCAAATGTGGCTACTGTCTGGGCTAATTTGAACAAATAGCGTGAGATTCTTGGCTGATACAGAAGTTACCCATTTCTCTATCTGTGGTGACTAAAGAACATTGATTAAGTATGGAATGTTTTCAACATAGATGAACATGAATTATGGAGTCCTCTTGATTTATCTATGAAATGCCTTCTAGGTGTCTTGCTTTTCAGTGCGTTATGTTGTATTGTTATTTTATATGTATGTGTCTGCCTCTGCCCCCCCCCCTATCTATCTATCTATCTATCTATCTATCTATCTATAGATAGATAGATAGATAGATAGATAGATAGTGTGTGTGTGTGTACACATATATACAGAGAGATAGAGAGGCAGAGGCACAGAGAGAAAGAGAGAGACACAGAGAGAGAAAGAGACAGAAAGAAAGAGAGAGACATAGAGAGAAAAAGAGAGACTCTTGTGGAAAAACAAATCTGGTCACGTTGCCAATTTCAAAAGCCGATACAAAAATTTATGCCACCAAATAAAGACTGAATGCACCAATTATCACATTAAACAAGAGGAAAACCTTCTACGCACCAATTCCACCCGCGCGTTCTACAATTTTGTAAACAACAAACTAAAAGATTCAAGGTCCATCCCACCCCTAAAAGAACTAAATGGTAAAGACTGCAACGATGACCCCATTAAAGCCATCCTCTTTAACACTTTCTTTGGCTCAGTATTTGTAAACAGCAATGGATCATGCCCAGTATTTCCCAGTTGAACCACAGAAAACTACAATGATCTAATACATATCGATTTTATAGAAGACAATGTTGAAAAAGCACTGTGCAATCTAAAACCATCTCTATCTATTGGACCGGAGGGAATATGTGCCTACTTCTTAAAAAAGCTATCCACTGCCATAGCAGAACCTCTAAGCATAATCTTTGAAAAATCTTTCAGGACCAGCTCCTTGCCTAACCTATGGTCACAAGCCACGGTCATCCCATCTTCAAAAATGGAGACCCCAGCCTAGTTGAAAATTACAGACCAATCTCCTTATGCTGTGTCACCTGTAAAGTCATGGAATCAATTATTAACCAATCCATCATCCTCCACTTAGAGACAAACAACCTACTCTCTAATAAACAATTTGGTTTCAGAATAAAAACTATCCTGTAATCTGCAACTCTTACACTGCAAAAACATGGACTACACAACTCGATCAGGTGAAAACAATAGACGTAATCTACATAGACTTCTGTAAAGTCTTTGATTCAGTGGTATACAACAAACTACTCCTAAAACTAAAATCTTATGGTATCTCTGGACAACTGCATAACTGGATAGAAGCATTCCTGTCAAACAGACAACAAATGGTCAAAATTGGGAGCATCCTATCAAATTCTGTACCTGTCAATAGTGGTGTCCCCCAAGGCAGTGTTCCAAGACCAATCCTCTTCATACTCTACATAAATGACCTCTGTGATCATATTAAGAGCAACTACATTCTCTTCGCTGATGATGTAAAGCTGTTCAATACCACAGACAATACTGTTACCCTTCAAAAAGATCTTGAGTATGTATCAGAATGGTCAATCAAATGGCAACTTCAAATCTCAACAATAAATGCTCTGTCTTACATATTGGCAAAAAAAAAACCAGAAAATAAAATACAAGCTGAATAGTCAAGACCTTGTTGATGATCCAAGCTCTATAAAGGATCTTGGAATACTCATCTTTAATGATCTAAGTGCTAGAGCCGACTGTAACCACATAGCCAAAAAGACATAAAGAGTTGTTAACCTAATGTTACGTAGCTTTTTCTCTGGTAATATTACACTACTAACTAAAGCATACAAAACATTTGCTAGATTAATACTCAAATACAGCTCATCAGTCTGGAACCCACATTACTTATCTGATATTATCACAGTTGAGAAAGTCCAGAAATATTTCACAAGAAGAATTCTCCACTCTTCTACTCATTGTAAAATACCTTATGCCACCAGACTTGAAATTCTAGACCTAGAAAACCTTGAATTATGCTGTCTTTGGTCTGATCTAAATATGGTACATAAAATCATACATTGCAATGACTTACCTATCAATGAATACTTCAGCTTCATCCATAACAACACAAGAGCACACAATTGATACAAACTCAAGGTTAATCGCACCAAACTTGATTGCAGGAAATACGACTTCAGCAACAGAGTAGTCAATGTCTGGAATACTCTACCTGACTCTGTGGTTTCTTCCCCAAAACCCCAAAAACTTTAACCTTAGACTGTCTACTATTGATTTCACCCCTTTCCTAGGGGGCATTCATAAGCGCACCAATGTGCCTACTGTCCCTCTCCTATTGCTTCTTTTATTTTTCTTAGATGTACCCATTTCATGTATTCATAACTATGTATATACTTATATCTATTATCTTGTAAGCAATTGACAAATCAAAATACATAAATAAAATAAATAAAAGAGAGAGACAGAGACAGAGACAGAGACAGACAGACAGAAAAAGGGAGAGAGAGAGAGAGAGAGAGACAGAGACAGAGACAGAGACAGAGAGAGACAGGGAAAGAAAGGGAGAGAAAGAGACACAGAGAGACACACACAGAGAGAGAAACAGAGACAGAGAGAAAGAGAGAGACAGAGAGATCATTGAATCCTGGCTTTCACTGAACACATGATACTTACAAGGGCTAACATGAAACAAAATCAAAGCAATAATGAAATTAAAACACAAATTAAAAAAAAACTCATTAAGAAAACTATAAAAATAACAAAACACCATTATGCTCCAAACTTCATCTGCTAAAATCCCATTTACATGTTAAAGGTCTGCCTTTGTAAAAACATTTTCATCTGCCAGAGGCAGCATAACAGAGAACCACCAATCTGACCTTCCTTGAAGGGTTTTTCAAAGCCTTGGAACTACCAGTGAGGATAAAACTTCTTTCGTGTTCAAATCAGATAAACCTCTGAAGTTCGTGGAATTCTAGAGATGCTTTTGTGAGCTTAATGGCTGGACAGTCAGGATATGGTTCCTGCTGGGTGATACTTTGCACATAATTATGCATATCTATCTGCTACATAAATTACATAACATGTCATTCAATAATACTATTCATTTCAGAGGGCTTATTTGTTCTCCTTTGCTCAACCTTCTTTTTGTTCAGGCTATCAATTTGTTTTATGGCAGACAGCGGAATGCCGTCGAAACCCCAAGCAAGATTGGGATTGCATTTGTTGCTCTATCACTTCCAAACACTTTCCTTGTAATTGTCTTCTTAAACAGGCCCATGACAATTCTTTGTAGGAATTTCTTTTTGTATGCAACAATAAATTTAATTAATGCCCATAAAGCAATTGTACACATTTCCAATACAGCTTACCGAAAGCACTAAGAAGACTCTTTCCCCTGAAAAAAAAATAAAAAATGAATATTTAAACATTTAGAGAGGATTCCATGAACATTACTATTTTTCTTGTGCAGAAATGCGAGGCACATTTTGTTGCTTTTCAATGTACCCAAGTGTGCTTAGTTTAGATGAAGATATGAGACTATAATGAGCCATCCTCTCCCTCCCTGTGCAACATGCTTAGTATGTAATTGCTTCACATTTTTTTCTTTGGGAGCTCCTTGAAAAGTTCAGAAGTAACACTAACTTCTTCAGTTAAGTGTGTGTGTGTGTGAGAGAGAGAGAATAGCACATAGCATTCAGTGTATTAGGTTTATTAGCGTCTCATAACTTTGTAAACTATATAATCTAAATAGCAAGCCCTTCAGATTACTCTCTGGGAAGTTTACAATCTAGCATTATTTTCATATTGCCCACAACAATCTGGGTCCTCATTTTACTCACCTTGAGACCTGTCAGGACTCTCTATCTATCTATCTATCTATCTATCTATCTATCTATCTATCTATCTATCTATCTATCAGATTACTGAATATAGATTAATGGGGAAAAACAATGAATTTGAACAACTGTAGAATCAGCCTGCAACATAACAAAATTGACAAAAGTGAAGGAGATCTGAATACTTTCTGAATTCTCTGTACATATACATATACAGTATATATACATATGCAAAGAGAATATGTGTGTATCTATGTATGTATGTGGATGTGTGTGGAGAGAGAGAGAGTATGAATATGTATTATATGGATACACACATACATACAACACACATACACACACACACATTTGACAGAGATTTCAGTGTTTGTTGCACTACAAATAATGATGATCTCAGCAACAGTGAACTATGCCATTTCTTTTAACATTTTTTCCTGTAAAAAGTGTTCTTGGTACAAGGTTGAATTTTTGACTGTTTTCCATTTTTTCCCAGTCTTCTAAATATTAATTTAGATTTGTCAGTCTCTGAATGGACCATGGACCATCCAATGAAATATTAACATTTGATCAGCAGCAGCTCACAGGATTTCAAATACCGGTAATATTCTTTCCTAAACTTATTTGGAGATTGTACGGTCTGGATTTGAACTTTCCATGCAATATATATGATTTATCACTTAGCTACAGACTTTTCATTTACATGCTTAATGTAACAAGAAATTCAGACATGCACCCTAGTCCCAGCTGTTAAATTCTCAGACAAGTAATCTATAGATACAAATATCAGAAGAATAAAAAAAAAAAAAAGTTAAAAAGCACAAGCAAATGAGAAATGAAGATGAACTATTAAAAATGTCCATTTGGTCAATGTTGGAGACTCTTAGACCAGATCTAAGAGGTTTTCTTTTTAAAGTTACAGTAAATGGGGAAAAAAGAGGAAATTTCAAGATGTATTGAAAATCCAAAATTCACTGATTTCTAATACTAAACAATTAATCATCAAATATTCCTGTAAATCCATGAGAACTTCGATGTCTAGGGAACTGAGATGATAATAGAGTTTCAGAATTTTAAATTACTGGAGTCCTCAATTTATAATAGTTTATTTATGATGGTTTGAAGTTAGAACAGGACTGAAAAAAGTGACAGGATTATTGCAGTATCCCCATGGTCATGTGATCAAAATTCAGATGCTGATCATACTTATCACAGTTGCACTGTGCCAGGGTTATGTAATCCCCTTTTGTAGCTTTCTGATGAGCAAAACTCAATGGGGAAGCCAGCTTCTCTTAACAACCGTGCTACTAACTTAATAACTGCAGTGTGTCAAGATTCTGGCAGTTACTCCTATTAAATCATGAGCCTCGAGCCACACTCCCAAAACTAAAAAGGATTTATTAGAAGTTAACATTCCAGCATTAGTCTGGGTGTAGCCAACTCTGAGATACACAATTCACTGTCACCTTTGATCCTGCTTTTCCGCCCATCCCTTTGGGTGTACCATCCAATGAAAAATGTCCAGAACCAAGAGTCATCAATCATGCTCTCCAACTAGATTTTTGCATCGGCAGAAGCTTCAGTCATCTAATCAGTGTTTGAAGAAAATATGAATGGAATGTACTTTTGATTCCACACTGCTGCCTGCTCTTTGAAACTCCCCCCTTTCTTTCTGTTGTCAACTATTAAATGTGTATGCAAAATGTTTTATGAGTTGACACAGTGATTCATTCAGCAAATGTGACAAGAAAGGTTGTAAAATGGGGCAAAGTTCACTTAAATGTCTCACTTTGCAACAGAAATTTTGGACTCAATTGTGGTTGTAAGTCTAGAACTGCCTGTACGTACATTCAACATACTAACACGCTTAGGTCACTGTGTTAGCCCATCAAGCCTCTCCAGGTTTTTCTTTTCTTTTCTTTTCTTTTCTTTTCTTTTCTTTTCTTTTCTTTTCTTTTCTTTTCTTTTCTTTTCTTTTCTTTTCTTTTCTTTTCTAACCCATACAATAAAACAAAACAACATCCTATCTATCTTGGACACTGAGACACATGAATAACTAGACTCAAGGATAGTCTTTTTCCTGAATGCCATCACTGCTAAACAATTAATTCGCACAACATTGTCAAACTATTTACTAAAACTGTATTACTATTCTTCTTCTCACCCTCCTATTATCTATCTCCTTCTACGTATGATTATAACCAGGGGTGGGATTCTACCGGTTCTGTCCACCTCTGTAGAACCGGTAGCTCTGAAGAGCAGCAGACATAGAACCAGTTCTATGTTTGCTGATGTTTTTGCCCACCCACCCACCCACCTGGGCTCTTACCTGACTTTTATTTCCTGATTTTTCAACTTCAGCTGCCGAACGAGGCACAGCTGCAGTTAAGAAAGCAGGAAAAAGGGGCTTTTTCAAAGGCTGCTTCTCTGCATGCCGCATGCTGATGACAATTTAGAGGCACACTGGTGCAGCGTGCAGGGAATCACATCGTAAATCACTGAACCTCGTAAATCATCGAACCGATAGTTAACCCTGTTGGATCCCACCCCTGACTATAACCTTGTTGCTTGTTTCTTTATGGTTTATATTGTTTTATTTAGTTTCCTAGTATGATTTTGATTGGTTGTTTAGTATCCTATGACTATCACTAAGTATTGTATGTTATGATTCATGATAAATGTATTTTTATGTACACTGAGAGTTTATCCACTGAAGACAAATTCCTTGTGTGTCCAATCATACTTTTCCAGTAAAGAATTCTATTATCTCCTGGGGTTTATTTCTAGCACCCATTAACCAAATATAACAAGCAAAGGAGCTTAGGATACACTAATAACTAGAAAGAGTAGTAAGCTATATAAAGAAAATAAGTTCCTCATATGGAATTCTCATTTTTCACAGCCTTCTGATACCAGCTTCTAAAGTTATAACAGATCTGTTTTCTCTGTCACTTTCTCCCTGCAAATCTTATTTCCATTCAATAGCTTTCATCTTCACTGATATGTGTCTTGCATTCAAGCGCAATCACCTTTCTGACTGCTTATTGTCATTGGAACTGGCCTTATTTCTCTGATTTTGCTCAGTCCTGCTCTTGTGAAGCTGACTGTGACTGTTTACCCCTCTTTGTCTTTTCCAATATATTTGGCAGCTACATCTCCTATTTACTCCCAAACTATCTTGCTGCCATTTTAACTCTGTAACTTATTCTGGTTTTGGCTCAGCATCCTAAGTCCTTCTTACATGGTCCATTTGGCTTTCATTACTTTGTCTTTGGCAACGTTGTCATTATATTTCTGAATACATCAATATTCATGATAAGTCTATGATACAGCTTCCTCAAAGTTTTTCTGTCTTTCTCCCACTTTGATCAATATCTTCTGGTCCTCTTTTAGTTTGAATATTAATTTACATTCATCTTCAACCTTCATAATTTTCATTATTTTGTGATTTAAGATAATGCCTACACACAGATGCAAACATACACAAATATCTATCTATCTATCTATTTATCTATCTATCTATCTATCTATCTATCTATCTATCTATCCATCATCTATCTATCTCTATCATCTCTCTCTATCTCTATCATCTCTATCTCTACACACACACACATATACGTACACATATGCACACACATACATATATACACACATACACATTTCAGTTAAATATAGAACATGTTAACTGTCTGCAAAACAATTAAGGATGGACTATTTTAGAACTGTCCAGTGAAAGATGTCAATGAATATTCTCAGCCATCCAGGTAGAGTTGTCTGGAAGTTGTGTCATGGTAACTGGGTTTCTTAGCTTGTTGATTTGAAACATTTTGCTGCTTATCCAAGCAGCTTCTTCAATTCAGTGGAATGTCCAGTGGAATCGTCTAACAATGTTCACATCATTGCATTTCTTTTATTGGAGAGGTATGTTATAAATGATTATAATTAACAGTAACACACACATACTGTATGTATTTGTGTGTGTGTGTGTGTGTGTATACATACATACATACATACATACATACATACATACATACATACATACATACATACAATTATATATGTACATGCACACACAAACACATATGCTTCAGGCTATATATTCTGTTATACTATATAGATGCCAAAGACCTACTGACAGGCTAACTACAATATTACGGTGCCATCTAGTGCTTGCTGTTTTCCTGATGGATTACAACTCTTTGAAACAGACATTCCTCTCTGTGTTCATTGGAATCTACATCTACATGGCTGCACTAATGCAGAGCTATCTTGGTTGTATTTACACAACATGCTAGGTAATCAACAAACATGCACACATACATAAGTAAATTCAAGGCTGATATGGTTTGTATGTAAATGTACCTGTAAGGTCTTTTTGCCTGGATGAGTGTGTTTTAATTGTGAGGCCTACATTTCCAGGATTAAGAAATTGTACTACTGCAAAGGAAAATAGACAGCAATTTGGGACATTCCCATTAGTAGATCTATAAAAAGGCACTACATGTCCAAATCATTGTCAGAAGAAGAGGCCATACCTTAGTACATAATAGATCAAATTGCACAGGAAAATGAATGTGACTGAGAACAGTTCCAAATGTATACCTGAATTTGTGAGATTTTTTTAAAGGAGTCAAAATTACAGATTTCTGCAAATAGATTCTACTAGCTTTATATAGTTGGTTATCTTTACAAGTTTGAATCTATTCTGATTCTTGTAAATGGGTGCTTTGAAGATGAGGTGGGAAATACACAATTCTGAATACATTTAAAAATGCACCTGTTAATGGCTAAATTATTTTCATTCTCCTTTGGAATAAAGATCGATCTTCAGAAAAGGTTCTGTGCTAAAATTAGGGACTGGCTAGATTTTCTATGCCAATTATTTATTAGTAGTCCTCAACTTACAACAGTTCCCTTAGTGACCTTTCGAAGTTAGAAAAGTGACTTATGACCATTTTTCATACTTGGGGCCACTGCAGCATCTCCATGGTCACATGAAAAAATCAATGACTTTTTCTGCTTCAACTGCACACAACAGATATAAACTCAATGTAAACTGCTCCAAACTTGATTGCAGAAAGTATGACTTCAGCAACAGAGTGGCCAATGCCTGGAATGCACTACCTGACTCTGTTGTTACTTCCTCTAACCCCCTCTCCTTTAACCACAAAGTAACCACTATTGACCTCACTCCATTTCTAAGAAGTCTGTAAGGGGCACGCATAAGTGTGCCATCGTGCCTACCATCCCTATCCCATTGTTCTCAATTATTCGTACCTATTTCCTGTTTTTATACTTATGTTTCTCTTACCTCTATTATCTTGTAAGTGATTGACAAATCAAATGAAATGAAAATAAATAAATGATTTACATCCAGATGCTGCTTGACAACTGACTCACGTGCACAACAGTTCCAGTGTCCTGGAGTGATCCCTTTTTGCAACCTTCTGACAAGCAAAGTCAATGGGGAAACCAGGTTCACCTAACAACCCTGTGACTAAGTTAACAACTGCATTGATTCACTTAATAATGAGCCACGGGGGCACAGTGGTTAGATTGTAGTACTGCAGGCTACTTCTGCTGACCACCAGCTGCCTGCAATTTGGCATTTCGAATCTCATCAGGCTCAAGGTTGACTCAGCCTTCCATCCTTCCAAGGTGGGTAAAATGAGGGCTCAGGTTGTTGGGGGTAATAGGCTGACTGTGTAAAAGTACTTAGAGAGGGCTGTAAAGCACTGTAAAGTAGTTTATAAGTCTAAGTGGTATTGCTATTGCCCTCCCTCCCTCCCTCCCTCCCTCCCTCCCTTCCTTCCTTCCTTCCTTTCTTCCTTCCTTCTTTTCCTTGGTGACTCAGAATGCAGTATTGCAGGTTACCTCTGCCAATTGCCGGCAGTCCAATCCTGACTGACTCGAGGTTGACTCAGCCTTCCATCCTTCTGAGATAAGTAAAATGAGGGCCCAGATTGTTGTGATCAATAGGCTGACTCTATAAATCTGCTTAGAGAGGGCTGTAAAGCACTGTGAAGCAGTATATAAGTGCTATTGCTATTGCTAATCGTGGCAAGAAGAGTTGCAAAACAGGGAAAAAAACTCACTGAACAGATTTCTCATTTAGCAACAGAAATTTGGAGCTCAGTTGTGGTAACGAGATAAGGACTATCTGTATTATGCCCTAATGGACACACACATTTGGAAATGCCAATAATTTGGAATGAAGTCTGGTGAGGCAAGTATGGGGGAATTGAATATCTGTAGATCTGAGAAAAATCTTTATCCTTACAGAGAAAGGATGCCACACACTCAAGATCTGTCTTCTGCCTTTCCAGGCATAATGTTGTGAGTATGTATGAAGTTAAATTCTGCTTAAATCCTTGGTTGGGGGATCTTGTTTGGGGTATAAGCATTTTAAGAAACAAAACAATTGTCAAGAGAGAGAGAGGTTTCTCCTTTGCTGAGGTATTCCAGCAAAGTTTGGATTAGATAGCTGCGACTTGTAGATTTCTTTAATTTCTTTTACTGAACAGATGGCTGGGTGGGATGACCTAAATAACCCATTAGAAGCCTGATGATGGCGGATGAGATTCTACTGAAACGTTGCTACAACTTTAAAAGCACAACTACTATGACGTGGGAAAATACCCGAACTAAGCTGAATGCCATACATATATATATATATATATATATATATATATATATATATATATATATATATATATATATATATATGTATAATTTGCACATATACCATGCATCATCAGGATTTCAGTTCTTCTGAGGACGGATAATTTTGAAAGGTGATAAAAAAATGAATTCATGGATAAAAATGCTAGAGAAGCCTGCATTGTGTTATGCAACATGAGCACAGTAACAAATAAATAAATCCCAGGCAATTCTTTTGTGAAATCAGACTGAGGAGTAATTGGGACTCAGAGAAGGCTGCCAGGTGTTTGCAACATTCTCATTTAATTTTTTCAGAGGGGGGAAAAAAAACTCAGAAGTGTTTCAAAAAGCAACTAAGCAAGGCATTTCAGTAAGTGAAATGTTGATGCTGCTGCAAAGAACCGAAAGAATGGGTTTTGTGGAGAGGTGAAGTGACAGCAGGTTATTTCCATAAGTATCTTGTAATAGGTGGGTCTAAATTTCACGATACACTTGGATTGCAGTAGCAATTCAGCAACAAAAGCACCATTCAAGTGTGTTGAAAGACAGTGCACACCTCCTGGCCTACAAAAGTGTGTGTGTGTGTGGGAGAAGCAAGAAGCGTCAATGAATGTTTGGAATTTGCTCTTCGTTTTGAATCTGTGTGTGAGAGAGAGTGTGTGTCACATTAATATTTAAGGGACAGTGACACCCGTTCTGGAGTGTCTTCAGGGAGCACTTGACTCTTATCTCTAAAATTCTAATACAGACAAGCAACAGTATTTATGGAAATAGCTAGTCAAGTGCAATCAAGGGTACATTTATGGGAAGAGAAAATAAAATGGTTCATGGAAAGCACTTTACTTGCTACCTTGTAAACCAAGATAGTTCTTTTCATTGTGAGAAAACTTGATTTTGCAAAAAAAAAAAAAAAAAAAAAATTCAAAATGAAGCATCAAGCCTCTACTCATCGAGCTAAAATTATTAATGGTGGTATAATTTTTGAAAAAGCTCAGATCTAGCCATGGTCATAGTAGCTGACTGTGTGACTTTGCTGGTCATTGATTGAATAAATATTATTGATGGATCAACTGTGTGCCTCAGAATCAGTTGAATAGTCTCTCATCCCTACCTATGTCATGGGAGGAAAGAACCTATAGAGAAAGGGATGTCATTTTAAAAGTGCATTTCATACAGAAATTCAAATGTCTTTTCAATCAAACCTGTCAATCAAGCAGTACCTTTGCAGTAATTTATGTTTCATGTTGTGTTTCTTTGGAGATCTGATTTAAACAAACTAAAGCATGTTTCCTGAAATTTCTTTCTCAAACTCAATTTTTTTCTTCCACCTCACTGAAACTTCCTTTTCACTATAATATTTTTAAAATATCATCATCATCATCATCATCATCATCATCATCAGCATCATCTTTTGTAAAAGTCTAATAGTTTCTTCTAATGGACCAAAGAAAATTAATATATTTGAAATATTTTGTTTGAACTGAAAGGCACTTGTTCTCACTACCCATTCTCAAACTCAAAATGATGATCATCATATTCAGAACTTAGTTTTTCAGCATAATTTATTCATATATTCATTCTCTAAGCGCTGCTGACTTGCACTGAGTATTATCTTAGCAACTAATTTGAAGTCCTTGCATTTAGAAGTTTCAATATCCTTCCACATTCACTATTCAAACGTTGTGATGTGAGAGAGTTCAGATTTGCCTGTTCTCAAAGGCCAACCACAAATGTCACAACATATTTCTGCCCTGGCCCCACGCAGTACATAATTCATGTGCATTCTGACAACCAGAACAATGCAATGTGTCAATTTTGCTGCAGTCAAAGAGACACAGGAAAACACTGCAAGAATGCTGAACTGTGCCACTCATCATATTTTATTGTGTGACTGAAATACCCCAACTCCAAAAGGTTGATAGTCTTCTGAAAGAGGTCAGATGATTGGCAAAAAGAGAAGAGCTGCATTTTTATTTTTATTTTTGCTAAATTTCATGATTGGTATGAAGAAACCTTGAACTGCCCCAAGGATAATTAATAACTCACTTGAAAGAGAGATGTGTAAATCTAAAGGAAAAAAAAAACACCTTTATATCAGAAGATACCAACATTTAGCTTTAAAGTTTGCATGGATAAGAAATTGTTTTCAAAAATGACAAAAAATATGTTAAATTGACATGGATGGAAAGGATTGCAAGAAGGTAGCCTTGGTTCCTTAATTTTCATCCTCTGTATTCACTATATATACATTCATTTCTAACTTGATGCAAAGAACAAGCCATGGTGATGTAGTGATTAGAATGCAGTATGGCAGGCTACTTCTGTTGACTGCCGGCTGCCTACAACTTGGCAGTACAAGTCTCACCAGCTCAAGGTTCAGACTCAGCCTTCAATCCTTCTGAGGTAAGTAAAATGAGGGCCCAGATTGTTGGGGGCAATATGCTAAGACTGTCAACTGCTTAGACAGGGCTGTAAAACACTGTGAGTCTAAATATAAGTCTAAATGCTATTTCTATCATTTGCCAAAAGTCTAAATCTGGGTTCTTTGATGATAGACCAATATTTAAATCAGTGGTGGGATTTAAAAACATTTAATACCGGTTCAGTGGGTGTGCCTTGATGGGCATGGCTTGGTAGGCATGGCAGCAGAAGAATACTGCAAAATCCCATTCCCTCCTCACCCCACTAGCCTGCTTTCCAGCTCCATTCTCCTGTGCAGGGTAACAAAAGAAGACCCAGACGATCAGCTGGGACTCTGGAGGCAGAAAATAGATGGGGGCGGGGCCAGTCAGAGGTGGTATTTGCTGGTTCTCACAACTGCTCAAAATTTCCACTATCGGTTCTCCAGAACTGGACAGAACCTTCAGAATACCACATGTGCTCTAAATCAACTGGGAAGTGGGAATGGTATACTAGTATACTTTCATCCTGACTCTTGTTATTATTGTCTAGAAATTGGCATGAAGGTGATCGGGCAAGAATTTCAAGGAAGCTCTTTGCTTTAGCAAATGATTAATATAGCCTTGAAAAGCACCTTTTTAAAGTAATGTGTACCTATTCCATTTCATTCTATAATGTCTGAACACTCACTCATCACTTTTCTTCTGTCTGCATTCTATACCAGTTGTTTCTTTTCTTTGTACATACATTAGAAAGAATATATATATATATATATATATATATATATATATATATATATATATATATATATATATATATAAAATATTTGATTTATAAAAATTTGGGTGCAGAATGCATTTCTGCAGGAAAAAGAAAAAGAGAGAGAGAGAGAGAGGATGGAAGGGAAGGAAAACAGAGAGAAAGAGAACAAGAGAAAACCACCTACTCCATAGTGTAGGGATCAAAATATTATAAAAATAGGAATGTGGTAAGGAAGAATCACAGAGAGCAGTACCAGCAAAATCTCCTCGTAAGAGTAATAGCAGTAATACTAATATAGTATAAATCATTTATGTTTTGGATTATTACAGTCTTCACTCATATAGTTAATGTTTTATATAACTTTCTTTGTGTAACCTATAATACTTATTAATATCTATCTCAAAGCACAATTGTTTTGCACAGGATAGGGCCCCCATAAATATTATACCAATGGTTTTCTTTAATAAGAATAAAATCATATTGCAATGAAATATGATTTTGAAAAGTATTATTATTTCAAAAGCTCATTGGGTTTTAGCATTATGACCAGGTTGAGATTGGTATTTAAATTAATTGTGACAGCCATATCAATTAGATGTGTGACTTTTAAAGCTAATTAGAGTATTAGGGGTTTTAATTGGGTGTCTGTCTTAGTGAAATATCTAATTTATACATTAAATTAATGAAATTAAGATGGAATCATTATAAATTTACACTTTTATAGTTCTAGAAGCTCTACAGTTGCATGTCATATTAAAATAAATTGAAGTTTCATCTCTGTCATCTTTTCTTGGAATTCAAAATATTATTTTCTTTTTCCCAGATCTCAAATCCTTTCAATCGACCAGTGTATGCTGTTAAGCAAAACAAGTGTGCGATTAAAACCATTTGAACAGAAAGAGAGGGAGAGGGAAGAAAAGAAAAACAATTGACAAATGACCAGCTGCTTGCAATCATTTTTCATTCATTCAAAACCGTAACCATTGGCTGAATATCAGTTAGATATGAGGTTACAAAAACTATTTCAAGGGACATATGATGAAGCCTGTGGGCTAACATCATGACACACACATCTTTTCAAGTCATCAGGGTAACTTCATTTTCTGAAAGTTTTTTATGGCTCAGTGTCTTGAAGTTCTTCCCATGGTGTTGTTGCATTCATGCCTATGTGCAGAAAATAATTCAGCTAGGATTTTTCAAAGAGGGTATGATATTATTTCCAGAGGTGGCATTCAGCAGGTTCTGACTAGTTCTGGAGAACTGGTAGCAGAAATTTTGAGTAGTTCAGAGAACCAGCAAACACCCCCTCTGAATGGCCCCACCCCCATCTCTTCTCTGTCTCCCATTGAGTCCCAGCTGATTAGCTGAGTCTTCTTTGGTTGCCCTGCACAGAAGAACAGAGCTGGAAAGCAGGTTAGTGGGGTGGGGAGGAAATGGGGATTTTTCAGTATCCTTCCCCTGCCACGCCCACCAAGTCACACCGCTCAGGCCATGGTCACAGAACCGGTAGTAAAAAAATTTGAATCCCACCACTGATTATTTCAGAAAGCATTTGTTTGGCAATGGAAACTAATCAAGGAGAGAAGCAACCTAGACAGTTAGAACAATCAATCAGTGGAACAACTTGCCTCCACAAGTTGTAAATGCTCCCAAGAAGAGATTGGATAACCATTTGTCTGAAGTGCCTAAGTAGGGGTTGGATTAGAAGACCTCCAAGGTCCATTCCAACTCTGTTATTCTAGTCTATTCTACGCTACACTATGCTATTCTCCATAGAACCATCCAGGTTCTTTGCTTGACAGTTTGAAATCTGTTTTTTTTTCCCCATCCTTGATATTTCTGAGCAATATTTAGAGAATATTGAAGCTATCAGTTTTAACATTTTTTTTTAAAAAAAAAATTCACCCTATTCCCACCATACCCCCCAAAAAGAGGCAAACATAGTTGTTTCGATGGTTCCGCATCATATGTGGTTGAATTTTTTTGAATTGAATATATTTGAAATGTAGTAGTCCTAGTTAATTTTAATTATATATGGGGTGATCTATATCCCTCAAATGTAAATGAATATTTATTGTCTATTTCTGTTCTTATTCCGTTCTGTTCTTATTTGTCCAACTATACTGACTTTGAAACTTTAAAAATGAAATGATAATATTCACCATGGCTGTTTAAGACCAATTTGACTTTCACCCATTCATATAGAATTGTGGCTTAACCATATCTGGTCAAGCAAAGGCATACAAGGAAGACGTAGCTATGTTTAATTAGTTTTGTTAAAATAATCTTCCAAAATATTCTCAAGCTTTAGTTCTGATCATAATAAAATCTGTTCTCTTAATGAATTATTTTGTTGTATATGCTGTAATGTGTACATTTGATTATCATGATGGAGCCATGGTGGCTCAGTGATTAGAATGCAGTACTTCAGACTATTTGTGCTGACTGCCAACTGCCAGCAATTTAGCAGTTCGAATCTCACCAGGTTCAAGGTTGACTCAGCCTATCATCCTTCCAAGGTTGGTAAAATGAGGACCCAGATTATTGGGGGCAACATGCTGACTCTGTAGACAACTTAGAGAGGGCTGTGAAGTGGTATATATGTATAAGTGCTATTGCTATCATTTTAATTTCCATTTTGCAATTTGAATTACAAACTGCAGTATTCTTACCCAAAAGGCAAGATAATAAGATGTTGCAAAAAATCTTAAATACATAGAATTGAAACTGGATCACTAAATTGCAAAATCTTTTTGTGCATATATGAGTGTGTGCTTATGTTTCCATTGCAGTAGAAGCAAGCATTTGAGATAACATACAATCTCATATGCATAAACAATTGGAAAAAAAAATGATTTACATAGAGATAGGGCTATCACATATTATGTGTGAAGATCACCACCCCTGCTAAAAGATTTGCATTTGACATTTAAGTTTTAACAGGCAATTAAATTTCAATTTGGACTATGATGGAAAACAAATCTTTTATCCCATGCCTGCCATGAAAATAAATATACATTGTTATATCAAATGGCATTGTTGTTAAAGGTTTTGTGTTATAATAACTTGAAGAAAATTGCTAATATGAACTTTGTTAAATTTATGAGAGCAATTCTATGTGAGCATTTCCAAACAGATCCTAAACTACAAGTTCCAAGGGCATATATGCTACATTTGACATAGTAACTATCAAAAGATCATAATCCATTTTGGAATATGGTAAATTGATGCAACAAGATAGATGGGCCTTGTAGAAAAGAATGTGAACCCTAGAGGTATTTGTTCTTGATCAATTAGCTTGAAAACAACCTGGTTGCTTTTCAAATTGACAGGACGATTGTTGTCACCATCAAAGGATTTGGCTCAAGAGAAAAGGTTGCTCATGGATGTTTGACATTTCTTCTCTTTTTAAATGTCTTCTTCAAAAATAAAACTTCAAGAGTTAATTATATGGGTGACAAAGTTTAACTGTCCCAACCCTATCACAAAATACAGCAGAAGCAACAACAATCTCAGGAAATCATCTGTTCCTCTTTCACCACTGTACAGAAGTTTGAATAAATAATGACATCTTCAACTGGTGAGGATTTTTCTTGGGTGACTTTGATTTTATTATTTATTTGTTTAATTTGTACCTCACCTCCATTATTGTCACAATAACTTGAGGTAGTGAACTTATCTAAGGTACCTCCCTCCTCCTATTTTTCCCATAAGAATGTGAGATGAGTTAGGTGAGAGAGAGTGACTGGCTCAACTGGCTTTCAGGGCACAGATGGGACTAGATCTCATGGTCTCCTACTTTGTAGCCTGGTGCCTCCACCACTAGGGCAAACTTTTCAGAAGTGGTTTGCCTCTGTCTTCCTGTTCTGACCAAGGCTTCCTGGGATAGTAACAATCACATGCTGTTCCCAAAAACCCTTTTTGTTTTATTTCAATAGCTGTGAATTATATGCTTCCTGCAAAAGCTCATGTCCCTTTGCTCCTCCTTTATGTTTTATGGAAGGGGCCAATCATCTCCAAGCCTTACGCCCAAGTCACCCCTTTTGTCTTAATATCTGGTTCTGGCCTTCTGGCAGCTCTGTGCTCTCCCCCTGCTCCTCTATCTGTTAAGTTCTGCGCATGGGTGCAAGGAGCGGAAACGAGGCAGTGAACAGTGAACTTCAACTCTTTATTAAGCATACTGAACAGAGCAATCACCTAGGGCAGCAGCAGCCCTTTTATAGGGTTGGCTGCTGTCTTATTAGCCAATGAAAAACATGGAAGTGTTAAACCCTTGAACCAATGAGAGTTGACCCGTTAACAGCCAATCAGATTTCCCAGAAAGGACCAATCCGATGTCGCTATTATCGGCCAATCAGAAGTGCAGGATTAGAACCCTGCTTTTTCTTAAGGTTGTTAAAACTTTATTAAACGCCTTTATTAGTTCATAACACTATCTACCCTGTTCCTCTGCCTCACTGATGTCAGATTCTGGAGGCTCAGGTGTCAGCACTTAACTTTCAGATGGCCCTGGCCCCATCTCTGTGTCGGACGCAGGATCCTCATCCAAACCCTCCCTAGACTCCAGAATTAGCTCATGTTCCTCCCCACTGTCCAACTCAGTGGCTCTGCAGGCTGCTGGCAGACCACAACACTTCCTAGAGTTGAGAGGTTCTGGTAGGGCCCAAGGTCACACATCTGGTTTTGTTCCTAAGGTAGAGTAAAAGTCACAATCTTCCAGCTTCCAGCCACTATACCAACCTGGCTTTCTGATAAGCATAGTAATAATTTATCTGCATTAAATATACCGAAAACTGTTTTATATTTTCACATTTATTTACTCAACTTGGTTGATGTGCAGTTCAATTGTGCTCCTCTTGGTAGTTACTTTCTCAAGGAGCAAGCTTGTGTGTGTGTATGTGTATGCATACTCATACCTGCAGCTACCCACACCCACTCATTCATACAAATACACAGAAAATGCAAACAACAGAAACAAGTAAATTAAATATGAAAAAAATGAAAAGTAAAATCATTGACCTTTAAAGGTTAAAGAGATAAAGAGATTTGCAAATGTTTTTAAAAATGGAAATGTCAACAGTCTGCTTGAGAAAAGTTCCCAGAGTGGCCAAAAGCTTGGAAGACTAAATGTCTGGTCCCAGGGACTGACACAGTTTGGATCTTGCAACAGTCTTAATTCTTAAACAAATTTGTAAATGCAAAGGAAATACAATTTTTATTTATATATCACATTTAGAGACTACCCATATCCTTCATAGAGGGATTCTGTACCCCATTCTGTACCCCTTTTTGTTGACTTATTTCCATCCACTTCTTTGGGTAGGCTCCATTCACTGGAATGCAGGTCCCAGACTTGGTCCGCAAAATGCAAATATGACTTTCCTAGTGCTGTTTTTCCGTCCCTTTTCTTAAAATCATATAGCCTGGATAAGAATCACAAGAGTGATTCTTCTGCGTCCTGCCAAGGACACAACTGATAGAAGTACCTTGTGATCAAAGAAAAAAAATATGAAATCAATCACTTTTAATATGTTTCAGTTAAAGACACTTATTGTTCAGCCATAATTGCATGTTAATTTCACAACACATACATGCACATTTCCCTCCTTAATGAGGGTATCTTTAGACAGTTTCCATCCCATAGATGGATCTAATCATTATTCTACAATTGTTGAATAATAGAAAAAGAATTAACCTTCTTTTTCATCCATTGTAACAGGCAGCTGAAATTTCCATCCTAAGCACAGTGGATTCCTTCTTTCGTTCCCACTTTTTTATTAAAAAAAAATCCTTACATGTTATTAGCTACATTTCAAGGCATTAGTTGGAGATCCACCCTTTGCTAAATGATTACTGTTAAATGCAAGAGTAACTCCATGACAAGGCTATTTCCATGACATTAAAAGAAAGAAAAGGGATTAAAGTGAGTTTATTCAACATTGTGATTGTCAGTTTTCTCTTACCGTGGGGTAGCTTTAAATATAAACAGAGCTCTAGTCCCTCTCTGGAATAAGTTAATACTATATTCTTTAAAAAACTACTGAAGCCTATCTTTTATAGACAGCCATCCCAGGAAGATTCTGTGCATTTATATAGTCAGCTGCAAGGGATCATTCTCTTTTCACCAATCCTCCTTTTGATCAGCTCACAGGTCTTGACAGCTTAAAGATTCCTTTTAACGGCAGCTGTATGCGGTAGTATATAGATGTTTCCATATAACAGGTTTCTTTTCAGCCTTCTTGGGTTTACAGTCAAATAGAGATTTGGGCTCCTCAAAGTCTCTCACCCTCTCATATTCCAGAGGGACTAATCATCCTATTTGATATTGCAAATATTCTCTCTTAAATATGAGAGTCTGCAACTCAAAGGGAACGTACCAAAAAATTGCATATATGTCAGTTTCTAGCACTATAATATCATGAGTGGATGCAGGTATTCTGTAAGCAGGGATTTAAAATAGCTTAGTATAGGAGCATTTAGGATTCCATCTTTTATTCTTATCCCTTTCATATCTTGCCATGTTCTGTGAGTCAGCACTTTGTCCTATCCTTTCAAACAGGATACATCCCTAATACTTTCCTTTTTCTTTTTCTCTTTGCTTTCGCAAAGAATCTGCTTAAAGGTTATATTTCTGTGAAGTTTGGAATTATCCTGATCATATCATTTTGACAGTTAGGTGAAATCATTTCCCATTTTGCCTCTCTAATTACAGCAAGCTTGTTGATTGCATAAGTGTTTTATGTGACCTTTCTAAATAGTCACCCAATGTTCCCAATCTTTTAAAAAAGTAACAATTTTAAGACAAATTTCTGTGGGATTTTGGACTGCATCTGGCAAAGAACTCAATTTGGATTGGATTGCTTCAGATTCAGGTAAATTGTCAAACTAATATTCAACTGTAGTTTTGGAAAGATTATTTAATAAAAGTTGAATTCCTCAAAGGTACAAAAGGAACTTTTTCTGAAAGGCAATTGGATTTCATGGTGGTGGTGTTTCCTTTGAAAATGTTTCACTTGTCATCCAAGAAACTTCTTCAATACTAAAGAAGTAAAGACGCTTCTTGGATGAGAAGTGAAACATTTTCAAAAGGAAAAAGAAAGGAAAAAAAAGAAAGTCAAGTTGCTTTTTGGAAAAAGCTCCTTTGGGACAACCATGACCGGGAAGATTGAGAATCTCCACAGACAAGTCCTCAAAGGGTTTCCATCCAGCATCTGCACCTCCTTGAACATTCACTAGAGATTTGAGAGTTCATAGTATCTTTGAAAGACATGCAAGTTATCTTTACATGATCATGTACTTAGATATTTTTTTTTGGGGGGGGGGGTATGTGAGTTCACAAAATAACATCTTTATATATGTTTTATTTTCCTGTTGGTTCTCATTTCATTTGATGTCAGAAATTTCTTCAGATGAGAAGAGATTTGAGTAAAGTGCTTTGTTTTGTGTCTGCTGAAGTATGAAATGCCTGAGTGCGTGTGAGAGAGACTTTTCTTATACAACTATTGTTCTGTTGCCTGTAGCTCCTATTTACATTAAATCCCAAGGAACCATTCAATTACGAGGAAGAAATTCATCTCATGTGGGTTTCTTGGCAATCATCATATGGTTGCAATTAAAGGGAGATTTGCACCTGCAAAAATGTTGGGAAAATGTCAATTTTCCTTGAAGAAACCCATTCAGTTTTCAAGTCCAACCATGGAGTAGAGCATTGTCAAGACCATTTGTGTCTAGCATTAAGCAAGTATTGATAAAGAAATGGCCTTCTGCACTTTTGTAATGTCATTCTCTGCTTTATAGTAGTATCACAACTTTCAAAATATGTTGCTAACATCGTAGCATCCATTCCCAAAATTGAATGCATCATCTCAGGTTAAGTCTTGAAATCTCTGCTTTTCCTTTCTTTTTCTCCTCCTACTTTTCTTTTACGTGTGACTTTTTTTCAGGTCTGCTCCCTCTTCCCCTCCCCAGAAGCTATAACAATTAAATTTTGCCTTTAATGCATATTATAACCTTTATAACCTTCTTCCTTTGAAGCTGGCCTGGTTCCCTATGGGAGGCTACATGTTTAGAATGGCAAGGCCTCTGAACTACAGTACAGAAAGGTACAATCACAAATGCCCGAGGCTCTCTGTGGGTTTTTGACAATGAAAGAAATACATGAAGAGGTCACACAATAAATATCTAGCCTTACCCAGGGAATGACAGAGTGAAGGTGTCAAGCTCACTTTGCTTAACAACTGTTAGACTTCGATTACCAGCACACAACACCTGTAGACCATGAGATTTTAAGGAGAGAAAGGGAACTAACTTGACAGAACTTTTACTTGCAATCTAAAGTTACAATGCTTTAAGGGTATCACAACTCTGTTTCATTTTAATTACATCAGGTTCCATATTTTGACTGTTGAGCACAATCCCAAAGAAGGGATACAGATTAGATTAGTTTGTTATATTATTATACCTCACCATACCACATTACATTATATTACATTACATTATATTACATTGCATTATTGTTGTAACTATGTATCATTCATGTGATTGCAACTATGTATCATTGCAACTATGTATCATTCAAGCATTGCAACATTGTATCATTCACATGTAAACATTAGACTTCTGTCTCTTCAGTGATCTTTTCAAGGCACGAACAAGGGACGGGGAGATAAACAACTGTCAATAAAGCATGGTATCCTAACTGACCTGAACTATTGTAAATCTTGTATATCCTGTTTGACTTGGGCTCTGAAAAATTTCACCCCCCTTGTGAAGAAGCATAATAAAAGAGCGCGTACCAAGACATTCTGGGCGCGCTCATCCCGAGGAAACCTCGTGTCGTGTCGTTTCTCTCTCCCTCGCTCCCTTTCATGAGCCGCCCATCAGATGCGGGATGGCAGATACCACACATTATATTACTATATTATTGTCAGGGCTCCAACAAATCCACCCTCATTCAAATCATAACTCTCTAGCCACATCTTTCAGAGTAAAAATATATATATATATATATATTAGGAATGGCCATGTTGGCGTTGCCTGGGTGCAGCTGACACTAAAATACATCATTCATTTCCCCCTTGACCCTGGTCTTCCCCCCACTCCCTGGATGTATATTCTCCAATGGGACACATCCATAGCAAAGAGTCATCAATCATGTTCTCCAGTAATATTATTGCATGCCAACAGCTTTGGACTGCCAAAGCGATTACCTAAGGCATTTGAGAAATGCACTGCCTTCCCCCTTCCTTTTTGCTGGCAACTAAAATGACCAAAGGAGTATTTTTTTTTTTTTTGGGTTGCATATTATATGACATGATATGATATGATATTATTATTACATTACATCACATCGTATCATATCATCATAAGATATCCACAAAAAACCTCTCCCAGAGGTACATAAGCTCCATGTAGAGAACAAGAAAGTTTATCCTCATAGGGATAATCAGAAAGATATTATTGTTTTAATGTCTTTAAATTGTTTTAGAATTTTAGAATTGTAAGCCACCCAGAGAGGTTGATTACAGATGTTGATTGATTGATTAAATGGATGAAAGAAAAAGATTAAAGCATTTTTGAAACTCCAGAACTACAAAATAAAGTTTTAAAATGTCTCAGGCCAGAGCTTTCCAAGTCACTGAGCAGATACTGATACTTTAGCATCTAGGTGATTTCCTGGTCAAGTCTACCTAGTGTGACTAGTAAAATGGTGAGGACCTGGATTTTGATCTAGGCCTTGGGATCAGTTGTTCATGAAGATGGTATGGGCTGTATGAATGCAAACATTAGCAGGAAATTTTCTCTTCTAAGAGAAAAATACAGTAGCCATTTAATCAATATAGATTTCAGTGGTCTCTGAATTTAAATGTAATTGATTCTGAATTAATTAATTCTTTCATGACTCCTTGAAAGATATATATTTGGCTCTACATGAAATCTGATCCAAATATACATGGGGGCTAAATAGAAAGATTTAAATATAGACAATAAAATGAAAAAAAAAAATTCTTTGTTTAAAAATAGGTTCAGATGTATTGGTCAAAGCAGATATTAATAAAAATAATGCCAGCACAACTCTTTCAGAATCCTTTCTTCTCCCCTTCTTTCCCTTTTGAAAATAAATTTTACCCTAGGAGGTAAAAATAAAATGTTCTAATTGTTGTTTTCTAATTGTTTTGGTTTAGACCAACCTCAGCCAAGCCTTTTGGTTGATGTGCATAGGAAGAAATGAGTAGCTTTTTAAAAAGAAATCTAAAGCAATCTGTTCTCAAGATGTTTTTAAGAATTTAGTCAAGAATTGATGTGAGTCAGAGTTATCATATTTAATCCAAATTAATTTTCTTTTGAGAATTTGGTCAAACTTCCATTTGCAAAGCTTTTTTTTTCT
Organism: Hydrophis major; assembly: GCA_033807585.1. Lineage (NCBI taxonomy): Eukaryota > Metazoa > Chordata > Lepidosauria > Squamata > Elapidae > Hydrophis > Hydrophis major. The sequence goes on from CM066338.1 coordinate 12,514,323, forward strand.
TTTTTTGGGGTATATTTTATATAACTTCAGTCTGTACTGTAAGTGATAGCTTGTTTGGGGGGTTTCCCCCCTTATTTTATTTTGCCTTGACAAGAGAGAGAACAATAATCAAAAGCTTTTAATCTCAGCCTTCCTGCTCCATTAGAAGGGAATTTAGTCCAATAACAGCATCAGCTTCATGGCATAATATTTATACTGGCTGCTTAGAGCCTTCATTCTTTTTCCAAAGTTTAACATTTATATGAAGGAAAAGCTTTAACAGTCACACTTCAATCAGAGCTGTCAGCTTGGATTGCTTTAAAGTCCTAAATGACTAAGATGAATTACTTACTTAGTGCATAAATCATAGCTAATTATCATTTGTGTACATTCTTAAACATCACAATCAAGTATGACACCACTAAAGATTGTCCCTCAGTAATTGCTAGAAATGTGCCAAAAATGTAAAAACCTGGATACATCTTTTGTACAGATAGTGAGTAACCCAAGCTAGGTGCATGATTTCACAGTACCTTCAATATTTCTGAGACTATAGGTCAAAGAAATGTAATAAATATAGAGAGCTTTTATTAATATTGTAAAAGGTTATCTTCTACTTCATTGGATGATCCTTCCTTATGCAGAAAACCTAATAAACTGTATTTAGAAATGCCATTGGTATGCTTGTACAAAGGCCAAAGGTCTATGGAAACATTCGGAACTGAGAATTAAATTACATTGTTCCTGATGCCACATAATGAAGCTGTACTGGCATTATGGATAGAGGAAACTTACTGAATTTGCATCCAACAGTAAATCTGATTACTTAAAGAATATTAAGCCAGGAATAAAAAGAAAATAACTATTTTGGGAATATCATTTATGCAGTTTTTCACTTTGAGTAGGATGCCTTATCATATGTCCCATCAAATCATCCCCAAGGAAATGTGAATTTTGGTTGACAAAGCTTGGATTTGAACATACTTCTCTTCAATCCTAAGTGAACATCTTAACCAGTTCACAAGATATGTCAAATATCCAGTTTGCATTTTAGCCATAGCAGTAGCAATAGCACTTAAACTTATCTACCACTCCATAGTGTTTTACAGCACTCACTGAGCAGTTTACATCATCAGCCTATTTCCCCCAACAATTTGGGCCCTCATTTTACAGACCTTGGAAGGATAGAAGGCTGAGTCAATCTTGAGCTGGTTAGGATCAAACTCCTGGGAGCGGGCAGCATTATCCTGCAATACTACATTCTAATAATTGCACCAAGATGTCAGGGTTCCAAGTAATACATTGATTGCAAACAGGCAGGTTGATTCCTTAAAGAACAGTTTTATTTGGAGATATCATATTGGCACAGATTAGTGAAGAACCAACTCTCAGCGTTCCTACATTTTTCACCTCATTAAAAAAATGAAAGTTTCTGGTTCTCCCAAATAATAAGTCACACTGTCCAATCTGGGTGCTGGTTGGTTGTCTGGTTACTTTTCTCTTCCTCCTCTGGCCAGACAGCTGCTGGAATGTACTTGGCTCATAAGAGAACTACTTTGTTTTGGCTACAAAACCCCAGTTACCTCCACACATCCCTCCCTGCTCCTTAGCTCCAGGCTATGTCAAGCCTGAATCCATGTGAAGAAAAATACCTATAGAAAGAAGCTATAGAATAGAAAACAGCCACAGACAGGCCACCTTCAGGTAGGTAGCTTGGGTGATTAGGACACTGTGTTGGAGGTTAGCAAGCCTACATTTAAGACTCTGCTGTCGGGCCATGTATGCTCCTGTCCTTTGCTCCAGCTCCTGCTGGGGACCTGAAAGAAGCTCCCAGCTGTGCATCTACCAGTAATGGTGATGTCATTGGCCAACTTTCAACCCAGAAACCTCTCGGTGCTTCTGACACAAGTGCAATGTGACCGATGCACCACCACTTGTATTCATTTACATTAAGACTGTTATAAAAAATCTATTTGAACATTTCTCAGAAGTTTGGTTTTCCTGCAAAGGAAGCTCACAACTTCCCCTCTACAACTTCTCCCATCTTATTTTCAGATACTCTCAAACTTCTCCTGCTGAGCTGAGTTCAGAAGAACCTCCCATCTAATGTCTTTTCTTGAAGCCTTATTGAAGTGTGGAATGCCAGAGAGGCTGCTTCTCCTTTATCCTTTCATACATTTGTTATCATTTGTCCTCTAGGACCCAGAGGAGGAGTGTTGTAGCCATAACAAAAAGGAGCCTCAGAGCATTAGAACCATCTAAAATAGTACATTACATCCCTTGACCAAGGTCTAATAAAAACCATAACTGAAATCAGTCATGGCTCCAAACTTGCATGTGCTTACTGTCAGAACACCCAAGAATAATGAACAGATATATACACACACACATACACAAACACATACAATTTTAGTTAAAAATCACAGGTATTAAATATAATCCTGAATTAATATAAAGGAAAATTAATGAAAACAGTAACATGAGATGAGAAAGTAAGAAAAGTTTGAAAAGAAGTACAAACAGAAAAAAAGATATATAAATAAGTGACTTCTGATATTTATCATAAATTTATCTTCTCTCTCTCTCTCTGTCTCTCATTGAAATTATGTCACATTTCTCTTCTTTTGATAGAAAAATTTTAAACTAGCAAATCACCAGTTCCTTTGCCCCCATTTTCATCAAAAAGCCTATGTGGGGTTTCCAATTTTTAATAAATTTGTTGTTGATCTCTGATCAAAGAGGTCAATTTTGTCATTTCTGCAAATTCCAACATCTTTCCAATCCATTCCTCCATATTTCAGTATTTTTTCATCTTTATCTGTGCAATAATCTTGCTGCAGCTTTCATATAGAGAACAATATCCCATAAGTCTTTTCTAATTAGTAAGCATTAGTATCTAATGTTAATTAAAGGTAGTTCATCTTTATTGAACTATGAAGAGATGGTTGGAAGTATCACTAAAAACGGAAGCAAGAGAAATCTCTTTGTGTAGCACATGTTCCACTTTCAACCTACCAACCATGAAGATTAGAACAAGCTATGATATGTATCTTTAATTACAATTGAATGGGACAAGTTTTCTTAACAGTGTTAATAGAGCTATAGTTTTTGATTGTAAATTGCCCAGAATTACCTTGAGATTAAATGGGTGGTCAATAAATTTTATAAATAAATAGTTCAGTATCTGTGCTTTTCACACAGAAGGTCCTAGACCCAGTCCCCATATCATGGCTAGATTTTCTATATCTCAAACCATTGCCAGGCAAGTTTAACAAAAGAGGGAAATGTTTAATATTAACAATACCAAAATTAATGGACCATAGATCTGACTCTGATAGAAGGCGGCTTATATCAGGATATAATTTGAACATGTCTGGCCGTCTTGAGACTAAACATCACTTCTGCAAAATGCAGTTAATACAATCATGAAGATTTTTTTTTAATCTTCTCTCTTGAGAGCAGGACCTGAATCTCTGCCTCTCATAATATATAGTTATACTTATGAATAAGGTAATGAATTCATATGAATATTTGGTTGGTCAACTTTATACAACTTTAGCTTTGCCTGAGAGTCAGGCCCTTTGTCATTATCCAACATCACTCCTCAGGCATAACTCATGACTTGATATCTTCTGAGAATTTCTGCGTAGTGCCTGAACCTTTCTTACTATCAAAATCTGTCTAAATGACTTATTTAGCATTTTGCTGTAACTTGTAATGAGTCATGTTGATTTATGTTTGCAGAGATTTGCTCCTAATTATAGACTTTCTTGATTACTGGTATATCTCATATCAGTTTAATCACAGCACCAACTTGAAATGTGTTAAAAACTTGAGCTGCACAAACAACAACCAGATGGCAATGGGCATAGATGCCAAAGCAAAACATCCTGCAAGAGTGACATTAAAAATCTTTAGAAACTGAAGGTTCTCCCATCGTGTCAATTACAGGGTCACAACTAGTATGGAACACATTGTGCTGAAGAGCTTGTAGTTTAAACAACTTGCCGTAATGCTACCGGCTGTTGATGAACACTATGATATACACTGTGCATTGGAAAAGTTCTCAGCTGTGAAGTTCTCAGCTGTGAAGGTCTCAGCTGTGAAGTGAAATAAATGGCCTTTAAGGTTGAATGATTGCAAAATAAAAATGGGATTGGTCACACGGAATATACTTGAAGTAATGTCTCTAAACCACCATGCAATACATCATTCTGGATTTACGTACCATTGTGAACCATATCCTAACCACAGACACTGAGTTCACATTACACACCAGGCTAAAATAAGTTTGCTAGTTTGCAATTCATTGTGTGATGGGAACACCAATATGTAGTATCTAATTCTGAATTGAACTGGATCAAGCAACTTTCCTCCAATACATTTGTCGGAGAACCATTAATTCCTTGAAAAGATGAAGAGATTCTTCAATGAGTTTCAGGAAGACCATTCTAAAAAATTGGGAATGGCAGTGCTTCTTGAATGATGACACAGCTTCCAGGTGACATTTCTTAGGCACAATGCCTGATTAAGACAACATTTTCCCAAGGGCACCTTGAGTCGAAGTACAGCTAGTATAATTTATTTCTGAGAAAGCAGACTATAATCATCTGTCTCTTTTTCTGAATATTCTGTTCAACAAAGGTTGATGTCCTACATGGAGACTTTTCAAAGCCATGTAGCTGCCTTCTATGAACAACCAAATGTCAGGTTAGATAGATCTTTGGTCTCACCTGGCAGGATTTTCTTTTTTGCCTTGTTTCTCTATTTCAGTCAGGGGTGAATTAACAAATTCAAATTTGTTAACAACTGGTTCTATGGGTGTGGCCTAATTTGTGCGTGTGGCTTGGTGGTCTTGTGACTGGGTGGGCATGGTTTGTATGTAAATATTATAAATATTTATGTAAATATTGATTATTTTTATATATAAAAAAGAGCAACTTTAACCCAAAATCAGGCAAAGCAGGCAGGGAGATTGAGTTGCTGACAGAATCACAGATTCACTCAGAGATCTATCTTTCTGCCATCTACTACCTGAGCCTGCACTGAAAAATAGAAGCTTCTGTCCTAAGGAAGGTTCAGCTCTGCTTTTAGATTAGGTAGAAAGCAATGATTTCCAGCTAATCTAAATCTCCCGGCACAGCAGAACAGCTGATGGTTGGGTGGCGGGGGAGGAAAAATAACAACTTACCAAATGCAGGCAAATTTGATGGCCCCAGTGGTGGGATTCAATTTTTTTTTTTTTTTTTTACATGGCTTGGTGGGTGTGGCAGAGGAAAGATTCTGCAAAATCTCCAGTCAGAGGTAGCATTTGCTGGTTCTCCAAACTATTCAAAATTTCCACTACCGGTTGTCAAGAACTGGTCAGAACCTGCTGAATACCACCTCTAAATGGCCCGCATGCCATGTAAGGAGTGAGTGGGCAGGTTGGGGCCAGCCAGGAGTGGTGTGATTTGCCAGTTCTCCAAACTGTATAGAATCGTAATAACTGGTTCTGTAGACCAGGTAGAATCCCACCCCTGATTTCAACTTTATTCCTTGGTTTCATTCAATCCAATGATAATTTTTGAGTACGTTCTAATCTTCCTAAACATCACACCCAGCATGTTGGCCCAGCAAAAAGGAAGGAGTATTTTGCAAAAAGCCATAATCATTGAAGGACAAAATCTTAAACAGATTTGGACTGACTGCTGGGCCTGTATGTTCTGAAATGAGGGGTTACAAGGCAAGAGGGAGGATGTCACAAAATCAGTGTTGATAACTGAGATCAGAAGAAAAGAATAATCCTTTTTAATTTTACCTTCAGTTGAGGGGTTTTTATTTAAAAAAATGAACCAGTGTTTTGCATATTGAGATCACACTGAAAAATGATACGAAAAGAATATGACAGAAACAATAAAAATCCAGAAATTCATGCAGAAGATCAATGGTCCCAAGGTTCTTTAATATGATGTATATTCACAACAGGGTGCAGTGAGAAAATCATTAAGATAATATCATGTTGTGCCTTGTTTTGAGAGCATCTGGAACTTTTCTGTTTAATCGATACAGAATGTTCATCTTGTTCTTGCAAAAGTTTGTCTGATTCTAAGTTTTCTTTATTACAGTCTTGTTTCTTTCGGAAAAGTGATTGAGTCAGAAAAACAAATAGATATCTTTCTCACTCATTTTTAAAGAGAGGCAAATTTGGCATAAAGCAGCTACATGTAAAATAGTTTTCAAGAATGTAGTTTCCCTGAAAGCTTGTTACAGGTTTTACTTTGAGGATATCATGAGTAGCTGGCATATCACTTCCATATGGTCTGTATGGATTCATACAGTTAGCCACAAAACAACAATAATTTCTAATAAAGAATGAGTCCATTTTTGTATGCATAGGAAAATTATTATTTAAGTGACTCTTTAAAGTAGATTTGTTTTCTAACTTTCAAAAATCCTTACTGAAGACTTTATTTATCAGTATAGTTTATTATGTCACATGAGCAAGGAATTCAGTGAATTCAATCTATTTGAAAAAAGCAGTTCTACTTTTAGTTTTTAATTTTCTAATGCTGGTACTGTAGCCTTAAAACATTAGTTTTCTTCTAATGCAATATATGTACCATATCTCTGATTTTTTTTATACTATTTTACTTTTAGCAATGAGGTTATCAGATACTTCTAGATTCTAGAGGTTTTCCTTCCTTCCTTCCTTCCTTCCTTCCTTCCTTCCTTCCTTCCTTCCTTCCTTCCTTCCTTCCTTCCTTCCTTTCTGTGTCTGTGTCACTCTTTCTCTCTCTCCCTCCCTCCCTCCCCCCCCTCTCTCTGTCTGTGTGTGCGTGCGAGAGAGAGAGAGAGAGAGAGAGAGAGAGAGAGAGAGAGAGAGAGAGAGAGAGAGAGAGAGAGAGAGAGAGAGAGAGAAACTATATCACAAGGAGGCAGTTCTTTTTTTTTTTTTTAATGGAATTGGGATTATTTGAGTTATACTTGAATTTTCTAGGAGAGAACCAGCTTTCCACAATCTTCTTTTAAAAATTGGACAATAAGAACAAGTCACTAACATGCCTAAGTCTACCGTCAGAACACAGAATGCATTATTTTGAAATTGAGGGGATTTATTTGCAGATACTGTGCTTATATTTAACTATATCAGGGGATAAGTGACAAAAACTGTTATCCCTTCAATATCTCACTTCTTCAGTTTTAGACATTTTCATTATTTTCTGATCATTAAAAATCTTGAAATGAAGTGTATAAAAATCCTGTAGGAGAAGATTTGCAATTAACAGCTGATCACACTTTGGATTGTGTATAAAACAAAATCAGCCCCTCTGAGACTTTTCATGACTACAAAGCACCATTGGATGATTTTAATTCCTTTATTTTCATTACACGTGTGGAGTTTTGCAAGACCAATCCAGAGTACCATTAAAATAGCACTCTCATTGACATCTCAGCCACTTGGATTGACGAGATAATGACTCCTATGGGGCTGTTATCATGTCAATGAAAGTATGTGAGACATTTCATTGACATCGTAACTGTTCCAGTTCTTGCTTTCCAATGGTAATGGGTCCCATGGGAGTGTTACCATGTGATTTGAACTCCATGAGAAGCTGTCACCAGGATTAAGGCAGAATTTTCACTAATAACTTCAGAAAAATGAAGAAGGTATGGGTTTAATAGGCAATGAAATTTTTACAGGTTTAACAAAAGGAATGGATAAATTGTATGGCAGGTTGCTAAATAAGCATTTCCCTATTCTTTTCTTTGTTTCACAAGTGATTATTTATTTGTATTTTTTATAAACAACTCAAGGCAGCAAACATACATATCCAATACATTTTGTGTTATTTTTCCCACAACAACAACTTGTTGAGGTAAGTTGGGCTGAGAGAAAATGAATGAAGATCATCCAGCTAGCTTACACTTTTATTGTTAATATCAAGCAATGGATCAGTGAACTGCAGATTTATACCTCCTATAAGTTTCAATGAAATGAAAGATGTTCATTTAAGAAGATTACAATTATAATGAGAGTCTTCTAGTCTACACCAAGCTTGTATAATCTTCATGCAAAGGTTCAAATTTGTTTTCATTAATCTCTGTTTTTTTATATTTTTTCTCAAGGCTTTGATTTAAACACTATTGTCTTTTTGAAAAATATGGACTTTAAAAATATATTTTCTCCACTCCTACTTTTAAAATATTTCATGAGATTTTCTTGCTTCTTTAAAAACATCTACAACATAACTTTTAAAAAGTAAGAAAGTGCAGGATGACAAAATTCTTATCTGTTCACTGATCTAGAATTGAACGTAGATTGGTTCAGATTTCTCAATTCCTGAAGCATCCCATTTAGAAGCAGAACAAAATAACTTTTGAAGATTATATTTTCTAAAAACAGATCTTGCCTTATAGCATTATTTCCCACTGTTCTATATCAAGATGGTACACTGTAATTCCCATCATGGTTCTTGTTCATCAGTTTACTGATGAAATATAGAGATTCTGATAATAAATATAGGCCACAGATGGTCTTATGGACTACAGTTTGCCCAACCATAGCTTTAGTAAGAATCCTTTGATACCACTAGTGCATCTACCTCCAAACGTTCATGAAATAATTTCAAAGTAAACAACAATTCTCTTAACTCTTGCTAACCTCAAAGCCCCAAAGAACACACATGGAACATCACAATCCATTATTGCAAAAACCCTATTTAATCTTTGTTCTTCCCCTTGAGTTACCACCATTCCAGAAGTAATGAAAATGCCCTCATGTTTACTCTACACCAAAAGGATGGAAAGTAAATTGCTAGTAAACCCTAATCGGTTTAGTAAATTAATTTTAGTTCATTTAATGGAGGTAAGGAGAAATAAAAATGTCAGAGAGGTTGTAATCAGAGACAGGCTGACTGCTGCAAAATTTCTAGTAAGCTACCTTTTTCTTAATTTCACAGCTCACAGAGATAACAGATGGGCAGCTCTATACATTAAAATAAAATAAAATTCAATGAAGATATAGTTTCTTTTAGAATATTTCAGCATTTGGGTTTTTTTTAAACACTTTTGGAATTGTACATGATTTCCTAGTACTTCAAAATATTTAGAAACATAGAGATGATATAGCTATTGACATAGCAATTTTAATGGGATGGGACATGGTGAGTACATTATTATATAGTGTACTTATTCATATTATTATTAGATTATCATAGTATAATTCCTCAATTTTATACAAAATGGATATAGTATAGAGTGAATACCCAGGTTCAAGTCCATATATGGTCCTGGATGTCACTGAATGATGCTGAATCTGTATTTCTCTTGGCCCAATCTTCTTCACCATTTTTTAAAATAAAAATAGAAAGATTGACATGGGGCAACAACAAGCTTCCAAACCCATTGACAAATGAAGTCTTTCATTTTCAGAAAAGCATATGGTATCTAATTATATAGTTGTTTAGATGGGATTTTTTAAATGCTATAATATTTTTGTCAGGAGTGTATATGTGTATGGGCTTATAATTACTAGGGTATTTGCATTTTTCATTATATTTGATATAAGCAATAAGAGGGAGGACGTAAAATCTTAAGTAAATAGATTTGTTGTAAGTTGCTCGGAGTCCTGTTTAAATTGGAGTGACATACAAATTGGAGTAAATAATTTAATTACTTGATAGCATTCAGAGTTTGTCAGTCTGAAGATTAGCAGATATGAGCTTGGAGCTTCTCTTCCCTTTGTTTAACTACAGTAATAGATTTACTCAATATTATTAATGATTACTCAATATATGTATGACTCAACATTAAAGAAGTATGTCAACACCAATGTTTCGTACTATTCTGGCATCAATCCACAATTCTGACTGGGTGGAGCTATGGTGGCACAGTGATTAGAATGTAGTTCTGCAGGCAAACTCTTCCCACAATCTGGAGTTCGATCTTGACCAGCTCAAGATTAATTCAGCATTTCATCCTTCTGAAGTTGGTTAAAATGAGGACCCAGATTGTTGGGGGCAATATGTTTACATTTGTAAATTGCTCAAAGAGTGCTGCAAAGCACTATGAAGTGGTATATAAGTCTAAGAGTGATTGCTAAAATGTTCCAGGGAGATGAGTTATTTTTGTGTGTATGCATGTATGCTTATGTGTTTTGTTTTTATTTAATTCTTTAAAAAAAAAAAAAAAATCCAGTGATTTATTTGAAATCAGTGGGAAAATGGCAGGGTTTTTTTTTTTTGTATTGCAACTCTTATAGGAAGAGCTAAGGCACAGACACTGTCCACAATGGAGGAAGATGAGAAAAGATGAGAAAAGTTACAGAGATGATAAGAGAAAAGACTGTATCTATATTTATGGCTAGCTGACTTTTTGCATGAAATAAAACCAATTTCATAAAATACACTGCTTTATTTACTGCCACTGTTAAGTATGGAGCATGGGTGCGAATAATGGAGACGAGCCGGTGGAAACAGTGAACTTCAAACTCTTTATTTACATGGTGTGACAGCTCAAACTGGATGGCTGCTATAGCCTTCCTTATATAGGCAACTTATTAACTATTCAACCAATAGCAACCCAGGAGCGCTAGCTCCATTAACCAATGAGAATGGCCTGTTAATGGCCAATCAGATTTTCCTGAACGGACCAATCCAATCTTGCCATTTAACTGCCAATCAGAAGTGCAGGGCAAGAACCTTGCACTTGACTTCAAGCTCAAGATAACTTTATTTGAAATTTATTCATTCACAACACCCCTTCCCCCCTGGCTTCTGCTTACGGGGCACGGTCACCTAGTCCTTGAGGTAGGACGGTTGTTTTGTTAGTCTTTTTGATTTTCGCAGTGCGCCCGGCATTTGGCTGCACTCTTGTTGAGGTAGGGCATTGTTTGGCGAAAGGGGTGCCTCTGGTTCAGAGTTCGCATTTTCGTTGTCACCAGTCTCTTCGGCAACACCCTGAGGTGAACTCACTCCCATCCCTGGTTCCTGTTCTCGCGTTTCTGTTCCGCTATCGTTTCCTTCAAAAAGGTTTTCCTCTAGTTGAGATTCGTCTCCCTCTGTATCTCCCCCCCCCCCAGTTTGGTTATTAGGGAGCTCAGAATTGCCTGACTGCAGCCTTGATCGTAGTTGATCGATATGGCGCTTCCAAAGTCTATCGTCAGGGCATTGTACAAGGTATGATCTTGGGCCGGTTACATGGACTACAGTCGCTTCTACCCACAGCGGATCGCCTGATAAGTTTTTAGCGAACACCAAATCGCCTACCTGGAAGGTACGGCATCGTCTGCTGGATCCGAGTGGTTTTTCTGGTTCGTAGGCTGGGTGTCACCGGTCGAGGTGGGAGCGGAGCTTTCGTTCCATTAGCAGCTCGGCGGGAGTTTTGTTGGTGACGCTGTGAGGCGTGATATGCTGTAAAAAGAGGATTCAGTTTATCTTCTCTTCGATGTTGTCATAGTCCACTTTCTGTAGCGTTTTCTTGACGAATTGTACCATGCACTCAGCCCTACCGTTGGCCGCAGGGTGCGCAGGCGAAGTGAGCGCATGTCGGATACCGTGGTCGGCCAGGTACTGCTCAAAGGACAGCGCGGTAAATTGGGGCCCGTTGTCGGATACCAGAACGTCTGGTAATCCTTGGGTTGCAAACAGTCTTTCTAGTCTTTTGATGACCGCTTCGGTGGTCGTGTTCCTCATTCAGTGGATTTCGAGCCAGTTCGAGTAGGCATCTACGGTTAACAAGAAGGTGTGGCCTTTGGTCAGCCCAGCAAAATCTAGATGGATATGGGACCAGGGGCCCCGCGGTGTCTCCCATTAGGTTGGGATTGCCTTTGGTGGAGCGTTGCTTACTTCTTGGCATCTATGGCAAGTTTTTACCCATGATTCGATTTGTCTGTCGATGCCTGGCCACCACGCGTAGCTTCGTGTGAGGGCCTTCATGCGCACGATGCCAGGGTGGCCATCATGCAAGGTTCTTAGTAGTGCCTGTTGGAGTCATTCTGAGATAACGACTCTATTGCCCCAGATGATACAGCCCTTCTGAGAAAACAACTCCGTTTGCCGACTTTTGAATGGTGCGAAGTCGTCTGATACTTGGTCCAATGGCCATCCGCGTTCCACCCACGTGAGGACTCCTGCCAAGGTGGGGTTGCATTTTGTTTCTCTCGCGATATCACGGGCAGTTAATGGCGGTGTACGAAGTGTCTCGATCTGCAACATTGTCATCATTGGCGCAGGATCGTTGATAGTCTCTGGAAGCGATGCACGGCTCAACGCGTTGGCGTGGGGAATAGCTTTTCCGGGGTGGTATTGCAGTTGATAATTATAAGTAGCCAAGAATTCTGACCAACGAGTCATCCTGGGAGATAATATATAGGGGGTCGGTTTATCCCCAGAGATTATCACCAGCAAAGGTTTGTGGTCAGTCACTTTAGTAAAAGCCCGGCCGTACACGTACTCATGAAATCTTTTGACAGCTGATACAATTGCAAGGGCTTCTTTATCAATCTGGCTATAATTTTGCTCAGTTTTCGAAAGTGTCTTTGAGAAATAGGCAACAGGGGCTTCACTACCATTAGGCAATACATGGCTCAAAATGGCGCCCACTCCGAAAGGCAATGCATCACATGTAATATTTAAGGGTAAGATTTCATTGTACTGCATTAGTACAGCATCAGAAATCAGTAGCTTTTTTACATTACGGAATGGCTGCTCATCTCTATGACCCCATACCCAATTTGCTTTTTTGTCCAGTAGGCGATGTAAAGGTTCAGCAACAATCACCTTGTGCGGCAAGAATATGTTATAAAAATTGATGAGGCCTAGAAATGCTTGGAGGTCGGCCTTATTCCGGGGTCTGGGAGTGTTTTTTATTGCTCTCAATTTGCTATCTGTAGGGTGAATACCCTGACTGTCAATTAAATACCCTAAAAATTCGACATGAATTTTTGCACTTATTTTTCTTCACCTTAAGGCCTGCTTCTTGGAATTTTTGGAGAACTAGTCTTAGATGATCCCGTAAAATTTTTGGAGTGGGGGCAGCAATTAACACATTATCAAAGTAGGGGACAACGCCTTTAATCCCTTGTAAGAGTCTTTCCATTAGGCTCTGAAAGATCCTCGGGGCTACACTCACTCCAAATTGGAGCCGTGTACATTTAAAGGCACCTTGGTGCATTATGATTGTCTGTGCCTGTGCCATTTTTTCATCAACCGGCAGTTGCTGATAAGCCTGAGCTAAGTCTAGTTTAGCAAAGACTTTTCCGTCCCCCCAGGGAATGGAGGTGTTGCACCACCGGCACTGGATATGGGTTTTGCTGCAGGGCATGGTTCAGGGTGGCTCAGTAGTCCCCACAAATTCTAATTGAGCCATCTGGCTTAATTGGTGTCACGATTGGGGTCTCCCAAGGAGAGTGATTGGTTGGCTTTAACACTCCCTGGGCTATCAACTTATCAAGCTGTTCGTCGATTTTCGGCTTTAGTGCAAACGGAACTCGACGAGGCTTAAGGCGGATGGGAGCTATTTTTGGATTAAGTCTAAAGGATATCGGGGTTCCCTTGTACTCGCCTAGCTTTTCCGTGAAGATGTCCTTGAATTCATGGGCGAGGTCCTCCTCCCAGTCACTGCCGCCGATTCGGTTAATGCCTGCCACTTCAATGCCGAGTGGTGCGAACCACTGAAGGCCTAACAGGCTAGGCCGGTCCTTGTCGATCACCGTCAGGGGTAAGTACGTTGTGCGGTTTTTGAACGAAACCCGGACTCGACTGGATCCTACGACTGGAATCCAGTTCCCCCGGTAATCTTTTAGTATGAGTCTTTGGAATTGAAGGTCTTGGCACCGGATAGTAGGGATGAGTTGCTTGAGGGTCTTCCAAGAAATCATTGAAAAGGATGATCCCGAGTCGACTTCCATTTGGCAAGGCTGATTTTCGATGGCCACTTTAATTCGGATTTTCTTGGCATCCAATGAAGAGGCGTGACTGATAGTGATAGTTTGGTGAGCCTCTTCTCGCCTCGTTAGGCGATTCATGGGTCGGTTTCTGTAGGAGTGGTTTGTTGGTTCTCGCCTTACAGGATGGTTTCCTGTCGATTGGCGATAGTTGGCCCCTTTTGAGGTCTGGCTGGGTCCTAGGAGAATTCTGCAGACCCATCCGATATGGCCTCGTTTCCCACACTCATGGCAGAGCACGTCATGGAATTTGCAGTCGGCCCGGTAATGGTTAGCCCCGCAGCCAGTGCATGGTTGCTGGGACTTCGGGTAACGGTCCTGATCGGACCGCAGTCGATGGACCTCTTCTTCGTCGCTGTCTGATGACGAAGAGAGGTCCTCATGGTGGGCCGTTGGAAGCTGTCCTTCTGACTTAGGTGAAAGTTCGCAGGCTGGTTGGTGTGTCGGAGCGCGATTTTGGCGCAGTTAGGCAGCCGACTTTTTGGTTGCTTCCGCTGCTGTAGCCTCAGCGATGGCATCGGCAAGGCTAATGTCACTCTTTGCCATTATTTTGCTCTGCACGTTTAACGCATCTAATCCTAGAACTACTCGTCTCTCAAAGCCTCTTCTAGGTCGGTGAAATCGCAGAGGCCTCCCAAGTTTCGGAGGTCCGCGACGAAGTCGGCAATGCTCTCTCCTTTCCGCTGGTTTCTCTGATAGAACTTGTGTTGTCTTACGAGCGTTGGAATGGTCGGTGCATAGTGGGCCCTTAGTAGCGGTTCGAGGATGTCCCAGTCCATAGCCTTCACTTCAGCCGGTTTGCTAGCGCCTTGGCCATTTTGAATACGGTCGGCCCACAGTTCGTCAGGAATACTGCCCGTTTCTTCCCGGTTGTGGCATCCTTCAGATTATTTGTTTCCAAGAACATTTGGAAACGGTCCAGTCCTCTTGCGCTGGGTCGAACGGAGCGGGTGGTACTACGCCGCTGGACATGGTTCCGCCGTTGTGCATTTCAGCCACATGCTCGGTTGTCTTCTTCGTTGTTTTAGTCAGCTCTGACGTCTCCACATCCCATCCTCGTCGCCAGTGTTGGGTGCGAATAATGGAGACGAGCCGGTGGAAACAGTGAACTTCAAACTCTTTATTTACATGGTGTGACAGCTCAAACTGGATGGCTGCTATAGCCTTCCTTATATAGGCAACTTATTAACTATTCAACCAATAGCAATAGCAGGAGCGCTAGCTCCGTTAACCAATGAGAACGGACTGTTAATGGCCAATCAGATTCTCCTGAATGGACCAATCCGATCTTGCCATTTAACCGCCAATCAGAAGTGCAGGGCCAGAACCCTGCACTTGACTTCAAGCTCAAGATAACTTTATTTGATATTTATTCATTCACAACAGCCACCATCATTTTACTTCATTTCATATCACTTCATATATTTCATTTCACACTTATATAACCTTCCAATTCTTTTCCTAAACTATTATACCAAAGCCTTTTTGAATCTGTGTTTCCTTCAGATCTGATTTCTCCCATTTCCTGTAATTGCTACATTCTTAACAGAGACATCACATTTATGTTCTAGCAGTCCTTGTGTTAATATGACATGATTGATTGGTTAATTGATTATGTGCCATCAAATCTTAGCAACCACATAAATAAACTTTTCCCAAAATGATCAATACTCTCAAGTCTTCCAACAGTATAACCAGTACTACTGTTGTGCAGTCCATCCACTTTGTTTTTCTGGGCATCCTATTCTTCACTTTTGATTTTCCCAATAGTGCTTGAAAAAAAACTGGTCATTGGTGCCTCAAATTAAACTCTGGATTGATTAGTCCTAAAATACATTGTTGTTTGTTTTTGGCCTTCCATTGAATTCTCAATAGTATAGAATCTTCTCCAGCATGAAAGCTCAAAAATATTAATACTTTTTCTATTTGCTTCTTTATAGTTCAACATTCACTTCTATAGAGTATCACAGGAAAAATCACCACCAATATGATTCTGACCTTTATGTAAAGATATATTATGGTATTTGAATATCTTGTCATGAGCTACTCAGTAGTGTTTTTATTGACAGCTGGTTTCTGTACTTTCATAGCTGATAGTTGATCCAAAAGGAAGCAACTATTGATCATTTCAATATCTTCATTGTTGATGCATTATTTCATACCTAGTTTACAAATTTATAGTATACATTCTAAACTGAGCCAAGTAAACATGACAAAATATTCAGTGACCATTAGCAAAACATTAATTCAGCTCATGAAAAGAGGTCACTTCAGAAAGAAAATCAAGGTTGTTCCACATTGATTCTCTTTGTTTCCAAGAGGAAGGCAAAACACTGCCAGATGTCCAAGATTCTGTTGTTATAGACAATATTAATATGCCAGTGTTTTAATAGTTTTGCTCTGTTTTCTAAAGTAGGCCTAACTGACACTAAGCCAACATTTATTTTTCACAGAAAACTGAGCCTTTAATAACTGATTGAGCTCATCTTCATTTTTGTGACATGTATTTCTTTTTCTCTAGATCATGGCATGGACAATTCAAGTGTGCATAGATTTTTCTTATTGGCAACTGACCTGAAAATTATAGGAACACACAATTTAAGCAGTAAAAGGGTACAGATTTTAAATCTATTTTTGGTTATTTTTCTGTTTGCAAAGGAAACATAGTTTTCAAACAAGGGGAAAAACCTCCATCTTTTTGCCAGTTGGCTTCCTGCCTTGGGGTAAGATAATAGTAAGGAACGAGACCCTAGTGAGTAGTCAACATCTGGATAAAGCTCCAGAGCTTGCTGAAATATGACACTAGAGTCCAATAGATGAAACAGATTTTAATGTTAAGTGCCACCTATATATGACGATCTTGTTTTTTTGTAACATTCTGTTTTACCCTGGGAAGCTATAAAAAGAGATAATATTTAAAACCAAATTCCAAAGATTTGAAGACTTTTGACTGAACCAAGATATTCTGCTGCATAAAATGAAGGAGAAGATTACTTCTGCTCTTGATTGGCATGGCAAGTTCAGTCTTGATAGAGTTTGGATATAGAGTTAGTAGTTTCCGTTGTACATGGAGGAGAAATTTAGGAGATGCAGCCCAAAGGTCATAGCACCAATCCTGTATCTGTGATATCCTAAGACAAACAGAAGCATAGCTGTTGGTTATAATATTTCAGAGGAACAGCACACAGGGCATCTACTGTTGAGATGAAAGTATATGTCTATCCCTAAGCTCACATAAGAAATACTGTAATTTATTTGGTATTGGCTTACTCTATAAACTAGCTTCTGTGGTTATAAGCTGTATGATATGTGAAGCTGAACATGGTTCTCCTTTTTAAATCAGAAACTTATCTGATTTGTATAAATGCTAATCTCCAAATGAACTTATCATATTCATGTATTGCATGTCAGCAGGAATAATAGGTAAGTATAGGAAGCCTTCTGCATCTTAGGACAAACTATTCTTCTAAATGTGATTAAGAGAGGCTCCCATTGATTAAATTACCTACAAGGATTGCTAAGCTTCTTGGTTTGAAGTTACCTCTTGGAACTGGAAAGAGTGATTTAAGATCATTCCTTTATGGGTAACTGGGGTGCCTCCTCCAAACACTATGCTTCCTTTTAAATTCCAGTTTCTATAACAACTGTACAACTCTCCTGTATTCAAACACGACACATTTTATTATTAGTAGAAGGTTTGCACTCCAGGAGGAAAGCTGATTTATTTTTCCTGAGGATACTCTCCATATGACATGCAAAATGTCAAAGGGAGAAGAAATAATACAAACTGGAACTATAAAAAAATGCATTGGAAATGAAATAGTACATAGTAGGGAAATCTGTACTTTCTGTATACAGGTCTATTTGTAAAAGACATGCAGTTCCATCAAAGATGTAACATTAGCTGACAGTTAATTGTGGGTGAGTTTAGTAATTCAAATAATTTTGTACAAGGTTTATACTGTGCATCAGTGCTGGCATTCCCCCACTCCACCCCCAATAAGTTTTCAAGAGAGGGAAAATCCAGGAAAATCTGTGTGTCATCCACTTCCCCCTTTTAGGTAGAAAACTCCATAGTATGACTTCTATGTTATAAAACAATAAAAATAAGAACATCTTGAAATACCTTGGAGATTCTGCATCTGTGTTCTACAACTGCAGTATCTGGCTTTTAGAAAAAAAAATAGTTGTTTTTTTTTAAAGTGACCAAAAGTTTTACTGAAAAATATAAACAACAATCTTTATAATAAAGATGTTCATATGCTCCCAAAAAATCTGAATTTAAAACACTGCAAGCAGGAAGCATTAGATCTGAGGATGAAAATCTGTGGTTCCAGACTTACTACATGTATTCTATTCATTTTGAAAATTCAAAAAAGGTTGTGTGTTGAATTCAAAACTGGTATTTTTAAACAGAAGATAAGGTTACCAACCAAGACTATGTGCAGATGAAGAAGCAGGGCACTGCCACTGAGGTCAGAACAATTGTTGCAGACACAGAGCATTTGAATTTGGAAAGTAGGAACTTCTCAAGCAGCAAAATTTCTGAACTCCAAATAGTACATTCATCAACCTAACAGTAACTTAGTGTTATTCTCAAATTGCAGCCAATTCCTTTCTCTTCTTTCTTTATGGGATTTGTAAAAAAGAAAAGAAAAGTAGAATTAGGTCCAACTTACATGCTAATATCAATATTGGGAGCAAAACTTCAAAGGTTTTACAAGCTGTTTTGCCTACTACCTAATGCAAATCCTGAATAGTTGGCCCATGCATGTGTACACACATACACAAAAGTTACTATGTCAATTTTAAATAAGACTGGGATGGATAATGTCAAGTCTGATTCTAGTCTAACAGCCAGAGTTGGTTGCCTACTTTTATTTGAATCCTCAAATAAAAACGGCCCTGGAGAAGGTGCCAGAGCTTTTATTAGGCAAGATGGTTTAATATCTAATAGAAATCCATTACAGGGGTGGGTAGCTCCGAAGATCATCTGGGAGTGAACTAGTTCGCTCTGATGATCTGCTGTTGGGCCTACATGCCTGCCTGGGCTCCATACTGACCTTTACTTCCTGCTTTTGAAGTGCAATTGCTTCATGCGATACAGCAGATTGCCGTGCATCAACTATTACAGACACAGGGAGAATGCAGGATTGCAGGTCAGGAGGAAAGCCGCTGCACATGCACAAAGAATGTGATTGGTGCTTGTGAACACACACAAAGCACATGCCCAAGCCCCACCCACCAAACCAGTGATAACACATTTTGAATCCCATCACTGACCAAACACCAATATTAGGCCCACCGACACCAATGACTAAATAAGCTCAAAAGCACCATTTGGAAAAATAGGGGAAGAAATTGTCAGGTATTCTGAGCAGAAGGCAGAAAAAAAAAATTTTATTTTGGAGGGAGGGAGAAAGAATTGAAGAGTTGTTGAAAATGCATTTTTAAATGGAAGGCATACAATAGTCAAACAGATTAGGATAACTCAATTCTAGATTTAACAAAAACAACACCCATGCCATCATGACCATAATTGTTCAGTGCACTCTTTGTGTGCAATTGTGTGCAATTGCTTTAATAACATAGTGAGTTTTTCTTCCTTCTCCTTTTTCACTTTAACAAAAAAGAAGCATTTCCATTCCCACTGAACAGATTTCTCAGAAATCCACTAACACAGCAATAAAGTGCTGAATATTAAGCTTAGTCATAGACACTTCATTCATCTTTTACAGTATCATCTTGCTTCAAAATGTTCATTTTAACCTTCAACAATGTCCAACCTTATCTAAGTTGTTGAGACAGGAGATGGGGAGATGGGGATTTGTTCCTAGATATCACCGAAAACAGAGAAGATCTACAAGAAAACAATTTGTGATATTTATTCTTTAATGTGCTCTTGCCCAGAAAAAAATGTGTCCTTGGACTAAGGTTATGCAATGATACTATTAAAGAACCCAAGGTAAACCTGTCCAGAGAAAGCTATTTATTTTCACTGACCCAGCTGGTCAAGTGAATTGAAGTTTAGATCTATAGTACCAGGCAAAGTTGTTATGTCCATAATCAGTGTATCAAGGAGACTCAAGAAATGATTAGAACTGAGAAAATAGTTTCTTCTATACATTATGAAAGAGCTGGGAGTTGGAGACTAAATAGATTGTCTTCTTTTCCTCCCCTTATATAGCATATAAATCTGATGCATTTTTAGAGAGCACTGATTTCTATTAATATGACTCTATTATTTTTTTGTGCCTAGTTTCACACAGAGCACTAAGCCATATCATTTGTTTATTATTAGCTCTTTATGATGTGTTTAATCTTTTCCAATCTGAGTGTTCATCAGATCTGTGGACTTCACTTTCCAGAATTCCTTGCACTGTTTATGCTGGATATAGATGGGGGCTTGAATTTAACAAAGAAAAGCAGCATAGGTTAGAGGAAGCATGCTAACGGGGTTACTTTAGAAGCAATTATTAAGGGTACTTTGAGAGTATGAAATCATTACATTGCAACAGGAAGGAAGGAAGGAAGGAAGGAAGGAAGGAAGGAAGGAAGGAAGGAAGGAAGGAAGGAAGGGGAAGTATTCCATAAGATTTCCAATTGTAGTCATTTTTGCAAGTCTATTATTACCTAATTAGCAGAAATGAGTTGGCACTTAAGCTTTTTCCATTAATGCTAATATGGTTAACATTCAGTTGACTTCTTTTCCATTGCAAAAGTTTCAAGGTTATCATTAGCAAATTACTGAATGGTTCAAATCTTTGGTTTATCACTAAATAAACTTAAAATTGAAGTTTTAAGCACAATGAGTCTCCACCAAGAGAAGGTTAACATATACATTTTGTCAAAACCTTGTTGTTGTTTTTTAATCAAGTGGATTGGAAGGACTGATATAGCTTTAATATACAATTAAGCCTTCAAAACACTAGTGGGGAAAGAGCTAGATTGACAACTGAGAAAATGACAAAAAAATTCCACCTTGTTTTGGGTGTTGCATGGCATCAAGAAGTTTGCTGATTTTGTATAAATAGATGATATGCTTCTGTTTGAGTGGTAACTAATGTTTGAGTGTGTGCATGAGATTCAGATATAATAGGGATTTAAATGAACCCCAGTGACTAGCAGACTTAGGGAGGGTGTTGTTTGTTCCTTTAGCCTTTAGTTGGTGATTAGCCTATTGGAAATGTACTGTAGTGCCATTGGTCTTGAGGAAGAAACTTAGTTCTTTCATGGAACTGGAGCTGAGTTACATGAAGCCACCCAAGAGAGAGAAAAATCTTCATTAGATGATCACAATATAACAAAGTTTGGTTTCCTCTTGTAAGAATTAATTAAAAAGAACCACACATTATTTTTATCAAGTTTAACTCCTGCAAATAAATGCTGGGCAGCTCTTTCTTTGTCCTTTGCTACATATAGAGCAAAGCTCCAGGGCCCAAATGAGCAAGAGTGAAGGTATCAAAATCTTGCAAAGGAAAACCAAGCCAAACTTCTCTTTCATTTCCACTCCCAATGGAAGCTCTGTAGTTGTGGCTCTTAGTCAGTACAGTAGACATTGACTAGATTTCAATTTTGCAGTGAAAAATGGAATGATTATCACCAGATTGCTGTTCTGGATTATTAGGAGAAACCTTAGAATGGGTAAAGATATGATATGAAATGGATAGCAACATTCTAATGAGAATGAACCAAGTTCAACTCAACAAGACAATTTTTTTCCCAGATCTAAAATAGTTAAATATGATTGGAAATGGTATTTCAGATGATAGAATGAAAATCTGGAATTTATTTTTGGAAAGAGAGGGAGAGAGTTGATAAAGATAGAGAGATGATGATGATGATAGATAGATAGACAGACACACACACACACACATACACATAAAAAAAACACCATATTATTATTAACCCACTGATATTTAATCAAAATACTCAGTAAGTATAGGCAAGAATGTTTTTAGTTCTTAATTGCTGGAAGGCTTATAATTTGTTGTTTTAGTATGTATTATGTTCATGTAAATCCAAGGAAGAATAACTCAGAGAGAGAGGGAGGGAAGGAGAGAAATCTTAATTATGCAATACCTGTTTGGGTGGATGGAGAAAATAACCATTAACCAAATCAACTCAAGTTCCAGACAGCTCAGAACATGCTCACAGCATGACAAATATTGATTAGGAATAATTCTTTGCTTTTTCAAAATGTTCATAACTGTCTATTTTAAGATGATGACCTTTAAAAGTCTGATTATCCTGGAATCTATGCCGATTTTATGTACGTGAGCAGATAGGAAAATGTCATATGTTGCCAATCTTAGTTGTGGAAGGGAAATAAGATTTGTGCATACCTTGAAATAGAGAATGAACCATTTTAACCCCACTAAGTTACTCAGTGTATGTCCTTAAAAGGAAAGAGGTCAGTTATTTTTCAGAGAAAAACATTGGCCTAAACGTTCATGTATCATTCGATCTCTCAAAACAACTTGTCCTCACCTTTATTCCTCTGTAACATATAAATTATTGAATGGTTCCAAATGAAACCTTTGACAAAGAGAAGGAAAGTTCCCATATTTATTATGGCTGCCTATTCTATGTTGTTATACATAAATCAGCAAGCAGGAGCTGAATGTGACTCATCCAAGATTATGTCACCAAAATTCAGGGGCAAGGCACTAAATAATCATGGTTTTCTTCATTGTTCAAATGTTTGCCTTCTAAAATATTGCTTCTATCCATTTAAAATATTTCAAATTCCTTTCCTTTAAAGAAAATCTTGAAATGGTTCTACAATTGCCATACAATCTTGCAGGAAGGGAAGGGAATATACATTCACGCACGCACACACACACACACACAAATACGCATACAGAAAGAGGAGGATGTAAGAAAGAGAGAGAGAAAGAGAAAGAAAGAAAGAAAGAAAGAAAGAAAGAAAGAAAGAAAGAAAGAAAGAAAGAAAGAAAGAAAGAAAGAAGGGAGGGAGGGAGGGAGGGAGGGAGGGAGGGAGGGAGAAAGAAAGAAAGAAGAAGAAGAAGAAGAAGAAGAAGAAGAAGAAGAAGAAGAAGAAGAAGAAGAAGAAGAAGAAGAAGAAGGAAGGAAGGAAGGAAGGAAGGAAGGAAGGAAGGAAGGAAGGAAGGAAGGAAGAAAGAAAGAAAGAAAGAAAGAAAGAAAGAAAGAAAGAAAGAAAGAAAGAAAGAAAGAAAGAAAGAGAAAGAAAAAAGATAAAGAAATAAAAGAAAGAAAGAAACAAAGGGAGGAGAAGATGATGATGATGGAGTGTGGGGACTGTTAGACTTAGCACATCTGCTGAAACTCCTCTCTACCCTTTTGACTTCAACATTTGGGAGCAATAGCATTCATACAGCCCTAATCCAGAAGATGATGTTGCAAAGGTTGTGAGAGCTGTGAGGAATGGTTTCTTCTTACATCTGAAGGCTTCCCACACAGCCCACATTTAAAACAAAAATATTTCCAAACTATCCCCTATTTTGAGACTGTCAGCAAATAGAAAACCAATAGCTCCCCAAACATTCTCTTTTTGTTGTTGTTGTTGTTGCTGCTGCTTACCAGTATGACATTCTCCAGAATTAAACATGATAGGGCATTAAGGTCTGTCAGTTTTATGTGGAATAGCAGTTCATTTCCATTTTGTGTGCTGATTAAGACGTATCAGCGAGAGGAAGCGAGTGCATTTATTTTTAGAGAACAATTTGCTTCTTAGCATGGGTGTTCATAGAAATCAAAAATAAGTTAGGACAAAAGAGGAAAAAATGTACCTTAATGTGCCAAGAAAGAACAAGTTTGGCATTTTTATTAATCTTCTAAAATAAAATTAATATGGTTTCTAGGCCATAAAGTGCAACATAAATCCATTTTCTATTATGGAGTAGCAGCTTTTCTCAGTTTAGTGAAACTTTATGTTAGGACTTCAAGGCTTCCAAGTCTTTGGTTATGTTGACTGAAAATTCTGAGTTACAGTCCTAATACCTTTAGAAGCTTGACATATATCAACATTTTGTTGGAGAATGCAGATATTATATAGAACTCATTATTATAAGTGTCTCCTCTGTTTTGTGCTTACTTATTCTACTCCTATCTATTCTGCTCTCAGCTTTTGAAACAAGTCAGATACTCTTTTTGGTACAGCATTCAAAAATATTGTTCCTAATTCTATACCAGAACACAGCCTATTTTTGAATCTGCCATGTGTATCTTCAGGGGACTCTTTGTCAGGTACATGCAATAAATAAGGAATTATTCATTTTAGCACTGATTTTGTTACCTCGTTGGGTAATGACATATCTCCAAGCAAGCAACCAAGTCAAAAGAGCATCAAGGACTCCACAGTTCAACCATGAACTATCTATATTCTCTTCTGTTGGAATTATTCATTTCCCAATGTTTTAAAATACATTATTTTCATCTTCCATTGCACTGAAAAATTCACTCTCTTTCTTACAGTATAGCATGAAGTGCTGTGGAGAAGTTGTTGTAGGTCACAGTGCCCCACTGGTTGTATTGTCATTCTCATTATTTTTTTTTTCTGTGTGCTATGAGGCATAATTTAAAGTCCTATGTCTTCACTGTTGATCCCTGATAGATAATTAAACAATAATTAAATATCAAAGCTGCCTGAGTATTTTATGTAATCCCTGAAAGTAGGCCATTAACTACTTGGTTAAGAACTTTCTTTGGAACTACAAAGGTTCAACACTGAATTATTTTATGCAATGCTGATTGGTGTGACCATAGAAAGGATCATGTTTGGTAATCTCAAATTGATGGGTACCGATGGAGGCATTCTTCTAGAGAGTGGAGGTGTGCACTTGATGGAAGACCAGACTTCAGTGTAAAAATAGCTTCTTCTCAATGCAAAACAAAAACAGAAGCACCTATTTGTTACAGGAAGTTTTGATTAGACTGAAACCCATATTTACCTGATAGGATCTCAACATGACATTATACTAAATGGAGGTGCATAGATATGGATGAGGGGAAGTAGGGGAGGTGCAAATTCAGGCTACATTGCATTAATTATATCAGATAGCAACGTATGGACTGAAAGACTTCTAAAATAAAATGTTACTTATTACATCCAAATAATTTTGCTTCCCCTTCAAAAAACTCTTTTTAACATTTTGTTTGATGAAAAAAAAAAATGACCTTCCCTTTAAGCATGATTTCGGGGTCAGCACTAATGATGCTTTCTTGGAGCATTTTAGTAGCAAAGAATTCTATCTCTTTCTCTTTTATGGGGTCCAATGGAACAAGCTGCATTATTTTCTTTGTATTCCCTTAATGAAGTTGGTACTCCAGGGAGCATGGGTAATTTTAAACCTCATCTCTCCAGTCTCCTCTAGAGTTTTTCCACTACTGCATCAGGACTTTTATACCATTTTGTAGATTTTCTGGGAAGGGAAAACAAAAGAATTGGCCCGTAATAATGTGTGTGTGTTGTTGTTTTTTTTAAGGTGATTCTGGCTTGCAGATCTTTATATCTCTTAAAGTATTCACCATATTTCTATCTGATGTTTGGAATGAAAATTGGATATTATCTTCCATTTAATAAATGCCCACCTTAAGCATTGATTATATCTAAGCAATCCTTGAAAATAATGCTGTCATTTATGAATAAGAAATATATTCAATGTGTCTCAGACATCCCAACACATTTCTGCAGCCCTGGAAAAATAAGCTGTTAATGCTCAGGTAAAAAGATCAATATATGAGTTTAAAACAGGTTAAAAATAATTGAAGAAGCTCAAAGATTGACAAAGTTGTGTCAAAGCTACTGCAGGCTGAAAAGTTAATGCTATCAGATACTTGGCTAGTCACCCATGAAATAACTTTCAAAGTATCTATGTCTGTTTCCCTCCCCTCTCCAGTGGACAACTTGCCATATTACAAAATTTGTTGGTGAAAAGCTATGCTTTCTCCAAATTCATAACAGTAAAAGGAACAACGGCTTTGTATAATACCTGTTAAAGTCTTCTTGGCTCTGGTATTTCTAGCTGTTCCAGTTCAATTTCTCTTGCTGCTGAAACCTGCCTAATTACTTGGAGACCATATCTGACCCAGCCCGATAAAATAACATTATATTATTTGGCACCATGAAAAAAATCATCATGGAAATCACTTTAATAGCCAATCCCATTTGTTTATTATCTATTGCTCTGCATCTGAGAGCTAGTTATGATGCTTAGTTGAAGGCCTTCAGATTTCAATAAGTTCTTTCACTAAGGCATTAATAAAGTATAGAAAATAATCTTGGCTGGCTGGCTGGCTGGCTGATGTGTCATCAAGTTAATGTCAACTCTTATTGTCCACATAGCAATAGCAATAGCCCTGAGACTTATATACTGCTTCACATTGCTTTATAGCCCTCTCTAAGCAGTTTACAGAGCCAGCATATTTTTCCTCAACAATCTGGGTTTTACCAACCTTGGAAGGATGGAAGGCTGAGTTAACCTTGAACTTTGAAGATCGAACTGCCAAAGTGCTGGCAGCTGGCAGTATTAGCCGGCCATACTGCATTCTAACCACTGTGCCACCATGGCTTTATGTAGATATTCCTCTACTGATAAACAGGTTATGTTCCAAGATTATGCTCTTTGTAAATCTATTTTGTTCATAAATCTAAACAAGCATGAAAATCCCAGAAATTCAGTTACTTATAATAAACAACATGTATATGGATCAGTGAACAGTGCCTTCTCCTGGGACCTTCTAGGTTGGAGGTCCAGGCAAGTTTGTTTGTATTGGTGAAAAATCGTAAGTCAAAAGTTTGCAAGTAAAGTCTGTATATATTTATATTTTAAGGATGAACTTTCTTCTTTAGATCTTTCAGCAGTGCACTCATCATCCCTATAATTGAGCCCTTTCACTTTTTTGTAAAGGCTGGAAGCTCCAAGATCCTGAAAGTTATCCGCTTCTTTAACTCATTGTGAGTACATATATTTAAGGTCTTTGAGGTGTTTGGCCACAACAGGAACCCACAGGGGAAAAAACAGCTTAAGCATAATTTAAATAATTTTTGATTTAGGTTAAGAAATCAATTTTCTCATTCCTTTCCAAAATAAGCGGAATCTCCCTTGACATTCAAAAGAAAAAAACAGTAACCTGATTCAGCTACCGATTGACCTCAGCAACCATAGGAAATGGTAACTTCTGTGAAAAATATGAAATCAATCTGACATTTTCAGCATACTTAACTGTTCACTGAATACTAAATTCTGCTCCTTCTTCCCAATGGGTCACATGTAGTTAAATATAAATCAGTAAACCACTGTTTTCATGGTACATTTGTGTTCCTGTTTTAACAAATGATGTTCTTATTGGAATGCTAACATTTTGCAGCTTTTAAAATTATTATTGTTAAAGTGAAAGGCCCAAGATCTTGCAACATAATATTAACAACAACAACAAAAAAAAAAAGTAAAAGGACAATGAGATGGATAAGATACATGTCAGAGTTCAACACAATGGGATTTAAAAGAGCTGAGCAATGAATCCTCAAGCAGTGTCAGTGAAATAAAAATGACACTGACCTACAGTTTAATTTCATGCAATAAATCAATGAAGGAATGAGACTTACTGTGCCTCACATGAAGGTATATAGTAGGGATGAAAAAGAAATCTATCACAGAATGCTTTCTCAAGCAAAATGGTGTGAACTACCAAAAGAAAAAAAAATGTCATGGCCCAAATAAGCATGTAATTCTGGGATTCTACAGTGTCTCTTAAAATATTTGCTCAAAAACAGCTTACAAATGATACATATTTTTTTAAGGAATATAAGGCAAACATGTATTTGAAAAATGACCTCCTCTCTCTCCCAAATAAGAGTGTGTATTTTGGCAAATGTCGCATAGGGGCAAAATATGCTTAGAGGTTCAAGCTGTGGAATTCATACTTGGGAAGCAAATATTATAGGAGACTATTGGAGGTTATCATGCAATGGGGAATTTTATCCAGCTATTATGGGTGCTCCAGCTGTAGGCCTTTCAGAACCAAAATCCCCTATGACAGTGACTTAGACCTTATTTCCATATGATTGTGCTACTGCAAGATTCTCTTGCAAAAGAATATCTTTCAAAATGACTCAGATACTGCAGTTGGTTCAAAATACAGTCGTCTGACTTCCAAGAAGACTTAGTAGCTCCACCTGGACCATGTGGTGGTTTGCTCACTGGAGTCTTAGCTACGGTAATAGATTGATGAATCCAGTTCAAACAGATTGTGTCAAATAACAGAGATTTGTCTTGTTCCTGTTATTTTCTGGGCCAGATTCTTTTGACTAGAATCTCCCAAGCATTCTGAAGGATTCCTCCTATGACATAAATGAGATGGAGATCTACAGATTCCCAGAGCAATAAAGTGAGCCAACTTAATCCCTATTCTTTGTGAAGGCCTTAAATTACTAACTGTTCTCAAGGGTTTTGAGACTAATTTCCCCCATCAAGCATTCCACTGCTAATGGTAATTTTAAGGTGCCCATTTGATACGTTCTTTTTTTTATTATTATGTACTTTGCTTCTTTTATATGAATGTGGGTTTGTGGTGTATTTGAGGATTGTTTTACTGGACAAATGCCATTACTGTGAACTTCTGGTAATGAATGAATGGATGGATGGATGGATGGATGGATGGATGTTCTTTAGGAAGGAAGGAAAAAAAGGAAGGAAGGAAGGAGTTCTTTTATATATATGATTGAACTTATACTGTAATTTAAAGTACTGAGAGAATCCCTACTGATGCCAACCATATGCCTACTTCCCTTGTGCAGGCTATTTTTATACAGATTCCAAGGAGCCTCGGTTACAAAGCTCTGGAGAAAGGAGTAATAGTGAAAGGAAAGTGCTCAAATTAGCTTACAGCCTTTATAAAATACTCAGAAATGACTGAGAACCACATGTTCAAAACAAATTCTATCTCCCTGGAGCAGGAATCAGCATCTGAAGTTCCTTGGGGGGGGGGGGGGGGTGTTAGTTCTTTCTGCCTGATGGCTTAAAAGTTTAAATCACTTATAGAAAAAAAGGTTAGAAGAATCACCAGACTATGCAGATCGCTTTTTAGGGGAAACTAGATGTGCTGACAAGTGGTTTCTGAAAAGCCAGCAGCAGAAGCTGGGTAAACTGCATGAAGAAAGAAGAGAAGAGTGGCAGAACAGTTCCTGCTGTGCTGCTGATCCTGCATTGGTTTCAGGCTTTAGACTAGAAGTGCATATAGGGACCAAGGTTGGACATCCTCCCTTGGAAATCTTGGTTTCCCAAGATTACTATGGAACCCCTTGTGTCCTGATCAGTGTACACTTGAAGACCTGACCACAGAATGCAATTAATGTTGCTAGTTTCTGGCCAAGACTTTCCAATTTTCCAACTATTTTAATCTTGCATTTTATATTTTAATTTTAGGACACCTTATTTTAACAGTGATGTGTATAACATGAATGAATGAACAAACTATGGAACTGTACTTCCAGAGTATGTAATAAGAGCAAAATAGGACCGCATTAAAATTAGACAGAAATTAAAACTTCATGTTTTGTTTTTGTTTTTTTTGTTCTGACATTGACTCCTGGTTTTCTCCAATCCTCCACTTTCCATCTTTTTCTTGATCGTAGCTGTAGCATGGAAATATCGGCTTGAAAAAAATGAAGTTTTCTCCACTGTTGCTTTAAATCAAGCATGTAAATGTTGACAGATGACAGGAATGGTAGGAACATCTGAATTGCTGAGTAGTTAG
This sequence comes from Hydrophis major, assembly GCA_033807585.1. Lineage (NCBI taxonomy): Eukaryota > Metazoa > Chordata > Lepidosauria > Squamata > Elapidae > Hydrophis > Hydrophis major. The sequence goes on from CM066338.1 coordinate 12,543,970, forward strand.
AGGTACTCATTTAGAATAAACAAAACAGTCTCAGAAATCATATATAGATACAGTTGATATAGATAATTGGTTGTATACATAGTGACAAAATTATATGAATCCATGTTGACCTACATTTTACTCAGTTTTACTCAGATTTGGTAAGGAAAGAAACTGGAAATTTATCATCACACACCTTTTCTAATTTCTACCACTATTCTTGTATCACTTAACCATCAAGGTCAATGAAACTCTGTGAATCCTTTTCCATATATTCCTTCTGCTTATACATTGATCTAGTCTGTCAATTAAGATTTGGAAAGCCTCACTTCCCCCTTCTCTATTTTGATGAACCTTGGATTCTCTAGTTTCTACCACTCACTGAAAATTTTTAGCCTGTATATGGTGATATCCTGTAATCTGCAACTCTTACACTGCAAAAACATATGGACTACACAACTCAATCAGGGCAAAACAATAGACATAATCTACATAGACTTCTGTAAAGCCTTTGATTCAGTGGTATACGACAAACTACTCCTAAAATTAAAATCTTATGTTATCTCCGGACAACTGCATAACTGGATAGAAGCATTCCTGTCAAACAGACAATAAATGGTCAAAATTGGGAGCATCCTATCAAATTCTGTACCTATCAGTAGTGGTGTTCCCCCAAGGCAGTGTTCTAGGACCAACTCTCTTCATACTCTACATAAATGACTTCTGCGATCACATTAAGAGCAACTATGTTCTCTTCACTGATGATGTAAAGCTGTTCAATACCACAGACAATACTGCTACCCTTCAAAAAGATCTTGACTATGTATCAGAATGGTCAAACAAATGGCAACTTCAAATCTCAACAAATAAATGCTCTGTCTTTCATATTGGCAAAAAAAATCAGAAAATAAAATACAAGCTGAATAGTCGAGACCTTGTTGATGATCCAAACTCTGTAAAGGACCTTGGAATACTCATCTCTAATGATCTAAGTGCTAGAGCCCACTGTAACTACACAGCCAAAAAGGCATTAAGAGTTGTTAACCTAATCCTACGTAGCTTTTTCTCTGGTAAAATCACACTACTAACTAGAGCATACAAAACATTTGCTAGACCAATACTCGAATACAGCTCATCAGTCTGGAACCCACATTACGTATCTGATATTAGCACAGTTGAGAAAGTGCAGAAATATTTCACAAGAAGAATTCTCCACTCCTCTACTCATTGTAGAATACCTTATGCCACCAGACTTGAAATTCTCGACATAGAAAACCTTGAATTATGCAGTCTTCGGTCTGATCTAAGTATGATATATAAAATCATAGATTGCAATGACTTACCTGTCAATGAATTCTTCAGCTTCAACCATAACAATACAAGAGCACACAATAGATACAAACTCAAGGTTAACTGCACCAAACTTGATTGCAGGAAATACGACTTCAGCAACAGAGCGGTCAATGTCTGGAATACTCAACCTGACTCTGTGGTTTCTTCCCCAAAATCCAAAAACTGTAACCTTAGACTGTCTACTATTGGCCTCACCCCTTTCCTAAGAGGTCTATAGGACACGTGCATAAGCGCACCAACGTGCCTACCATCCCTGTCCTATTTTTTCTTTTATTTTTCTTATATGTACCCATTTTATGTATTCATAACTATGTATATACTTATACCTATTATCTTGTAAGCGATTGACAAATCAAACAAATAAAAATAAATAAATAAATAAAAATAAATATTGAGATAATATTACTAAAGGAGATTTCCATTCTGAGAGTGATCTACAAGTAAAAGATGAGCAGTGGCAAATCTTATGCAAGCCTAAATGGACTATACATTTTATATTTTATTTTATGATTTTTACATTTTATTTCATTATTTATTTTACTAAGTTTTTTTTTTTTATTATTATTTTATTTAAAAAATAATATGGTAAACATCTCTATTATGCCTTCCTCCTCCTGATTTCCCTACAACAGCCTGGTGGTTTGGGATTTTCTTGGCTGTGCATGACTTTCTCAGAAGTTTTGTCCAGTTTAAAAATGTCAATACTCTTTTACTACAAATATACACACACATAATTCATGTATCAGATAAAGGAGTATTCAAAGCATTACTTCTAATGGTTAAGAAATTCACAATATTTTGTGCCTTTCTTTTGTCTCTGTATTCCCGGTTGTGGAATGTCTGCCTTGGGGAAAGGCAGCTAGCTGGTTTCACCACCAGATTATAGTGCTATAATAACAAATTGGTTGTAATGGTTTAGCAGTAGAAAGTCTTTTTCCAAGAATTTAAATTTTGAGAAAAAGTTAGTTGTCCTTATTGTATCTTTAATCACCAAAGAGCATTCGTTACAGCTGAGTGAGAAAATATTGTAAATCAACAAATTCAGCAGGGATAGGGACGTATATACATTACGAATGAAGAAGTAACAATAGTTGTGTATTTGAAAAAACAACAACTAAAGGTATTTCCTTCCCTTTACGACATTTGCCCCCTTGTAATAAATATTCCTTTTTCCTCCATCCCTCAAAATTAGCATTCACAATGCTACATTTAAGAAAAAAAGGAAAGAATCACTTTTACCCCATTTGCCTTTGGGGGAAAAAAGGAAGAAACCTTCCCACCTTTCTCCTCCCTTTGCTCCTCCCCAACTTTGCCTGGATGTCGTGCAAAGTGTTTTTGAACTGTTGTGTATGCTTCCCAATCTTCAGTGCTATAACTTGTATCTCCAGGGAATCTCTTTTTGTCACTCTGATAGTTTTTCCATTTACTTAGGAAAATGTGCATTAAAGAAAATGACTGTCAGGGGCATTTGGTGCCTCACTGAAGTTAATGGCTTTTCTTCCTCTAGGTCTATGAGTCTCGAATGGTAGGTCAGCATCCCATGGGGAGTCGCAAAAGCCAAGGGGGTGGGTCAGCACATTCTTGACAGCAAGTGACGATGAAGAGCAAAGGACAGGAGATTAGAGAGAGACTTCTCTATCTGGAGGGGTCGATTAACTAGTTGACAAATCTGGATGATGACAGATGCTAAACAAACTCTCAGCAAATATTTGAAAGCTCTGTTCTCTGTCACAGGGGTCAATAATTACAACCTATTTTTGATTCATGCTATTTTCTGCAAAAGAAAAACAAATCTTCTCAAATCTATTTCCATATATTTATTTTACTTATTTATTTTAAATTTCTCCATCGCCCAACTCACTTGAGTCACTCTGTCTCCTAAATATGGTCTTTTCAGTGTTAATGTGCTTATTATGAGCCGTGGTGGCACAGTGGCTAGAGTGCAGTACTGCAGGCTACTTCTGCTGACTGCAGGTTGCCTGCAATTTGGCAGTTCAAATCTCACCAGGTTCAAGCCTTCTGAGGTAGGCAAAATGAAGTAGGCTCAAGCCTTCTGAGGTAGGCAAAATGAAGTAGGCTCAAGCCTTCTGGGGTAGGCAAAATGAAGTAGGCTCAAGCCTTCTGAGGTAGGCAAAATGAAGACACAACTTGTTGAGGGACAATATGCTGATTCTGTAAACTGCTTAGAGAGAGATGTAAAGCACTGTAAAGCAGTATATAAGTCTAATTGCTATTGCTATTGTAGAAAACTTTCCTATTGTACAGTGAAACGAAGACCCAAATTTAAGATGAACTTTCAGGTGACCTGTAAGGATGATTACAAGTGTACATTCAATTACCTTGTACATTTTCCTGAACATTTACATGATTTACGGTGTTGTTTCTGGGACCCAAATTTACTTCTAGACCATATGTATAAAATGGCACCTCCAATTGTTTCATCTCAGTTTACAAACATAAAAATATGTAATTCCTGGAGAAGGAAGTCAGCAATAGAGAAGGCTATTGGGGAGCCCTTCCTGGAATTGGGGTTGAAGATTATCAATTTAAGACAGGAATATGGGCTAGGTAGTTATGAAGTTAAAAAGAAAAAAAGAAAATCAGCATCAGCCACAAAAATTTTAACCAAAGAAGGTAAGAGCAAACAACTTTGCTGCTCAATAATATTGTAGTTATTTCTGTGTAATCACTTAGATTCAAAATCAATTTTTGTTTTCTTGTATAGCTAAACATAACTGTTTCATACATGAATTAGAATATATTAAATATGTAAAGCTGTGGATCTATATGGATATGAACGATTACAGGCATGCACTAACTTGTTTGTAGTACTTTTAGGCTGCACTGAAATAAAATGTACTTCTAGTTTACAACAAAAAAGATATAGAAATAGAAAATCACCATGAAATAATACATTCTTAAGAACAAATGTTTAAAACATTAAGGGAAAGTGAAATAAACTGAAAAAAATTAAAAGAAAGTTAGAGAAAACTTATATGTGAGAGTGACTATGGAAATTCTCAGTTATTCCAGTCATGGTTGTCCCAAAGGTGCTTTTTTAAGTGGCAAATGGACTTTCTGTTTTTTCTTTGAAGATGTCTCACTATCACCCAAGAAGCTTCTTCACTCTTCCATTCCCCAGGATCTAATTAGAATTGAAGTAGCTTCTTGGCTAAGTAGCTTCAAAGAAAAAACAGAAAGTCCACTTTTGGGATTACCATGTAAGACTCTCTGTCTTGTGCAAGCATAGTACCTCCAACAAGAATTTCTTGACCACTGACCACTTGTACCATACTTGAGAATTTTAAGGGAATAGGGTATTCCAAGAATCTTACAATCCTGATTGATGAATAAATAAAATTGTGTTCCTTCCATTACTTTATCAGTCAACTGGTTCAGAGAATGATCTAAAAGTCAATGAATATGACAATAATGATTTTATCTTTTGTCTGTTATGTTTAATATCCTCCAGTTTTAGCATATTATTTCTAATTGTTAAGCCTGGGTTCCCCAACCAGGGTTAAGGAGACAAGCTAAACAGAATGTGCAGCGTTAGTCAGACATGCATACAGATAAATGTGTGAGATAAGTTTGTATGTTAGTTAACATACAGTAAAAATAACAGATACAGGGACTTCCGGTTCCGCGTGGCTTTGGTGGCAGCAGGAATTCGCGACCGTTCGTGATTCCTGCTGTGCTTGCCGCCGAGGTACCCCCGATCCAAATGGGTCAGGGGGATATGGCTGCCCTGTAGGGACAGCCGAAGAGAGAGGGGAGCCAGACAGGGGGTTGGGGGTGTCGCAGACCCCCTCCTTGTTCGGAAAAACCCCTTTTTCCCAAGGTGGTGGAGCAGCGGTCAGCAATGGCCGCCACGAAGAAGCCAGCAACCGGATAAGATTGTGCTGGAGGAAGCAAGAAAAGTGAAAGTGCTGGCTGAGCTGGGTCAATCAACATCTTTTAAATTCACTGGAACTGAGCTATCTGAATTGCTGGAGGATACATTGTATCCCTAAGAAGATCGAAAGCGGCGGAGAAGCTGTTAAAGGGAACTTTTTTTTCTTCACTCTCCCACCCCATGGAAACAGCAGATGAAGAGTTGAAATTTGTTTGGGCACTGAAGGTGAACTATTCTGAAAGTTGAAGTTAAGGACAAAAGAGTTCTTGGATATTGGACTTAAAAATTTAAGAAATTGGAAAACCCTTATTAGAGGTATGGATTTCTGATCATTTAAAAATTGATGTTGCAAGTGGGAAGGGAGAGGGAAAAAATTGGAGCAGAAGTGGAAAAAGGAGTAGATTGCCTGGAATCTCAAAGAAAGATACAAGGTAATTGGACCTCTTTGATTAAACAGTAACCCCAAGAAAAGAAATAGAAGAAAGAAGAAAAATATAAACTTTTGGAACTTTTTTTGAATTATTTTTGATTAAAAATACTTGGGTGGTTGTTTTGGGGAAAGTTTCTCTTTTCAGGATGGCATCGCTTGTGGATGAACTAAAGACTGAATATCAAAAATATAAAAAGGAAGAACAAGATGGAAAAGATACTTTGGGCACTTTATTTCAATTTTTAGAAATGGCGTTAGGTACTTATGAAAAATTGATTACGCAGCAGAATGACTGGGACAAAGAAGAAGAGGAACAAGAAGCCATCTTTGATGAACAATGGGTTTTTTTCCGGGGAGGAGGAAAAAGAGGATAAGAAAAAGGGGATTTTAAGATTTGAAAAAACAACCAAAAAAGAGAAAAATGAGACGAGAGGTGGATGCAAGGTTAGAAAGCAAAGGAAAGGGAGTAAGAAAAGGGAGGAGGAGAGACAAAGGGATAAAAAGGGCAAGGAGAAGAATAAGCAAGAGAGAAAGGGGGGGGAGGAGAAGCCTTAATGGTGGGAAACAAGATCTAAAGAAAAAAAGTTTATTCAGAGACAATGGGTGAATTTAATTAAGGATAAAAGGGGGATTCTGGAAGGTATATAAGATTGTGTTTTTAGAGTATAAAATTTACTGTGTAATTTTAGAATCTACTAAACAGAATCCCAAGATAAATTAAGTATTATATGAAGTACTTTTTAAGTTAGGGTAATGAGTTAAAGGCATCACTCCAATTAGTGCATAGGAGCAGTATAGTAAAAGAAAAAAGATGAATGGATAGTTGGAAATAGAACAGACAAAGAATGTTATTGAAAATGGTAATAAGATATGGAAGGATATATAAAGGTTTTGTTATTATTATTTTTTTGTATATTGATAAAAGGCAATAAAATTTTAATTTACAAGAAATAATTTGGATGAAAAGGAGAAGCTGGGATAAGATATGAAGTTAAATAGATAAAGTAAATATTGATATTATAATTTGGAATCATTATGTTCTATTGGTTTTTCTTCTTTAATTATTATTATTATTATTTTTAGAAAAGAATTTATAAGCTGTTATGCCTTGATTGTTTGTGCACTGTTTTTGTAAAATTGATAAAATTGGTTTATAAAAAAAGAAAAGAAAATGATAATAAGATATGGAAGGATATATAAAGTGAATATGATGTTTGAATTTGTGTCTGTGTGAAGAGTTTCAACCTGGGATCAGGCAGCCTTCAGAAAAGATGTTTTAGTTTTGTTTATGTTTTGTGTTTTGTATGTTTATGAAAGGCAATAAAATTTTAATAAGCAAGAAATATAATTTGGATAAAAGGAGAAGTCTGGATAAGATATGAAGTTAAATAGATAATGTAAATATGAATATTACAATTTGGAGTTATTTTATATGTTCTATTGGCTTTCTTCTTTAATTATTATTATTATTTTTTTTAGAAAAGATTTTTCAAGTTGTTATGCCTGGATTGTGTATTGTTTTTTGTAAAATTAATAACATTTGTTTTAAAAAAAAACCAGATACGCTTGTGTTATCAAAAATATAGTTTATTCCATTTAGAGTTTTATAGCATAGTCAAAATAACAGTCCATTAGTCATGTATCATTTTAGTCAGTCCATTCAAGGATATTCAATTAGCAAAGTTCGTGTAGAATACCCAATGTCAGTTCACTTACAATAAATCAGTCCTCTCACAGTTGATAAATCAACAGTCTTTTCTCTCTCCCAGTAAGGGAAAAACACAGTCTTCAGTCTATCCAGTAATTCGGGATCATCAAGCCAGAGAGAGCAAGCTGCGGTGCCTTGCTTCTTTTATGGTGCTTTTACAACCACTCCCTTAATTACAGTCTTACAGTTAAAGTTACAGACACTTTAACTAACAAACCATGATAACATATTTATTATTTTACCTAAACCAGTTAGGGTAAACAATGGTATCCCTAATACTAATTAATAGACAAAAATCCAGAGGAGAAATGTTGAAATTCTGTTTAATATGATATTAGGTTGCTAGCATTTTCTTATTTAGAAAATTGCCTAAGTGTCTGCGTGAGTGTATTATCTGTCATCAAATCATTTTTAATATAATTCTCATCAATTAATTTAACCTAATTAATAATTAGAGGTTCCAAACAAAACAAAACAAAAACCCCAATAGTTTTTTAAAAAGTCCAACCAACTTTTCTTTCTTAGAAAAAGAACTTTGGGTTTACTCAAAGAGAAAAATACAGGGGGACAGAAAGTTTGATAATGAGCTTCAGCAAATATAATAAGTTCTCGCTGAAGCGAATCAGATAAATTATGGCTGATGGCAATCGTAAATAGATTTAGAGATTCATAAATTATCTAATGAGGCATGGCCAAATGCCGTTATTATGAGTAGCTATGCAGCCCTGGGTACATCCTTTCACCTCAATGCCAGACTTTATTTTCTTAAGGAAGAAAACAAACAGTAGTTTAAAGATTCAAAGGATTAACATCAGAAGGGAGTCATAAAGAACAAGGGAGAGAAGGCCCTGTTGTAAAATCCTTGCATATAAAGGTATCTAAATTCCTTCCTCCCTCCCTTCCTTCCTTCCTGTATATTAGTAATTGACAAATATTTATGATTGCAGAGTTAAGGGGAAAATACTAGCATTATCACAACAATAGGCCATGGTTATCTAGTGTTCATATGGAAGTCAATGATTAAGCAGTCACTTTTAAGTGCCAAATTCTTCGATGTGACAGCAATACAGGCAGAAAAAAGAACTATACGTCACTCTCATCACTCTCTAAGTTAGCTTACTACTGTCTTCAAGTAAGTTTACTACTGTTTTTGGATGCTCTGACCATCACTAATGTTGAAAAAAAATATTCAATTTCCAGTCCAGGTAGTTTTGTTTTTGGAACAGAAAGGTGTTTGATTTTATTCTTTGCTTTGGCAGAACAAAAATGTATGCATATCTATGAAAGTCCACATGCAGGTGATCTAGAACAACGTTGCTACAACTTTAAAAGCACAACTATTATGACGTGGGAAAATACCCAAACAAAGCTGAATACCATACATGTAAGTACTCACGAAAACTTAAGAATACACACACACACACACACGTGTGTGTGTGTGTGTGTGTGTGTTTTCTGAGGTTCTCGCGGGTATTTGTATGTGGATCTTTGGTTATTTGGGTTTTCTCCTGCGTAAGATTGGAAGTATCTAGGCAACGTTTCGATGAAGTCTCATTCATCATCTTCAGGCTTGGTCTTCAGCTCTGTGCTTCTCAGAGTGAGAATCAGGCTTCTGTATAGTGTTCATCTGTGAGTTAGACTTTTACAGTGGTTTCAGATTTAAATTTGGGGCAGCCTATTGCTGTGACAGAATGGTTTTTTCTTCCTCCTGATTGGTTGAGAGTCTTGGTCTGTGTTTATTGGTCTTGGAGTTTGCTGTGTTCTGCTTCTAATATCTTCTGTCTGGGTTTTTTTTTTTTTTTTTTGGCTCTTTTTGTATCTTGATTGGCTGGCAGCATTGTGTTACTTTATTGGAGGCCTTTAGTGCAGCTTGGCTTCGAGTAAATGGACGGCTATCATTAGTTAGGAAGCTGGGTTTCATCTGGGTGCCTGGTTGGGGTGTGTTTGAGCTGGAGGTATCAGGGAGGATCTGTTTGTGCCCAGGTGTTTGCCTGGCTTGTGGTGTGGAGATTTTTTTGTTTGTGAGTGCAGGCTTCCAAATGATTGACAGCCTGGTGGAATCATCTCTTTTGTTCATGCTTTCTGGTCTTTTTTCAATCTCTATGGCTTCTCTGATGATTCTGTGGCTGGGATTTTCTATAGTGTAGAGGGTTTTGGTGCCATTGAAGTTGATGTTATGACCTGTGGCTATTCCATGGGTCTGTTCATCTTCTGGGTCTCTATTATGTCTCAGTGTGTTTTTGTGGATCAAGTTGGTGATTTTGCTTTTGTGGAAATCACCAACTTTTTTTTTTTATGGAAAAATCACCAACTTGATCCACAAAAACACACTGAGACATAATAGAGACCCAGAAGATGAACAGACCCATGGAACAGCTTTCCTGCCCTACATAAGAGGCACTACAGACAGAATTAGTAAGATTCTATACAGACACCACATCAAGACTGCCTTCAAAACAGACAGAAAAATAGCAGCCATCCTCAGGAACCCCAAAGACAAAATTGACCTGGAAAACCAAGGCATATATGAAGTCCCCTGTGCATCATGCCCGGCCACATACATTGGACAGACCAATAGAAGAATAAGCACCCACCTGGATGAACATAAAAATGCAGTCAAAAAGCTGGAACACACTTCCTCACTAGTCCAACACATGGAAGCCACAGGTCATAACATCAACTTCAATGGCACCAAAACCCTAGCCACTTCAATAAATAAACATTTCACTTATTGGGTATCTACTAAGGATATAGAACATCATCATGCTTATGGCCCAACTTGTGTGACACACCTGAATTCAGGTATAAAATGACATTCACTCAAAAATGTTGTCACATCATATTGTTTTGATCTCATTGCTGTTTGCTGCAGAAGCTACCACTCAGACATAAAGTTCTTTTCTCACTGCGTGAATTTTGTTATAATGCTTATCAATTCACATTTTTATCTACCTTCTGCAAGGGACAAAAATGATAAAGAGTGGGAGGATGAGATGATGCCATAATTGCAGAGAAGAAAAATGGTTTTCAAATCTTATTCATTTAGTTTCTCAGTTTTAAAAGTAAAAGGTGATGATTTAATGTGATAATAAAAAAATCTCATTAAATGTGTATATAATAGTCAATTCCAATGTATGTTAGTTACAGTGGATACAAACACTGCAGAAACAGAGAGAGGGAGGAGGGAGAGGGAGAGAACAGCATAGGCAAAGTTTTCATCAATTTAATTATCACTGAATTTTAATAATATCTAGACCATGGGTGAGGTCATGTGACATATCGTGATATTTTTTAGCTTTTGCAGATTTGGGAAGGGCCTGACCTCCATGTGATACATCCAGTCTGCAGGCCAACAGTTTGACACTCCTGATCTAGACTATACTGATTACAGATTTCTGATTCCATTGCAATATGAAAAACATTTTTGCCCTGAAATGTTCTAAGTGTCAACTCATAAAACATTTCTATGCCCATTTTATAGTTGCCAACAGAAAGGGGGAGGAAGGCGTTTGAAAGAGCAGTGCAGCAGTTTGGAATTGAAAGTGTATTCCATACATAACTTGCAGAGATTATAACTAGGCAACTGGAATTTATGTCACACAAATCTCTAACTGGAGAACATGATTGATGACCTTGGTTATGGATGTGTTTGTTGGAGAATATCAATGATTATGCACCCAAAGGGGTGGGGGAAAACCAGGGTTGAGAGTGACAGTGAATTACATATCTCGGAATCGGCTTCAAACAGGTCCTGCCAACATGTTAGCTCCTAATAAATTCATTATAGCTTTTGAAGTTTGGCTCGAGGCTCATGGTTTAATTAGGCCAACTGACAGAATCCTGACACTAAGCTCATTCTACACAAGGGCTATTCTACAGATCCCAACTATCTGTACAATTAGCACTGCCAAGTTACAGTAATTCTCTACTTCATACTTTTTCCTGCTTTGAGGGAAATAATCATTGCATAAAATTTCATCCAACTTGCACCTGTTCTCTCTTAAAAAAAAAAAAAAAAAACAGTTGTATATGCAAACTTTTGATACTCTAAGTAGACAATTAGTCCAGCATCTTTGGCAAAAGATGTTTGCTCTTCTAATCAGCTTCTAATTTTGACATTCTACTCTTCTCTAGTGTTTCTCCCATTGCCACATAATCTGCACCCAATTAGTGATCATCAAAACATCAAGTGCAGATAATTAATGGATCCCATGTCAATGGATTAGCTTTATAAACTGTATATTTTAGTGTCTATCATTGTACACATAATCATTATATTTTTTAAAAAAAATGTGAAAATTTGTTTTGGACAAGTAAGTTGTTACGGCTTTGATACAGTTATATTTCAGAGCTCAGTAACCTTTCTTTTTAAAATACTAGCTAATTTAATACATATTAAAGAAAACTTGACTTTGTTTGGGTTTGTTTTAAATTAGCTGATTGAACTCCAGAAATGTTTAAATATCTGCCCTAAAATGGTGTATATTTCTTCAGCTGAAAACCAAAATCATTATCTAGTTACACAAGAGAACAAAGCAATAAAAAATATTCACATTAAGACCAATGATCCATTTTTCTCAAAACTCTGTCTTTGGTAATGACTACAATAAATCATGTTATATTCATATTTTCAGATTTTTTTTTTCCACCTGAGATTTCACAGTTCCTGTCTTAAATGTTTTTTTTCTTTTTAAGTAAAAAAAAGGGATCTTGGAATGAAATCCTTTTCATCATATACATATCTGCCCTACTGCAGTCAGCCTCTAAATTTTTCCCCTCCCTCTTATCTGACTTGCAGTGAAAACATTTCTGAGAAAAAAAGAAGCAAGGTTGGAAATTTTGTGATTAACCTATATAGCAAATTATATTTTTGAACAAGAATACCTTTTATTTCTAACACAGTCATTAAAAGAAACCTAAAACATATACTAAAAATAATTCCGTACTCTCCAGGAAACAACTCTTATAGAAAATACAAATTCGTGCTCATGAAAGCTACAGGCAAGAAAATGATTCAATAAATTTAAATCTGAAATAAATAGATAGAGTCTCTAAATGAGATATTTATCTCTAAATGCATTTGTTGTTGTTTTAAGTAATCAGAGTGAATTCAGATGTGAAAATTGGAATAAGCGTTGGATTATTTGAAAGGTTTTCACCATACCATAGTAAATCTTTACTATGAACTGTACTAATATTTTTTAAACCTTTCTGAAAATACCACCTAAATGTTATTTCCTGGCTCTCTCTGTGTTTTATCACAGACCAGGTGATTGGCATTCTGTAGTGATAGGAAATGATTGATAAATGGAAATAAACTGCAGATATCATGTCTGATTTTCACATCACATTCTGAAAGCATTAAAAATGATTCTCTTGTCTGATGACATAAAATGGCTTTTAATAAAACAGTTAATTCATAGTCTATGTTCTTGGTATATGTCCTCAACCACCACTCATTTATGCATTCCCTTTCTTGAATGAAGTGACTTTAACCATTTGCATAAAGAGCATGAAATTTGCTGAAGATTAGAATTTTAATGCATTTCAATCTCTGACTAATTAAAATCTTGTAAATAAATATGGTACATAGACTATAGCCAAAGGTGCCATAAGAAGCATTACTGTTCAAGTGATATACTTACATTATTTTTATAATCACTCTGAACATTCATGAATTTGATACATGACCAAGGGGAAAAAAAAGAAATATTCTGGAAAACAGGATTTCTTGCATATGCCTAGATGAAATGTGAGAGTCAATTATGTCACATCAGATAACTAGTAATATCACTGAAATCCACAACTAACTTTATTTTAAGCTTTTATTTATTAATTTTTAATTTCTAAAATAATTTTATTGGTAGACTACGGAATCATTTTCAGGACATGACAAGTAAATCTATTCTTTGTATTGCCACTGATCTGTAACCATCTTTATGTTTGTATGATTTTTTTTTCTTAAGTTAAATTAATGTTCTATCTCCTTCAGTTAGAGATAATATATTTGTATTTTCCCTGCGTGTTCATTGGATTGTTGTCTAATTATGCATAAAATTTATAGTTTTGAAAGGGGGAAAAAACCATTGTATGGAAATGTGAACCATTTTATGCATATTTCTCCTTAAATACACATGGTTTTTGCAAAAACCATATGAACTTTTTGCAAAAACCATAAGAAATGAATGGATACAGTCCAATGCTTTCTAAGAGCATCCTAGAAAAGATTTCAGAACTGTACTCATTTCCTTTTGCTTTATGACACACTAGTTGCACTCACCGTAACAATTATTTGGTGGCATTTTGTAGCTATTCAGAATCTTGTCCAAAATGTTGTTTATTTTGCAATCTCAGCCTTTGCACAGAATATCTGTGTGTGCATGCATGCACGTGAATGCATGTGTGCATACAGTGATTCCTAATTTCTAATTGAGTTGACAGAATTATGGAATATCAGTTTATCCTTCTTTTGGGTTGCATTTCAAACAAATAATCTAAGGAACAACAATCCAAAAGTTAAGGAAAATGTTAAGATAAACCAGGCAGGAAAGATGAGCTAACTCTATTTTATGTAAGGCTACATTAAGAGAATCTTGCAAGTCTGAAAATTCAAATTTCTCACCGTCACTTTTAACAGCCTGATCATTAGGGAGGATCTGCCTTAAATTTCTTTCCCTGACTATGAAGCAACTGCAAGCTCATCTCCTCTGATCATTCCCTAGGCAGCATTTCTTCCCCTCATCCCTCAAGGTTATTCCTACATACTATTGCAGAAAAAAAAAAATTTTTTTTATCAGAGGGAAGATAAAGTTGCAATCAGCATACTACAAAGCAGAGTCATCACCCTGCCAATAAAAGTGCATATGGTCAAGGCTATGATTTTCCTGGTTGCAATGTATGGCTGTGGAAGGTGAACTATAAAGAAGGCTGAGCACCAAAGAATTGAGGCCTTTGAACTATGGTGCTGGAGAAGACTCCTGCAAGTCGCTTGGATTGCAAGGTGATCCAACCAGTCGGTGCAAGAGGAAATCAAACCTGATTTCTCTTTAGAAGGCCAGATCCTGAAGATTAAACTCAAATACTTTGGCCACCTGATGGGAAGGTAGAACTCACTGGAGAAAAGCCTAAGGCTGGGAATGATAGAGAGCAAAAGAAGAAGAATGGGATGGCAGAGAATGTGGTAGCTAGATGGAGTCACTGAAGCAGTCGGCGTGAGCTTAAATGGACTCTGGTGAATGGTAGAGGACAGGAAGGCCTGGAAGAATCTTGCCCATGGGGTCGTGATGGGTCAGACATGACTTCACAACTAACAACAACAAAGTTGCAACACAAGAATTCAGTGTGTCAGCCCCTTGAGGTAGGGTAGACCAAGAACCACAGGATTTCAGCAATATAATGTTATTTTAGGCTGGAATAATAAAATCTTGACAGTCTGCCCAAGTTTCTATTTATTTCTTCTTATAAAAAAACAAAACCAATGTGAGATTATTTTGAGTTTTTGAGTCTAATAATATGCAGGTTTCTGAGGTTGGGTATTTTAATGGATTTCACAGAAAAGCAATTTTCTTCTATGGAGCTTTATTTCAATTTTATATTATTCTAGGTGATATCCATATTCTTGATTGGTTTATCTTGCAGTTTTTCCAAATAGTCTCTATTGAAAGAATAAAATAGACAAGTTCTAAAATGCCAAAACTCCAACTTTAGCCTGGATATTTTATTTTAAGTTAGTGTCTATCTTCGTTTGCATTATGTAGTCCTGGAGTTCCAATTGTCATAATGTTAATGTAATTTCATGCTTCTTTTTGGACTTTGTGAAAACAATAATTTAGAAATGCAGACAGACATGTTGTCTTCCTCTGATATTTATGAAAGATTTATTTCTTCATCACAAACATTTTCTCTCTCTATAAAAAAAAAATCTCATCCAAAAAATATCAAAGAAGTGTTGAAAAACATGTCTCACCATATAAATTTTGTGACGTCTTCATGCTTTTTACTTTCTAAGGATCAGGTTACCACTACATTGAAATTCTTCCACGGCCTATAGCCTAGAAAATTTGGATACGAAAACAAGAAGAAATTCTCAATTATGTTTTCTCACTTACTTAATAAGTGTTAGAGAAGAAATGGTTGAAAATGCAACCTGTCAATAACTCAATCAAGTTTGAGCAAAGAGTTGTAAGTACAACAAACAAACAAGCAAAAGAAATATGTGAATTGTTTTTTTTTTAAAAAAAAAAACAGAGCTTGTTCAAGTTTCTGCAATGACCAATTGGGCACAAACTACTTATTTGAGGCACTGAAGCATGAAATCATAAGAGTTCAACAATTGAATTAACAGAACTCTCCTAAAAGATTCTGAAAAGTTATCTTATTATACTCCAAGTTTACTTCTCATCAGACTCCAACAATAGCACTTGTCTTCAGTTCTTTACGATACTAGACAATGCATGAATTGGATCTCTGAGTAATCAGTGAAGCTGAAAGATATCTAATGCCCTGAATACAGCTTGACTAAAAAATTTGATTGAATCGTGAGGAATCCAATTGAAGCAGATCTCATTACAGTTGGTGCTGGAATTTGTTTATTTTCCACTTTTCCTTCTTTTTTGTTTCACTATCTTATAGTGTGGGGGCCTGAGGATAAGAACTTTTAATTGTTTTTGTGTTCAGTCATTCTCGAAGTCTTCATAGATCAAAGGTGGGGTTAAAAATAATGTCCTGACATGTTTATAGAGAGCCCTGAAGGGCTCTAATTACACTACTCCTGACCAGCAAAATAGGATTAACCCTAGAACAATATATGTAATTTCTGCTTCCCAATGTTAACTTTGGAATAACATGCAAAATGGCAAAGTTTTGTGTTGTGGCATGCAAAATTAGGCAAAGGATAATTAAGAGCACATGAACCTCTCTGATTGTGGATAGCCAAAAATGCCCCAGGCTCTGCATTAACACTTGGCTATTTATTAAACACTTAAAGGCGTTTGTATCTTGGTCTTGTTCCCTTTGAAGGCTTCCTGTATGTAAGCTTGAAATCATTGGTTTTTCAGCAAAAACGATTCTCTTGTACAGTGGTGGTAGGGATGTCTTGCTTATTTTTCTCAAAATGATTAGGGGTCTGGAGGCTAAAACATATGAAGAATGGTTGCAAGAGTGTGTTTTTGTTTAGTTTTGTGAAAAGAAGGCCTCGGGGAGAAATGTTAGCAGTATTCCAATACTTGAAGGGCTGCTACAAAGAAGAGAGGGGTCAACCTATTTTACAAAGCACCAGAAGGCAAGACAAGAAACATGGAATGAAACTAATCCAGGAGAGAAGCAACCTAAAAGTAAGGAGAAATTCCTAACAGTGAGAACAAATAACCAGTGGAATAGCTTCTCTTCGTGCTCCATCACTGGAGGCTTTTAAGAAGACACTGGACAGCCACTTGTCTGAAACAGTAGGATCTCCTGCAAGGTTGGACTAGAATATCTCCACAGTCCCTTCCATTCTGATATTCTGTTATTCATTTAATGTCTTATTAATAAAGTCTTATTAATGAAGAACAGATCCTTCTATCCTACCTACAAAAATAGTTCAACAACTGAGTCCCAAATTCTTCAAAACCATAGGGAATGGAAATATAGGTCTTACCATTCAGTTAGGCAAAGAAACAGTCTGGTCTAGTGGTTATGATACCAGGCTAGAAACCAGGGGACCAAGATTTTTAATTCTACCTGAGTGACAAAGCCAGCTGGGTAACCATGAGCCAGTCCCACTAAGCCCTAGGAAAATGGCCTTCAAAAGTAACCTTGCCAACAAAATTGCAGGATCTAGTCCAGGCAGTTGCCAGGCCAATACTGAGAACTCAAAAAATAACATTTGAACAGTGCTTGATTGGGAGGAGATGAACATTCATCTCAATATAAGGGACATCCGAGGGAGGGAAACAATGAGTAATATGGGACTGAGAGTAACAAGGGAGTTTTGTTTTCTTCCTCCACGTGTTCACAGAGAAATCTGAAAGGAACTCATGTATTCTTTGAGGACATAAAGAGTCTTAAATATTTCATAGGTTAGCTTGATGCCAGATGAAAGAGAAGAGAAAATAAAAATTCTCAGTTGGACCTTAATATAGTATCTTATACAGTATGGTCTTATGACTGACTAATGGATTAATTTAGTTAATTAATTTCTGATATATTCATGGATGTCACTCAGATGAATATCAGTAATTAGGCATTTTTTAATCTAATAGTTACTGAATGTATTCAAAAGCTATTCAATATAAGTAAAATTTTAAAAATTGATTGTGTTTAATAATCAAATATACAGCTCTTATAAATCAAATAATATCTCTGGCTTCATAGGATGAATGTCATTTGGTACCAACTGGGATTATGATTTTAAATTTTTCTCCCAAATTAAGAATGCCTTGAATTAATATTTAAAAGCTTCACATAAGTTGATTAATTATTTCTGGAAACATTCAGTAATGCACTTTCTCAATTTACTGGAAATTTTTATTCTCTTACATATGATGCTTTGAAGAAGATTGGACTAAACTCCATATTTATTCAGCCATGATTAATCTGGTGTTGATTTTTTAATTACCATGTCTTGAATATATTTATTAATTTGCCTCCTGCCTGGAGTACCACTGTTTGGAATTTCTGTGCTTCCCTTAGTAGAATTTGCATAATGAAATTGAGAGACTTGTCCACGGTTGTGGTATTTTGGACTGATTGAATAGACTATAATTAGTGGCATCTGGCCTTCAGGCTCATTAATATGCAAATAGAATGATTGCTGATCTGAAATGGTTTGCAGTTGCAATGATATCCCATCAGCATAAACATCAGCTTTTTTTAATAGTTCTGGGTTACCTTTCCAATATTGCTATGATACTGCACTTGCCAATGAGAAAAGGACATTCATTGATTTTTTTTTTCTTAAAATGCATTTCATTCCAAGGTCTTTTACCACTGTACAGATGAATCCATTAGTCTATATTGAACTGTATTCTGAAGGGTTATTTATGAAATTATAATTGGGTTGCTATCGAGAAGCCATTCAATGTGAATGCCTCCAGTAATGCCAATGCAAATCTTCTTGTAATTATTTACCTCCCCTGACATGCAAAAATCATAAACTAAGGGAATGCAACCCCTTTTGACATTGATAAATTCAAGCCCTCACAATGTGGTACATATGGAGTAAACTGAGAAATGATGATTGAGTACAAAGCCATAAAAATGATGGGTCATCTCAAACATATTATTACATTGAATAGCTTCCATATATCCAGCTCATTAGCAGGCTTGGGTCTCTATCATTCTCCAATTGGATATCATCAAGATAGGTTGGATATCTATATTTGGCCAATATATCTGCCAGCACATCTTCACATCTTTTGGAGATTCTGCTTTCAACAAACTAAAAAAGAGAATTAAGGCTGAAAATAATCAATATGATTTTTAGTGCAGCCATCATAATGACCTATCAGGGAAAATAATTTAGTCTTAAGAGTAAAGGACTATATTGTGCTACATTATTAAACAAAAGTAGGCAGAGCAAGGATCCCTGGGTATCAAGTTGGATCATCATCATCATCATCATCATCATCAAACAATACAATCCCTGAGCTTTCTTTTGCCAGTTGAGTCCTCAATATTGGCTGTTGTCGATCCGTCTTTCCTCTCTTTCATGGACTTTTTTTATCAAATGAGATCCATTTTATGACTGTCTTGGTCCACCTGCTATCAGTTCTTTGTTTTATATGACCAGTCCATTTCCATTTCAGTTCTTTTACTCTCTTGATGATATTGTATATTTTAGTTTGTTCTCTAATCTATGTGCAGGTCTTGTCTTGTAATGCCAATTCTGTATCTTTCCATGGCTCTTTGTGCCATTCATAGTTTTTGTATCAATCATGAGGTTAGTATCCATGTTTCACTGGCATATATAAGATCGTATGTTTGATTGAAAACTTTATAATAAGTGGCTATTGCCACTAAAAATTGTGACTACGTTCCTGCATTGATTTAGAATAAAAATAATAAAAATGAATAAAATAGAAGTTTGACAATCTTACAAGAATTCACAATCTTATATGAAATATAAAAATATTACAACCATTACTGGATATTGGAATGTCACCAAGTAAACAACCAAATACAAAAGGGCTCCGTGCATCAAAATATTTGTGACAATTTGCATTTATGTACACATCTGCAGATTCTATGAAATATGCCAGTGTAAAGACTTAATCAAGTACTAGCCAACAACTAGTAATTCACAGCCTAGGGAAGACTATTATGTAAGCAATGTAGTTTCTTCCAGTATGTCAAAACAGTGGAAAGAAAAACCCTAGACCCTGTGATGGAGCACAGACCTATACAAAAAATTTGGGTTTTGAAATTCAGAGCTTCATTTTTTGTCTCCAATAAATATTCTAGTCTAATCAAATTGAGTTCATTGACAAATTCCTACTGGTTATAAAAATTAGATCCTTTCCACACTTTTCATTTCTAAATAGACTCAATATTTTCAAGGTAGATTTACTGCAGAGAATAGGAAGCCATACATCCAAGCATCTCTTGTTAATTAAATGCAGGCATTTTGTAGTTATATTAGTCCCAATATTTGAATTCTGTTTTTCTTTTTTTTCTTCGTGAGTTTAAAGGCCCTACCATTTCTCATTCCAAGAAGTTCAGTTTTCTGCCATCTGTCCCTCATTTACAAAATCCATTTATCTCATATGAGATTCAGATTTTTGCCTGATCAGATTCAGTCTTTACAATTCTAAGGGTCTTCTGCAATTTATAAAAAAGGGCTCAAATGTTTGGGGAGCTGAGATTTACCGCATGTCTGATAGGGATTAGAGGTGAAAGGGGTGTTTAGAGAATTTAACTATTTAATGAAGAACTTTTTGATGGCTCATTTCATCCTGGAGCTTCTCAGATGAGGAGGGACATGATTCAGGTATAAAATTATGCATAATGTTGATAAAGTGGAAAAGGGGAAGCTACTTTATCTTTCCAAAATACCATCAGAGATCACCCAATGAAATTGAATTCTGAAAAAATTAGGCCATGCACACATTGGGTTTTTTTGTTTCACCATATATAATTAATATTTGGAGGGAATTCAATACCATAAGATATAGCACTGGCTACCAACCTAACTGGCTTCAAAAAATGCTTGGACCAATTCATTGATGTCAAGGACTTGATGGTAATGTGACTGCCTCTGAAACCATTTACTGGGAGGTTAAAGATCTTCCTTGAGCAGTTTGTTGGCCATTGTGGGAACAAATTGCTGGACTAAATGTGCCAGAGTCCTATAGCACTGCTTCTTCTTGTGTTCAAAATCTAGAACCTACTTGGACCAGCCCCTCTGTCTCAGCTCAATGTACTTCATAGGGTTTCTTTTAAGGGAAAATAGAAGGAGAAATGCCATCTCGATCCTCTGAACAAAATGCAGGATATAAATCTAATGCACAAATGTGCTGATCCAAAGTCTTATATGAAGTTTAACAATCTTGTAACATCAAAGGAATTTTTTTTTTTTATCATATTATGGTTGATCTTGTGATGTTTCCAGGCATCTGGAAAGGTATATAAAGCAACAGTGAAGAAGAAGTAAACCAAAAACACAAGAATCTAAACCAAAAACATAAGAATCTAAGCACAATTTGTGTCTCCTTTCAAGACACAGTCTTGAACAAGGACTCTCATTCATCATACTGTTAATGCTACTGTAAATTTGCATTTGAAGCATTATGCAAAATTAGCATGGCTTGGAAATGCTAGGCCAAAGTTATAAATTAAACTTGAATATGCATTTTCTTTTTTATAAAATATCAAAAAGATAGATCTGATATTCCACTTCTAGTAACACCACTGAATAGCCCTAATTTCTCAATAGGATCATTCAATATTCTTTTTTTTTTAAATTTCTGCATTTATATATAATATCTCTCCAGAGACACTTAACAGATTCTGCTGTTGCAGTTTTAATGAGAACTATCAAAGGTTACTCTGAGATGGTGATCTATGCTTAATTCATAGCCCTCCCTAGACACTTCTGTAATTCAGAGGCTGTTTAGATTTTTGAGAGTTTCTCCATTTCCTTTATTGTCTTCAAACATTTGTCCTTGCTCAAACTATATCATTAAATATTTCTGCTTCACTCTTTGCATCTAATAGTTATTTCTGAGAACCTCCATACAAAGTCCTTCACATCAATGGATTTCTGAAGCAGAAGAATCAATAGGAAGATGTCAATGATAACAAACTACATACAGAACTAAGAATACTAATTTGAATAACTTTTTGATGGCATCTGGGAGGAGGGATCTACAATCTGCTATTGTAATCCTAGGTATGGAAAAATTAATTGTTCTTTTGTAAGGGCAATTGGACAAATGGTCAATCATCCCAGTTCAAGATATGTTTTCTTTTCTGAACAAGGTTCAAAGGCTAGTGGTGCTTGTCTTTGAAGTCTCACATAATTAGGAAAGAAAGAGCTTAGTTACATCTGGATTCCTGAACAACTTTGATACAATTTTGTTCGTACAGAATAAATGAGGAATACTTGCAGAATGACTGAAGAGACAGTGGGTTGGGCTCTAGTCCAAATTCTCTCCCAATTGAAATAGTCCATCAGTTGAAGCACTTCAGGGGTTCAGAGTAGTCTGGGTCACAATGTCAATTTCTTTTTACACAACTAACATTTCTTCATAGTTGACACATTTTCTAAAGTTAGGATTTTACCCTATGCCTGAATCCAAACCAATTATTCCAAGTTTTTTATAATTATCTTTTCACATATATACATTTTGTAGGTCTATATGAAGGAGACTGGTTTTGGCTTGATACATTGAAGCAATGCAATGTAATCCCTTGAGTTGGAAAGTTGGGTTGAGTTTTGAAGTCTTCCAGTTGAATCATGCACATTATTCTGGTGGAAAGAGGCCTCTGCACATGTGCCTACTCTCTTTTTAAAACCGAGATGAAGCTTTTGGGGTCCATGAAGTTTTTCTTTTGCATTTCTCTTTAAAAAGGTGCTTCAGTCCTTTGAAAATTTCATAATGTTGTGAATATAACCAGAATTCAATTCTCATCTACACAGGCTACATATTCCTTTTAGTTCTGACTTGAGTTAGGTTTTGTATCAAAATATAGGGTCTGCATGACAGAGAAAGCAAGCAGAAGATAAATATTTAACCTACACAAAAGAAGTAGACAATCAAAATTCCAAACTACAATAATTAAGGAAGAAAAAGTGTATTCACAGGTATGTTAACATATGATAATTATCTCTGTTCAGTGTGATCATTTAGAGGTAGTTTGCATTCAGTTTCTAATTTAGAGAGTTAGAGAGTGGAAAGTGTTGGCTTCAGTATAATTAAAAGCCAAGTGACACTTTAGTACACAAATTAATACCCTAGTTATTCTTTGGTCTTGCCTGCTTTTTTTTTTTTTTTTTGGGGGGGGGAGAAGAAAAACCCTTTTACAATAAAGCTGTAGCCAAGTTTAAATGAGATCTTAGCAGCCATGAAGTGCAATTGAAATTCATGCAATTAAGGCAGTGATTGTGTTGTATCAGTCTAATTGACTTTTCAAATTGCATGGGAGAAATTGTAGTCAAGAGCAAAGTGAATCTGACACAACTTGTCTTGGGCATCATATTGCCTCCTATCTGTTGTGATTAACCCAATAAAAGAGATTGAAGATAGTCAATTGGATGTGAAAGCTTGTTAAGCTCAGGGTGAAGAGCAGAAATGAGCAACTGAGGTAAAGCACTATGTAAATATTATGGAAACGAATGAAATCTCTCATTTGCTGTAAGGTTCTTATTTACAAGAATAAGTCACACATTTAACATGCAAGGAAGAGATTCTCACCGTATTGATAGAAACCCAGCTAAATAAATGTAGAGGAGAAAGAGATTGCAAAAATTTGTTAAGAAGAAGCAAATAATCAAGTCATTCTTCCCCTTTTCATGATTGTTGCTAAGATCCGAAGTAGCAAGGCAGAAAGTTTCATTTTTCACATTAGCCAAATATAATTGTTCTAGCATAATAAAGCCACATTTTTAATTTAGAATGTCATAAGAACCTCTAAGTTTGTTCTAGGCAGATCAGATCCAGATCAATTTCTATTCAGTAAGATTAAGCAGCTGTTTAGACCATCTCAACATCCACATCACTTGACTTGACTGTTTTGTAGCTTGATGAAGGACAGGTAAAATGAAGTTCTCTTGATACAGCCTTCTCCAACCTTATATTGCAAATTAGCCAGTGAAAGCCTTGTTGACTGATGAGACAGAAAATTGTAATTCCATTATAATGGAAAGATGTCAGATAATTTACTACTTACAGTACCAGCAAGGATTTCTGATTTTCAACTGTCGAACAATTTTCAAGTTAATGCTAGATATTCTGTGGGATCCACTGACAATTTTTTTTTCTCCACACTACCCTTTCCCAAACACATAAAGTGAGTCACAGGTATTGAGTGAATTAGGGTGGATTTGGTTGATTACTTTAATTAAACTTTACAATACATTTATAATAACCTGGTCAATTTATGTAACAATTAAATGAAACAGAGATCACCTTGAGACTATCTTCCCTGTACTATGTGTAAGTAATTTCAATTGTGTGTGGTTGCCTTTTTGCTGAAGGAATCCATCTTAAATCAGTATCATCTCACTCCAGGGGTCCTGAATTGAGCTCATAAACTACAATGTAGCCTGTTTTTACCATCCCAGGGCATTGTGTACCGAAACACAACCTTTTCAGGAAGGATCTCTGATCTCCATTTCCCTATTTTTACAATTAGCCTGGGTTTAAACTTCATTGTTTGTTCCAATCTCCTATTCTACCTTACCCAAGAGTTTATATATATATTTATTTATGTATTTTGTCATGTAGGAAGTAAGTACCCACCCCTCTCCTAGAAAAATGAAATATCCTGGGAAATATTAAAAAGGCAGAATATTTCCCCTAAAAAGAGTAAAGTAGAAACTCAGAGAAGCAGAAGCTCACACACACACCTCTTGTTAATGGGCCATTAAGGCCTAGGCCAGAGTATTCTACATAATAAAGGGTCTACCCATCTCACCACCTGGCCTGGGAAGATTGTATCAGCCAACGCTCAGGTGAAGCCATGTGGTCCAGACAAAGCCTACAAAGTTAGCTAAGACCCCCACTCCTGGAGTCTGACAGCCAATGGGATACATTTCTTACACAGGAACAGGAAACACTAAGGTGGGTCCCAACAGAGGTTATATAAGGGTCTCTCAGCATCTTGGTCATCCCTTCTTGACCTTCTCATCTTGAAGTATGTGATCATCCTTCCTTTTTCACTTTGGAGCTCCAAGCCATGTGGTCCTACTGTCCACCATTAAACCATCTTTCCAAATAGCCTCCATGTTTCCAGTGTTTTTTTCCCCACTTGGAACTGAATCCAGAAGGATATTTCTTTAACAGTCAAGCATGCATTTGATAATATATATAAGTATATACATGACTATTAATGTATGAAACATTAAGACAGGGATGATAGGCACATTGTTGCATTTATGCACACCCTTACAGACCTCTTAGGAATGGGGTGAGGTCAACAGTAGACAATCTGAAGTCAAAGTGTTTGGGGTTAGTGGAAGAAACCACAGAGTCAGGAAGAGTATTCCACTCTGTTGCTGAAGTTGTATTTTCTGAAATCGAGTTTTGTGTGATTTACCCTGAGTTTGTATCTATTGTGTGCTCATGCATTCTTGAGGTTGAAGCTGAAGTAGTCATTGATGGCTAGGACATTGTAATGGCTACTTTTATGGACTACACTTAGGTCAGACCAAAGGCAGCATAACTCTAAGCTATCTAAGCCTAAAATTCATTATAGTCTAAAATTATAGTCTAGTCAGAAGCATACTTGAAAATCAATAAGTGATCAAAGTCAAAAGCTAGAAGATCACACAAAAGGGACATAGAGAGTTAAGAAATCAAAAGATATAAATAAGAATAATTATAAATGCAAAACAGATTCCAAGATTAAGAATGCTGAGATAACAGGATTGTTAGGAACATTTATTTATGATCTATTCTCATAACACAATTGAGGTATGTCGCGTCCGCAAAAAGACGATTAGAGTTGGTGACTTTCATTCAAAGCTCTTTATTAACTAGGAGGAACCGAACCGGCGAAAGGTAAAAAGCCTGCGGCTTTTATACCTTTCGCAAGGCGGCCGCGGCCAATGGCAGCGATTCAAGTCTCCCGCTCTTGGTTTGCACCAATCGCGGGAGATCTCAATCGGGCCAATCAGCGCGGCTCGCCTGGCCAATCAGAAATCCCCATGCCTTGGCCAATCAAGGCTCGGGGATTTCGAGTATACCATTTGAATACATAACACCCCTCCCCCCTTGGTATGGTCCATCAGGTGGTGTAGTCACGCAGGTAGGCGGGGCTCCGTCGAGTCCTAGTTGACCTGCGCAACTCACTTTCCTGTTGTAACTCGGCCGGAGCGGTCGTTCCTTTGGCTGCTCCTGCCTCTTTGCGAACCGGCTGGATGATCGGGCCGGTTCTTTCGCCGTGGCTCCCGCCTGGGCCTACCAGGTCGGTTGAGCTGCGGATTTCGCCGCTCCCGCTTGGCTTCTCCGAGTCGGTAGAGCTGGCCAGACGGTTCTTCTCCGGAGGGGACTCGCGATGGCTGTTTTCTGGTGAGTATTTTTGGTTTATTTTATTTTGCGATTGTCTCTCCGGGTATTCCCTCCCCCCTTGGTTCGCTTCTTGGGGGTTGAGGTCAGTCGCCGTTCGGGACCTTAACTGGTCGATGTGCCGTTTCCAGGCTCGCCCGTCCGTGGTTTGGAGCCAGTACGACTTTGGACCAGTGACTTGCGTTATGACGGCTGGGATCCATAGGGGGTCCCCCGTCATGTTTTTTGCGTATACCAGGTCACCTGGATTAAATGTCCGGAACCTGGAGCTGGAGTCTGGGGGCTGCTCCGGGTTGTAAGTCGGGTGCAGTTTGTCAAGTGGAGACCTCAGCTTTCTGCCCATCAACAGCTCTGCCGGACTCTTGTTGGTTGTAGTGTTGGGAGTGATGTGTTGTATGAAGAGTAGGCGGTTGATTTTGTCGTTGATCTCCCCGTGGTCCATTTTCCTGAGGGTCTTTTTTGTAAACTGGACCATCCGTTCCGCCCTACCATTCGCCGCCGGATGCGCCGGTGCTGTTAATGCATGGCAGATACCTCTTTCCGCCAGGAACCGTTCAAACTCGATGGACGTGAACTGGGGTCCGTTGTCTGAGACGACGACGTCTGGGAGGCCGTGTGTGGAAAACAGTTTACACAGTTCTTTAATGACGGCCTCTGTGGTAGTGGACTTCATGTCGCTGACTTTCAGCCAATTGGAATATGCGTCGACTGTGATTAAAAATGTATGTCCATTTGTGGGGCCCGCAAAGTCAAGATGGATTCTGGACCAGGGCCCCCGTGGTGTTTCCCAATCCCGGATGGGTGCTGCGGATGGGCTGGATCTGGTCTCCTGGCATCGGTGGCATTTGGCAACCCATGCCTCAATTTGCTTGTCCATCCCTGGCCACCAAGCGTAGCTTCTGGCCAGGGCTTTAGTCCTGACGATGCCAGGATGACCCTCATGTAGCATCCTCAAGACTTTTTCTTGCAATCTATCTGGAATTACCACCCGGTCACCCCATAGAATGCATCCTCTCAGCAGTGACAGTTCGGTCTGGCGCTGGCGGAATGTTTTAAAAGTCTCGTCACTGTCCTTTTCCGGCCAGCCTTTTTCTAACCAGTGCAAGATTCGTGCCAGACGCCTGTCCTTAATGGTTTCTCTGGCAATGTCGGATGCGGTAATAGGTAAACTTTCTATGCTCAAGGTATTTGTTGTTGGTGCTGGGTCAGGTTCTGAGTCAGGTAAGGGCGAGCGGCTTAAAGCGTCCGCGTGCGAGATTTTCTTACCTGGCTTGTGTAGCAGTTCGTAATTGTAGGCTGCCAGGAATTCCGACCATCTTGTCATTCGGGGTGACAAGATGTTGGGAGTGGCTCGGTTTCCCGCGAGGATGCCCAGCAGAGGCTTGTGATCCGTCACGATGGTGAACGGGCGGCCGTACAAATATTCATGAAAACGTTTAACGGCGGCAACTATAGCCAAAGCTTCCTTGTCCAGCTGACTATAGTTGCGCTCTGGTTTGGTCAGAGTCCTGGAAAAAAAGGCGATGGGTGCTTCTCTCTGGTCTGGGAGGGTGTGGCTGAGGACAGCGCCGACGCCGAAGGGTGATGCGTCGCAAGTGACAGCTAGGGGTAAAGTCTCACTAAATTGCATCAGGACAGCATCGGAGGTGAGGAGGTCCTTGGTTCTTTGAAAAGCGGCTTGTTCTCGCCTCCCCCAAGTCCAGGATGCCTTCTTGTCTAGGAGTCTATGTAAGGGCTCCGCCGCCGTTGCCTTTTGAGGTAGGAAAACATTATAGAAATTTAGTAATCCTAGGAACGCTTGTAATTCCGTTTTGGATTTTGGGGTGGGCGCTTCCTTGATGGCTTTTACTTTTTTAGTTGTAGGGTGAATGCCCTTCTGGTCTAGGAGATAGCCCAAAAACTCTACTTGCTTTGTACAAAGATTGCATTTTTCTCGCTTAACCTTAAGTCCTGTTTCTTTAAATTTTGTTAAGACTTGTCTGAGTCGGTTCTCTAATTCGGCTTCATTTGGCGCCGCTATTAATACGTCATCAAAATAGGGCACCACCCCTTTTATGCCCTGTAACAAACGTTCCATCAGGCTTTGAAAAATGCCTGGTGCCACGCTGACTCCGAATTGGAGCCGGTTACACTTGAAAGCCCCTCGATGGGTCACTATTGTTTGGGCTTCTGCCGTTTTCTCATCTACAGGTAGTTGCTGATATGCCTGGGCAAGGTCGAGCTTTGCAAAGACTTTGCCCCCTCCTAGCGAGTGTAGTAAATGTTGTACTATAGGGACTGGGTAGGCGCTTTGTTGTAATGCGCCATTTAGGGTGGCCTTATAGTCCCCGCAAATTCTCACGGACCCGTCTGGTTTTACTGGGGTCACTATAGGGGTTTCCCATCTGGCATGGTCTATCGGTTGCAATACCCCTTGTTTGACGAGCTTGTCGAGCTGCTCGTCAATTTTTGGTTTTAATGCAAACGGTACCCTTCTAGGTTTAAGTCTCTTAGGGGGAACCCTTGGGTCTAAGTCAAACGAGATAAGGGGCCCCTGGTACTTGCCCAAGCCTCCATCGAACACCTCCTGGAACTCCTGGGTTAGCCGCTGTTCCCAAGCTTCGATGGTGACTTGGTTGACACCTGTCAGCGCGATGTTAAGCGGGGCGAACCATTGTAGACCCAGTAGGCTTGGGCGGTCGCGATCGACGATTGTGAGTGGTAGTTGTTCAGTGTGGCCTTTGTAAGTTATGTTGAAATTCTTGGTGCCTACTACCGGGACACGGTTCCCTTGGTAGTCTTTAATGATGATCTTTTGTGTATGCACGTTTCTCTTTTGTAGAGTAGGCACCAGTCTTTTGATTTCGCGCCATGCAATCATGGAAAGGTAGGACCCAGAGTCCACTTCCATCTTGCATGGCTGGCCTTCTATATGTACTTCTACATGTACCTTTCTGGCGCCGTCGGAGATGGCGTGGCCGATGGTCACCGTCTGGTGGGTTTCTTCTTTCCGCCGACCGTCGCCGCTTCTTTGAGATCATTGAGCGCGGTCCCACCGACCGTCTGGCTGGCGTTCTCTGGTTCTGGGCGGGGAGTTTTCTCTCCGTCTGTCGTGCTGTTCCCATTTGGGCGGGCTGTGAGTCTTCTTTTGGCGGCAAACTCGGGCGATGTGACCCCTTCGTTCACAATGCCTACAGATAGAGTCAAAAAATCGGCATTCTGACCTGGGGTGGTCGCCGCCACACCCGGCGCAACTGGTCCTCGACTTGCGACCTTTTCGACTTCGTTGATCGCCGCGCTCCGTCTGTACTCGGTGAATGTCCTCCTTGTCTTCTGACGTGCTGGAGTTTGACTGGTATTCACCGTAGTGTGCGGTTGCTTCACTTCTTGCGTCGGCCGACCTTGCCGGGTTGTTGTTTCCGCCCTTCGCGTCAGATCTTCGCATGCTGTCTGCCGACGTACGCGTTGCTTCAGCGGCTGCGGCTGCTGTAAGGGCATCGGCTAGGCTGATGTCGCCCTTGGCCATAAGTCGGCTCTGAAGTGTAGGATCCCATAACCCGAGTACGAAGCGGTCTCTTATGAGACTGTTTAGACCCTCGAACTCACAGAGTCCTCCCAGGCGCCGAAGTTCTGCGACGAAATCGCTCAATTTTTCGTCTGGTTTCTGGTTTCGGCGGTAGAACTCGTTGCGCCGTATCAGGATGGGGACTTCGGGAGCGTAATGGCGCCGTAGTATGGGTTCCAGGACGTCCCAGTCCATGGCTGTGGCGTCTGCTGGCTTGGCCAAGGCTTTGGCCATTTGGAAGACCTCTGGTCCGCAGTGTGTAAGAAAAACGGCGCGTTTTAGCGGGGCCGGGGCGTCCTTCATCCCGGCGCATTCCAGGTACATCCGGAATCGATCCGAGTATGATTCCCAGTCTTCGGCTGCGGGGTTGAACGGGGCGGGCGGTGCTATTTTTGCCATCTTCGCGCTGGAACTGGTTCTTGGACACGGGGTTCGGTTCAGGGGCGAGATCCCACCCTCGTCGCCAGTGTCGCGTCCGCAAAAAGACGATTAGAGTCGGTGACTTTCATTCAAAGCTCTTTATTAACTAGGAGGAACCGAACCGGCGAAAGGTAAAAAGCCCGCGGCTTTTATACCTTTCGCAAGGCGGCCGCGGCCAATGGCAGCGATTCAAGTCTCCCGCTCTTGGTTTGCACCAATCGCGGGAGACCTCAATCGGGCCAATCAGCGCGGCTCGCCTGGCCAATCAGAAATCCCCGTGCCTTGGCCAATCAAGGCTCGGGGATTTCGAGTATACCATTTGAATACATAACAAGGTATGCTAAAATAACCAGAACTTCTTATTTCTAGCTTGTTGTAATTCATTATTTTAAAAATATAAATCTCATCCCCTCTCCCCTCCCCCCCCCCAATTTTGAACCTCTACTGTAAAACAAAGTTCAAATCAGTTAAAGATCACTTCTTTTCATATTCCGTTTTTATTATGTGAAATAATGATTTATCTTCCATTACCTCTTCCAATTTAGTCTCATTCTGGCCAAATTTGCAAGGCATTAGATAAGGTTATATTCAGCTGTTTATTTGTCACTTAATGTACAATATATTTAATACTACTTTCCTGTAACCAATTCAAAGCAGTACAGAAGTAACAACGGTGATTACCATTTTAAAAATTACAATATTTTTAAAGCAAGTGATATAGAACAGATGATTATAAATGGTGAGCAATTGTAAATCATTGACAGACCAGTAGTTTGCAATATGTCAAGTCAAATAAATAAACAACAGTATATAAGAGGCAAAAGCAACAAACATAGCAAACACAGAGTGGAGTTCAAGAATGAGATTTTGTGAATAAATTCTGCCTATTGAATACCTTAAAAATCAGATTGCTTCATGATCCTTAAAAGAACAAGATAACATTTTCATACACACACAAAACCCTATTTTAGCTTCTCAATGTGAATAGACGCACCCCTAAAGTAGGGATAATTATTTCACAAATCAGCAAATGAAAATATGTTATGTTACACTTAAAAAAAACCCAACAGCCTATATCTATATACACTTATGACTTTGTGTGTGTGTATGTGTGTGTGTGTGTTTAGAATGGCTTTTCGCACACCTTTCCTTTCTGGGGTGGAACACAATTTCACATTTGGCTTGTATTTGGGAGTGAAAAGGTTCACATTCTCCATCTGATACTAAATTGTCTTCTCTCTGTAAAAGATGAGGTCCTGCCCCTCATGTCTTCCTTATGAAGCATGACATCAACTTTGAGAACTCATCTAGTTTCCTGGGAAGAGAAGATAGCCTTTTAGCAGGAAGCTTTTATCCATACTGAAATGAAGTTGACAGATGTGTAACTTACCTGAATACATTTGTTCATGAGCAATATTTTTACTGCTGTTATGGAAAATCCCCTTCTTTTCCATTTTGATGCTTGCTTCCATATCTCTTCCCTCCTTCCAACATTCTCTATTTTAGAATATATGTTCATCAGCACCACTTCTTTATAAAGTACCTAGAAAGAGCCAGCTTTAGTGAGATGGGCAGCCAAATAAATATCAGGAAATAAAAAAAATAATGATCAGTAATACTATTAATATATTTTAATAAATTAACAATGACAGCTGCAGCTTAGAATTACATAGAATCATAGGTTGGAAGGGACTTTGGAGGTCTTCTAGTCCAAACCCCTGCCTAAGGCAGGGGACCTTATATCATCCTGGAAAAATGTTTATCTTTCCTTGAAAACCCCCATTGATTGAGTATCCACAACCTCAGGAAGCAAGATATTCCATTGATCAATTGTTCTCACTGTCAGGAAATTTCTTCTTAGTTCCAGGTTGGATTTCTTTTTAATGATCTTCCACCCACTGCTTATTGCCCTCTTGTCAATCCCCTCTTCTCTGTGTCAGCCCCTCAAGTACTAGAAGACAGCTATCATGACACTCCTAGTCCTTCTCTTCAACAGGCTAGACATAACTAGTCTCCTAATGTTTGCTCTTCTTCTTTTAAACAGAGGTACTGCTATACCCAACTACTATACCTCAAGGAAAGTTCTAGCTTTGTTAATATTTGTAGCCAGTTTACCTAGCAGCTACATCCACCAATTGGCATGATATTTCTGCATATCTGTTGGTGCCATATGTTTACTTAGGATCTTAGGGACCATCTGCCTACAGATGTATCTCCCCAACCTATTACAATTAGTTCAGCAGACACGCTTGATAAATGATGTGCTTGAAGTATGAATGCAGGGAGCAGAATGCACACCGAGGTAGTCAAAAGATTACTCAGGGCCGTCTTAACAGCATTGTGGGCCCCAGACAAAGCAATGCACTGGGGCTCCTATAACAACCACTCACAGGAAAGAAAAATGTAACTGTTGCTGTATTATATAAGGTACATTGAAGGGTTAACATGCAGAGATTAGTATGGGGGCCCTATAGTTGTGGGGCCCATGGGAAAGTGTCCATCAGTCCCATGCATTAAGACAGCTCTGGGGTTATTTAGACTGCTCTTAGTGACTGTTTTTCAGTGTTCCCCTTCCTGTAACAGTAGTGTTTTATTCATTTGTTCATCTGGCTTTAATTGTTTCCAAATTTCCACTGTTATCTATTCTACTTTGGCATGGTCTGTTTATGCTTCAGTTTCTATGAATATATTTCTGCTTCTCTATCACTATTTTTCTTATAACCCATAGTTTGATGTCACTTTCCAGCTGATGCTCCTTTCCAGTTACATATGGCCTAGATTACATTAGTGCTCTACTGCAAGAAGAAAGTGCAAATTCTAAATTGGTTTGTGCTATTCTTGTTTTGTTTTCTGAGCTACTCAACCATTTGAGGATAATTCCTGTCTTGCTTTGTTGGGTCATTGAGTAGTAAATATGAAAAAGAGAAGTTTAACCTAGGAATTGTTTAGGGAAGGGATTGAGAACAATGTTTCCTATCACTTTTGTGGGATGGAACAATTTATAGTACAACCACAAACTGATAATGCCATTTGCAGTTCTGCATCACAATGCAAAAAGGATTTTGAAGCCTTGTGGAGGAAATATCAGAACCATCTGAGGTTTTTTTTTTAAATCACATTCTTTGGTGTACTAACACTAAAATTATATGCAGTCAACTCTTATTATCTGAGGATTTCACTTTCTTTTTGGGAAAATAACTGAAGAATACATTGGGTGAAACAATGATCAAGTCTGGAGTTACAGGTATTGCGTTTATTGTTACTGTAACACTTAGTACAAAAATATTTAAACAGTTGTGTCTCCACTTAAAAGTAGTGAGAAATTTCAGTGCTGGCTTTTAACAATTGTGCCGTCAAAATTAATTGGTACAGTTGAAGGAAGCACTTCACAAGAAGAGATTCAAAGAAGCTGCTTCTATTTTAATTAGCTCAGCTGTGAATCAGTTCAATACCTAAAACAGAAAAACACGGCACAAGAAGTGAATCTGTGAGAATAACTAAGGAAAGAAAATCTGAGTTGTTTAGAAAAAAAAATCTGTTGATCCAGAACTGAAGGATTTCATAAAATAGCCATTATCTGCAGATCAAAAAAACAGTACAAAGTGGAACCTGAAGTCAAAGAGATCTATCAAAGTCACCCATATGAGAATTGGGTGGCTATATAAATTTGTTTTAATAAATAATTCAATGAATTATTAGAGAGCCTTTCCAAAAAGGGTATCTTTTATTTTTATGTACAGTGGGAACAAATTCCTTGTGTGTCTAATCACACTTGGCTAATAAAGAATTCATTCATTCAAAAAGGAAAGAACTTTAGGGGACATTCTCATAGGACACAAGTTACAGTTCTTGGACAATTAAGGGGGATTAGTGCCCTTTCCTCTCCAGGTATGTTCCACAGATCCATTGTTCATCCTTTTTTTTTAAAGATCTTTGTTTTAAAGTCTTGGCATTGGATCGGTGATAGAATTGAACTCTATTATTCCAATCAGCAGGTCTTTGCACTGAGTCTGAGACATTGGTCCCAGACTTTTCTGTGTCAAGTGACTGACAACCAATTGGTACTTTAGCTAAAGTCTAGCAATGTCTAGAGAGCCCATTGTGTCTATTGGTTAAGGCACCAAGCTCAAAAGCAAGGGGCCAATGAGTTAAAGTCTTGCCTTAGCCAGGAATGCCAGTTGGATGACTTTGAGCCAATCACTCTCTCTTTCAGTCCAGCTCACCTCACAGGGTTCTTGTTATGGGGAAAATAGGAGGAATAAAGTATCTTGAATATGTTTGCCATCTTGAGTTACAGTAGTTTTGAGGCTAAGGAATCCATAACTTTATGGACTCCCCATACTTTTTTGCTGACATGCATTGATCTCAATCCATGACTTGATAGAAAGATCCCTTGTCCCACTTATCACTGATATGCCAAGTTGGCAGATCATACATTTAGATTCGGAAGGGTACAGATCTATTTCTGAATTATTTTTGATTTGCCTTTATATTAACTTGAGATATTACCAGAGGCATCGAAAGGCTTCATTGACATCATCAAAATAATGAAAAGTCCTGTCCCTTTTATAAGGACATGTGATGCCTTCTACAAAAAGGATAAGTTTTCATCCCATTAAGTGTCATTTTCCTCCTGCAAGTCCCTCTGGATATTCTGTTATGGTAATGTTAGGATTCATACCTTGGCTTGATGGTAAATTCCAGATCTCCAGATACTTAACCCTTGTTCAGTTTTGTGCTAGAGGAAACATTGCACCATAGTTGATAGCCCTGTTTGGTCTAAAGAAAACAGAGGTATACGCCTCTTTGAACCTGGGATTAAACTCTTAAGCTTTTACTTTGTAACCTTGCAACTAAATTGTTGATGGCCTTGGATGGTGGCTGAAATATGTTTGCATAATGGTTCTCTAGTTTATGAAACATTGGTTTTCTCTCTTGCCATTCATTCTTACCAAGTGAATGAACAGGTACAATGTTCGGATTTCTTCTCTCTATAATCTTGCAAAAAGCTTTCATCGCACTATCTTTAAATTCTTCTGGAAATGTATATTGCAAGACACCCTACTATGTTAGTTATTTATAAATCAAGTAGCATCATGCAGGTTATTGAGAAGCACTTTAAGAAATTAAGTACCTTGTTGGAAAATGCGTAAATAAATCAAACTGAAGCACCAAATGATTTGCAGAGTTGAAGGCTAAACAGAAGAAAAGAAAATAATGTTTGATACAATATTTAATGCATTTGACTGCATTTTTAAAAGTTCTAAGTTAATTAACAGGAAATATAACTGGCTTTGTAAGAAAGTTCTCATAATTATACTTTTTTTTCCTGCATTATGAACTAATGGCAAAGCTAATATGTGCTCCCCAAAATTATATCAAAATATATTTTTTTTAAAAAAAAAAATATTTTAATGAGGAGTACAAGTAGTGGTATGGGACATATTACCTATTTTTCCTTCAGGAAAGGAGGATTTTTTTAAGTGCTTTAAAAAATTGCTTCAATTTGGAGCTTTTACACCATTATTAGTGGAAAACAGTATCACTGCTTTTGGCCCTATTGAAGCAGGATACACACTCAAATTTTAATCTAAGTCCTAAAATCATTTTAACAGATAAAAATCACTTTCCAATTGAGCATAAGTCTTGGTGACTGTATAGTTCTTAATATTGTTTCCTTAATGTTATATGTTGACTTTTTTCTGGAATGACTTTTTGCATTTAGAATCTAGTTTAAATCACACAAAAAGAGAACATTGCCCAGAGCTTTCCCCAATTCATTGAGAAAAATAATAAAATCATAAACATTAAATCCTTCCATCACACTGGAAGGTTCGGTCCATTTTGCATCATTCTTTCACTTGTTGCAGGTCTCAGCTCATTCTACCAAATGAGTTCTTTTCATTTTCTTGGACTATTGATCCACCCCTCCATTATGGAAGACTTTGAAGATTTTAGATTCGGAAATGCAAGGGGGGCGGGGGAAGCAGAAAGCAAATATTTCAGGGTCACTACAAAATGATACATGTATAAATGCACATGGATGTTGTAAATGGTCTCTATAGAATAAGGAAAACTCAAACGCGAATTTTATTTACTCTCCTCCCTCCAAAAAAAAAAAAAAAAAAAACCCTTTAATAGCTCTGTCAGTTAAATATAATGGAATTTGTAGCATGTTTTCTATCCTCTGTCTTTCTCCACACCTTTCCAAATATTGCTAAAATACATTGCCTCTGGGAACAATTATTAAGTGACACTAATATTGACATTGTGCTTCACCTTGACTGGATAAAAGAGAATCTTTGATGTCAAAAGGGGCTTTCAGATGTGTTTTACACCTTTATCTAACCACTTCACACGCATTTGATAGATGAGAAACTGTCAGAAAGTTGCCACAACCATTGAAGAACGATGTTCAACTAGACACTAAATTCTTCATAATTGAATATGTAGCCAAGTATATAAATTTGGCTTTGTTATTGCAGAGGTCAAAATCTTTTAACTTAAATTATGTCCTTTGTTTCAGCTTTCTTCATACCTCACTTCCCACTTGTCTTCAGAATTTCATTTGTTTCAATCCAGTATATTTTTTGACACACCTGAAAATCTTTTATAAGAAACTTTCCAGTAATGAACATTTTGGAGCTCAGTGGACTTGATGTCATAAGTGTGGGAAGAGCATAGAAATATCAGAATGAATGTGATTTCTTCATCCATATATTAAGATCTTTGCAAACAAATTTCTATAGAAGTGTTGTTCCCAAACAGCTACTGTATGTCAATATACTGTATTGCCTGGAGCTTGGTAGCCCAATGATTCAGATTAAAATGAATTATACTGCATCTTCATTAACCAAAGAAGTCAGGACTTTTTATTATTATTCCATAAGAATGTTATACCTATAATTTTATAGCAAGATTACCATCCCAATTTTACAGAAGTAGGAAGTTGGGAAAAAGTAACATTAAAATATTAGGAATTTCTTCTCTATTTAATCACAGGAATGCATATGCAAACAGCTAATGGAAAGTTTTTTTGTGTTTTCTTTTCAGTTTCCTTATGCTTCCCTGAATGTGCCATGGTCAAAATATAGAATATAAATAAAGATAAATTAATGCAATGTAAGGAATGTTAATATTGTTTAGCATTACAATCAGACCACTGTGCATTATGTGTATCATTCATGAATACATTTAAAAACAGACTTAAAAGTATAAGTCACATAGATGTTAACTGAGTAAGGACATGCTTGAACCTACATGCTGTTCATCAATTGAATCAACCAAATTTAGTTGTCTCATTAAAAGGTCAGGGGTATGAAGCAAAGCAGACTAAATGAGTATTTCTTTGATATATTTTTTTAATGGAAAAATTATATCTGCAATTCCTTTATTCAAATTCCATGATAACAGGAATGGGTACATGAAATACAGGCAGTTCTCAGCTTACAACAGTTCATTTAGTGACCATTTAAAGTTACAAAAAGCACTGAAAAAAGTGACTTATGATTGTTTTTCACACTTATGAATGTTGCAGCATCCCCATGGTCACATGATAAAAATTCAGGTGCCTGGCAAGTGACTCACATTTATGATATTGCAATGTCCCAGGGACATGTGATCACTTTTTGTAACCTTTTGACATGCAAAATCTGGGAAGCCAGATTCACTTAACAACCATGTCACTAACTTGACAACTGCAGTGATTTACAGAATAGAATAGAATAGAATAGAATAGAATAGAATAGAATAGAATAGAATAGAATAGAATAGAATACAATACTTTATTGGCCAAGTGTGATTGAATTATAAGGTACAACACTTAATGATAGTCACAGGGTAAAATAAGCAATCAAATCATACTAGGAATCAGTCAATATAAATCATAAGGATATAATTGACAAAGTTACAGTCGTACAGTCACAAGTGGGAGGGGATGGGTGATAAGGAGTGATGAGAAGATTAATAGTAATTGTTCTGTCCTGAATTTGAATACTCGAAATCCCCGCACCTTGATTGGCTAAGGCGCGGGGATTTCTGATTGGCCAGGCGAGCTGCGCTGATTGGCCCGATTGAAGTCTCCCGCGATTGGCTCGCTCCAAGAGCGGGAGACTTGAATCGCTGCCATTGGCCGCGGCCGCCGCAACGAAAAGAATAAAAGCCGCGGGCTTTTTCCTTTTCGCTGGTTCGGTTCCCCACTGTTTAATAAAGAGCTTGAATGATAGTCACCGACTCTGAGCGTCTTTTTGCGGACACGACACTGGCGACGAAGGTGGGATCCCGACCCTGAACCGAACCCCGTGTCCAACAAGAGCCAGTTTCAGCGCAAGAGATGGCGAAGATCGCACCGCCCGCCCCCTTCAACCCCGCCACCGAGGACTGGGAATCGTACGCAGACCGGTTCCGTATGTACCTGGAATGCGCCGGAATGAAGGACGCCCCGGGCCCGCTAAAACGCGCCGTCTTCCTTACTCACTGCGGACCAGAGGTCTTCCAGATGGCCAAAGCATTGGCCAAGCCGGCAGACGCAACCGCCATGGACTGGGACGTCCTCGAGCCTATACTGCGGCGCCATTACGCCCCCGAGGTCCCCATCCTGATACGGCGCAACGAGTTTTACCGCCGAAATCAGAAACCAGACGAGAAATTGAGCGACTTCGTCGCCGAGCTGCGGCGCCTAGGAGGACTCTGTGAGTTTGAAGGTCTAAACAGCCTCATAAGAGACCGATTCGTGCTCGGCCTATGGGACCCTACACTCCAGAGCCGACTTATGGCCAAGGGCGACATCAGCCTAGCAGACGCCATCACCGCAGCCGCAGCCTCAGAGGCAACCCGCTCATCTGCTGACAGCATGCGAAGATCTGACGCAAAGGGCGGAAACAACAACCCGGCAAGGTCGGCCGACCCTAGAAGCGAATCAACCGCACACTACGGAGAATTCCAGTCAGCCTCCAGCACGTCGGAAGACGAGGAGGACATACATCGCGTGCAGACGGGACGCGGCGACCAGCGGAATCGAAGAGGTCATAGGTCGAGGACCAACTGTGCCGGGTGCGGCGGCGACCACCCCAGGTCAGAATGCCGATTTTTTGACTCTATTTGTAAGCATTGTGAACGACGGGGTCACATCGCTCGAGTTTGCCGCCAAAAGAAGACCCGCAGCCCGCCCAGATGGGAACAACATGACCGGAAGAAGGAAAGCCCCCCGCCCAAGACCAGAGAGCGCCAACCGGACGGTCGGTGGGACCGTAACCAGCGAGCTTCAAGAGGCGGCGACGGTCGGCGAAAAGAAGAAACACACCAGACGGTGACCATCGGCCACGCCATCTCCGACGGCGCCAGAAAGGTACACGTTGAAGTCCATATTGAAGGCCAGCCATGCAAGATGGAAGTGGACTCCGGGTCCTACCTCTCCATGATTGCATGGCGCGAGATTAAGCGGCTAGTACCCACCCTCCATAACAGGAACATTCATACCCAGAAAATCATCATAAAAGACTACCAAGGGAATCGTGTCCCGGTAGTGGGCACCAAGAGCTTCAACGTAACCTACAAGGGCCGCACCGAACAATTGCCACTCACCATCGTCGATCGCGACCGCCCAAGCCTACTGGGTTTACAATGGTTCGCCCCGCTTGACATCGCGCTGACAGGAGTCAACCACGTCGCCGACGACGGTTGGGAACAGCGGCTAGCCCAGGAGTTCCAAGAAGTTTTCGATGGAAGCTTGGGCAAGTACCAGGGGCCCCTTATTTCGTTTGACCTAGACCCAAAGGTTCCCCCCAAGCGGCTTAAACCTAGGAGGGTACCATTCGCCCTGAAGCCTAAAATTGACGAGCAGATCAACAAGCTCGTCGAACAGGGGGTGTTGCAGCCGATAGACCATGCCCGATGGGAGACCCCTATAGTGACCCCAGTAAAGCCAGACGGGTCCGTGAGAATTTGCGGGGACTATAAGGCCACCCTAAATGGCGCATTACAACAAAGCGCCTACCCAGTCCCAATCGTGCAACATCTGCTGCACTCACTGGGAGGGGGCAAGGTCTTTGCCAAGCTCGATCTCGCCCAGGCATATCAGCAGTTACCAGTAGATGAGAAAACGGCGGAAGCCCAGACCATCGTGACCCATCGGGGGGCCTTCAAGTGTAACCGACTCCAATTTGGAGTCAGCGTGGCACCAGGCATCTTTCAAAGCCTGATGGAACGTTTGCTACAGGGCATCGAGGGGGTGGTGCCCTATTTTGATGACGTATTAATAGCGGCGCCAAACGAAGCCGAATTAGAAAACTGACTCAGGTCTTAACAAAATTTAAAGTGACAGGACTTAAAGTTAAACGAGAAAAATGCCAACTATACACAAATTTTTGTGGAATTTTTGGGCTACCTTCTAGACCGGCATGGCATTCACCCTACAGTTAAAAAAGTGAAAGCCATTAAAGAAGCCCCTACCCCAAAGTCTAAAACGGAACTACAAGCGTTCTTAGGGTTGCTGAATTTTTATAATGTTTTCCTACCCCAAAAGGCTACGGCGGCGGAGCCTTTGCATAGACTCCTGGATAAGATGGCAACCTGGACTTGGGGGAGACGAGAGCAAACCGCTTTTCAAAAAACCAAAGACCTCCTCACCTCCGACGCCGTCCTGATTCAATTCAGCGAAACCTTGCCCTTAGCTGTCACTTGCGACGCATCACCTTTCGGCGTCGGCGCTGTCCTCAGCCATACCCTCCCCGACAAAAGGGAAGCACCCATCGCTTTTTTCTCCAGGACTCTGACTAAACCAGAGCGGAACTATAGCCAGCTGGACAAAGAAGCCTTGGCTATAGTTGCCGCCGTTAAGCGTTTCCACGAATACCTATATGGCCGCCCGTTCACCATTGTGACAGACCATAAGCCGTTGCTGGGAATCCTCGCCGGAAACCGAGCCACCCCGAACATTTTATCACCCCGGATGACAAGGTGGTCCGAATTCCGGAGAAGAACCACCTGGCCAGCTCAACCGACTCGGAGAAACCAAGCGGGAGCGGCGAAACCCGCAGCTCAACCGACCCGGTAGGCCCAGGCGGGAGCCACGGAGAACGAACCGGCCCGATCATCCAGCCGGTTCACACAGAGGGAGGAGCAGCCAAAAAGATGACCGCTCCAGCCGAGATACAGCTTGAAACTGAGTTGTGCAGGTCAACTAGGACTAGACGGAGCCCCGCCTACCTGCGTGACTACGCTACGTGATGGACCCTACCAAGAGGGGAGGGGTGTTCTGTCCTGAATTTGAATACTTGAAATCCCCGCGCCTTGATTGGCTAAGGCGCGGGGATTTCTGATTGGCCAGGCGAGCCGCGCTGATTGGCCCGATTGAAGTCTCCCGCGATTGGCTCGCTCCAAGAGCGGGAGACTTGAATCGCTGCCATTGGCCGCGGCCGCCGCAACGAAAAGAATAAAAGCCGCGGGCTTTTTCCTTTTCGCTGGTTCGGTTCCCCACTGTTTAATAAAGAGCTTGAATGATAGTCACCGACTCTGAGCGTCTTTTTGCGGACACGACAGTAATAGTAGTGCAGACTTTGTAAATAGTTGGACAGTGTTGAGGGAATTATTTGTTTAGTAGAGTGATGGCACTTGGGGGAAAAAACTGTCCTTGTGTCTAGTTGTTTTGGTAGATAAATAATTGAAAATATAGCAA
Source organism: Hydrophis major (assembly GCA_033807585.1). NCBI lineage: Eukaryota > Metazoa > Chordata > Lepidosauria > Squamata > Elapidae > Hydrophis > Hydrophis major. The sequence continues at coordinate 12,585,680 of CM066338.1, forward strand.
GAGGAAAAGTGGATTTAGGACCCTACACTAGAAAAGTGAATTTTTCAAGGCAATACAAGTCATTTAAAGTGATGTTACACTTGGCATAGCAAGAACAAGCACTGGCTTTACACAAAATTATCATTAACTTTTATCTACCCTTCAGTTATTATTTTATTCTCTTAATTGTTTGCCTTCGCCATCTGGACATGGTTATTCCTTCACCTATTGTACAAAGCTCCATTTGAGGAGTTATTGTTCAGCAGATATTGCATTCCATCTCTTAGGTGTGAATATAAGAGAGTGATGGTCAAAATTTATCCTGTATTCTTTAATATAGTTTTATAAAACATCTGTAACTCTTGGCCAATATCTAACAAGAGTGATTGAATGTTTCTTGCCAATTGTTGAAATGTTGTCTCACATACTGGCTATCCAAAAATGTATGACTGGAGTGTTGTGGCTATATAACATCCTGAGCCTTAATCACCCAATATTTTCCTTTGTAAAACTGACACTCAAAATACCAAAGTGACACAGCTAGCCAACAACTGAAAATCGAATCTACCATCCTTTTCAGAGTGATGACAGCAGAAGATAAAAAACCACTGACTCCCTTTAAAAGAGATCTATTTAGTGGCAGCAAAATAAGTTTTGAGTAGGATTGAGTGAAAGGTCACTTGACAATTGTCAACTTACATTCCAAATCGAACAGTGTGTTTTCTGAGCTAATACTGGAAATATTTACTAACTTTCTTTTAAGGGATAGCCAACCCTTTCAAAACTTCTTACCAAAACCTGCAGGGCAGCGGTTCTGTGGGCGTGGCTTGGTGGGTGTGGCATTGCTTGGTGGACATGGCAGGGGAAGGTTACTGCAAAATCCCATTCCCTCCCCATCCCACTAACCTATTTTTCAGCTCTCTTCTCCTGTGCAAGGCAACAAAAGAAGACCCAGCCGATTAGCTGGGACTTGGGAGGCAGAGAATAGATGGGGGTAGGGCCAGTCAGAGGTGGGAGTTGCCAGTTCTCTGAACTAATCAAAATTTCTGCTACCGGTTCTCCAAACTATGCAAAATTTCCACTACCGGTTCTCCAGAATTGGTCAGAACCTGCTGAATACCACCTCTGCTGCAGGGCAATAATATTATATTTTAAGTTACTATTGCATATTTCAAACTATAGATTATATTAAAATAATAACAGGCTTAAGTTCTACACAGAGATTATAAAATAAAGACTTTCTGATTCACAAACAAAACTCCACAGAGAGATAAATATGTGAAACCATGATGTCTTTAGTGCTATACTGAATATAGCTTCAATGTTTATAGAAAGCACCAAACCAACAACAGTGGTTCATAAACAGAAAACCTAGATCGCCAAAATATGCAGCACAACACTCAAACAATATTATGATTGCTTTGCTCATACTCATGCACTGACAATCCACTTGCAGTTGAAAATAGTGGTTTATATATTTATACATGTTGTTTATGTTTATATATTCAATCTGTGCTGCATGTCATATTTTTCCTCAATGTTCCTAAAATATATACGCCAGTATATTCTGCCCTGCACGTATCTGAAGTAGGACATTCTGCCTTAACTAACTGTTTTTCTTCAAAATAACTGGCTTCTGAACACCCACAGAAGTTCACTGAAAGGCTGAAAAAAAAACAAAAAAAACAGCCAAAATAAAACAACACAGCTGTTCAAATCCAGCAAATAATAATCCTGTTCTGCTTTGGCGGATCTGCGTTGATAAGAGGAAGCAATCAAATCATCCTTGAGCTGTGAATGTCTGTATTAATATAGAGACAACTCATGGAAATGACATTTCTAGTTTTGTCATCCTGTAACTCATGTTTCCTATTTTCAAATGATCAAAGTAACATGAATAGAATCCATTGGTTTTGTTTTGTTTTTTCAGCATGCAAGTAGTCCTTGACTTATGATCATAGTTGAGTCCAAAATTTTGTTGCTGACTGAGACATTTTTAAGTGAGTTTTGCCCCATTTTATGGCCTTTTTTGCCCCAGTTGTTAAGTGGATCACTGCAGTTGTGAAGTCAGTAACACATTTGTTGAGCGAATCAGGCTTCCCCATTGATTCTGCTTATCAGAAGGTTACAAAAGGTGATCACACCACCCCAGAACAATGTAACTGTCATAAATATGAGTCATTTACCAAGCACCTGAATTTTTAATCCCATGGCTATAGAGATACAATGGTCGTAAGTGTGACAAATGGTCATAAGTTACCTTTTTCAGTGCTGTTGTAATTTTGAATGGTCACTAAACTCAGTTGATTGTGTGAATGTTGTAAATTGAGCAGTAAATGTATTTGTTTCAAATTCCAGCCAGGTAAACCTTACTAACGGACAGCCTTTCCTAGATTTTTGCCTTTCCTTCCAGGTATCATCCCAACAATTTAGAATGTGGCATGCCTCAGTTGTGTTATGGAACTGCAGTGTTCACAAATCCATTTTAAATTATTCAAGCAAATCCCCATCCTTATGTTGTTTTCCCCAGCTATTAAGATGGAGCTCTAATTAGGTCCCACATGGTGAAGTCGACCAAATTATACATTTTTAGAAGTGCTTCAATCCCCTCTTCCACCATAGCCCATTAATAACAAGCCATTATGGACATAGCTAAAGTAATGTAAAATGTATAACCTAAATTATACAGAGAATGTCAGAACCATCTGAGTATTTACATTCAGTTTAAGCATGAAATGATTGTGGAGATATATACAGTAAATAGAACCGAAGTATTCCATTATTACAGAAACTACACACATACTGCATCTACATTCCATGATTGTGATCACCCATTAAAGCACAGAAACTTGTCAGTAAATCCAGGGAAACAGCTATTTATGAAGAAATCTCAAAGCTTTAGTTACCATTTATATGGCATATTAATTGTAGAGATAGGTTGAACTCAGAAAATAATTTCAGTGAACAAATAATCTCTCTTGGGTTGCAGCTGTGATAGATTTTCAATGAACTTTTCTGATTTATACTTTTTCTTCCTTTTTTTCCAATCTTCAAAATTAAAAGCAAATCAAACAACTTACCCCTCGCTGAATCCAAAACATTTGAATTAGTCTTCTAGGAATACTATAATGCTTTCCTTATAAATGTTGTAAACAGAAGGAAATGCTAAACCATGGTAAAAGAGTTTCATGTCTGAAAAAGGACAAATAATTAATAATTGTCTCTTTTTTCCATCCTCAACTTTAAGCAGCTACCTACACAATAATAATAATTATTATTTTTACTCTCTATATTTCTAAAACCCTTCTGGGTCAGAAAATAAAATCTATACTATAGTCTTGCTGATTTTACATACACAAACCATTTATATATTTTTAAAGAAAATGTTGGTTTTTGTTTATTCATTGGCTGTTGCTTTTAAATATAAACCATTGCTTAAAATAATGGTCTACTTTATAGATTGTTTTACCTTGTCCCATTTAGCCTACCCTGGTATATTGTACATACCCAATAAACCTTTCCTCCTCCTCCTCCTCCTCCTCCTCCTCTTCCACCACCACCACCTTTTTGTGGCTAGCAGAATAACAGATTTGGAAAAGACAGTGATCTTCTGGTTCAACCAGGAGACCTGATATATTTCAGACAAATGGCCATCCTATTTCTTCAAGTTTTATGCTACTCAAGATAAAGAACATATTTAATAGGTTCTATTTTTCCACAACAACAAACTCAGCCAGTTGACATTCATGCCTTAGAGAACCTAGAACTCACAGACTCCTGGTTTGTAGGCCAACATCTTCACCACAATACCAAACTGGCTTTATGTAAGATACTGATAGTAGCGAAGTTTGATTGGCAGTCTTGTATGCGTGTATCCTGCTTGCAAAATTATATTTGCTAGTGAATCATTAGCTCAGTATGAAATTCCTGTCATATTTTCAATCAAAGCAAAATAGGCCCTGTCTTTTACCATTTTGTCTGACATCTCCACTGCCAGCAAGAACTCGTGACATTTCTATCACTCATGTAAAAATATTTAAATCTGGCATTTACTGCCAGCAAAGTACAGCAATACTGGATTACAGTACATCAGAAAATACAGTTTTATTTATAATTTTATTGCAGAATGAGTATTTTTGCCTTCCTTCCCCTCCCCCAAACCTCCAATTGGTGTATATGTTATAAATTTGCTCCAATCTTCATTATTAAGCTTTGTAAACAAAACCATACACAGTTCACAGTGCACTCCTCCCCCCGCAAAAAAAAGCCACAAAACCTTCCTGCAAAATATCATTCCTCGCAATTTATCAATAAAGATTGCATCAAGGCAAGACAATATGCCTACAAATGGCTTTTGTGTAATATATACTTTTAATATCCAAAAGGAACAAAAAGAGCAATCAGTATTTTCAAAACAATGCCGTAATTCTTCTGCATGTGATTATCAAACTGCTTTGTCTTGCAGGATTTTACAAATGAGGGGAAAGAAAAATGCATGGAGCAAATTATTGTTTTCAATTATGTTAATGAAAAGCAAAGCTTAAAAGGGGAGAAGATATTCCTCATAATTCTCACAAGCAGTTCTGTAATGATTATGAATTACTGAAGTTACAGAATGCAGATGCTTTACCAGAAAACATCTTTAATGTAAAAGTGGGATAAAGTAATGGAATGAAAAGCTGAAAATGGAGTTCTGACAAAATGAATGAGGCCAGGGATTTGGCCCAATGATCCATCAAGACCTTGTGAAATATTCCAAATAATTACCTTTTTTTTCCTATGAAGATTTATCTGAAATTTCTTAGCAATGCGTATGATTTGATTTCCAATGGAAAACACCAAGATAATGCAGTGATTAAGTTGTGGGAACAACATTAGGTAGACTGGGTTGAACTTTAGTGTCATCAATTGAAGTTCATTGAATAATCCTTATGGGATTGTTGCTAGAGGTATAGAAAGAAGACAGAACTCCATGTAAAGCATTTAAAGAAGAGGCATGATGTATATAAAACAAATATATTCAATGAGAAATGTATTTTCAAAATTAGCATTAGGCAGCTGAATATTTGAGAATAACCTGGTAAATAATTATACTGGATTCACATGACATGTTTTTGGAACTAAAAGAGTCCTGGAATTTATTTGATGTGTTCAATAAAGCTGCTCATAGTCTTTCCATTTCAAAAAGTTCTAGAATGGGTTCACCCAAACTTTTTTTTTTTTATTGCAACATTTGTAATTTGAGATGGGAGAAGATTTGTTTCACTGCTGCAAGTGATAAATAAATCACTTTATGTGATTTATGTGGTGGGGCATTAGAATCCATCCTCTTCTATTTCAAATGTCCTGAGCTCTTCCAGTTCCATATTCTGTCCAACCCTGGTTGGATATAGCACAGAAGAAGAAAAAAGTTTGATGCTACAATAATCAAATGGTTTTACACATGCTATCTATTTTCTTAGACCGAAAGACTGCTGAATTTTTTTCTCCATTGCTCCCATCTTCCAATTTATTATCCTTTTTATTTTATTTTATTTATTCTTTTATTTTTGTGATTGAGTTCTCCAGAGCTCTAAAGACACCCTATTATTGTCTAATTAAATTCTGGCAGTTCACTATATGGGGAAAGAATTGTGGAGAATTCAATCTTGAAAGAAATAAGATCTGTTCAGAAATTCTTGTAAAAAGAAATGATAAGCTGCAAAAGCTATGAATGGCTTTACTGAAAAGATTGTTCTTATGAACTTTAAACCCTATTTCTGAAGGGTAAGGTTATTGTGCTATTGTGAAGAAGAACAGGCTGAATGATACCAGAGATAATTTTGCAACCACACAACTCTAATTACTTATTTTTACATGCAGAACACTTTTACACTTATTTCTTTATATGATTTGTATTCAAATTTATTTTAATCTTTTCTCTGCTTTTTTTTTAAATCCTTAGTTTGTCCCTATCTTTCTAGAAGTCTTTCTAATCAAATAATTAGATTGGAATGTGTGTGTGTGTGTATGTGTGTGTGTGTTTGTATGCATGCATGCATTTGTGTGTGTTCCCTGAGCATTAAGAATTCTCCAAGGAAACCATAAAATGTTCCATTTGATTATCTTTACAAATCTTATTTGATTGCTTTAATAATAGATTCCCCCGATGCTATTGCTTCAGATATTTCCTGGCAGGTATAAAAGCAAACTGCAATGCCTACAACAGTACAACATCTGTGCATATATGTGGGTGTGCATGCATATGCATATATGCAAATCTCCATGTTCATGAGTTTTCTTTCATCTTACTAGTAGAAATATATCTTTCAATTCATGGCTGTGTCCTAGATGGAGCTATTATGTATGGCTGCAATTATAACACTCACGCTGTGAGATTTATATTATGAAATGGTTTTGATATAGTTAAGAGGTGCCTGGTTATCCTCTGAAGACAATAATAATGAGGAACAAAAAGCAATTTCAAGCAGACTGATTCTATAGCTTAACTTCGTCGGCTGCAAAGTTGGTGACTTTTCAGTCTCAACTGCAGTGGGGGTTTTTCCACCTTCCAATACTCCTTGGTAGAAGAAAGGGAGTCGATCCATGCAAGCAAAAAGGAAAAAATTGCCAGTCCAAGAAATAAACAGCTCCTCTCCCTACCCCAGCCCATCACCTAAACCTTTGGAGGAACTGATTCAGGTATTTCTTTCATCTCCTTTTTTGTTGTTGTTTCTTTGTGTAGAAAGAATGGATAAAGGAAAAGATTCCAATTTTGGATAGATTTCCAAATCCAGATAAACGCCAGATAGTGCGTCCATCTGATTTTCATGAATGAATGAATGAATGAATGAATGCCAACACTATTAAGTGTCTTGCTGTTCCCTCCTCCTTGGATATTTCTTCCCTTCCTAACTCCTGAACCGATTCAATAGCCGTAGGATTCCTGATCATTTCCCATCATGCCAGAAGCCTCCACCTTGCTTAAGCTTCTGTCAAGATTAGCCAGGTTGCTGGTGCTCTCAAATGATGAGACCTTTGAATTGGAGTTGGGTGCAATTCAAATGTCCCTTCAATTGCCCCACAGTTTTCTGGACAAGAAATGGAAGATGTGATTTCTAAGATTCTCCCAAAGTATGTAAATATTTAAAACAACTTCTGAGAGGTCTCCTCCTTTAAGAATGACCATAGGAGAACAAATAAAAGCAAAGGATTCCCATCTGATCTCTTCTATTAATACATAATGATACTGTTAAGTCCTGAGCATGGGCGCAAGGAACGGAGACGAAACATCGAACGGTGACTTCAACTCTTTATTGTGAAATAAGAACAGAGCGAATACTTGGGCAGCAGCAGCTCTTTTATAGAGCTGGCTGCTGTCAAAACAACCAATGATTTGAGTTTACCGCTTTCACAAGCGTCCAATCAGAGGGGCCCGTTAACAGCCGATCAGACTGGCCAGAAACGACCAATCACGACTCGCTATTCGCAGGCCAATGAGGAGTGCAGGATTATGAGCCTGCTGCAAAGTAAAGCTATTTAGGGTTGTTACTGCTGCGTTGGCTTAATCCATAACAGATACCATAGAAACCAGGAAAGCTGCAGTCCAGTGGATTGACTTTTTTTCACCCTTTGAAAAAGTTTAGCTTCTCTTGGATGAGAAGTGAAATATTTTGAAAGGAAACCTCCCCCTCCCCCAAGAAAATTCAGCTGCCTTTTGGAAAAACATCTTCGAGGCAACCTGGGTGGTTGAGAAACTCCATAGACATTCTTCCTATGGTAAATGGGAAAAAATAGTGTCAAACTCTAAACATTACTTTAACCCAAACACTGAGAAGCGATAAGCTGCTTTGGAATTGCTGTGCCTATAAAATAATGCCACATCTATGCACCATTGATAAAATTCCATAAGGCAGATATAGTTGCTCCCCCTTTAAATGTGCCTGCTTAGTGCTGCATCCAACTCCCTCCTCATCTTTCACACATTTGGAAGGCCGAAGGATAAAATTTTAATAAAGAAGAATAAGCATATTTTAAAATTTCTATTTTCTGGTGCCTGGTCACTGTGTTATATCTTATTAAATATATATTGTTGCTTGTAAATCTAAGCTGTATCCATTAGAGGAACAATTGTGATTTAATGGAATGTTCATAAACATTCTAGTCTTACAGTTTATCAGTGGCAGTTTATGAGCACATAGAAATGATGCATCAAATACCCTAGAAATGTATGAGTCATTTTGTTGCCTGTTCTAAGCTTCCTATGTTGATAATACAAACAAGAATGTACAGTAGATTGGATTTGACTGTGTATTTGAGGAAGAGAGAGACTATCCATTTGTGTGCTGGGTATATGTTTGTAACTGAGGCAACACATTACTTAACTATGAATCTATGATGAAAAGCAAGAAAAAATCTACAAGGTAATAATAATACTTATTAGATATTGTAATTCTCCATTGCTTAGCATGAGAGTTACTGTGAGCTAAACAATCCAGAAACATAAAAAAAAAAAAAAAACTGTTTGCAGTTAATGCATTAAAAATATGTTGTTTGTTTATTCATCCATTCATTCATGAGATTTATATAAAGCCATCCATCTCACCAAAGGCAAGTCAGGGCAATGCACAACAAATATTATAGACAACTCATTATTCAGATAATTGAGAAAAATATAATAATTTCATCTTTATAATAGTCACACATCTTTGTGAATATTACAAACTCTTTGTCTTATACACAAAACATTGCATATATGGGTAAAGAGGCTGTTCCAACTAGAAAACACAAACTTCATTTCTGTGTTTAAATTAAGTTTTGAAACTCATGCTATGATCACTCCAATTTTGTGGAATAACCTATAAGCCACCCTGAGGTTATTAGTATTCCTTCTTAGCCGCCCTAGTGCATGTTCCATCTGTGACACTAAGAGCTCTCTTTTTCATCAACCCCTATAAAATGACTCACAATTATGGGGTAATTTTCTAAACATTTGAAATTGGAGAGAGCTCTCAAAGCATTCTCACAGGAGAAAGAGAAAAAAAGAACTCTAGGTTTGGATTAACCTGGAACATGATGAGCCAAGAGCATTTAAATATGTCAAAGGCAAATCTTTCCAAGGAGAACTATATGGCACTAAATTGTCTATTTTGCTATCAGAATATTTGAAGCGTGATAGTGTGCCCCTTCTGTAGCTGCCTGTATATCTATGCTGATCAGGGCTGAGATTGGGATGTAAGAATAATTCTATCTGCTTAGAAATTATTCAAAACCAATTTGTTAAACATCTGTTGATGCTTTCATCAATAACTCCAATTGTCCAGCTTCAGACAGAGCTGAACTTTTGTGAGCTTCAATATAAAAATGTTGATTATTTTATATTGATATATCTCACTGTGGCTTAGCCAATATTTTAAAATGCCAAAGGCTTGGGAATTGTAATAGGCTGTGAGACTAACCTTGAGGAAAAGGAAGAGGAGAGGTGAATTTAGATGAAGACAGTGGTCAAATAAGAGAGATCCGAATCCAAAGCAGAAATCTAATTTGCATCTCATGATTAACTTGCCATGTTTCTCTTTAATGAAAAGGCAATAAGGAGAGAGGTGCATTTAGATTTGGAAGGTCCCATTATTTATTTATCTTATGGCAAATGCATGGACTTATAGTGGTTCGAATGTTAATGTCCAGTCTACCCAACAATTCAAGGACAGGGTGATCTATGTTGAAAGAATCAGACTATAGGCTGGTGTAAGCTCTTGATGGACATTCAGACACAATGTGATAGATATTTTTTTGAGGAGCACCACAGTCACACTGAGGGGTAGAGACAAAACCCCACTTAAACAATGCGTCCTGGTAGACACCATGTTGAGTATGGATCGTGTTCAGAGTTGACCAATGCTGGTGAGGAAGGTCAAAACCTGGCACCTTTTTGTGTAGGTTCATCTATGTAACTGCCTGTATCTGCGTTCAGCAGCCCATTTGGCTTTCCACTGTGTATTGATGTCAAAGTTGTTAGACAGCTGTTGAGCGAGTGCAAGAAAGGGCTTCCTGGATTTAAGCCTGCCAATTGACAGATGAGGAAGATCAGTGTGTGTAGGAAGAAGTGGGTTTCTCAGAATTTTGTTGTACTCCTCTTTACTAAGGCTTCCTGCCTTTGTAGGGCTGGTAGTGCAATGTGGCTCAAGACGGAGAGCCAGCAAGTAGGAGTAGATTTTATGCAACCGCTTATGATCCTCACTGTATTATTTAGTGTAGCATTTTGTTCCTGTAACCTCATAATAAAATAGAATTAGCATTTGTAACTTTGGTTTTCTGGTCTATTCTACCTCAAAGGGCTGACATCAGTCTTACAAGACACAGTGTGATTCTCCTTTTTCTTCCTATTATGCTCAAGGAAACAAGGGAGGGATAAGTCTGGGACATTTTCTCAAATTGAATTATTTCTTTAGTCTCTGATTTCTATTATCTATTCTTGTCTTGGTTGCAACTCTTCTTGTTGTTCCTCAAGCTTATTATCACAGCCCATTACAGAAATCAACACTTAAAAAAACAAGTCTATTTCAGTTATATTGTATCCATAATAACTTTAGGGGGCCGAGTCTTTATTGTTTGATCACAGAATAACAGAATAACAATGTTGGAAGGGACCTTAGGGGTCTTGTAGACAACTCCCTGCGCAAGCAGGGAATCCTATACCATTACAGACAAATAGTTTTCCAATCTTTTCTTGAAAACCTCTGGTATTGGAGCATCTACAATTTCTGGATCGATTTGGTTAGGTAGGACATGATGTTAAAGCTGGAAGTGAAATGTTTGCCATTGTTAGGATAGACGAGGGAAGAAAAGTATACTTGGAAAAAAAGAAGGGGAAGGCAAAAGGGATGGATAGGAGATAGATGATAGATAGATAGATAGATAGATAGATAGATAGATAGATAGATAGATAGATAGACAGACAGACTGTTGTACAATTTAGCTACAAGTTACAAGTTGTTTAGCCTCAAGCTGACTTAATGGTGGGAAGAAAACTAAACCCTGACAGCTAGTTATCTGGCTAAGATAACTTTGTACAAGTTTTTTCAATCTTTCATGACTCTAAGGTTCCAAGTCAAAGTCAATGGCTCAAGATTCTTATAACTCAGAACAAACTAGGTTCTTTTCCACCCACATAATGTTATCTGCTTTTTCAAAGGATATCACAACATGTTTAACATTATGAACCAACTACTTGAAGGAAATAGCAATAACCGATAAAAAGGACTCCCAAATCTATGGTCAATACTAAATATCAGTTTAGTGAAATTGATCTTGTTTGTGCCTTGCTTATTACTGTATGCTTAATAAGCTTAAATTTGAAGTGGCATATCTAAATCTGAATTAGTTCAATTTCAGCTCCTTAAATGACTGACAATCTTATTTCAAAGAAATTATTTGCTAGATATTCGGGTCTTTTGAGTAGGAAGCTTCATATGTACTTCAGAATAACTCCCTAAAGCAAGTCAGTAATTGAACAAAGCTTGGCAGTTTCCATTTATGTCTCTGCAGAGGAATCCTGGCATGTTAAGAACTATTTTTGAGCATTGGTATTCCAGTCTCTTAATTATTTCAAAGCTGCTTCAATACATTTTTTTTGATCTCGGAAAAATGTATTTTAGAGTGATGTTTCTCAGTTGGCCAGTTTTGCTTGGAGCAATCTCACTTCCCGTTCCTTTTCTTTTGCCCTCTGTATCCCTTGTGTATCTTGTTTTTCATTTTTTTCAGTTGTGAGTTTGACAGGGCATGCCTCTCTTTTTGACTGATGGGAGCTGCTTAGGGAGACAGTAATTGTCTGAAAAGCAGGATTAAAATGCAAGAAATAAATAGCGACTTAAGGCAAAAAAATAATAAAATAAAGAATGAAATGTCATGTTATTCACACCATATATAGGAACTGACTGGAGTGACAGTTGAAATTCATTTCAGTATGTGAAGCATACCTTGGAGCACAGCTCTAGTTCCTTACTCCACAGTTCCAATCATAGTTCAATATATGAAAGAGTGGGATGGATCAATGCTTTTCATTTAAAAAACTACAACAAAGCGGTTTAAATAAAACTCAAAAAAATATTTCAGGGCTGTATTTCCCCCATGCCATTCTATTCCAAAGGCAACAACTCTGAGAATAGAATAGAATAACTAGGATGTGGTTAAAAACATAACATCAACAACGTTGAAATGAATGTTCTTTATCAGTCATATCAGAAACTTAAGAACATTCTTGACCAAATTTGAGGATATCAAATATAACATCCACCACTCTAAAAACGTATAGTTAGCTCTGTAGGAGATAAACAGGCTGAGCCTGAGGGAGAGGTAAAAAATGTCATAAGTCATGAGTCTCTGTGAACCCACAAGATATCTAAATCCTCCCACCTTGAATGCCTCTTAATTCCCATTAATTTCCATTGACCGTTAATAGCTCAGATTTTATAGCGACCTTAAGCTTACAATAAACCTTTATAGACATTTGAACTGCTGATTTCCCCAACACTTGACAATCTCCAGCATCTGCTGTCTTGGGCTACCATTTTCTTAGAGCTGACCCTTGTTTGAATCTATGCTTTATGGTGCTCAGATAACATTCCTTGTACTCCTTTAGAAAATCCATGATTGACTGAAAACATGTTCCTCTCATCTATGACACTTGTGATGAAGGGATAGGCTAAATCCATATATTTTATTTTAATGATTCCTTTAAACATTTCTCCTGAGTGGGGGGGGGGGAATTAAAACCCAAGTGAAAGTCCAGGATTGACTAGATTGATACATATAATAACTCCTTCCTATTCCGATGTCCTTCACAAGTTTGCACTGCAATTCCCGTTAGCTATCCTCATTGTCCATGACATTTCAATAATAACAGTAACAGTAACAGTAACAACAACAACAACAACAACAATAATAATAATAATAATAATAATAATAATAATAATAATAATAAATATTGGGGAAAAGCTTGCTCCACTGTTTTATCTTGCTTCCTCAGATCTCTGCTCCACATATTATTAAATATGTATTGGATATATCTGCCCTCATTCCTGTTTATGACCTGAAACATTAATTCTAAATTGCCCTAAAGGGCCAGCATACCAGCAGAAAGAAAAATACAGACAAGTAGACAGAATGCCTTAGTACTTTCTTCCTGGAATATAACAGGCCTATCAAGGAAAGTCCACAGGTAATGTAGATCAGGGGTCTCCAGCTTTGGCAACTTTAAGCCTGGAGGACTTCAACTTCCAGAATTCCCAGAACTTCTGGGAGTTGAAATTTCCAGACTTAAAATTGCCAAGGTTGGAGACTTTTAATGTAGACGTCCCATTTTAATCACTGGAGACATGAATTCTTTATCTCAAGAGTAATCTTTATAACAGCAGTTACCATGGCAGTCTTGAGAGTTCATACGAACAAATTATTGTTTAATTTTATTTCTGAAAAAGAGCGATGATAGCCTTCCTTTCTTATTACAGATGTCATTAGTGTGTCTTAGTTGTAGATGATATCTCCAATAAAATGCCTCGTTTCTTGCCACCCTGTTACTGTAAGCTCTGCTGTTATGAATCATGCTAAGCTTTGCAGCACTAAGTTCCTTCTTTTTGCCTTTGAGTTGCACTGAAACATGAAGATATCTTACCCTTGTTCTAATGTATAATCAGTATTAACATTTGTTTGTCAATGATTAATTCTTGTTTCCCTCAGGGACAGGAAGCCAAGTGTTTTTCTATGCTAATACAGTCTTCACTTAGTCTACGCACCACTTCCTAATTCTAAGCCAACTGTAAATATTATGGGATATTACTACATTAATTTCCACTTTTGCCATTATTCAAGGAATGAAATAAGTTGCTGCCGCATATTTATTTGCTGTTGCTGCATCTTCTATGATCAATCTTTCATCCTTCTTCCTTCTCACTTTTTTTTAAGAGGGACAATGGTATTCTGGCTTTTGGGTTGAAAAATGATTCCTTATTATCAAAAGCCAAATATATATGAGCATGTGTGTTATTTAAAACCAAATGGATATTTTGCTTCCCCTTGCTTTGCAGGCCAATAGTGCCATTTGCACAATTACAAATGGCATGAACATTGATAAAGAGACACCATTAATGGGTTTTTAGAGATGTAAATCACTTTTGAAAGATAGTGGAGTCACAAAATAGGTCTTCCCAGGAGCAGAGCTGAAGTGACAGCCTCAGGCTGCTGATTTGGGGGTTTTATGAAAAGAGCAGAATGATCAGTAGTGGGATTCAATTTTTTTTTACTAACAGTTATGTGGGTGTGGCTTGGTGGATGTGGCAGGGGAAGGATACTGCAAAATCCCCATTCCTTCCTCACTCCACCAACCTGCTTTGCAGCTCCGTTCTCCTGTGCAGGGCAACCAAAGAAGACCCAACAGATCAGCTGGGGCTCAATGGGAGGCAGAGAATAGATGGGTTGGTGGAGCCAGTCAGAAGTGACATTTGCTGGTCCTCAAAATTTCCACTATCGGTTCTCCAGAACTGGTTAGAACCTGTTGAATACCACCTCTGAGAATGCTAGACAGAAAGATCCGGCCTATGGACATATTCAATCAGAAAGTTCCTTGGGCAATGTTTATTCCCCTGAAGCTTATACAGAAAAAAAACCCCACAATATATATTCTATATTAATTAATGTGATAGTTGGGTGTGGATGTTGAAGCATCTGGTGTGCCTAATGTTCTGCTGGCCTCTGCCTGGCAGGATGAAAAATGGACCTCTTCATGCTCTTCTCCCCTTACTCCAGTGCACAAAGACTCTTTTCGCTAATAGAAATCAGTTTAGAGATTCATCTGAATTGCCTTCAAAATGTCCTTGAAATCTTTGTATCAATCTATTAACCTTCCCCTCCAGCCATAATCTGTACTGTTTCTATGTCATCTCTCTTTCTCTTATCTCCAATTTTTTTCTCTCTCTCTCTCTTTCTTTCTCACAAATCAACACTTTCAAGTGGATGGGCAGAAAATTTTGAAGATGTACTTCTGGAAAAGCTATTTCATTCCACGACAATTTCATGATGTGTAATTTATTCATGCAGGTTCTAGTCACTGAAGAGGGGACATTAATAAGATCTGTACTTATATCTGTCTTGAACTTCATGGATTTTGATGGCTAAAAATTTCTATAATTACTGCTTTCCCAATCACTTTCACTTTCCTCTTCTTCATAGACACTTTTCTTTACAGGTCTGGAATTTGGGAATGTCTCCTTTCTAGCACTAGTGAATAATATTGGATACTGGTCAGTAGTTCATTAGCTAATCTGGATATTAATGATGAACCATGTTCAACAGTTATTCATATGTAAGACTACTACATCTTGCTTACAACCCTCTAAATGACTATTAGATGATAGCACAGAGAACATTCTCTGTTGTGGCCTTGGACTGTAACAGAGTTCATTCAAGGTTGAAAAACTTATTTAAGTGAATGAGATCATGTGAATAAATGCTCTTTAGGTGTCTTGGAAACTTAGTTTAGTATAGGGTAATTTAAATAATATGTAAATAATGTCCAAAAGATAGATGAGAAAAACATAATTAGCTGCTCCTTCTGTTCAGGGTTTAACAACTCAATCAACAATATTTGTCCAAATGGTATTTCAAGAGAGACTAGATAATCATATAAGGAAGTCCAAAACTCTTGTTTTCTGTGTGGGCTTTTTATCTTTTCAGTGGTAGTTTATTAATGAAGGAGTAGATTGCTTTTTGCAGTCAGGAACTGTACATTGGTTACACCAAGGTACATTCC
The DNA here is from genome assembly GCA_033807585.1 of Hydrophis major. Taxonomy (NCBI): domain Eukaryota; kingdom Metazoa; phylum Chordata; class Lepidosauria; order Squamata; family Elapidae; genus Hydrophis; species Hydrophis major. The sequence goes on from CM066338.1 coordinate 12,601,443, forward strand.
TTGTTTCTACCAGCAAGAATCCTTAACAGATGGGATCCTAAACACACTCCTCCTGTAGGATCGATGAGTTGAGTAAAAACAGCCAGGGATTTATTGGTATTTAAACCCTGCTTATATTAAAAGAGAAGGGATATGGTGGCTCAGTAGCTAAGACACTGAGCTTGTTGATCAGAAATGTTGGCAGTTCAGTGGTTCAGATCCCTAGTGCCAAGTAATGGGGTGAGCTCCTGTTACTTGTCCCAGCTTCTTCCAACCTAGCAGTTAGAAAGCACAAAAAAATGCAAATAGAAAAATAGGGACCACTTTGGTGGGAAGGTAACAGCACTCTGTGTGCCTTTGGTGTTTAGTCATGCCACCCACATGATCACATCTTCGGCTTTGTAATGGAGATGAGCACACCCCCAGAGCCGGAAATGACTAACATGACTAGTATGTGTGAGGGAAACCTATTTTACCTATATTATATTACCTATGTTATTTACCTATATTAAAAGCTATTTCCAGACTTCAAATTTGGTTTATTACTAGTATTTGATAGACAACATTGATTCTGATGATAGCATTGTTAAAAACCATCATGAAAAGCTGAACTTTTCCTATCAGAATAGGAAAACATCTTGAATAGCAAGGCTAAAAATTGCAGAATGGAGTGCGAGAAGGAACAATTAGCCTTTTATCCTTAGGGGCATTGGGTGTTGATATCCCATCTTTACCATTGACATAGGTTTTAAGTAAGCATCAGTATCTATTCAGTTTTTGAATTAAGCACAGAGGGAACAAGAGAAGTTGCTTTTGGATCTTTTGCCTTAGGCAGCAAAATGTTTAGGCCAGCCCTAATGAAAACACTCTTTTCAATTTAGTGTTGAACTTTAGTATCTTTTAGCCCTATCAGAAGTTAACAAATGAGTTCTTCTTAAAAGAACAGAGGAAAAATGATTGCTTTATACAGCTTAATACCCTTTTGCTCAATAGTCATTGATGGTATCTCTCAAATGCACCTGCCACTTGTTCATCAATCTTTATGGAAGAAGCTATTGAGATAGTTCTCACTCTAGCTACCTAGGGTTTACAGTCTTTGCATTGTCAACATTGACAATGCAAAGACATTATAACATTTATATTGATCATACTTTATACAGTTTATCTACATAAATAAAACATTCATCAACATAACATACAAAAATCTATACTTTGTATATATCATACAGGGCTCATACCTTCATTCAAAGAATGTCACTGTGGATTTTTGTTTGATTGTTGCTAAATGTATGGAGGTTTCCTCCACTTTGATTTAAAGGATTTTGAAAAAAAGCTTCCTTCTTGTCCTCCAGCTAAGCCTGTCAAACATTTCTTTTCACTGTGATGATTAAACAGAAACAACTAGTTTAGTTTCCTGCTAATACCTGGGAATAGAAGATTGCTCAATACAAAAGAAAGCATGGAAAGATATGACTTGTGACACCGAAGGAAAATCTGTGCCCAGACAAATGAAATCTCTCAACCAGGTTCTTGAAGGATGCCACTGTTCATATCAAGACTTGGATGAGCTGGTTTGATGCACATAATTTTTTCTTCCAGTTTCTTTCCTCTTTGTTCCCCACCTCTTCTATGCTAAAGTCCATCCATATCTTTCTCTTGCAGTAGGGGTATACCTGTATGGCATTTTAATCTAATATGCAAGATTTTTCCTACTGCCTATTGCATTATTATTGCCAAAATTAATGGTGGCTTCTTGCTAATGACTATGTTCAAGCTTGTATTTACTATTTTAATGAGATAGAAAACAATAGCATGTTGGAATCTGAAAAAGCTATAGAAGTTGTTCTGGTATATCTGAAACACAAGACTGAGAGAACAAAAAAGTGAGTGAAAGGGAATAATTTGTCTGAGTGTCATTAAATAATCAGTTCTGCCTATAAAATTCCAATACAGCTGCAAGATATCATTTGCCAGATTCAAAACTTAGTTATTATGACTAGCTTTCTGCATATCTTATCACAAAGCAGTGAATGGGTATAAAAGGTCTAATTTAGGTGGAATAGACAATAGGACTGGATAGAACTGCTTCTTGGAGCACAAGACCTCTGCATGTCTATTTGTATGCAGGTCTTCTCAGTACTGGATTAAAAGTGGGAAATAAATCTTTTGCAGTGTAGAAGAGAAAGGGGGATTTTAAAAAGAGACAATGCCAGCTTCATTTTATTTGCCAATTTCAAACTTTTATTATTGTTTAAAATATAAAATATAAAAAGAAACATTTGTCATATTGTGCCAGGCTGTTTGGCAACAGTTTAAAAGTGAAAGTGAGACTTTACAAATGCAATTCTCACAAAGCCTCCTTAGCAAGATTCACTGGAAACAAAGAGGTAGAAGAACACCAACAACTAATCTGTTCCCCATTTAAATTAACATAACCTGTTTAATATTAGGCAGATACTTTGTGATTGTTCCTCCTTCTCTTCCTTCCTTCCTTCCTTCCTTCCTTTCCTTCCTTCCTTCCTTCCTTTTTTCCTTACTTCCTCTCTCCCTCCCTCTCTCCCTCCCTCCCTCCCTTCTAGCATATTTTTCATTGGTAACAGAAAAGCTTAAATCTGGCTGTTTACACATCAATTTCCTGATTTTGATCCGTTTGGGAACAAACTTTCACATATCTAATTGTTGTTTTCTGTAATTTACTCTGTCTACCTTAGTAAGTGGGGGTTTGGAAAGGGACTACATGACAGCACAGATTCTGACATTTTCTCTTAAAGGAATTGTATAATAAATAATTCCAAAGGGATAATATTGGGAAGAAAAAACAATGGCTTTTCCTGTCAGCCCTTCAAGATACATCAGACTTGGAAGCAGAATTATGAATACAAATACTAAGGTTCCACTCAGATAATATTGCAAATCGGAATGTGCTCCCCTACTCTCTCCCTTTATCCTCATGAGGACTAGGGAGGGTAATATCTGAAATTCATTTTCAAATTATATTTCTGCCTGAGACTTAGATTTCTTTTATCTGCCTATCACATTGGCTGTAGCTCTTTCTCCTGTTCCTCAAGATCGTTCCTACTGCCTATTGCATTTCCTATACATTTTTCATTTGCAGTTGATGCCTTAACTTGATTCTGGAGTCAGAATAAACATTTGTTTTCTACAATTAGGATACAACTAATTAAATTGAATTGACAATAGGCAAAATGAAAATGTTTCAAAAATTTCATTTTCAGACTTGCAAGATTGATGTAATCCTTCCCAGGTGGATGAGGCAGAAAACATAACCAGATAATCTAATTCTACTCTGTTATAAAATTACATGAATAGATTCTTGCCAGTCTGCTGCTATCACTGTTACAGCCTGAGAATTTAGGGATTGTCCCTTCTGAGCCTCTTGCTCTAACCACCATGCAGCTATGAGCTGTGCCATCTCTTATCTGACCATTCCTTAGGCAGTATCCTCTCTCCAAGGTCTTTTTCATGTACCATTTATGTGATAACTATATTTTGGGCACTGTGATCAGAATTCTGAAGGCATGCAAGCATCAGAGGCAGAACAAGTATCCAGCTTTATAGGAGAAAAATAAGCATCTGTATACATCATGTTTAAAATTAGTCAAGGAACATTAGTCTTGGTCCAACAGTCTTATACAACCATCTGTTCCTTGGCCTGAATGTAACATATGAGTAGGGCTTAAACAATGTTAAAATGTTTCTGAGTTCCATTACAGAACAAAATTGACATTTAAGCTGAGTCATTTATACATACATTTATATGGCCTGCACTCAACTTCTGGCAGAAAAATCTTTGTTTTAAGTTAAGCATGTGATTTCAGCAATAGAAGCAATAATATCCTAGTGGAAAATAAGGTCATTTGCAGATTATATGACAGTGACATAATGGATTTGACTTGTAATCACTTTAAATTTGATACTAATATGTCAATTTCTCCCTTCTCCCTTGTTTACATGCCCATGGAAGCATTAAAACACTACAAAACCTAGCCAAATACCTAGCAAAGCAGCTACAGCCCCATGCTGAAGCAGCAGCTTCACATGTACAAAACTCATAACACCTCTTGGAAATGATCAAAGATCTACACGTGGAACAAGAAGAATTGTTTGTAAGTTTCAACGTGGTTTCACTATTCACTGAAGTCCCGTTAAAAGAAACTCTCAAAATCATCAAAAATAAATACAAACCATCCAAACACCTCATGGAAGTAACAGAACACTGCTTAACGAACACATATTCCATATGCAAAGGACAAAGATACAAGCAAATTGGAGGAGCCCCTATGGGATCATCACTGTCACCCGTAGTTGCAAACCTGTTCATGGAAGAATTTGAATCTAGAGCCCCAGCCAATGCCACCCACAAACCCAAACTATGGTTAAGATACATCAATGACACATTTGTTATTTGGCCCCATGGAAAAAAAAAACCTAAACAATTTTCTAACACACCTAAAGAGCACACACCTCAAAATCAAATTCACCATGGAAACGGAAACAAACAAACAACTACCATTCCTAGATGTACTAATCTACAAAAAAAAAACAAAAACAGATGGCACAATAGGATACACCATATACCAGAACAAAACACACACCAACCACTACCTCAACACCCAATCCCACCACCATCCAGCACAGATAAACTCCATGGCTAAAACACTAATGGCCAGAACCAAACGCCTGACAGACAAGACACACATTAAGACTGAACTATGCACCCTGACTAAAGTACTGACAGCCAACGGCTTCCACAAAAGCAAAATCACTGGCTTGATCCACAGAAACACTCTGAGACATAATGGAGACCTAGAAGATAAACAGACCTATGGAACAGCTGTCCTGCCCTACATAAGAGGTACTACAGACAAAATCAGTAAGATATTACACAGGCATCACATCAAGACTGCTTTCAAAACAGACAGAAAAATAGCAGTCCCCTGTTCATCATATTCTGCCACATACATTGGACAGACCAATAGAAGAAAAAGTACCCACCTGGATGAACACAAAAATGCAGTAAAAAAGCTGGAACACACTTCCTCATTAGTCCAACACATGAAAGCCACAGGTCATAGCATGGACTTCAATGGCACCAAAACCCTAGCCACTATAGAAAATCCCAGCCACAGAATTATCAGAGAAGCCGTAGAATTGAAAAAAGACCTGAAAGCACGAATAGAAGAGATGACTCCACAAGACTGTCAATTATTTGGAAGCCTGCACTCTCAAACAAAAAAAATCTCCACACCACAAACCAGGCAAACACCTGGGCACAAACAGACTCCCCCCGATACCTCCAGCTCAAACATACCCCAACCAGGCACCTAGATGAAATCTAGCTTCCTAATAAATGATAGCCGTCTGTTTACTCAGAGCCAAACCTCATTAAAAGCCTCCAATACAGGAAACACAATGTTTCCAGCCAATCAAGACAAAAAAAGCTACAAAACAGACAGAAGATATTAGAAACACCAATCAAGCAGAACACAGCAAACTGCAAAACCAATAAACACAGACCAAGACTCCCAACCAATCAGGATGAAGAAAAAAACATTCTGGCACAGCAGTAGGCTAGCACCAAATTTAAAACAGAAATGGCTGTGAAAGTCTGACTCACAGACGAACACAATACAGAAGCCTGATGACGGCAGATGGGATCCTGCCGAAACGTTGCTACAACTTTAAAAGCATAACTATAATGACGTGGGAAAATACCCGAACAAAGCTGAATACCATACATTAAGAGTGTGTGTGTGTGTGTGTGTGTGTGTGTGTGTGTGTGTATTCATAGATTTTCATGGGTACAGGTCTTTCCATGTTCAGGTCTTTCCCCATGAAAGGTTGAGAGCATCTTGGCAAAGTTTCGATGAGGTCCCACTCGCCATCTTCAGGCTGGTGATTTTCCCACATAGTAGTTGTAGCAACATTTCAGCAGAATCTCATCTGCCATCATCAGGCTTCTGTATAGTGTTCATCTGTGAGTCAGACTTTTACAGTGGTTTCAGATTTAAATCTGGGGCAGCCTATTGCTGTGCCAGAATGGTTTTTTCTTCCTCCTGATTGGTTGGGAGTCTTGGTCTGTGTTTATTGGTCTTGGAGTTTGCTGTGTTCTGCTTGATTGGTGTTTCTGATATCTTCTGTCTGTTTTTTTGGCTCTTTTTGTATCTTGATTGGCTGGCAGCATTGTGTTACTTTATTGGAGGCCTTTAGTGCAGCTTGGCTTCGGGTAAATGGATAGCTATCATTAGTTAGGAAGCTGGGTTTCATCTGGGAGTCTGCACTCACAAACAAACAAATCTCCACACCACAAGCCAGGCAAACACCTGGGCACTAACAGATCCCCCCTAATACCTCCAGCTCAAACACACCCCAACCAGGCACGTCCATTTACCCAAAGCCAAGCTGCACTAAAGGCCTCCAATAAAGTAACACAATGTTGCCAGCCAATCAAGATACAAAAAGAACCAAAACAACAGACAGAAGATATTAGAAGCAGAACACAGCAAACTCCAAGACCAATAAACACAGACCAAGACTCTCAACCAATCAGGATGAAGAAAAAACCATTCTGTCACAACAATAGGCTGCCCCAAATTTAAATCTGAAACCACTGTAAAAGTCTAACTCACAGATGAACACTATACAGAAGCCTGATGATGGCAGATGAGATTCTGCTAAAACGTTGCTACAACTTTAAAAGCACCACTACTATGACGTGGGAAAATACCCAAACAAAGCTGAATGCCATACATGTAAGTACTCGCGAAAACTTAAGAAAACAAATATATATATATAAAACTGAACCTTATTCTCATTCTCTCTTTCTTTCTTTTGTTCTCCCTCCCTCTGCACATTCATCTCTCTTTCCATCCAGGCAAGGGTTCATCCCTTTCCATATAGGGATTAATTGTTTTCTCTACCTAATTATTACAACTGCAAAAAACCCTGTTCTTGATTCAGTCTCATTCTTATTGAAGAATGAAGGGCATGGCTCAGTTTTAGAGTATAGACTTTGAATAGGAAGGATTTCCAGGTACAATCTGGTCAAAGTATATAATACCAGGATTCTTGAACAGATTGTTTGACATAGCACTGTTTGCTTTCTCTTCTCTTCTTTAAGCTGATGGCATGACTTTAAGCTGATGGCATGATTAATAATTGGCCTGAGAGTTCAGAAGATGGTTGTGAATTCACAAGGAAAGTGTCGTGTCCGCAAAAGAAGCCAGGAGTCGGTGACTAAGTTTCAAGCTCTTTATTTAATAGTTGTGAACCGAACCGGCGAAAAGGAAAAAGCCCGCGGCTTTTATCCTTTTCGCTGCGGCGGCCGCGGCCAATGGCAGCGATTCAAGTCTCCCGCTCTTGGAGCGAGCCAATCGCGGGAGACCTCAATCGGACCAATAAGCGCGGCTCGCCTGGCCAATCAGAAATCCCCGCGCTTTAGCCAATCAAAGCGCGGGGATTTCAAGTATTCAAATTAAGGACAGAACACCCCTCCCCTCTTGGTATAGTCCATCACGTTGCCTAGTCACGTAGGTAGGCGGGGCTCCGTCTAGTCCTACTTGACCTGCGCAACTCAGTTGCAAGCTGGATTTCGGCCGGAGCGGTCATGTTCTTGGCTGCTCCCTCTTCTGTGCGAACCGGCTGGATGATCGGGCCGGTTCCTTCTCCGTGGCTCCCACCTGGGCCTTCCGGGTTGGTTGAGCTACGGGTTTCGCCGCTCCCGCTTGGCTTCTCCGAGTCGGTAGAGTTGGCTGGGTGGTTCTTCTCCGGTGGGGACTCGCGATGGCTGCGTTCCGGTAAGTACTGCTGGTTTATTTTTTCTTGCGTTTGTTTATTCGGGTATTCCCTCCCCCCTTGGTTCGTGTTTTGGGGGTTGAGGTCTGTTGCAGTTCGTGACCTGAGCTGGTCTATGTGTCGTTTCCAGGCTCGCCCATCGGTGGTTTGGAGCCGGTACGACCGTGGACCTGTGATTTGAGTGATGACGGCTGGGATCCATAGGGGGTCCCCTGTCAGATTTTTTGCGTATACTAAGTCACCGGGGGCAAAGGCCCGGTATTTTGTACTGGAGTCTGGGGGTCGCTCCGGGTTATATGTTGGGTGTAACCTGTCGAGCGGGGACCTCAGCTTCCTACCCATCAACAACTCGGCTGGGCTTTTGTTGGACACGGGGTTCGGTTCAGGGTCGGGATCCCACCTTCGTCGCCAGTGTCGTGTCCGCAAAAGAAGCCAGGAGTCGGTGACTAAGTTTCAAGCTCTTTATTTAATAGTTGTGAACCGAACCGGCGAAAAGGAAAAAGCCCGCGGCTTTTATCCTTTTCGCTGCGGCGGCCGCGGCCAATGGCAGCGATTCAAGTCTCCCGCTCTTGGAGCGAGCCAATCGCGGGAGACCTCAATCGGACCAATAAGCGCGGCTTGCCTGGCCAATCAGAAATCCCCGCGCTTTAGCCAATCAAAGCGCGGGGATTTCAAGTATTCAAATTAAGGACAGAACAGAAAGGAAGGAAGGAAGGAAGGAAGGAAGGTAGGAAGGAAGGAAGGAAGGAAGGAAGGAAGGAAGGAAGGAAGGAAGGAAGGAAGGAAGGAAGGAAGGAAGGAGAGAGGGAGGGAGGGAAGTTTTCTATTTTCTCATATATTCTCTTCCCATTTCACACCTTGTCCTCTTCCTTTAAAAAAATGAATAGCTTTTTCCAAAAGTAGCCCTATCTCCTCCCAGAAAAGTTGGTAGACTGAACAAGGAGGATATCAAAGCTGAGAATGTCCCTTTTTGCTTGACTGCTTGAAAGCTTTCCCAGTGCATTCCTTGGCTCTTCTTAGTGGTTCATTATGACAAGATTGGTAGAATCAAGGCAGCTGTCAACTGGATTATTTTGTGATGATAATTATTCTATTTGAAAAGGCAATATTTGCTGTCCTTGTGTTTCTTTTTCCTCCTATATCATTTCTTATTCACTGAAAGCTCACTCTTTTATGGTGCAAAGGAGGTTCAGTTCTACCCCAAGAGCAAATCATTTGAAAGAAAGAGGGGTATACAAGGAATGTGAGGAATAGTAATTGATTTAGAAGCCAGCTTTAAGAAATAATAATAGCATTAACATATGGGCAGATTTTCAGGGTAGCTGCTGAATGAAAGAGACTCAGTCATTCAAGTTATGGCTCTACATAACTGAATACCATCACAATGCTGTCGTGATAGAACTGATTCAGAGCATCCCTTCCACCAAATGATACCCAAAGGAAGATATTTTTTTTTTAATTTCAGAATACATTTCTTATTTTTCAGATTCACTTCACTGCACTAATGCACAAATTTGAGAATAAAATAGTAAAATCAGCCATACGATCTTGAGCTGAGAGTGAGAACTAAAAGATGCAACAAAGTAATGCCTTAAAAATAATAATACCTATTTCAGTAGTATAGTTGGTGCTCTTATTATTGTTATTGTTATACCTAGAGTAGGGGATGTTGGAATTCTGAATGTGTATTTTTAATAGCTATAGCTGTATTTTTAAGTTATATATTTACAGATTTGAATGACAAAAGGAAGAGAATACACTGTTACTAGTTTTTTTAAAAAAAAAAAATTGTTCGGTTTATTTTTGGCATGAATTTACCGGATTTCCGACATCTGGATGGAGCTTGATACTATTAAACATTATGTGATAAAACAAAGCCAATGGATTTAAATGGATTTCATAAAAATATGAAGGTTTGATAACTTTTTCTGCAGTCATCAAATCCTGCTTCGATTCTTGCACCCACACTTAAAATAGAAAAGGACAGATGTGGTATTCAACAGGTCTGTATTCAGCAGAGCAGTTATGAAAAACTGGTAGCAAAATTTTTGAATAGTTTGGAGAACCGGCAAATCCCACCTCTGACTGGCCTTGCCCCCATCTATTCACTGCCTTCCGAGTCCCAACTGATTGGCTAGGTCTTCTTTTGTTTCCCTGCACAGCTGGAAACCAGGTTAGTGGGTTGGGGAGGGAATGGGAATTTTGCAGTAACCTCCCCCTGCCAGCCCACCAAGCCATGCCCACCAAGCCACACGACACCCATCAAACAATGCCTACAGAACCAGTAATTTTTTTGAATCCCACCACTGGAAAGGGAGATAGATGATAAATAGATAGATAGATAGATAGATAGATAGATAGATAGATAGATAGATAGATAGATAGATAGATCAACTTAAAGATCTATTTTTTGCCAATACCTCCAGTTCATTTTCTGCAGTGACACTTGAAATAGGGATTAAAACCCATTGGAATGAATTAAAAGAAGAGCAACAGTGATGTTCAGGAGACAGAAATGAAATCCTGTGAGGCATCGTGGAGGACACATGGAAAAAAGGAGATACAACCAAGTCTTTTTGTACCTCAAAGGGGGATCACATAAAAGAACACTATGATTTTTTTTGTGTATTGTCTAGTGTGCAGTTTGTAGAAGAATTATTTTTAAGTACAGGAAGACAGATTAGTATTGAATGTTGGGAAACATACCATAATAGGAATTATTTGGGGATACTTATTTTAGATTCTCGTGTTTAGAACCCAAAATAGCTTATTTAGTGTTTATCTGGACACTTTGCTGTACTTAACTTATAAACAACTTCTTCAGTCTCTATAATCCTGTAAACCAGACTCAAAATAAAATTGACAAAAAAATGAAAGATTAACAACATTCTTTAGGATAAGATCATAAATGTTGCTTTTTTACATAACATTAGAAAGGGGAGTGGAATTATTTAGATCAGCTTGGATCACTTTCTACTCCTGAAGACTATATCTTTTAAACTATGTCAGGATTTCAATTTTGCTGGATTCTTGAATATCGAATAGGATTTGTTTATCATTTGTCTAAAATAGAAAAATTAGATATTGTAGACCATTGCTGCAACATGTCACAATAAAAAGAATGAAACTCTGAAATAACTACTTTACTTGACAGTCATCCCAGTTCATTAGCACTCAAATTGTTATAGATCTGTTTGATAAGCGTCCTAAAAAGATGAGACAGGCTGTATTATTGCATTGCTTTGTAATATTCCAGCAAATAGAATTACTTAATAGAATTACTATTGAGCAGCACCACATATATCTGTTTCAATAACAGTTTGTGCATTGTCTTTTTTGTACTTTACATCTGTAACCATATTAACGATATAAAAAGTCACACAAATGTTCTTTTCTTCCACATGCAACATAGAGCAATAAATCGCACAGATCTTTAATGAGATGCAACAAATCGAGTTTTGGAAATTAATGATTTTTCGTAAGATATGAATTGTTCTATTATAAACTTCTGTTATTTTCCACTTGCATAAACAAAGTTTTTAAAAGATGTCTTTCCTGCTTTTGGACTCCATCTCTATTTATATTGAGTATGATATAATGTGATATAGCCAGGAGATTGCTAGGATTATTATCATATGACTGTCATGTCTTTGAGGCATCAGATGTTCTTTAGCAACACTAAACTGAATTTTCACTGGTCATGGTGGATGTCCAAATGACAACTTTCAGTGGGGCAAAATATCATAACCAAATGATAACTGTAAGGCCAAAAAACAAATTATCCAACTATATGAGCTGAGGTGGTGCAGTGATTAGAGTGCAGTACTGCAGACTACTTCTGCTGACTGCTGGCTGCCTGTAATTTGGCAGTTCAAATGTCACCAGGCTCAAGGTTGACTCATCCTTTTATCCTTCTGAGGTGGGTAAAATGAGTGCCCAAATTGTTGGGGGAAATAGGCTGACTCTGTAAACCACTAAGAGAGGGCTGTTATCATGCCCCTGTTGGAATCTGATTCGGAGGGGAAGGCTGAACAGCTGACAGAGAATGGGAGTGTGGCTACATTGGTTGTGGAAGAAACTGAAGAAAATTCAGTACAAAACAAGGTACATACAGTAGAAACTGTAACTAAAAATCCAAACAAACCAAGATGCAATAATTAACTTGACAGGGCAGGATAAGGAATTTCAGACTTGAAAGCATGACAAAAGGAATTTGGAAAGATGCCAGGCACACAGGCAAGACCAGATAAATTCACAATTTGCTCCCAACTGCTTGCTGTACGCAACTTCTCTTTTTAAACACTGTTCCCAGCTGCAGCTAATGAAGGGAATCAGGGCCCTTTCCTCCCCGTAAGCCACACAACTCATGTTGTTCTCTTCACCATTCCTCCTGCATGCCCTAGGATGAAGAGGGGGTGGGCCTTCCTCTGAACTCCCTCTTCCTTGTTCTATCTCTTCCCTGCTCTGCCCAACCAACTTTGCCCTTTCCCAGATTCTTTCACAGCCAACAGAGCCACACTCCCACTCCCTGCAAGCTGTTCTGCCTCCCATTTCAAATCAAATTCTGACAGGGGCATGACAGCTGTAAAGCACTGTAAAGCAGTATATAAGTCTAAGTGCTATTGTGCTATTGCTATAGTTACAGAGCGCTGAAATAGAACCTATACTGGAGATTTTGCTGACTTCCTAATTTTGACAAATGAAGCAAAATCTAGGCAATACATTTAATTAGTGAAATGACTTCCCTCCAGAAGTTTTGGAGAAAAAAATTCTGTGGAGAGATTAAGCAATTGTTTGTCTGAAATGGCATAGATTTTCCTTTCTGACCAGGGGTTGACTCCAAGGTCCCTTCTATTTTTGTTATTCTATTTATAATATTTTAGATTTCATATTTTCTATTTTTATCTCTTGTGTTTTTATTGAAATGTGATGTGATGTGTCATATGACAAACAATAATCTATTTATATTAGATCTAAGAATGAATAAATCCTGCATCTCACTTGGACTTCTTTCAGATATTGTGCATTAACAAGCCAAAAAACAAAACAAAACAAAAGTGTTATTCAAACAAGAACTATGCACCTATTCACCACCAACCAACCACCCTCAATAGACACAAATTTCTCTATATTGCTTAAACTTTCCCAAAGGCAGGGAAAAACTTTCACTTATTTTTTCTTCTTCCAGTATAGTAGGAAGTCAAGTGCTTTATATAATTACCCTGTGCTTAACTTGGTAATAATTTCTGTGCTGTTTTGCAACCTCCCTGACTTCATGGCTTGAAAGCTAGAAAAAGTGCATTTTATATACCGTATATACTCGAGTATAAGTCGAGTTTTTCAGCCCATTTTTTGTGCTGAAAAAACCGCCCTCGACTTATACTCGAGTCAGCCGCTAAGGCACCATGCCTAGCCTGTGCTGGCGTGGCTGCAACCGATCGTGCCTCCAGGGCAGCATCGCCGCCGCGGCTGTCTACCCGCTGAGGGCCTCACAGGCGACCCCAAGTGGCCTCTCCTTCCCCATTAACGGGCGCCTGGGGCCCCCGCGAGCTCCTGCGTTGCGCGCTTCCAGCTTCGCCAACAAACTGCCAGGCTCAGGCAGCCTCCTCCGCCCCCTACCCTAGCAGCGAAGAGCTGCTCCGGGGGCTCCCGCCACGGCGCAGCCAGGCACTTTGTCTCGCTGCCCCTGGAGCAGCTTTTCGCTGCTAGGGGAGGGGGCGGAGGAGGCTGCCTGAGCCTGCGGTTTGTTGGCAAAGCTGGAAGCACGCCCATTAATGGGGAAGGAGAGCCCGCACCTCTGAAAGTCTTTTCACCGTTGAGGACTGAACAGGAGAACCGCAAATGCCGCACTCCCCAAGAAAGGGTGGCCCTCTTCCTCTCGGTGGCTCCCGCCACGGCGCAGCCAGGCACTTTGTCTCGCTGCCCCCGGAGCAGCTCTTCGCTGCTAGGGGAGGGGGCGGAGGAGGCTGCCTGAGCCTGGCGGTTTCTTGGCGAAGCTGGAAGCACGTCCGTTAATGGGGAAGGAGAGCCCGCACCTCCGAAAGTCTTTTCACCATTGAGGACTGAACAGGAGAACCGCAAACGCCGCACTCCCCAGGAAAGGGTGGCCCTCTTCCTCTCGGCGGCTCCCGCCACGGCGCAGCCAGGCACTTTGTCTCGCTGCCCCCGGAGCAGCTCTTCGCTGCTAGGGGAGGGGGCGGAGGAGGCTGCCTGAGCCTGGTGGTTTCTTGGCGAAGCTGGAAGCGCGCCCGTTAATGGGGAAGGAGAGCCCGCAGCTCCGAAAGTCTTTTCACCGTTGGGGACTGAACAGGAGAACTGCAAACACCGCACTCCCCAGGAAACAAACTGCCAGGCTCAGCCAGCCTCCTCCGCCCCCCCCCCAGCAGCGAAGAGCTGCTCCGGGGGCAGCGAGACAAAGTGCCTGGCTGCGCCATGGCGGGAGCCCCCAGAGCAGCTCTTCGCTGCTGGGGGGGGAGGCTGCCTGAGCCTGGCGACCCCAAGCGGCCTCTTCTTCCCCATTAACAGGCGCCCGGGCCCCCCGCGAGCTCCTGCGTTGCGCGCTTCCAGCTTCACCAACAAACGGAGCTGCAAATCTGGTAATCGCTTGTGGAGCCTCGGCACGAACCCCCTTTCCCCACACTCCCCCCCCCGCACTCCTCTGGCAGCAGCAGGCGGAGAAAGCCCCACTTCCCCCTGGCTTTGATGGCATGCGTGAGTTGGCTTCCCACTCTTTTTTTTTTAACTCTCCTCCTCTTCCTCCTCCTCTCCTCTCCCCTTGTTGTCTGGTCTTCCCTAAGGAAACTCGAGGGCTCACACTTCCAGGTGTTTCTCCCTGTCTTTCTCCCTGTCAATGATCTTTTCTTCCCTTCCCTTCTCTCAGCCCCATCCTCCTTCACCTTTGTCACCACAATCCTGAACAGATGAAGTTTGTACTTCTCAAGAAAGGTTGGATGTTCCTTTTGAGGAGGGAACCTAGCGTGACATCTGTATGTTGACCTACTATTGAGCCATGGCATGTGTGCACATGCAATGGAGGCATGAGGGAGAGCTGTGAAAGAGATGGTGGCTCTCCAAAACAGGATGTACATGCAGCACATACACATGCTTTTTTCTTGCAAGGGAGAGAGTGACTCCTGCCTCCCACTGTCATCATCATCATCTTTTGGGTTAGTGAATCAATTAAACCTTTCATGATAGTGAGATCGTTTCCCAAATTTCCCTTAAATCAGGGAAGAAATCAGAAACAAACCTTTGGACTGAGAATAAGCCTGTTCCTATGATGCCATTTTTGTCCACTGCAGTGTGAAAAATGTGAAAAAACACACTTCTTTTTCTTCATCTTCTTGGTCCCTATTTACTGGTCTCTTTCAAAGAGGAAATTGTGAACATCAAACTTATTCTCAACTGTCCTAGTGAAAGTTTTAATTAGACAATAATTCCCTCCTACGGCATTATTATGGATTATTTGAGAAACACTTTGCCATGGAAAAATGTTAAGAATGTGAACATGTTTGATTTTAAATGTAATGCCAGTTAAGATCTAAAGTTTCCTAAGAGGACTTTCATCTGTCAGGCACTTCATCTGTCATGCACTAAAAAATTAGTTTATGGAAAGCGAAACGGTGTGCATGTGTGTGTGAAACTAACCTCATTTACATTTTAAAGCACTCTAGCCTGAATGAATATCCACTTTTGTCCATAAATATAACATACAGATGAGGAGGAGGAATCCAGTTTTGAAGGATTTTAACTCTTGTGTTTTAGCTTGGTTGCTGATTGAGCTAAGGTTTTTGTACTTTTAAAGTTATTGTTGATGCCATATTGGTTTTGTTGGCTCTCTTTTCCACTTACAGAGCTAGTTTACTGTTTTTCTTTGAAATAAATATTCAAAAACATTTAACCTACTGATGCCTCAATTAATGTAATTTTATTGGTATCTATTTTTATTTTTGAAATTTACCAGTAGCTGCTGCATTTCCCACCCTCGACTTATACTCGAGTCAATAAGTTTTCCCAGTTTTTTGTGGTAAAATTGGGTGCCTCGACTTATATTCGGGTCGACTTATACTCGAGTATATACAGTATATATATATATATATATATATATATATATATATATATATATATATATATATATATATATATATATATAAAAGCACCACGTGGGAAAATACCCGAACAAAGCTGAATGCCAGACATGTACCCGCGAAAACTTAAGAAAACAAATATATATATATATATATATATATATATATATATATATATATATATGTATATATATCTGGCATTCAGCTTTGTTCAGGTATTTTCCCACGTGGTGCTTTTAAAGTTGTAGCAACGTTTCAGCAGAATCTCATCTGCCATCATCAGGCTTCTGTATGGTGTTTGTCTGTGAGTCAGACTTTTACAGTGGTTTCAGATTTAAATTTGGGGCAGCCTATTGCTGTGTCAGAATGGTTTTTTCTTCTTCCTGATTGGTTGAGAGTCTTGGTCTGTGTTTATTGGTCTTGGAGCTGCCCCAAATTTAAATCTGAAACCACTGTAAAAGTCTGACTCACAGACAAACACCATACAGAAGCCTGATGATGGCAGATGAGATTCTGCTGAAACGTTGCTACAACTTTAAAAGCACCACGTGGGAAAATACCCGAACAAAGCTGAATGCCAGACAGACAGGTTCTCGCGGGTATTTGTATGTGGATCTTTGGTTATTCGGGTTTTCTCCCGCGTAAGATTGGAATTATCTAGGCAACGTTTCGATGAAGTCTCATTCATCATCTTCAGGCTTGGTCTTCAGCTCTGTGCTTCTCAGAGTGATGTGAGCTCGCAGCTGCTTCTTCCTTTTAACTGCTCCTGGGGGTGTGACTTGATTGGCTGGGGGCTTGGCTGTGTTCTGATTGGATGGGGGGGTGTTCTCATTGGTTGGGGGTTTGGCTGTGTTCTGATTGGTTGGGGGGTTGGCTGTGTTCTGATTGGCTGGAGGCGTGTTCTGTTCAGGTGGGGGCTTGATTGTGCTCAGGTTAGTCTTAGTTGCTGGAGGGTTTGAGCTGGTGAGCTGTGATCTTGAGAACACCCCCCCATCCAATCAGAACACAGCCAAGCCCCCAGCCAATCAAGTCACACCCCCAGGAGCAGTTAAAAGGAAGAAGCAGCTGCGAGCTCACATCATTCTGAGAAGCACAGAGCTGAAGACCAAGCCTGAAGATGATGAATGAGACTTCATCGAAACGTTGCCTAGATAATTCCAATCTTACGCGGGAGAAAACCCGAATAACCAAAGATCCATATATATATATATATATATATATATATATATATATATATATATATCTTTACCAAAGATGGGAAAATTGATGGAAAATATATTAATTTATGGAAATGCAGAATATTAGGTAATATGTTATCTGCTGCAAGGAAGGGAATACAAATAAACACCTGTCCCTAAAATTCTTCCCACTTTATGGAAATGGAAGCTGGTTATGTCAGGAGAAACATAAATGTAGGCTGAATGCAGGGGAAATGGAATACTAAAATAGTATACCATACAAAAAGCAATAGAGTCATGAATGGGTGCAGAATGACTATGGGTGGAATACAAAAACTGAATTACCAGAATAAAAGAAGTACACCAAAGTGATTTGGTCATCTAGAGCAATGTTTTTCAACTTTGGCAACTTTAAGATACACAGATTCCAATCTGCATGGTTGGCTGGAAAACTCTTGGACTTGAAGTCCACACGTCTTCAAGTGACCAAGATTGAGAAATACAATAATATATGAAAGGAGGAATAAATAGGTTTGATGGAAGGACAGGACAGACAGACAGACAGGCAGGCAGGCAGACAGAATGAATTCTTTATTGGCCAAGTGTGATTGGACACACAAGGAATTTGTCTTGGTGCATGTGCTCTCAATGTACATAAAAGAAAAGATACATTCATCAAGAATCATCAGGTACAACACTTAATGATAGTCATAAGCAATAAGCAATAAGCAATAAGCAATCAAATCATACTAGGGAACAGTCAATATAAATTGTTAGGATACAAACAACAAGGTTACAGTCATACAGTCATAAGTGAAAGGGGATGGGTGATAAGGAATGATGAGAAGATTAATAGTAATAGCTGTGCAGACTTTGTAAATAGTTGGATGGTGTTGAGGGGATTATTTGTTTAGCAGAGTGATGAGAAGGTCATAGTTAGATGAGTTTAATAAAATCCTGAAAACAAAAACTCGTATGAATGAATGAAGTTATACGGAAACAAGGATGGTTTGCAAAGAGAATGTAACCCACTGAGGCCCATTCATTATTTGGAAGGGTTATATTTCTTGTCATTTCTGGTCGTGGTTCTAAAAAGCATGAAACACGTAGAGGTAGTCCTTAATTTACAATCATTTGTTTAATGACCACTCAAAGTTACAAGGCATTGAAAAAAGTGACTTTTCACACTGATGACCATTACAGCATCCCCAAGGTCATGCAAATTTGGATGCTTGGCAACTGGTTCATATTTATGATGGTTGCAGTGTCCTGAGATCTTATGATTTTGTAAGCTTCTGACAAATAAAATCAGTGAGAAAGCCAGATTCACTTAACAACTGTGTCAAAGAAAAGTTGTAAAATGAGACAAAGCTCACTTAACAAATGCCATAGCAACATACATTTTTGGGCTCAATTGTGGTGTTAAGTCAAGGTCATAGACTCCTGATTGATGCCTTTTCTTTTCTTCCATTTTTCTACCCTTTCTTTTATATTACCCTTTTAAACATTAAAGCTGAAGGCTGAAGCTGCCTTGTTTTTATTTTTGCACAAGCCGGAGTAAAGAATAGAATATAAAATTCCTTTAAATAAGCAAACTTGTTTGTTACATGCATATCACTGTCCAAGACTTTCTGAAGGCTGGCAAAGTATTATACACTTTAAAGAAAATAGCAATTATTTTCCAGAGGTAACAATAATCAGTTAAGGTCAGTTGCCACCTTCAAATTATTACCATATATTTTATAATTTTGTTTACTGTATCCAGTAGGGAAGGGTTATAGAAATGAACCACAAAATAGTAATCCACTGTTGTGCATACCTTCAACTATTTGCAGTGAAATCAAAGGTATATGTTTTGAATATTTATTCAAGTTTACCCATGCCAAAAAATTTCAATTCACAGATAAAAATTGAATGTGTATGTTTACATTTAAACTTTCTTTTTTGAACACTAAGTCTTTCAAGGACTAAAAGTGTGTTGTTGTTTTTTTTAGATTTTCCTTCCTCGTCCTCTTAAAATTGTGGTTTAAAATAAAATATTGGGAACAATCTAACTTTTAACAAATTATATCAAGATTTGTTTGATAGAACAAAAGTTCTTAAGCAAGAGTTTATATTACTGTTATACTTCACTGGCAGTAACACTGGGACTTCAATCTGCATAACTACAGTGATTAATTAAAGGTCTTGTTCAGGATGAGTGACCATCATTATTACCTTTAAATAGGAAAGGAAAATAACCACTGCTGATTATTCCTCAATTCCCAGTCCCATTTCTTACAGACCAGCAAATGCTGATGTAGGTTGTCTAATTTCCATACAAGTAGGAAAGAAGCCACAAACAGCACAATCAGTAGACAACACACACTCACACACACACACACAAATGCACCAACACATAGACATGCAAGTGAGGTGGAGAAACAGGATTGCTTTGGAAATTAGAGTATCCTGCAGTCATAAAGAGCTGGATTAGCAATAAAATAATCTTTATTACCAGTAGAGACTCTAGACAAATGTTGAAATTGCAATTGTAGCACAGTTGTAGAATAGTTGTAGAACAGAGCTTGCATGAACAGTAGCAGAGTAGATCAGGATTTTTTTTTTTAAAAAAAAAAACTTGCATTCCATAGTAACATATAGACCACAGAATCAGGGTGGGGAGAAATATGACATACATAGGAAGAAATCATGTTAAATATTTGTAATTTAAATTGAAATCAATAATTTAGGCTTACCTTTGGGTTTAAGTGTTTTCTTTGGGCCAAATGAGCCATCCAGTTTTGGAATAAATTGAATTGTTTATTCAGATAAGATACAGCTGCAATATGCATCATCCATAGCCAATGAGGATAAAATATAGATTGGCAATCAATAAATTCTCCATCACTACTCCTCATATCTCTGGGGAAACAGTCTTCAGTTACATGTTCAAATATAAGTCCTTGTGCTGATGTGATGGATTGTTCAGTAACATCTAAGACCAAAGTATTAGTCTACATTACTTTTTAAGTGTTTAATACAAGATGCTGTTTTCTATGGTATTTTGGCTGGCTCTATTTTTTTTTAAATGACTTTTTAAAGATTTATAAATTATAAGGAGCTAATTTATAATAAGACAAACTTTTTATCTGGTGAGTCTACAGAATCTAACTGGAATTTCTCCATTTTTAATGGCATATTTTACTATTTATATCAGATATCCTTATGACATCATAGTAAGTAAAATGCTGGATGATAAAAACAAAATATTAGATTGATATTGATTTGATGCCCTCTATCAAGTTCCAAGCTCATGAATTCTCAGAAACATTGGCAGTAGTATTAAGTGGTGAAATCAGTCCTTTGATTATCTCATCCTTGTATAAATCGTTAGATGGAATGGATTTCATTTTTTTTCAGCAATGCAGAAGACATTGAAAAGCAGTTACCACTTAGAATCCTCCATCCAATTTGCATTTCTTTTTCCCCTCAAAGAAATCAGATACTGGCAAAGAATTATTATTCATTAAACAAATGCTATTTCAGGATATGAATGTAAGAAACCGCTGTTACTTCACAATACCCAATGTTTCTGGTTGCATTATTCCTACTTAGCTTCAGAATTGCTGTCCTTGGTGCTGAAGCTAGAGTAGTTTTCCAGTATCTGGAATTATATCTATCCCAAGGTAGCTTCTATCAGGTGTTTTTAAACTGCCTCTTACTGTTTTTAAACTGCCTCTTACTGTTCTTATTAACTTGATGTTTGATGGAGAAGGACACTGTATCTTTATTCCATTTCTAATCTTGTGAATCAAAGAAGAAACTCCAAGGTATTTTAGGATTGAACAGAACTGAAAGGCTCGCCTTGGGGGGGGGTGTCAATGTTTTATTAATTTAATATATCTAATTGGGGGGGGTGTCAATGTTTTATTAATTTAATATATCTAATTTAGAGACTGGCCATCTTGCTCACAGGCCAACTCTGGGGCATGTACAATTGAAAACATAAAATCATAAAACCACATAAAATGTGTTCACTCCTAGTGATTGCCTGGACTAGTCCCTAAAGTTTTCTTCGCAAAATTTCAGAAGTGGTTTGTTATTGCTCTCTTCTTCCCAGGGTTGAGAGAGAGAGATTGATTGAAGCTCACCCAGCTGGGATTGTACTTAAGGTGTGGGACTAGAAGTTATGGTTTCCCTGATTGTAGCCTGATGCCTTAACCACAACACCAAACTGACTTTCTCAATCACAACTAGTTCAGGGTTAAACTATTGCCAAGGTAAAATTCTGCCTCTTTCATAGAGCAATTTGGTGGGGTTGGAATTAAAAGGGAATGCTTAATTATGTTTTAAGGAAAGAATAAAAATCAATCCTTCTTTGGCAGGAGTTAGTGGATTGGTATCAATTTGACATATATTTATTCAGTCTTTATTCTACTTCCATGTGAATGTGAAAAATGATTAAATATGCCATGAAAATGTTCAGGTAAACAATATTAGTGATCATAATTTTATACCATTAGCATTATTGAACAAATATAATTCTAAAATATGCACTAGGGACATCATTGAGCAAAATTGAGAGACACATAAAATCTGAGATAACAATATTCCAGATGTGGGTGATTAAATTCATTAAGTTCAATTCAGATCGCTTTATTTCTCAACCTCAATCCTATGTTTATATTGTCCTGCTTCTGTAACAATTTAGTTAAAGAAAACATATATGTCATTTTCATGCATATTTTATAGACATATGCATGGGGGAGTTTAACAAGTGATGACATTCCCTGTAATATGTGATTTGTATATTAATTTCAAACATTTATGCATTATTTATCTTTTCAGGTATGCAGCTTTTGTGTGTGTGTGTATATGTATATGTATATGTATATGTATATGTATATGTATATGTATATGTATATGTATATGTATATGTATGTATGTATATATGTATATATGTATGTATGGAATGAATTGCATCTCCAAACTCAGAGACAAGAAGACATTGCTGTTGGGGTCGAGGGAGGGAATTAAGAAATTCACAAGCATTATGACCTAAATACAATATTGGATGCCTTACTTCAAGTTCATAATGTTGGTATTTCCTTGAATCATATTTCACCATTCCACCATTCCAATCAGCACAAAAATCAAAGTTTGCATCATTTGGACAAACTGATTACAAAGCTAGATACAACCGAGTTGCTAAATTAATTCACTGGTCATTATGCAAAAATATTACTTATCTTTATCTGCAAAGTCATGGGAACATAAAGTGAAAAAAATGTCAAAAATAAGAAGCTGGGACTTTCAAATACAGATGGATCATCATTTGGAACACAACATGCCAGCTATCACAGTTGTCGAAAACTGAAATGTACAATTTCTTGATATCACTGTATCAGGAGACACCAGAGTCAAAGAAAAAGAACTGGAAAAAATCATGAATATCGTGACTGGCCCATCAAAATTATAGATGAAACATTACAGTGATACCCATTGTCATCAGGGCTCTTGGTACCATTCCACAAATTTTACCAAATACATCAAGAAATTGAATCTTCCTGCAATAACACCAGCGGAACTGCAAAAAAACTGTGCTACTTGGAATATCGTACATTTTAAGAAGATACTTGGTTGTTACTTAGGATTCTGGCAGCAACCCATATTAACCATCAGCGCCAGTCAATTATATTTGTGATACATTTGAAATGTTCAGTTCACTGAGTTTCATGTTTAATGAATAAAAGATAATAAAATAATAACTGTGCCATCAAAAAGTCACCCACCAAATTTGCGGATGAATCATTGCCCAATACAGATAGGAACTCTAGCTGAAACTGAAATCCTACGTCTAAATGAAATAAAATAGAAAATACCCTCAATCAATGCGCTTGTGAATTCAACTTTATGTTGTAGTTATTAATAACATTCTGCTAAAACTATATATCCAAATAGGATCAATAAAAATATATATTCCTAAAAGAACCTCATCATCTGAACAGACTATTTAATAATGCTAAAATCAAAAATAAATCTTTTCTAAGAGGCACGGTTGAGGCAAGAAATTGTTCTTATTTCTTAAATCATGGTTAAAATTGCAATTTCAGAAGGAAAATACTGACTCCAAGAGACTTGGAGGGGAAAAAATAGTCAGGCTGGTCATCTCAAATGTTCCTTTCATTCTCTAGAAGAAATTGGAAAGTAATTGGAAGTTACGTCTGAGATGAACAAATACGACAGAAGAAGGAGAGGAAATGTCAGCATTTTATGATTCTCCTTTATTGCCTCTTGTCTCTTTGGAAAGAAGATTTCAAAGCTGTAATTCCTTTGGTAAGGCATCCCAATAGCCTGGCAGAGCCTATCTCCCAGCCTGTAAATTAGCAGGATACATTGGCACGCCATGATGAATGAATAGGAAAGAAGGGTCTTTATATCAAAGGCAACAAAGGCTGCATGTACTTGTGTAAAGGGAAGTGCTTGCAAATAGCTACTCAACAGATCATTTTGAGGAAGGCAGGATTTCCTCAATTGTCCAGGTTTTGGAGTCCTGCTTCCATCTAACTAGTGATTGTGAACAATCATAATGGCAATTTTGCCTGCAGTGACTGGGGGAAAAATAGAAGCAATTTCTCAGAAAATATGATTGAATCTAAGATGACAAGATAAGACAATACATTTTCCTGAGGACATTGATCAAGTTTAGAACTGCTAATCAAAAAATCAGCCATGGTCCTGAACTGTGTGCTTGGAAGAGGATCGTAACTTGATTGTGAGCATACTAGCACACTCATTATTTTGAGATCACATCCTTTCCTCCATTTTAGAGCACTCAGATTTGATTTCAGTATGAGACAACTGAGAAAAAGACTGAATCTCAATATAGTATAATGACAATGATATTGTAGATGCCAGGAGAGAAAACTTCATCTTCATGAAATAGAGCCACTAAGCTGAATTGCCATGCAAATCAGTCATGGTCTACTTTTCAGATAAAACAATATAAAAAGTACATTCATTTGAGGCAGCCGATTACTATCTATCTACAATATAAGTCTATAGGAAAAGTGTACTAAAATGTTAATGGCAGAGGTGCTCAATATCAAATATGAATATCTAAATATATTATATGGTAACGTTTCAGCAGAATCTCATATGCCATCATCAGGCTTCGGTATTGTGTTCGTCTGTGAGTCAGACTTTTACAGTGGTTTCAGATTTAAATTTGGGGCAGCCTATTGCTGTGCCAGAATGGTTTTTTCTTCATCCTGATTAGTTGGGAGTCTTGGTCTGTGTTTATTGGTCTTGGAGTTTGCTGTGTTCTGCTTGATTGGTGTTTCTAATATCTTCTGTCTGTTTTGTGGCTCTTTTTGTGTCTTGATTGGCTGGCAACATTGTGTTCCTATATTGGAGGTCTATCTATCTATCTATCTATCTATCTATCTATCTATCTATCTATCTATCTATCTACTATTATCTATCTATCCTTGGTCTATAATTGATTGGATATAAATCTGACTGTCTATCAGAAATAAAAAGGGGCATGTTGATCTATATGCAGACTGCAACAATTTGATCAGAAGTGATTAATAATTACGTTGACTTTTCTTAAATTAAAAGTCAGGAGAATTGTATTTTTATCTGCATTTGTTTCAATGCATTTACAGGAGAACACAATATTAAAGTAGATGTGTTTAAGCACAGCTCAGTAAGGCAGCTTGAATAATTTGCCACAGCCTTTTAGATAAATTAATCCAGGCTTATGCACAAATTCCCTGCTTTTTTTTTTTTTAAAGTTGTTGCTGTTGTATCAGCACCATCTAGAGGCATTTCTGCAGCTAAACTCCATTGCTTGGAAAAGAACTGATCAAAGGATACTCTTACAGGCAATTCATTTCAGCAATTGTGTTGTGAAGGACATGTGGCATGCTTCTTGTCATAAGCACCATATATGTAACATGCTGAAATCTGTTTACTTGTCTTCAATCACTACTACGGTACAGGGACAGCTTTTCTACTGAACAATCCTGTCAACTGAGTAATATTTGCATGTTTGAATTGCATACTCTAAAACAGGGGTGTCCAACCTTGGCAACTTTAAGACTTGTGGACTTCAACTCCCAGAATTCCTCAGCCAGCAAAGCTGGGAGTAGAAGTCCACAAGTCTTAAAGTTTCCAAGGTTGGACACCCCTGCTTTAAAAGGATGGGGAAAATGTCTTCGTGATGGAGAAATTTTATAAGTTGCATTAATAATGTTTTTAGTTTTGCCTATATTTCTGTATATGCTGTATATTTTTTCACCTCTTCAGACTGAGATGGCATCAATTAAAAAATTCTAGCCTGGATATGGGATTGGGATTGATTTGGAGAAATGGCAGAAATTGTGGTCTCAAAATTATAAAATGACAATGTCAACAGCATATAAAGAAAACTTGTATAAGATGTTTTACAGGTGGCACTTTCCCCCGACAAGAATAGCAAGAATGTTTAAGAACAAATCTGAAAAATGCTGGAAATGTCATCAGATACCCGGCTCGTATTACCATATGTGGTGGACTTGTGAGGATGCTAGAAAATATTGGACTATAATTCGCATGTGGTTGGAAAAAATGATAAAGAAACATATTGATTTGAAACCAGAGATCTTCTTATTGGGAATTTTACCTGATATATATAGTAAAGATTTGAAATACCTGATTGTAAATGTATTAACAGCGGCCAGGATTGTATTTGCTAAAAATTGGAAGAATGAGAAAATACCATTACAGGAAGAAATTATTAAGAAAATATTGGAATGTGCTGAGATGAGTAGATTGACATTTGAAATTAGAGAGCAAGAGGATAAACAATTTTATGAAATTTGGGATCTTTTTTATAAATGGCTGGATGATAAAATACGATAATAGAATATTTAGAATGCTAGATAGTAAGGAATATCTTTATTTTGCTATTATTTTGCTATTTGATATTATATTTATAAAGGATTTTTTAGGATTGATTTGATATGACTAGATGATTTGTTATAGAGTAAACTGGCTTAAAGTATTGTTAGCTCATTAAGCATGAATGATTAAAAATATAGTCAAAAACTTCTTTTTTTAGTGATATTAGGATATATAAATTTGGATTGACAATATGAGTTGTTATGTAATGTAATTGTAATTTGAGACTACAGAATGAATGCACAAAAATGATGAACCAACTGACACACTGGATGTACATATAAGAGTTGATGTTTTTATGTTTTGTTTGTCTTGTTTGTTTGTAGAAAATTAATAAAAACTTTTTTTCAAAAAAAAAAAAAAAAAATTCTAGCCTATTTCATTTAGCCTATGCAGTACTTTGCACAAATTTTGATATGGAGATATGAAATTTTATAGATCACACATGTCTCTCTCTATATATATTATAAATATGTGACATACTTACATTTTAATCTGGCATTGATCAGAACAGTATAATTAAATTACTCAGCAATAATTTTTCATAATAAATTAATAACTTATAGAACTTAAAAATAAATAAAGTAAGTAAAAAGTGTGCTGCATATAAAAAAATAAAACTCTTCTTTCAGTCTTTATTGAACTGTACTGGAATGCTGCAAAAATACTTCTGAACATCCTTAGTGTAGCCAAGATAAGCTTATTATAGCTGTAATTAAACACAATACATTCTTTCATCATTCTGTTTGAAACTTGTCATTGGCTAAGACTCAGCATTCAATTAGATTTACTGGTTTTTTTACATCTTATATTTTTGTGTGTTTTGTTTACTTTGATCCACACAATACCTCTTTCTTTATCTAGCAGCATTAACCAAACTATTTTGTTTTTTTAGCCTATCTATAATAAATCTTTCAACTGATTATTCTGGTTCTTTCTATGTACATCTTGAGACTTCTCTTCAGGTTTAATGAACTTGGCTTATTGAACCCTATTATAGATGATTTCCAACATTAATATATTGGATAAATGGGGCCAGAGGAGTGGCCTTCTAGAATACATTAATGGTGTAATTTCTATAGGAGAAGATATGATTGGGGACAGGAGTGTTATTTACTATTGAATGCAAATTATTTCAGCAAACATCTTTTTTTTTTAACAAATTTTATTAATTTTACAAAAACAATGCACAAACAATCAAGGCATAACAGCTTACAAATTCTTTTCTAAAGAAAAAATAATAATTAAAGAAGAAAACCAATAGAACATACAAAATGATTCCAAATTATAATATCAATATTTACGTTATCTATTTAACTTCATATCTTATCCCAACTTCTCCTTTTCATTCTAATTATCCAGGTTATTTCTTGCTAATTAAAATTTTATTGCCTTTTATCAACATACAAAACACAGAACATAGAAAACAAAACAAAACCTAAAACATCTTTTCTGAAGGCTGCTTGAGCCCGAGTTAAAACTCTTCACACAGACAAAATTCAAACATCATATTCACTTTATATATCCTTCCATATCTTATTACCATTTTCAATATCATTCTTTGTCTGTTCTATTTCCAGTTATCCATTCATCTTTTTTCTTTTAAAATACTTCTCCTATACACTAATTGGAGTGACGCCTTTAACTCATTTCCTAACTTAAAAGTACTTCATATAACACTTAATTTATCTTGGGATTCTGTTTAGTACATTCTAAAATTACACAATAAATTTTATACGAAAAGTCAATAACTAAAAAAAAAAAACCTTATATAACCACTATCCATATCATTTAAAAAAAAAAAAAACTAATCATATATATTAATACTCATTTATAATAAAAACACAATCTTATGTACCTTCCAGAATCCCCCCCCTTTTCCCCCCAATTAGATTCACCCATTGTCTCTAAATAAGCTTTTTTTCTTTAAATCTTGCTTCCCACCATTGAGGTTTCTCCTCCCCCCCTTTCTCTCTTGCTTATTCTTCTCCTTGCCCTTTTTACCCCTTTGTCTCTCCTCCTCCCTTTTCTTACTCCCTTTCCTTTACTTTCTAACTTGCATCCACCTTTCCTCTCATTTTTCTCTTTTTTGGTTGTTTTTTCAAACCTTAAAATCTCCTTTTTCTTATCCTCTTTCTCCTCCTCCCCAGAAAAAAACCATTGTTCATCAAAGGTGGCTTCTTGTTCCTCTTCTTCTTTGTCCCAGTCATTCTTCTGCTTAGTCAACTTTTCATAAGTACATAATGCCATTTCTAAAAATTGAAATAGAGTGCCCAAAGTATCTTTTCCATCTTGTTCTTCCTTTTTATATTTTTGATATTCAGTCTTTAGTTCATCCACAAGTGATGTCATCAGGAAAAGAGAAACTTTTTCCAAAACAACCACCCAAGTATTTTTAATCAAAAATAATTCAAAAAAAGTTCCAAAAGTTAATACTTTTTTTCCTTCTTCTACTTCTCTTTCTGGGGTTACTGTTTAATCAAAGAGGTCCAATTACCATATGTCTTTCTTTGGGATTCTAGGCAATCTCCTCCTTTTTCAGCTTCTGCTCCATTTTTTTTTCCTCTCCCTTCCCACTTACAACAACAATTTTTTTTTTTAAAATGATCAGAAATCCATACCTCCAATAAGGGTTTTCCAATTTCTTAGATTATTAAGTCCAATGTCCAAAGAGTCTTTTGTCCCCTGGCTTCAACTTTCAAAATAATTCACCTTCAGTGCCCAAATAAATTTCAAATCTTCATCTGCTGTTTCTATGGGGTGGGACAGTGAAGAAAAAAAAAATGTTTCCCTTTAACAGCTTTCTCCGCTGCTTTCCGATCTTCTTAGGGATACAATGTATCCTCCAGAAATTCAGACAGTTCAGTTCAGAGAGTTTAAAAGATGTTGATTGACCCGGCTCAGCCAGCACTTTCACTTTTCTTGCTTCCTCCAGCACAATCTTACCCGGTTGCAGGCTTCTTCGTGGCGGCCATTACTGACCGCCGCTCCACCACCTCGGGAAAAAGGGGTTTTTCCGGACAAGGAGGGGGTCTGCGACACCCCCAACTCCCTGTCTGGCTCCCCTCTCTCTTCGGCTGCCTCTACAGGGCAGCCATATCCCCCTGACCCATTTGGATCGGGGGCACCTCGGCGGCAAGCGCAGCAGGAATCGCGAACAGTCGTGAATTCCTGCTGAAGGTTGTGTTTGTAGTGCAGAATGCATACCTTCTGCTTATGTAAATGCTACATTAGTCTTCACACCGAATCTTAAGCATCAAACTTTTAAAATAGCAATAGCACACAGACTTATATACTGCTTTACAGCGCTTTATAGCCCTCTTTAAGTGGTTTACAGAGTCAGCCTCTTGCCCCCAACAATTTGGGTCCTCATTTTACCAACCTCAGAAGGATGGAAGGCTGAATCAACCTTGAGCCTGGTGAGATTTGAACTGCCAAATTTCAGGCAGCTGAGAGGGAGGAGAAGTACTGCAATCTAACCACTGTGCCACCGTGGCTCAAAATTCCAAAATTTGTTATTGTTTTGTGGGTGTTTAATAACAAAAAAAATCCAATTAAAATTCTGTTTGTAAGTTTAACAAATGAAAAACCAAGTGGAAAAGGGATGTCCTCAGAGTAGGTAAACTTGGGAGTTTTTAGTTTTATTCTTTTTAAGTTCCTGGACAGCTTAAAGTACAAATGGATATCCTTTTAGCTGATGGGAAATGTAAAAGGTTGCCATTTAGAGTAGGACTTAAAAGATATAAAAAATATCTTTAGTCTTCTCTGTATATATATTTTAAATGAACTTTATTAAATTTCAATAGGATAAAGTATCACTAAGAAAAATAAGAATTAGAAAAAGAAAAGCTCAGAAAAAGAGCAAAATTAGGGGGGAAACAGAATAAGAGTAACTTCCACATTCTGTGGTACAGACAGAAATATAACATTAACTTCTTACACTAAAATAAACAGTACAGATTATTTCTATAATCATAAATATATGTAATCATCAAATCCTCAAATTACAGCCTTTCTCTCTCCCTCTCTCTCTCTCTCTCTCTCTCTCTTTTCTTTCTTTCTTTCTATGTGTACATAAGTCTCATATCTATTGTAATACAGAAAAATAAATCCCATATTTTCTTTCAGTTTGTCTATCCACCAATTCCCCTCCCTAAAAAAGAACACTTATGTTTCAATTGTATTGGTAGTCCTCGGCTTACAACAGTTCATTTAGTGACCATTCAAACTTACAATAGAATGTTACAATGAAAAAAGTGACTTATGACCATTTTTTTCAAATCTATTAGCTTTTCAGCATCCCCACAATCATGTGATTAAAATTCAGAGGCTAGGCAACAGGTTCATACTTATGACCCGTTGCTGTTTCCCAGTGTCACATGATCACTATTTGTGACTTTCTGACAACCAAAGGCATTGGGGTAGCCAGATACACTTAACCACAGAGTATCAACTGAGGTGATTCACCTAAAAACTGTGACAAGAAATGTTCTAAAACAGGGCAAAATTCACTTTAAAAATATCTCACTTCACAACAGAACTTTTGGGATCAGTTGTGGCCATGAATCAAGGGCTACTTGTACAGCCTTTTCTACATCCGAAGATATTTATTTTACCTGTCAAATCCAAAGCCCAAAAATAAACATAATAATAATAATAAAGAGCTTGATCAGCTCTCTTCAAATTTGCACAGTATGCTAAATTTGGTTAATTTTAACTTTGATTACCTTTGGGTAAAACCAGGCTTATTATTTAATAATGCAGTGCATTGTACAAGGCAACCTCTGTTAAAATGATTTAATTTAGTAACCAAATTAAGGATTCTGAATGAAGACAGTCTATCATTTTATATTTGTTTAAGTCATTTTAAAATGACTACACAATATTTGTTTCCTGGACATATCTCTTCTGGAGATAAGATGTCACTCTGTTTTCTTTAGGTAATTTTGGTTTGAAGTCAGCATTCAAAGGGAACTGTAACATATGCTAAAAATAGCCCAAGTCGAATTGACTGAGAACTTAAAAGCTTGGTTTATTCTTATTTTTAATCATCCAACTTGCCTTTTGCCATCCATGGTAATCTTATCATTAATTCCATATTTTAACCCTTATGATTTCCTATTCCTTTGTGTCTTACTAGTTATTGCAAAGTGTATTACTTTGCTTATCCTCCCTCACCTGCTGCTGTTTTGCTTCTATTTTACCTAGCAGAATTTTTTTTTTTTCAAATGCACCATTATCCCTTGACTTTTCAAGGCTTTTCAAGTTATCAGGCAAGCCAGTGTCTTAATGATGCAGCTCGAAATAGACTGACCTTGCCAATCTCCTTTCTTGTCTTGGATAATGTATGACACCATTTGACCTTCATTCACTGTTCATCTTTGAAAATCTCAGTGGGAGGGCTGTCTGGGACTCATTTAGCATCTACCCTTCAATTTCTTTTCCTTTTTCTTGTCATTTTCACATCCAGATATGTTATATGAACTATGACAATAGAATACTTTGTGTATATTCTTGAATTGCACGTAATGGATAGCACACTGGCAGATTTCAAAGCAATCTGCAGATATATCTCATATTGCTATTGAGGGTGAAATTCCAAAGCTGCATTCTGATGAGCCAGGGATGCTATCAAATCTGCAGCAGGTGTTCTGCTATAGAAGTATGAAAAGTCTTCAACATTAAATTACTTCATATTGATACAGGGTTTTCTACTGGTATTTATTTATTTTTTCAAACCTTGACCAGTTCTCTTTTGGATAACTTTTACATCCAGCATCAAGACTTCTCCAACTATCATATCATTCAGACCTGTGTAACCAGGGGTGGGATCCGACAGGGTTAACTACCAGTTCAGTCATTTTTGAGGTTCAGTGATTTGCGATGTACTTCCCTGCACACTGCTGGCTTGTGCCTTTAAATCTACATCAGCATGCTGCATGCAGAGAAGCAGCCTTTCAAAAAGCCCTTTTTTCCTCCTTTTTAAACTGCAGCTGTGCCTTGCATGGCAGCTGAAGTTGAAAAAATCAGGAAATAAAGGTCAGGTAAGAGCCCGGGTGGATGGATGGGCAAAAACATCAGCAGACATAGAACCAGTTCTATGTCTGCTGCTCTTCAGAGCTAACAGTTCTAAGAGGTGGACAGAACCGGTAGAAACCCACCCCTATGTGTAACCTGTGACTATTTTGGTGAAATTGTAATCAGTCAACTATAAATGGTTGCACTTTTGAAATGTAAAATGTATATTGTTCTGTTTAGGTCTTCTGATAGGACATCTATAAAGACATCACCCTAAAGATAAAAACAGCAATAATACATTTCCTAACTATTAAAAAAATCAAGAAAGAATCTTCAAAACATAAGAACAATTGATTCTCCTTTGCATTTAAAAGAAAACAACTGGGGTTTTTTGTGGCATGTTATAATATAGTAAATAAATAAAAGTTTGGGTTAACTCTCCACAATCAAAAACAGGTGTCCTATCATGCAAAAGGCTCTGTGTATGCTAGGTAGATAAAGAAAACCTCAAACGTCGTTGTTCTTTCCAGCAGCTAAGAGATAAATCTGAGAGGAAACCTAACAATAGTTTATCAGTCAAATGAAATAGCAAGAGAGTTCTGGATAGCACAGATTCCAGGAAAAAGAGTACAAATGAGATCTAGATCCTAGTAGATAGTCTCAAGGAATAAGGCAATGGTTCTAGCTAGAGATCTCAAATCAGAACTGCAGAAGAGAACTAAATATTTGCAAATAGATATAGAAATAAAAATCGAATCCTTTTCTGTTCTCTACTGGCCAATCTGAAAGCTGTAAAGGCTATTACAGCAGCTGAAAAGGCTATTACAGCACCATTGTGATTACATTATACCAAGCATTGGGTTACCTTTAAATGTGTTTGATTTCAGACATTGCATTCAAATTCCTTCACATAGGTAAGATGCATCCACTCCACTGAGAATACATCATTACTGAGGAACAATATTGGCTCACAGCTTTGTAGTTAACCATCATTCCTGATTTAAGAGCAGTGCTCAGAATCTAGAGTTTTAAGGATCCACTTCCATACACAAATTCCCAGCCAGTTGTGTTATTTGAGATGCTGATACCAATGGACCTTGAAACTCTTTCCAAGGTTTTTTGGCTTTAACCAAATCTTGGCTGAGGAGGAAAAAAAAAGGATATTTGCTAAAATGTATCCAACTGTCTACATGCTCAGTTCTGAATCTATGACTTTGTACACACATCTCTTTTTTTTTTTTTTTCATTCTGGTGTTCTGAATTATGTTGTTTGATCAGAAATCAGGATATTGAGAGTTGTATCAATTCCTTCATTAAGCCTGTTAATGAAGGTAGATATAGAAGCCAGCTAGACATTGATAAAAATGTCAGATAAATCCATCCCCAATCTTTTTTTTCCAAGCAGACTGCTGTGATCTACGGGAGTGGAATCTGTTCTGAAAGCAATAAATAGTCAAGTGTCTATCTCAAACTATTTCTTAGCTCAGACGACATGGTGTGCAAACTATCCATTAAAATAGATTCCATAGAAACCATAATCCAGGACTATTAAGATAAGCTATACATTCAGAAATGTACAGGTCTGTCCAACACCTCAATGGCTATGAGTGGCAGGCAGTAAAAACAATAATAGCAGACAATTAAACAAATCTAAAAAAAAATTGTTGCAAAATAAAAATTCCTACCATTCCATGATTATTACAGGTGATTAGAACTCCAGAGAAGTCTTCCTGAGTTTTGTATTCTGAAATGTAGACTTTCTTTGTTTCATCTTCAGTCAAAGCATTCAACTTCAGTTCTGTGGGTCTTTCAACTGAATTTAAAATTTTCCTTTCTTGGCCTTGTCCCTAGATAATCTTTCAATAAGATACCATGTTCAAGTAAAAATAATGTCTTCCCATATCAGCATCATTTGTTCCTATGGCAACCAGCAGATGATAAAAGATGAAAAATCAGAATTATGAACGGGGGTGTACCTAATTATCAAGCCAGTTAAAGGAACCATGTCAACCTGTGCAGAATTCCAGAATTATGTTAACAAGCATTGCTTTTTAAAATCTCAAGGGCACAACCTTCAAAGAATTTTTTTTTCAAAAAGCATAAGGATATAATTACACTCCTACTCACACTATGATTGATTAGGATTTTTTTTTAATTCCCTGGAATGCCTTTGCCTATAAAAATTGTCACGGATAGAACTTTTCCCATGTAATTTTAAAATAAGCACTTGTTTAATAATAATTTATTCAGCAAATATAAAGAGCCAAATCCTGTCAACTCTACTTATTTTGTATATGTTCTTGCTGAAAATTAGCCCATATTAACGGAATCAGGTTCTTTTCAGCATTCACACTGGGGCATGAAACTTTCTGATGAATAATTATTGGGCCAAATAATAATAGCTGTTGGCAATTCCTTCCCATACAATAATCACAATTATTAAAAGAATTACAAATGTAGCTGATTCACAATGCTAACAAAGGAATGAGAAATGTAATTCTCAATAGGATAATTGAAGAATTGTAAGGTTATTTTTGTTCCCTTTGATTTGAAATCATACAACTGAATAATGCCAACTTTAGGGAATTTTTTTCCTTTTCCTTAGCATACTCTGTAACTGTCCCTAATTATTCAAGGACAGAATCAAACTATAATTACATTGGAAACAGTTCTGCCCCACTCCTCAAGCAAAAAGACTCCCTGAGCAGCTTATGTAGGATAAGTAATAAATATAAGAATTGCTGCCTACAGGCTTATCTGAAACCTCAACACAAAAGAAGGAAGGAAGGAGGGAGAGCAGCGGGAAGAAAGGACTGGGAAAAAGAAGAGGAAACCCAGCCAACTTTTATTAATGGTCTGCTAGCTCACTTGAAGATTTCAGAAAACTTAACTAGAGAATCAGGTGAGACAAATTGTCAGGACACATCCAAAGTATATCCATGACCATGTTAAGCAGTGGCTATTCATGCAAACTCTTGATGCTTCATTCAGTTGAAAATGGCTACACTGTCATCTCAGATCATTTTCCTCCATGCATACGGAGGCCAATAATGGAAAGTGTGGGATTTCAGCAGATGTTCTCAGTCCTCTCCAAAATCTGACTTTGCCAACCTGTTGAAAGAGAGGTGGTGTATAAAATAACAAAACTGAATAGAAACCTTTTTCATTCTTTAGACTTTAAAAAAAAAAGTTCAAGCAGAGATGTTTATTGATTTAACTCTTTCTAATGCTATAATTTGATAAAATATAAAAAATTCCCTTGATGCAAGCTTACTACATATAGTTTTCTTGGCAGGAGTGTTTGTCACAACCTTTTTCTAAGAAGATATTTTTATGGTTTATCACACAGAGAATCAGATGTTTAGAGTGGATTTTGTCCATCTCTTGAGTCCTTCCCAAAGACTTGGTGTTGTGAATTAATAAAAGTGCTTGAATAAAGTTTGTTGAAACCTTAAAGCAAAGTACAGGGTTCTGGCCCTGCACTTCTGATTGGCTGATAATAGCGATATCGGATTGGTCCGTTCAGGAGAATCTGATTGGCTATTAACGAGCCTTTCTCATTGGTTAAAAAGAGCTAGCGTTCCTGTGTTTTCATTGGCTAAATACCCAAGAGCTTGCCTACGTAAAGGGGGCTGTTGAGGCCGTTTTTAAAACTGTTGCACCATGTTAAATAAAGAGTTGAAGTTCACTGTTCATCGACTCGTCTCCACTTCTTGCGCAACGCACAGAACATAACACCTGGTATAGGCAGACATTGCTTTATAATATTAAATATATCCAGTGGTACAATTCAATTTTTTTTACTAATGGTTCTGTGGACGTGGTGTGGCTTGGTGGGTGTGGCTTGGGTATGACAGGGCAAGGATACTGTAAAATCTCCATTCCCACCTGACTCTAAGGGAAGGATACTGCAAAATCCCCATTCCCTCCTCACTCCACTAGCCTGCTTTCCACTCTGTTCTCCTATGCAGGGCAACAAAAGAAGCCCCAGCCAATCCACTGGGACCCAGGAGGCAGAGAATAGGTGGGGCGGGGCCAGTCAGAAGTGGTATTTGCCGGTTCTCCAAACTACTCAAAATTTCTGCTACCGGTCCTCCAGAACTGGTCAGAACCTGTGAATATGACATCTGAATATATCATTACCAGATGTAAGCTCTTCCAAGTAAAGCTGCATTTTGTAATTCACTGCTTATGATTTTTGACAATATTGATAGTGGTCAAATGGTCCTCCAGATGTTTTGGAATTGCACCCAATGTGTCTACTACTAGTGATAGCACCTTTGCTTTCTTTTGCTACCATCATTCTACTTCTATTTTCTAGAATATTCTATCTAATATTTCTTATATTTTGTGTTTTTTTCTCTCTCCAGTTGTTTCTCTTCTCTCTCTCCAAGTTCTGCTATGTACACTATCCAGAGATTTTATCTTTCTTATCAAAAATTGTCAAATCTGAGGTGTTGTGTGGTAGAGGCTTGTCTGTTTGAATTCCAAAATTTCAGAGCACTTTAGCTTTTTCATTTTCTATTATTTTATCTAGTTTGTAGCCCCACCAGTTCTTCCTTGCAGTCTAGGATATTTCCTGCAAATGTTCCAATGCACCAATGTTGCTACTTTGTCATGCCATTGATGTTGATGATATATGTAAGTAATCTAAGACTGGTGGAAGCTTAATAATTCTAATCAATAAGTCCTAATAAAGGATCTGGGAATTATTAAGGTAGCATTTATGAAAACATGCAGTTCCAAGCAGGGAGGATTGGTGTTTTGTTTTTTTTTGTAAACTTAGGGTGTTCAAGTCTGATAAATTCAATATGTCCAGACATTGAAAGAGTCTTTAGAACCTAGGATGTCATAATGTATCAGTGTAGCATATGTGCTGATCATTCTTGAAAATCTTTTTATGAGGTGGGAATCGTTTTAGACATTGATTGTCACAAGTAAATTAAATTGTAAAAGATAATGGCAAAAGTTTCGCTGTCAGTCATGGCCTACTCTAGAGGTACTCATCTGTATTTCTTGACTGAGGGAGCCAATGTTGTCCAAAGACAATTTCTGTGGTCATGTGGCCATAATGGCTATACACCAAAGGCTCATGGAACACTGTTACCTTCCCAACGAAGTGGTACCTATTTATCTACTTACATTTGCATGCTTTCAAACTGCTAGGTGAGCAGTTCGAAAGCAAGCAAATACAATTTACACACTTAATTAAATTGTGGCAAGGGTAAATGATGTCTCATATACTGGAGAACCATGACAAGACTTAGATTCTTTGGGGGGAGAAAAACTATACATTTTTCAGGCCTGGAGTTTTACTAAAGGAGTAACAAAAGTGAGAAATGCAGCAATTGGAAGTGAAGCCCCCTCCCCCCCAAAAAATGTAAGTATTAAATGGTGCGTTAATTATCTCTCCTCCCTTGCATGACTGAGCTAGGATACTTGATATCATTTCAAAAGTTACATTCCCACCCTTAAATAGCAGCAGAAGTATAAAAGAGTAAGACATAAAAGAACGATGATTAATGCAGGGCAACACCACTAATATCTTCTAAAAGCCAACTGAAACTGCCTGAAATGATGGCCTTTGAAAATAAATTGCACTCCAATCACCCAGCTGCAGAGGCTTTTAGTAAAACATTGCCAGGCTGATATGTGGGTTGATGGTGTTTCCATTGGCCATAGTTTGCAAGCCTATTAATTTCCCAGCCAAAGCTGCACAGCCATTCATCTTCTGAAAAGCAATTCTATGGATTTATGAAAGTATAATAAGAGAATAACACTAATGTTTTATGCCAAGAAGAAAAGAGTGTTCATTCCCATATAAGCTGCAATGTAAAACAGAGGTCAAATGGATATGCATACCACCGTGAGGTGAGATTTTTAGTTCCTGGTTTTCTATTCAGGTCTAAATCCAGATTTGCTGACTGTGAAAATAGATGGTAATGCAATGCGATTGGAAAAGACAGTTTGGTAACATCTTTGCAGACGCCAATAGTCAAGCTAGAGATGCCAGGAAACATTTCAATAGAAGTGCTTCAGACCTCATACCATTATACGATTTGTCTGGTCTTCATTAGAGGGGGAATTTTTTTTTTCATGATTCTGAATGGCCCTGAACTAAAGATGCTGCTATTTCAATGAACTTATTCATCAGTATTTTTGTGATTCTTAAGGCAGTGACATCTTTTGCACTAGGTCACACAGAAATCCCCAAAAGGCAGCCTGCTGTAATGAATACCAGATAGATGTTCTGCTCATAATGTTCTCTGTCAGTCATGACCTACTCTAGGGAGTATGGTACTCATCTCTATTTCTTGGCCGAGGGAGCCAGTGTTGTCCGAAGAGAATTTCTGTGGTCATATGGCCATAATGGCTATACGCCATTATGTCCTTCCAAATAATTTCCAAAGTTCTAGTGGATGAAAAAAAAAGAATACCCGCTTATCTATTATAAGAATACCTGCTTACCTATGTTTTTACATCCTTTCTCTTTTTTTCCTTCTCCAGTAACGATCACTACATCAGACAAAATATACTAGGGAATGATGGGAAAATGTTGAAGGCAACTTCATGGCACAAGACCAGTTTTGCACCTCCTAAAAGTAATCCCATTCCCATTGTTCTGAATTCATGGATGTGTTCCTTAATGGGTCGCCCTCCCTGCTTTAGGTTGCTGAGCTCATCTGCATATGGGTCAGATTGTCAGTCAGCCAAGAAGCTTCTTGGATGGGAAGCAAAATGTCTTCAGAGAAAAAAACAGAAAAAACAGTTACCTCTTGAAAAAAGCACCTTTGGGGCATATGTCTTTCAATTCATATTAAAACATAAATAAAGCAAAGTTCTTAGATATTTGCAATAGCCACATTTAATACATAAAACTTTTTCCCTAGGTTTGAGGAAAAGCACATGATTTTCACTTGTAGCCACTAAATATTTATAATCTCCCTAACCTTTAGAATAAAGGAAAGAAACATGAGTACAAATACTTTATGAAAATTATAGATGAAAATATAGAAACACAAATCCTTCTAAACACAGAGTGCTGAAAACTTGGCTTTCCATCCAGCAGAATGTTGAATTTTGTGAATACTGGTAAGTTCTCATTAAAATAATCAATAAATTAAAATCCATATCAAGTGAAATTGTGAGTCTCTTAAAGAGTGGCTTGGGTATTTTGAAGTTGGTGAACTATCTCTAGCCATCGCTGGACATGATGGCTCAATGGTTAAGATTTGAGCTTGTTGAAAAGCTGATAGCCCAGATTCGAAAGCCGAGTATCACGTGATGGAATCAGCATTCATCTTTGCCTAGCTCCTGTTCATCTAGCAGTCTGAAAGCACTGAAATGTGAATAGATAAATAAGTACCACTTTGGGGGCAGTGGGAGGAAACATAACATCCTGCTGGCCACATGACTGTGGAAATATCTTTGGACAGAATTGGCTCATGGCCTGGAAAAGGAGCACCTTATGGCCTGCACCATTAGGCAATGATTAGCAGACTAAAATAACCTTTTTTCTTTCTTTTCTTTTCTTTTCTTTTCTTTTCTTTTCTTTTCTTTTCTTTTCTTTTCTTTTCTTTTCTTTTCTTTTCTTTTCTTTTCTTTTCTTTTCTTTTCTTCCTAGCCATAATGAAGCTTAGCTAGCATTCGACAATCCTCAGAAGAAAATATGTGGTTAAGATAGACAAAGATTGCACTTCGTTTATTCAGTAATTGAAGTAAAGGAGTTTTTTTTTTCCTGATATTTCCTAGAATGGCCATGGAAATAAGCAACATACTTTTATTCTTTTATTCTGCTTTTAAATGAAGTGGATCTATCATGATGCACAAATCTCTGTTCCTGCTTCTTCAATGTCACTGTGTGAGTTATACTCTGAGGAGAATATATCCTATAATCAACAATCCTGTAACTGGTAAGACTATATTTCTAATAGACAAATGTGCATTCAGTTCAGTTTTGAACTCCATGATTTATGCAGAACTGCAGGGGAAAAAGAGCCTTACCATTAGACTAGAATTTAAAACCACTCAAATAGCACAAGTGGTGATATGCATGCTGAAAAGGCTGTTTTTTTAAAAAAGGTTTTAATTTTGCAATGCCATTGACACCTGTAAATCGGCACAGACCCCAGACATCAATAGTACTTTGTACACTGCTAATTGGTTCTTGTAAATACATAGCAATAGACTAAGAATAACATTATTGCTCTCAGACTTTTGCTGGAAACAGGGTTCATTTTCATGATGAACACTGTCTAGGACTCATTAATCTGCTTTTCTAATGAGTCAAATGTTAAGATTGGACAAATTTGGGTTCCCTGGGACCTAATTAAAATCAGGTGAGAGTGCAAACATGAGCCATCAAGGTGTGCTTAATCAAAACAAAATGAAAAGGACTAATTAGAGAGACTGATGGCAATAATTAAGTTCCTTGGAGGTAGTAAACTAGTTAACTTAGTTTTCCTAGGTGGTCAGGTTAAAGAGTTTTCAACAATAGTGGAACATATTTAAATTTTTCTCAGTTCTTGTATCACCACTTCCTCATCTCAATTTCATTTGTCTTTCAAACAAAGTATCTGCAGGCTGGAATAATCACTTCCATTCCTTGAATATCATTTAGTAATAATTCCTACACTATTCTAATAATCACAAACGCTTTGAAGAAATAATTATAATATAATGGTTTCTCCAGAAGACAATTTAAATTTTGATCGGAGGTTAAAGAGGTCAGATATGATGCATTTCCCATCAATTTTCTTCTGGCACACTCAATCAATAGGGATTTCAATTTTTCTCCATTTTTAAAAAAAAATTACGGTAACATTTTAGTTTAATATTTTAGAACAATTAGAGAAACTGTTCAGCTATGCAATGAGCAAGTCATATTATGTGGCCTGTTTGTGCAGACTCTAAACAAGTGGAGGAAATAAGCTAATAATGAACTTGTCTCCCAGTCATTGTTATTGTGTCAATTTCCCTATTTGGTCCCATTTCAAATCCTGAACAGGCCACTTAAAAAAGATAATTGCACAATTACCCTGTTTCTCCAACAATACGGCCTCCCCCAATAGGAAGTCCCAGCATGTTTTACAGCCATGAAATGAAATTAAGCCCCTCCCCCCTAATTAAGGCCTATATTAAAACATGCAAAATGGGAGGGGGAGAATGGTAGGGGGGGCTTGCTGTTTGGAAGTACTTTTGTTGCACACCCGGATATGGTGCTACCTGCATTGACTCTGATACAAAGTGCCCCACCAATGCCAAGGTCAACATCCAAGCCGTCACCGCCCACCCTAAGATGCAAGGGGGGAGGAATTAAGTCATCCCTGAAAAGATGGCCTAGCCATTTTTGGGGGGCTCAAAAAAAAATAAAATAAGACCCAGCCTTATTATATGAGAAACACGGTAGTTTTGTATGCAGAAGACTTCATCTCATTATATGAAGCAATATGTGTGCCTATATACACACATACATATATATATGGAGTAGGGGGAGAGAGAGAAACAGAGACAGAGAGACAGGGATAGAGAAAGAGAAAGAGACAGATCTTAACCAAATCATTAATAAACTGTAAGGATATGTCATGCTAGAGCAACAGATACTAGAAATGGGTAAAATAACCTCCTATGTTCCAGAGATCATACAACATGTAGCCAAGAACAGAAAGCTAACTCCTTCAGTTTAAATAAGGCTGTGATTCTTGTCACATCAACATTAATGTCAGTTAAAGTAACAAATTAAAAAATGCACACGAGAAAGCTAATCATTGTTCTCCATTTATGATTACATGTCAAATTACATGATCTTTTTCCAACAATCTTTTCCCAAGGCATCAGTTTACCAATATTACTATTTTCCCTGACAATTCTTCTGTAAAAACTGCCCATTGGACAGATGTTTGAGGCCATACATCTTGCTGATCCTTAGCAATTCGTTTCTTTGCCAAAACCCAGAGGGACTAAGATTGTGGTTCAGGGAAACTTGAAAGCTATTGCAATCTGTCAGGGAGAAAAGCAAGATGGAAAAAGTTGCAAAGTTTGAACCAATGAATATGATCCAGGCAGTATTTATTGGATTGCATGTAAGCAAGTCTTTCAATAGTGCCTTTTAACCATTGGACCAATTCCTTGGAAGTTTCAAGAAAACTTTCTTTGGGCTGATAAGAGTCCTGTTTGTTATTCATTGAGAGGCCATCCTTGCCTGCTTTTATATTTTACCCAGCATCTCACTTCTCTGTGGTTTAATCAGGCTTTTATCAAGACACTGTGAATAACCATCATCTTATGAGGCAATCTTTTCTCTGCCTATTTTATTAAATAAAAATGGCTTCACTAGATCTCATCTTTACTTACACCCTGAAGCCTGACTTTCTGTATTTCTTTTCTTTAAAAATTCACTCACCCTGTTTCCCTCTATCTGTTATTTCTAGCATATTAGTTTCACATTCAAAAGATCTCTGCGTAAAGCTTCTTTACTTTTGCCTGAAGCAATGCATTCTTTTAATATGTAAATAATGTGAATAATACAAAACAAGAGGACAGTGTTTTTTTTTTTACTTAATATTTTTTTTTTGTAATTGAAGCTGCTGAAGGATAAACTAAAATCAGACATTGCTCAATGAGAATGGTCGCTGGAAAGAAGAATAACCCAATGGCCTTTCTTCACCTATCTAGGATCAATGGTTGGTGAAGATTGGGTTCTACATGAAGTAATAATGTAAGTTAGTGAATAAGGCTATATCACATACAAAGGACAAAAACTCTGGAAGCATTGATAAAGACATTCATTAAAATAGGGAACTTGAATAAATGAATAATTGCTCCTTGCTTTACACACCTGTTAGAAAGGACACTAAGGAGAAATGCAAAACAAAAAAACAAAAAAACCCAGAGGAACAAGTCTCCTTAAGCTCTTGAGGAAGGGTAAGCATGAATCAATTAATATGTATATATTTCAGTACAACATGCTGGACACTTGAAATAGCTTTTGCACAGACTAACTCAGTTCCCCTAGTGCTTGTCTTCCACAATTCTTGCAGAAGAGCTTCGATCCAGGATTCTATTTACAGTCATAAGAACTGGAGAAAATGAAACAAATGAAATAATGATCAAGTTTTGCTATGTTACACTTGCAACGTAATATTACCCATGGGTGAATTAATCTGAAACCTGAACATTGCCTTTGGGAAAGCATTTTATAAAATTGTTATTTGTATTCCATAGGCATAG
Organism: Hydrophis major; assembly: GCA_033807585.1. NCBI lineage: Eukaryota > Metazoa > Chordata > Lepidosauria > Squamata > Elapidae > Hydrophis > Hydrophis major. The sequence goes on from CM066338.1 coordinate 12,644,677, forward strand.
TTATTTCACTTTTTTTCACCAAACATATTTGACGATGTCACAAAATGATATGTACTACATAATAGTAGTTAGACGTATCATTTTGCATTCTAAAAAACCCATAGTTAGTCCTATTTTGGAAGAATAGGTAGTAGGGAATTAGAATACAAATGTTTGAGATGGAAATGAACTCATGGGCAGTTCCAAGTGACTTTCATATTCTGACCCTTTTGAATCCAGTTCTAAATATACCCCAATCTTGGCACTTCTATTTTTAAATCTCTTAAAATATCATGGTTACTCCTTACTTGTCCTTTAGAAAGGCTACACATTTCTGACTTCTTTTTCAGGCCCTGAACTGCAACATTGAAGGCAAGTATGTCACTATGAATAGGACTTACAAAGTCAGCCTATTGTCCCCAAATATCTGGGTCCTCATTATACTGATCTCAAAAAAAAAAGGATGGAAGGCTGAGTCAACTTTGAGCTGGTCAGGATCGAACTCCTGACATTGAGCAGTGAGTTAGCCTGCAATTCTGCATTGGACCCACTGTACCATTGTGGCTCTAGAATGCTTTGACTGTGGTGAAATTTTCTTTATTCCCTGGATGATGGTTTTCCCTGGATGATGTTTCATTTTTGCACTGTAGTTTCAACTTGTCCTGTATAATTTTGAGTTATGTGATGATTTGGTGGTTTACAGATCTATTCAATAATATCACAATAATGTTTAAAAGTCTGTACTAGAGCTGACAAACCTCCATCAGTCAGTTTATACTTGTTCTTTCAGATCGGCTATTAAGAAGAAGAAAAATTGTCAGCCAAGCAATGTTCACTTGTCAGGGAATAAAGTTGCCTATCCCACTGCTAAGCATAACCATGCTTTGCGGTTAATTTTTGGAATAACATAGAATAACAAAGAGTTGCATTTCATCATGCTTATGTTACTGTTCTAGGCTGCTTTAAACACTGATGAGTAGAAGATTTTTTTTTTTTTTTTAAAGTACCTGAATGCCATAGAAAAGGCAACTGTCTTCCACAGTTCTTGGTTTTTATCATGGAAGTCTTCTTTCTTTCTTTACCTTAGTTATTATCTATTCCTCCAACTTTTCACAGTGATGTATTGTACATATCACTCTCTCATCTTATTTTCCTTAGAATAGCAAATGTGGGATCATCTAGGTTGAGAGATTGTGACTGGTCCAAAGTTCATTCACTAAATTTTCACAGCTAGTTTTGGTCCAGTGCTAGACCAACATAGCATGTAAATTTGCATGACTTTTTACAACAAAATAAAGACTTCATTATTCAAGGGAAAAGCAGTTATTCAGATTTACAGATATTTGCTAATTATTACACTTACATTCTTCTTTCTTTTTAAGTGCAGTAATAAAGTAAATGTTATGTTTTGAAATTTCATAGGCCTTAGATACTTGGGTGTAAGCATCACTGAATTCAATCAGTCTTTGCACACATAGAGGATTGTGCTATATGGAAGTGTATTTCTATGCTTAGATTCTGTGCATCTAAGCAAGCACAGATTTGCTGAGCTGAGCCCAATATTTTCCTGTACCTGTTTTCATAAAATACACCATTCATATATAGCTGTGTATAGCCAATCAATTCTGTTTATGTCCTTGTGTTCACCTTGATTTCAAAGTTCACTATTTTTTAAGATAATTAAAATGCAATACGGCACTCGTTAACAAATGAGTAATCTTCAAATCCTTGAAATTATAATACCAAGTGATAAATATCAGTGTAGTACAATCAAATTCAAAACCTAATGCCGTTTGGGTGGTAGAAATTCAGCAGGCTATTAACATGAACACAGCCAAAATGGCTTCACAAACACATTGTTCTGTGTAAGTTAATAACTATTTAAAAATAGCTAATCCTGATGTATATTGTTGATAGCAAAGTGAATAATGAAATAAAATGCAATAATCTCTGTATAGTGCAGCAAAGATATTAGCATCTATTAATTATTCAATGTCACGTTTAATAAAGATGAGACAGCTATTTCTAAATGATAGCCAAGCAATGTGATTTTCCTCTCTCTTTCATAAAGGTTAAATAATAACAGCACAATATATTTATTATAGCAATATATTCTGATTCCATTTGCTGAAGCTATCAGGCCTGTCTCTCCTCTCCAAAATAGAAAAGAAGGTACCTTAAAAAGGAAACATGCTAACATACTGTTGCAATCCAAAAACCAATCTCTGCCCTAACCATGTTTTAGATTTAACCATTATGATTTTGTATATAGGATGAGCAGCAGGGTGACATAGTGGTGAAGGTGCTCATGTGCCACTTGGAAGGTTGAGCCAAAGTAGTGGTAGATATTTCAATCCTAAGAATCCAAAGGAATAAAAATCTGCTGTGAATTCCACATGGTGTCAGGAAGGTAATCCAACCAGCAAATGCTCAGCTCCATCCAGTCGCCCAGATTCTACCCTGATTAAGAGATTACACAGTCATAAAACAGAGGTTTTTTTTTCTGTATATAGAAGGGAGACTAAATATTTATGGGACTGATGATAGAACTAAGTGGAACATTGAATGTGTTTGGAACAAGAATATGTACTGCAGCAGCCATTCATTGCCTCTTCCTGTTCTTCCAAGACTTAAAAAAAATAAGTCATTAGGAGCATTATAGGATGTTACCATGCAAACAAAGGTATAATACATTAAGCTTGTATATGGTGTGAATCACACAACTGTGAAGTATAAACCATAAAAGCTTATAGCTTGGTATGTTGAGCAAATCCAGCCAATTCTCTAAACTTAGTGGGTGTCTTACTTTGAAAATCATTACTTCAGAATCATGTGCTGATTTGCTACCTATGGAATTCAAGATAAGCTCATAAAAAAGATGATGTGGTACTGAGAACATAGCAAATGATACAGACAAAAAGATGGATAATTCTGGGATAATCTGGGGAGGGATACATGCAGAGGTGGTATTCAGCAGCTTCTGACCAGTTCCGGAGAACCAGTAGCGGAAATTTTGAGTAGTTTGGAGAACCAGCAAATACCATCTCTGACTGGAGATTTTACAGTATCCTTCCCCTGCCACGCCCACCAAGCTACGCCCACAAAACCGGTAGTAAAAAAATTTGAATCCCACCACTGGATTCATGTTAAGATCATTCGAATTAATTTAGAGTAATTTACTCTACAGATTTAGATTCCATTCTCAACTAAGCCCATTTAGGATGGCCTATCCATCAGTCAAATGCCTGCATAGTGAAATAGAAATAATTATAGCCTAGCCATTAACCAGGAGAAGATTTAAGAAATCTTGATCAACAATCAAAGATTGTTTACCCAGCAGCTAAAAAGGGATTACTAGATCTGATCTGTCAGGTTCTGAACTAAATATCAGCAGAGTTTTCTGGATCTGGACAGCTATTTATCCAGAATAGTATAGAGTCTGGATTAGAACTCTGTCATTCTGTCTTCTGTTATTCTGACTGACCTAAAATATACTATTGTTCATCCGGGAAAGAGATCGCACTTGCTGATCTATGCACATGTTTTCTAGCAGCCTTATGAAGCTTAGGAAGATTCATTTTTGATCTGGATTTAAAGCAATGGATAGTCCATGTGGTACAGAGGTTAAGGTATTAAATTTAAACTGTTCAGATCTATATTCAATTCTGTTCTGAACCAAAGAAACTCCATGGATGACTTAGGGTTCATACCTTTGTTACTGTGAATTGAACCTAATACACAGAAGCATGATCATATTGGGTAAAAAGGGCCACTTTTTGATATAAAGATGTTATGAACTAATAAAGGCGTTTAATAAAGTTTTAACAACCTTAAGTAAAAAGCAAGGTTCTAATCCTGCACTTCTGATTGGCCGATAATAGCGACATCGGATTGGTCCTTTCTGGGAAATCTGATTGACTGTTAACGGGCCAACTCTCATTGGTTCAAGGGTTTAACACTTCCATGTTTTTCATTGGCTAATAGGACAGCAGCCAACCCTATAAAAGGGCTGCTGCTGCCCTAGGTGATTGCTCTGTTCAGTATGCTTAATAAAGAGTTGAAGTTCATTGTTCACTGCCTCGTCTCCACTCCTTGCACCCATGCACAGAACTTAACAAAAGACATATCAACTAAGTATACTAAATTGTAATCTAAATAGTGCTATGTGGTATAGGGTGCATCACTTCTTTTAACCTGTTCTGTGCAACTATACTCTTTTGTTTAAAGTTTGTTCTGTCTTTGGATTTTGAAAACATTAATAAGACTAAGCGATATTAGGATTTTAGGAGGGGGGAAGCATAACATATCAGAAAGGGTATGCAGGAAGACTATTTAGGAAGACCATTGAAAAGAATTGTGGATTATAGATAAGGGCTGCAAAGTTTTGAAAATATACAACAGTATCATTCTTAAACAGTAAGACCTTTTCTCTGGACCTTTTCATTCTAAATGCTGCAAGCCAAATTGAGTTGACAAAGTTTATTGCCAATACGTCTTACTGCAAGATTACATTTGTCAGCCTCAAACAAAACAGAATTCCCATGAACTTTCTAATTCTGACAAAAACCTATGTAAATGTAACTTTATGCTAATTACTGTAGCATTTGGAGGCCTTAATGGATCAAAATGCACCAAAGTGAAAGTCCTGCAGGTTTGCCATAATGACAACAATTATTGTCATTTAGAAAGATTTCATTTAAGCAATTCTGTTTCATTTAAGCAATTCTGACTGCCAAAATGCTGAAAGTAAAATATCAGCAGTGGTTAACTGTAATGATCTTTAAAAAAAAAAAAAATCAGGATCATTAAGCAGAAGGATTATTTCAGGAACTGATGATAAAAACTATGGTGATAATGCATCTGTTTAGTACTCATGTTGAGATGTAGCCAGGAATGCAACTATTAGATTAAACAGCTTGTGGTTTAAAAGAGGCGGCTTCAAGTTTAATCATTTATGTATTAACCGCCGCGCAGAGAACTAATACTAAGATCTGTTCTGCACTTCATTGTACTGAACAGTAAAATTCTTACTGAATGTTGGTTATAGTTTCATTTTAAGAAGGTTTATGTTGTAAGAATGATTCTTAATCTCTAAATGCAAGAGGCCAAAGGAAAATCTGTGGGTTTAAGATCTTACTCTTTCAAACTAGCTTTCATGAATCTTCTCTGGATAAAAGCCTGATAGATTAAATATATCAATAAGAAATACATTCTTTTTTGTTTAAAGACTTACTTACATGTCATTTGGACACCCCAATCCAAATGGGGTATCCAAATGAAATGTAAATAAGTCTTTAAACAAAAAGTATAGTGTTAAGTACTTGGATGTGGGTTGGAGTAAATTGAGACAGTCTTTGAATGTGAACTTTCAGCTCTTTATTTCATAGTGACTTCTCAAAACAATAACAGTGAACCCTGCCTTATATAGGCAACCTTTGTGAGAATTGTCCAATAACGAGCAATGAACGCTAGCTCTTTAAACCAAAAATAATCCTCTGTTAAGGGCCAATCGGATTCCTAAGAACTAACCAATCCAATCTGGCCGCCTAACAGACAATCAGAAGTGCAGGGCCAGAACCCTGCACTTTACCTCAAGCTCATACTTTATTAACTATGGTACATACATAACACCCCTTTCCCCTGGCTTCTTAATTACGGTGTAGTTATATAGTCCTTTAAGTAGGACGGTTGTCTTTTAAGTCTTTCGGATTTTCGTTGGACTGGTTGATTGCAATCCTGTTGAGGTAGATTGTTGTTTGGCAGTGGCTCTGCTTCTTGCTCAGGTGCAATTTCTTGCGGTGCAAACGATTCTCCTTCCTGCTCCATTTCCTGAGTCTCACTTGATTCGTCGCTCCCTTCGAGCAGGTTCCCTGGAACATCATCTTCTTCTGTACCTCCCCCCCCTCGGTTTGGTCATGGGGGAGTTGTTGACTGGCCATTGTGAGTTGTGACCGTAATTGGTCGATATGCCGTTTCCACAGTCTATTGTCACAGCATTTTACTACGTAGGATTTGGGGCCGGTCACTCGCACTACCGTTGCCTCTATCCATAACGGGTCGCCTGATAAGTTCCGTGCGTAAACGCAATCTCCTACCTGGAAAGTGCGACAACGGCCACTGGATCCTATTGGTTTTTCCAGTTCGTAAGCAGGGTGCAACCGGTTGAGGTGGGAACGGAGTCTTCGTCCCATCAGTAGTTCTATGGGAGTTCTGCCGGTGACGCTATGTGGAGTTATGTGTTGCAAAAAGAGAATTTGGTTGACTTTGTCATCGATATTGTCATAGTCCATTTTTTGCAAAGTCTTTTTAACAAATTGGACCATGCGTTCTGCTCGGCCATTGGTCGCTGGGTGCCCAGGCGAGGTGAGCGCATGGCGGATGCTGCGGTCAGCGAGGTACTGCTCGAACATCAATGCCGTGAACTCTGGCCCGTTATCGGACACCAGGAGGTCAGGCAATCCGTGGGTTGCAAAGAGTCTATTTAGGATCTTAATCACTGCCTCAGAAGTTGTGGCCGTCATACGATGAATTTCTAACCAATTGGAGTATGCGTCAACTGTCAGCAGGAAGGTATATCCTTTGGTTGGCCACGTGAAATCCAGGTGGATTCTGGACCAGGGTCCGCGTGGCATCTCCCATTCAGTAGGCATGGCTTTTGGTGGGGGCATTGCTGGCTTGTTGGCAATTGGTACACGCTTTGACCCACTACTCGATTTGCCGGTCCATGCCCGGCCACCATGCGTAGCTTCGTGCAAGTGCTTTCATCCGCACGATGCCGGGGTGGCCCTCGTGCATGATTTGTAGCAGCGTCTTCCGGAGTCGTTCTGGGACATCTATTGCCCCAGATGACGCAGCCTTTTTGGGAAAAAAGTTCAGTCTGTCTTGCTTTAAACGGCACGAAGTCATCTGGGACTTGGTCCAATGGCCATCCGCGTTCTACCCAGACTAGGACTCGAGCTAGGGTGTGGTCTCGTTTGGTTTCTCTCGCGATGTCTCAGGCGGTCATAGGCGACGAGTTGAGTGTTTCGATCTGCAATGTGGTTGCCGTTGGTGCCGGATCGTCGAGAGTCTCTGGAAGCGATGCTCGGCTTAATGCGTCGGCGTGGGGAATGGCTTTCCCCAGTCGATATTGAAGGCGATAATTATAAGCAGCGAGGAATTCTGATCATCGGGTTATTCTAGGGGATAATGTGTAGGGGGTTGGCTTGTCCCCGGCTATTATCCCTAGCAACGGTTTGTGGTCAGTTGTAATGGTGAATGTCCTTCCATACACATATTCATGAAATTTCTTTACAGCTGAAACGATTGCGAGAGCTTCTTTATCAATTTGTCCATAGTTCCGCTCTGCATGTGAGAGAGTCTTCGAAAAGTATGCAACAGGGGCTTCGTTCCCATTAGGCAGTACATGACTCAAAATGGCGCCCACCCCGAAAGGCGAGGCATCGCAGGTTATAACTAATGGTAAAGTCTCGTTATACTGCATAAGTACAGAGTCAGATGTGAGCAATTTTTTAACATTCCGGAACGCTTGTTCTTCCCGGTAACCCCAAACCCACAATGCTTTTTTATCTAATAATCGGTGTAACAGTTCAGCAACAGTCGCCTTGTGTGGTAAAAATACATTATAGAAATTAATGAGGCCTAAGAATGCCTGGAGATCAGCCTTGTTACGTGGCCTGGGGGCATTTTTTATCGCCTTTAATTTACTTTCGGTAGGGTGGATGCCCTGGCTATCAATCCGATACCCAAGAAACTCAACACTGTCAGTATATAAGTGACATTTATTTTTTTTCACCTTAAGTCCTGCCTCTTGGAATTTTTTAAGAACACTTTTCAAACGATCCTGCAAGATTTTTTTGGTAGGGGCTGCAATTAATACGTCATCAAAATACGGAACCACGCCCTTGATTCCCTGTAACAACCTTTCCATGAGGCTTTGGAATATCCCCGGCGCTACACTAACCCCAAATTGTAATCGAGTACATTTAAAAGCACCTCTGTGCATTACAATTGTTTGGGCTTGGGCCGTCTTTTCATCCACTGGTAGTTGTTGATAAGCTTGAGCTAAATCTAATTTAGCGAAAACCTTTCCGCCCCCCAAGGAATGGAGGAGGTGCTGCACCACCGGAACTGGATACGCATTCTGCTATAGGGCGTGGTTTAAAGTGGCCCGGTAGTCCCCACAAATTCGGATTGACCCGTCTGGCTTAATGGGTGTTACAATAGGGGTTTCCCATGGAGAGTGATCGATGGGCTTCAACACCCCTTGAGCAATTAGCTTGTCGAGTTGTTCGTCGATCTTAGCTTTAAGAGCGAATGGAACTCGACGGGGCTTCAAGCGAATTGGGGATACTTTTGGATCTAAACTAAATGAGATTGGGGTCCCCTTATACTCGCCTAAACGGTCCACGAAGACGTCGCTGAACTCAGAAACAAGGTCTTCCTCCCACTCACAACCACCGACTCGGTTCACACCGGCCACCTCGATGCCTAGTGGCGCGAACCATTGGAGGCCTAATAGACTAGGCCTATCTCTGTCGATGATCGTTAGAGGTAAGTACGCTGTATGTTTTTTGAAGGAGACTCGGACTCGGCAGGACCCGACCACAGGGATTCAATTTCCTTGGTAGTTCTTGAGGATGAGGTGTTGAAATTGGAGGTCTTGGTGTTGGATTGTGGGGATAAGTTGCTTGAGTGTCTTCCAAGACACCATCGAGAGGGACGATCCCGAGTCGACCTCCATGTGGCAAGGCTGGTTCTCGATGGCTACCGTGACTCGAATTTTCTTAGTGTCCGTGACTGAGGCGTGACCTATAGTGATAGTATGGTGAGCCTCTTCTTTTTGCAAAGCTCGATTTCTGTAGGAGTGGTTTACTGGTTCTCGCCTTACAGGACGGTTTCCTGTCAATTGGTGATAGTTGGCCCCTTTTGAGGCCTGGCTAGGTCCTGGTAAGCTGCAGCAGACCCAGCTGATGTGGCCTCGTTTCCCGCACTCATGGCAGAGTGCGTCACGGAATTTGCATTCGGCCCTGGCACGGTTTGCTCCATAGCCAGCGCAAGGGCGTAAGGGCTTAGGGCGAGGATCCCGGTCGGACCGCATTCGATGGACCCCTTCTTCATCGCTGTCTGACAATGAAGAGAGGTCCTCGTGGTGTGTCGTTAGAAGCTGCCCTTCTGAGTTGGGTGAGATTTCGCCGGTCGGTTGTGTTGCCGAAGTGCGGCTTCGCCGTAATTGTGCAGCTGACTTTTTGGTCGCCTCCACAGCCGTGGCTTCGGCGATGGCGTCAGCAAGGCTGATGTCGCCTTTCTCCATCAGCTTGCTCTGCACACCTAGTGCATCTAATCCCAGAATTACTCGATCTCTTAGTGCTTCTCCTAAATCGGCGAACCCGCAGAGGCCCCCTAAATTCCGGATGTCCGCCACGAAATCGGCCACGCTCTCTCCTTTTCACTGGTTCCTCTGATAAAATTCGTGGCGTCTCACGAGTGTAGGCACGGTTGGCATGTAATGATCCCTCAGGATGGGTTCGAGGTCGTCCCAGCTCATGGCTTTTACTTCTCGAGGTTTGGCGAGTGCTTTTGCCATTTTAAAAACAGCTGGGCCGCAGTGCGTCAGGAACAGTGCCCGCTTTTTTGCTGGTGTAGCGTCCTTCAAATTATTCGTCTCAAGAAACATTTGGAAGCGATCCATGTAGGATTCCCAATCCTCTTGGTTTGGATCGAACGGAGCGGGTGGTACGATGCTGCTGGACATGGTTCGTTGTTGGCGTCATCTTTCACGTGCTCGGTATTGCTTCCTGACTTCTTAGGTTCAGACGTCTCCAAATCCCACCCTCGTCGCCAGTGTTAAGTACTTGGACATGGGTTGGAGTAAATTGAGACAGTCTTTGAATGTGAACTTTCAGCTCTTTATTGCATAGTGACTTCTCAAAACAATAACAGTGAACCCTGCCTTATATAGGCAACCTTTGTGAGAATTGTCCAATAGCGAGCTATGAACGCTAGCACTTTAAACCAATAATAATCCTCTGTTAAGGGCCAATCGGATTCCTAAGAACTAACCAATCCGATCTGGCCGCCTAACAGCCAATCAGAAGTGCAAGGCCAGAACCCTGCACTTTACCTCAAGCTCATACTTTATTAACTATGGTACATACACAACATATAGTGTTATGTTTGGAGCCAAGCTCAAATTCTCTTTATTAAACCTTATGCATTCACAACATATAGATTCTTTTCAAGAAATCTATAAGGCTTGAACAAATAGTACTTTGATGGAGAACTATTACAATTTGATATATTTAAGAACACATATAATTACTTCTTAGAGGCATCTACATGTATTTTTGGCCTTCCCTCAGTTATATATATATATATATTTCCTCTTGCTATAGGAAGTGTTATGGGATATGAAAAGTAGATGTAATCACTAAACAACTGGTCTAAAAGGGGATAGCTACTTTTCCTCTTTCAAGTATGCATATAGCTTAGATGTCTAGTCTTTCCTTATATTCTTGATAGTTAAACCTATTCTCTTCCAGTATATATGTAAACATCACATACCTCGATAAGCACACAGATGGAATAGAAAATATTATTTATATGATTTTTTTTTAAAAATTAACTGCTTGCAACTGCCTTGAGTGTTGTATGGTCTAAAAGAAAGGGAATAGATTGATGAATATCCAGTTCACTTTTCAGCATGGAAAAACATTTGCTTATATTACTGGGGTTATAAATCCTCCTTAAATTAGAATGAAGATAATTATTAAAAGGTAACGTTCATCTGGCATTTGTGCTGAAGAAACATATTTATTTATACTTTATTTTTGCACACCATTTTTGTTCATGGTCTTGTAGTAATATCTGGGAATGACCTTGAGAGACCAGGCCTAGAAATCCTGCCCAGGGAACAGTCAAATAAGAGAGAGCATAGTTGTGTAGTGGGTAGAGTAGGAGATTCAGGAGCAGGAGTGGGCCTCAAAAATTTTAGCAAAAAAAATCAGCCCGTTAATAGGTGGGTGGAGCTATGGTGGGTGTGGCCTAGTCATCTTCCTGCACCATGGTGAGGGTGGGGCATTTTTGTTCTCCTCAGGCTTTGGAGGCTTTCCTTGAGCCTCCGGGAAGGGGAAACGTTTTTCACCCTCCCCAAGCCTCCGTGCATCCAAAATGGGCCACTCCTGGGAGGGGAGGAGCAGGGTGGGCAGGGCCAACCTGGAGTGGGATTTGGGGGGGGAGTTTGTCTCCAAACTGCACATCATCTTCGCTAGAGGATCTCCTGAACCCCTGTGAACCTCCAACAGCCCACCCCTGCTCAGGAGGGATCATTGTTAAGTTATCAGTCTAGAAGGGTGACAGCAGGAGAATTGTACCTTCACACTTGCAAGAATAGAATTCTTTATTGGCCAAGTGTGATTGAACATACAAGGGATTTGTCTTGGTGCATATGCTCTCACTGTACATAAAAAAATCTGTTAATATAGATTTACAATAAATAGGATTAGTTTATTTGACTGTTTCCTGTCCTATCTACCCAAGGCTGGCAAATATTCTAGAGGGTATATTTATCAATTTCCTCTTTATCAAATGTATTGAATGCGAGACAGGTCACAATAAAAAAAAATGTTTCCCCTCCTTACCATGCCTTTATTTTAAGCACATTTTCCCGCTTCATAGAATGTCAAGAGAAATTTTAGCTGCTCACGTGTTTCGTAGAAAGCATACAATAAGACGAAATGGAAATCTACTAATACCGTCCTCTGTGATGTCATATCCAAACCTTTTCCAAGTGGGTGTTTATGCATGTGTTGGTCTTCAGATTCAACTTCTTCAAATTCTTAAATGTCAACCATTTATGCAAAATAGCAGGTTGAATTGTTTCTTTTATCATCTAAATTGGAAAATATTTTGCTACTAAAACATTTGGGCCCACTGATATCTGTGCGATTTCAAGCTTCCATATTTGTTTCAAGATTTCCCCTGAATGTGGAAATTTATTCTTTAAATTTGAAAACCTTGTATTGCTTTTAAAAAGATCAAGCCATAATGGCCTGAATCACCATAAGCACTTTGCTGCTATATTTGTTTGTCCTTGCTTCTTTGGCAAATGTCATAATATCTTTACCCTTCCAACTCTGTACTGTCGTTTAAACCATTTTATGCATTATACATTCCTCACCTAAAAGATGGTTATTATTTAATTTTAGCCATGATGAATAGCTGGAGTGAATTCTTGCAAAAGGGAAATTGAAATTAAATTCATCATGTAAAGAAAAGCTCATCCTACTCATGCAACAACAGTTTTCCTGCTAAAATCAATTTGTTTTGGTAAATTATGCAAAAATTCTCAAAGGGCTTAGGTTGGTAATTTATTATACTCCTGGCTGGTCCATAATGTTAGAAAATGAAATTTATTCATGCAATATTAGATGGCATAAGCTGCGAGCTTAGTGGCATTCCTTTGTTTGTCACAATTTATCCAGGTTGTCTATGTGAGCAGAATGCTTGCTGTTTGAAAAGGGCTAACATTTGTTTGAAGTCCTCTGTGGTGAACCCTGCTCAAGGATTCTTCTAGACAGCAAGGGCAGACATGGTGGCCTTATACTTCATAAAAGACACACAATTCTAGACAGAAGCTTTATTAATGAGTGACAAGTGTAAATAAATGAAAGAGGAAACTTAGACTTACTGGTCTAATGAATTGCATTGTGCAAAGGGAATGGAGTAGCTGTAATCATTTATTTCTATACTCTGTTAGAAAGTCTTGTTCTTATATAAGGACGGGAGGAGCCCTTGATTATACTGTATGCCAAGTAGCGACTTAAAGAATCCTGTGAAATTCTCAGATTGAATTTGCCAAGTATTTCAAATATGGCTGAGGAGCTTGCTGTTGAGAATTTATCACTGTCATTACTGTCTACAGATAGTCCTCAACTTATGACCAGAATTGAGCCTGGAATTACAGTTGAAAGGTGTCAGTTACTGAATAGGTCACCATGTTATTGTGCCCAGTTTAATGACCATATTTGTGGCAGTTGTTAAGCGAATGCATGCTAAGATATTCAATATGCATGTTAAGATATTCAATAGCTGGAACAGTAAAGTGGATGATGGGCCAGAACACACAGTGGTCATTGATTGGTTGGAGAGTGTGGGCTCCAGCATGACACAATTTACGTTTTGATTGGTTGCTGGGTGTAAAAGGGGAGTTTCCCTTTTTTTCTCATCTTATTTTTTGTGTGTGTGCTCTGTTCTGAGATTTACCTGATTATTTACCTCATGATGTAATTATGTGCCTGACTATCTTATCTACTGTAAATATAGAGGTTAAATATAGTTATTTATATCAAATGACAAGTTTGTGTCAGCATATTTGACTTTATTTGGACACCTGCTGCTCAATTCCCTGACAAATCATTAGGAAACCTATTGTAACTAATCAGAGGTGGGATTCTACCAGTTCTGTCTGGCTCTGTAGAACCGGTAGCTCTGAAGAGCAGCAGTCATAGTTCTATGACTGGTTCTATGTCTGCTGCTGTTTTGACCCACCTGCCCTCCCAGGCTCTTACCTGACCTTTATTTTCTGCTTTTTCAACCTCAGCTGCTTTGTGCAGCACAGCTGCAGTTGAAAAAGCAGGAAAAAAGTGATTTTTCAACCGCTATGCACCCGCACACAGCACTGCTCAGCTGTCCAGGCAGCAAGCTGAGGATGATTCACATGTGTGTGCAGGGTGCATCAGGTGCAAATCGTAAATCGCCGAACCAGAAGTTACACCGGTCGGATCCCAACCCTGTAACTAATTATAAGCAAACAGAAAAATAAAAATGTATCACAATCATCTGAATGAGAGACACCAAACACTGCCGTAAATGTGGGTTGATTGCCAAGTGCCCAAAATGCAGTCATGTGACCACAAAAAGGGGCTTCAAAAGTGGTGCATAAATAGCTTCGAGAATGTCCGTTGTAACTTCAATCAATTGTAAGGTGAAGACATTCCACTGGTCTCAAAAGTCGATATAAGCATCTAATTTGTTAGTAGCAAATTTTATTTGATTTATTATTTATTTATTTAATGTACATTGCCGCCTATTTGCCCATGGAGACTTGAGGAGGCTTACACAATTTAAAACCACATTTAAAACAAAAAATATTACTAAAAATAAAAAATAAAATAAAAACTAACAAAAAGAATCAAGGTAAATTAATAAAGTACAATAGAACAAAATTTGGAAAAAAAATTAAAAATGGATAAAAATGCTTCTAAAAGTTATAATTGTGCAATTTTTTAAAAATTTGTGGTGGTATAAGAAAATAAGTTAAGTGGATTTAAAAAAAAAACAAAAAAAAAAAACTTCCCCAGAGTAAGAAAGCCTTCATAGTTTCCCAAGGACTCTGTACTAGAATTAGAACAGACAACTGATTTATAGACAAGTTCTGTTTGCTGATGAGAGCAGTCACGGTATATTAAACCAAGAATGTGTGTCTATTTGAATAGTATCTTTTAATTTCAGACCATGAAAGTATCTCCTTCATCTTTACCCAGGATCATTCTATCTTGAGACTTCAGGTTCTGCCAAGCATTTATAAGCTAATGGCATTGTTTACACTCTTGCTGCTGATTCAAAGCAAAGATACTTCCATCATCAGATTCACAAAATTTACAGAAACAATGATTTCCCATATGAGCTAAACTAATTAAATATTAATCATAATTCAAGTATCTCCTAATCTCATGCTAATTACATTGCTATAATTCATTAATAAATATTTAACTTAGTTTCAAGCATTTTTTTTTCCTGCTGCTAATAACCCAAAATCTCTGCATATTACAGATGGCATATTTTTAGAACTCTATTGAATGCAGTTTTTGCAAAATCTACAACTCCGTAGTTATTCTTCCATGTGAAAGAAATACTGTATAGTAAGAGGAGCACAGTTTATTTCTCCAAATATTACTTTAGACCGGAGATGAACTGGTAGTTTGATACTAACCAAATCAACTCTTTCTCTCTACCATTAGGCTTTCTCCTATAAATTACATATTCCTTTCTTTTTCCCTTTTATACAAACATAGGCAACTAAGGTAAGAACATGAATCCAATTTAAAAAATAATAAAATAAAATATAAATGCACACATGTATATGTGCACGCACAATGTGATAAAGACAAGATAAAGATCTTTACTTGTATTTTTAGTTATTTCTATTACGGATTATTCCAAGGTTTATTTTTCCTCACTGAAGAAGAAGATCTAAATACTTGCAAAGAAAAACATTGTAGCCTAAAGGTTTCTAAAGCAGATGATTGTCTGGACTGAATAAAAAACAAAGTTGTTTCATTCAAAATTGTGTATTGTATTAGTGTTTATAGTTTCCTGACTCCAAAGAGGATTCTGATTTTGGCTCAAAGTGCCAGACAGTTTTCTTAGCATTCACCCTCTCAGTCAAAAGTTCAGTTTTACAGGAAGCAGGAAACAATGTTTTCTTATTAACATGTGCACAAATAAAACAAGTAGAACATTATTTGGGCATATGGAGTGGAAGTAAACTTTGTATAATATATAACCAACAAATTAATGAAGTATTAGAATATCTCTGGCTAATCCTTTGAGAGTTGTTCTGGATTGCAAGCTTGTAGATACAGCTGGGAAATAACAGTGGAAAAAGGTCCTTGCTGAGTCTATATGTTAGACACAGAATGTAAACAGAGAATGGACTAGACTCAGGGGTGGTATTCAACAGGTTCTGACCAGTTCTGGAAAACTGGTAGCGGAAATTTTAAGTAGTTCGGAATACCACCCCTGACTGGCCTCACCCCCGTCTTTTCTCTACCTCTCAAGTCTCAGCTGATCAGCTGGGTTTTCTTTTGTTGCCTTCTACAGGAGAACAGAGCTGGAAAGCAGGTTAGTGGGATGGGGAGAGAATGAAGATTTTGCAGTGTCCTTCCCCTGCCACACCCACCAAACCACGCCATGCCCACCAAGCCATGCCCACAGAATCGGTAATAAACAATTTAAATCCCATCACTGACTAGATTGATCCTTGGCTTGCTTCAACAGGATGCCTCCATTTTTTTTCCTGGTACTTTTCTCTTTGATCCATTTCTGTGTATCAACCTCCAAAGTATAAACAGAAAGACAGATTCACAATGAATCTCACTAGTTAAGTGTGCTATCAAAAAGGCAAGTATCTTGAAAACTGAGTTAAGTTAGGGCTTTTAAGATAAGTCCTCTAAATGATGTTTGGTTCTCTTTTGCCCAGAACATAAGAACAGGCTAACCATCCTTTCTCCTGATAAGAGTCATTCTGAAATATTCATATTAATTATGTTTTGAGATACTTCAATTGATTTCCCACCTCAGACCACTCACTTACACAATGCATTATGTTCTTTTTCAGCTGTTCGCCTTTTGTTCAGCATATTTATTGCTACATATAATCTGGGTTTCTTAGATTTCTTAATGTCAGTTTGATAGGAATGATTACTTTACTATATTAACCTTACATCATATCTATCCTTGTTGAGGAAAGAACGATTTGAAAGCTGCTTTACATTTCTTGCACTTAATGCATTAGAGTAAATTAGGCTAGCAATTTTTTTTTCAAAAAATAAACTCTTAAAGAAAAGAATGAAATGACACACGTTGTTTAAAAAGGATACTTTAGCAAACTAGTATTTCCCTGAGCTGTTGAGGTGGGACATTGTTTCCATGGCTACAGAGAAGGTCATGCAAAGTAATTGCTTGAAAATAATTCTCAGAGATAATCACTAGAGGTCAGTAGAATATATGAGGTGATGGTCCTTACTTTCCTTATAAACAAAATTGTGCACACCATACTTTAGTGATTTGATAGCCAAGGTATGTTGCTTAGTTAGTAAAGGTAAGGTAAAGGTTTCTCTGTCAGTCATATCTGACTCTAGAGCATGATGTTCATCTCCATTTCTTGGACAAAGGAGCTAGTTGTCCAAAGACATTTTCTGGGGTCAAGTGGCCAGCATGGCTATATGCTAAAGGCACATGGAATGCTGTTACCTTTCTACCAAAATGGTACCTATTAATAGATTTGCATTTGCATGCTTTTGAACTGTTAGATGGACAGGAGCTGGAGCAAGTAAAGGGAGCTCATTCCATTGCACAGAGCTCTGGTCTCGAACCCAGATGTCAGTTCTCCATTGACAAGCTCAATATCTTTAACTGCTGAGCCATCAGTTCCCCTAAACCAATTAGTAAAGACACATTCATTTTTTTCTTTTATATATTGGATTAATAATAGAATTAACTCCTACTGGGAATCAATATGGTAGACCCTTCTACCTCTCGCATTGAGGGCTTCAGCTATAGAGCTTTGCAGTTAGGCCACATAATATCCTGTTGTACTTCATTCCCTGATCTTTGCCATGTCTTATGACACAGGTGTCAAACTTGCTGCATCACATTGCTGTCACATAACATTCTTCCCATTCGCAGAGCTGGGATGGGCATGGCCTGCATGTGACTCATCCATCCCATGAGCCACCAGTTTGATACCCCTGTCTTAACAGGATCCTATGACCAGAGGAGCTGAATTGAGGTGGACAAGAAAAAAAAGCTGACAACCAACTCAGCAGAAAGGGTTTGCGGTCTCTTTCAACATTCATTCAACTTTAATACTTTTAGCAGTTATTTAGTTGAGTATTTTTTACATTCACCCAACTTCCCTACAAGGTGACTTCGGGCAGTAATCTTCAAGAAACATACTATAGGCAATGACAGCACCACAAGATTTTGCTGAGGTCCATTTGCACAAAATTTGAAGATTCATAGTTGTTGTTTTTTTACAGCAGACTCAGAGCACAGAATAAGCCATCATATGCATCTCTGTGTGTATGTGTGTTTATTTTTCTCTTATTACATTGCAACCAATTATTTCCAGAAGGATCCTTGTTTATTTATAAACTCTCCTTTTGTGATTCAGTTACTTTGGGACATGGATGAGAACACTGGATTGAAAGATTAAAAACTCTATTTCCTGTCTTTAGGGAAAATTATTATTCACTACTAGGAGAAAGATGGCTCTTATGTTATTCTGTCAGTGAAGTTCATTCAACTTTTAAAATGCTGCCTGCCACAAAAAAAGCTGAAGATTATGACAAAGCTAAACTTGTGCTTACCAACTATTTCAAACCTGCCTGCATCAAGATTTTGAATGAAACAATTTCTAACAGGTACGGCAATAGGAAGGAGAAACCATAGATGCCTGTCAGCCCACTTGGGTCAACTAGCTAAGACCATGAAATAATAATGCATATTATACAGAGATAGTTCTTTATTGAGCTAAGAAGACACATTTGATGAGCACCTCAGCAAATACTCACCATCTGAAAATGATAAACACAGAACTGATTATGCTTCTTCACACTATTCCCTCTGATAGCTTTCCTTCAAGTCTTCAGCATCATCAACATTTATTTCATGAAGCTGGTAAAGAATAGAATAGAATAGAATAGAATAGAATAGAATAGAATAGAATAGAATAGAATAGAATAGAATAGAATAGAATAGAATTCTTTATTGGCCAAGTGTGATTGGACACTCAAGGAATTTGTCTTGGTGTAAATACTCTCAGTATACATAAAGGACATTCATTAAGAATCAAGAATCATAATGTACAACACTTAATGATAGTCATAGGGTACAATCAACAATCAAATCATACTAGAAAATGGTCAATATAAATCGTAAGGATACAAGCAACAAAGTTACAGTCCTACAATCACAAGTGGGAGGGGATGGGGGATAAGGAGTGATGAGAAGAGTAACAGTAATAGTAGTGTACACTTTGTAAATAGTTGAATAGTGTTGAAGGAATTATTTGTTTAGCAGAGTGATGGTTTTTTGGGGGGAAAAAACTGTTCTTGTGTCTAGTTGTTCTGGTGTGCAGTGCTCTATAGTGTCATTTTGAGGGAAGGAGTTGAAACAGTTTATGTCCAGGATGTGAGGGGTCTGTAAATATTTTCATCAGCCCTCTTTTTGACTTGTGCAGTATACAGGTCCTCCATTGAAGGCAAGTGGGTAGTAATTGTTTTTTTTTTTCTGCAGTCCTAATTATCCTCTGAAGTCTGTATCTGTCCTGTTGGGTTGCAGAACCAAACCAGACAGTTATAGAGGTGCAGATGATAGACTCAATAATTCCTCTGTAGCACTGTGTCAGCAGCTACAGTACATATCTAATGTTAGTGATGAGCTCTTGGTATTTGGTGCAAGGAATCCTTTGCTTGCTATCAATTCTCTTCATACCTTTAGTGATCAATTGGATAGGAAGTGGAAAAGTTTCATGCTTCTGGAGCTGTATTTCCAACTTTTCTAATGCAGACTTGAAGCTTATCCTAATAAATCTTAAACATTATAATGGATGGCTAAGATCTTTTGTGCAGTTTGTCTCTTGTTTTGTCTGGGGGCTGTGTGCAGATGAAGTAAGTCAATACTGTTAGAACAGACAAGAGGTTGAATAACAACTTTTATCCATTTTTTAAAGGTGAATGTTCTTTTTCTTCATATATTAAGATTATAGAATGTAATTTCAGTGGATTTACTGAAAATTGATGGCAGCAGAGAAGTGGTTTCAGGCTGGCAAATAAAACCTATGGGGAACAAAGCTTTAGATCAGAATTTTTCAAAGTTGGCAACTTTTAAGATCTGTGGACTTCAACTCCCAGAATTCCCCAGCCAGCATTACACCAATTCCTTTCACAAAGTGGGTGCACAGCTGACTTGAGTCTTTGAGGCTTTTCAGATGGGCTGCTTGTTCTGTGAAGTACTTTATGCAAGAGTTTGGGATTTATTCTTCTGCAGAGTTTACAGCCAACTGATCCCGAATATTGAAAGTTAATTTTACATTTCCATTATGCCATAAAGATTATCCAAAAAGTCTTTTATGAGAAGATTGTGTATGCCAAAAATGATGAGGTGATAATTGGCTTTAAACAGCTTAACAATTTGTAAATCAGGAGAAATAGCAGTTTATGTAAAACAGAAGAAGAAGGAGGGGGCAACGCTTAGACACATGGCAAGTACTATATTATTTTTTTCTAGGCTGGTGATGGTTCTACACTGTCAGATATAAAGTAAAAATACTGAAAAATAAGTGCAAATGGCACATGTGGGAAGTCAGTATGAAACTTTTAAATTTAATTTTAGATTTATTTTTTAAGCTTGGCCAAAGATCTGCTTCTTATAAACCAATCAAAGTTTTTAGATGTACGTCGCTTTTTCTATTGAAAAATCAATGCCCATTTTAGCAGCTGTTAACATGCCTAATATAAATTCAAGGTCCAATACTTCAATTACATCCCAGATTGTATTCTTTAAATATGTCATTGACTATTTTATTTGAAATTATTGAAATAGCAGAGCATAAAACTTTTCCATATGTTCCATTACTTCTTAATAAAAAGGAAGAAAAATAAACCTTGAAAGTAAATAAATGACAAATTTATATAAGAAGATATTGTCTTTGTGGTAATTTAGTTGGGAAAAATGCATTGGAGAGAACTTGATCTAAAGTCTACATTTATTGATGTTGTGTTTAATGCGGTTGTAGAGTACTTGTTACCTTTCTTTCACAGTGTTTGACAAGACATGGCCTTCAAACACACACACACAGGTTTTATCCATGTCTCCTGGAGCTCTTATAACTCTGGTTAGTTTTCTGCTTTTTTATGGGTTAGTTTAAAATTTTTAAGAAATTGCAAGGGAACAATTTCTTAAAAATTTTCTTCCACTGCAATTTTTTTTTTGCTTAACAAGGTGCTTTAGATTTTATTTAGAATGTATTTTAGTGGTGTTTTTGAAGTTAATTGGTTACTAAAGGTGGAGTGGCATGAGATATCTATCAATTAATGTTGCTTTCTGTTGTATCTTTGCAGTACTTTAATAACATGCTGTTTACACTGCCCTAAACAAGAAAAGCTTTGAAGGAAGACTGATATCATGAAGTCTAATTTTAACTGAGACCTGGGAAGCCAGGAAGAATGCAGACCATTAAAGAGACAATGGTACAGGAGATCCCAACAAAATTCTTGGCCAGCTAATTAATTGGTAAGTACAACAATGAATATCACACAGCCACCATGAACATTCATGAAAATTTATTTATTTTCTTTGCAATTTCAAAAGAAAACATGATGAGAAAGGGTGAAAGTAAGAACTTTAATAAGAATTTATCAGGAAAAAAATAATATTGTGCACAACACTAGTTTAACCTACTCATTATGAAGGTTACACAGTTTCTGTAGAAGAAGTAAATGTGTCCCTTTAAATTTCATTTGCTGCATCTACTAGGTTTGTCTTTGGGCTTTTTAAAGGGAATTGCTTTGTCTCAATGGGACACAGGAATCTGAATTGGATAGATCATTGGTTTAATTTGTTGGTTCCAACAATGAAGTATTTTCTATGGATATATTTTGTCAAATCATTCTTGATATTCTTTGGATGATTTTCTTTCTCTGAACACATTAAAAAGAAAGAATAATAATCAGCTTTAATCTGATTCAAAATTAATTGATGTCAATACAGACTTTGCTTTGCTATATTTAGGCATATTTGCACAACCCATTTAAGCAGGTGATGGGAGAGCATGCTGTGTCAACTCCAAAGCCCAGATAACTAGTCTACTTAATTAACCTTGAAGATATTGGGTTTCTTAGAGGGGGTGTAAGCAAACACTCCCTGGTTTATAATGTTCTATGTTGTGCAATTGCCTAACCTGAAAGATAACTGTTCCTTTTATTATCTTTAATCAAGTCTAATTCTTAATGAGGCTTAAAAAAATGTGCTATCTCTAGACATTTAGTTGCTCACAACTCTGCCCAGGAAGGCTTTTGCAACTTGGGTACCAGTTGTGTTCATTCTTGGATCAAAAGATTCCTTTTAGTCACTCATGCCTTGATCATGTCATGTGTAAACTAGGACAGTAGCCTTTGTGTGGGGCTGCCCTTGCAAACCACTTGAAATCTGCAGCTGGCCCAGAATGCTGCAGGGTGAACATTATGCTTATGCCTCATTATGCTTATGTAAAACCTTGTTTCGTGGTCATCATCAGTTGTCAGTTGGCTTCTGGGTGCAATTCAAGATGCTGGATATTTTCTATAAATACCTTCCCATTTGAGGGAATACCTCTCCATTTTTTATACAATCCCACTGTTTGAGGGAGAACACAATTGTTCAGTTTCAATTGTATATTAGTCTTTAAGATCTTATGAATTAGTGAGTGTGCCAAGCAGATTGATCTGGCTAAAGGTTATGTTGGACAAAGTTATTTACACGTACATAGGCATAAATGATTTCTTTTATATCACGAAGCTGTCCAGAGTATACTTCTGTATACTTCCAGAATCACTTTAAATTTTGGTTACCAGTTAAATGGATTAAATAATTTTTTCCAATAATAGCCATGAGTTTACTATCAAAATATCTGGTGGCACAATAGCTAGAAAAAAGTGGAATAGATAGCACCACTACTAGATGGACTTGCAACTGGCTGGCAAACCGTACTCAACGAGTAGTCCTTAATGGGTCTAAGTCTACATAGAGGAAAGTAAGCAGTGGGGTGCCATAAGGTTCTGTCTTAGGCCCAGTACTCTTCAATATCTTCATTAACGATTTAGATGAGGGAATAGAAGGAGAACTTACCAAATTTGCAGATGATACTAAACAGGCAGGAATAGCTAACACCCAAGAAGATAGGTTCAAATCCAGATGGATCTTGACAAACTAGAACACTGGGCCGTATCTAACAAAATGAAATTCAATGTAGAGAAAAGTGAAGTCCTACACTTAGGCCAGAAAAACCAAAAGTACACATATAGACTAGGTGAAACCAGGCTCAATAGCAGTAACTGTGAGAAGGATCTTGGAGTCTTAGTGCACAACCAGCTATATATGAGCCAGCCGTGTGCAGCAGCATCCAAAAAAGCTAATGCAATCCTAAATTGTATTAAGAGAGGGATACAATCAAGATCAAGGGAAGTACTAATACCAATCTATAAAGCCTTAGTAAGACCACACTTAGAGTCCTGCATCCAGTTTTGTTCACTACATTATAAAAAAGATGTTGAGACTCTAGAAAAAGTACAGAGAAGAGCAACTAGGATCATTAGGGGACTGGAGGCTAAAACATACAATGAACAGATGCAGGAACTGGGCTTGGCTAGTCTAGTAAAGAGAGGGACCAAGGGAGACATGATAGCGTTCTTCCAATATTTGAGGGGCTGCCACAGGGAGGAAGGGGTCAATCTATTTTTTAAAGCGCCTGTAGGCCAGACAAGGAATAATGGATGGAAACTGAACGAGGAGAGATTTAACCTGGAAATAAGCAGAAACTTTCTGACAGTGAGAACAATCAACCAATGGAACAGCTTGCCCTTGGAAGTTGTGGGAGCACCATCACTTGAGACTTTCAAGGAGAGATTGGACTGCCATTTGTCAGAAATGCTGTAGGGTCTCCCATTTGGGCGGGAGGTTGGACTAGATGACCTACAAGGTCCCTTCAAACTCTGATTATCTGTTATCTGAATGCAGTATTGCAGGCTATATTGCAGGCTGCCAGCAGTTTGGCACTTTGAGTCTTATTGACTCAAAGTTGACTCAGTCTTCCATTCTTCCAAGGTTGGTAAAATGAGGACCCAAATTGTTGGGAACAATATGCTGACACTGTAAACTGCTAGATAGGGCTGTAAAGCATTATAAAGCAGTATATAAGCCTACATAAGTACTATTACAAAAAGGCAGTCTATTTTTGTCTTAAAGCCCATATTTGTAACACTCTTTGTGAATTACAGTTCCCACTGATTTGTAGAAGTGAAAAAGGTTTCTGAGGTATGAGTAACTTCAGGGATGATAACATGTACATGAGAATTTTTATCAAAAAGTGCTTTAACATGTATATTCCAGTTGGATGTCTGAACCCAATGTTATATTGGTGGCATTTTTGTGGTGATGTCACTGGTTTTCTACAGCTGCAAGTGATTTAAAGACTTATGATAAAGTATGACTTTCATGAATCTTTCAGCCTGCTGCCTTGTGTATTTTAGCTATTGTACAAACTACCCACTTCTCTCAGAAGTTCAGATTTTCACTATGTCTTGTCTTTGATTCAAGACTAAGTTGCTAGAGTTTTGGTTAATGAGCCAATTATATTCAGACAAGATAACCATTGTGCAAGTGTTGTGCTAAGATAAATTGCTATGCTAATAGCACAAATCTTCCTGCACTTGATGACTGAAATGTACAATAGAAAGAACGTGCATTTATTGGGAACTGCAACTAACCATTCTACCACCACCGCTCATGTAAAATTTTCATGGGGAAAAAATAATAGAAATTCAGAGTTTGAGATTATCATTCAAGGGAAGGTAAGATTTTTGGAAGTCAATTAAGACATTAGGAGAAATGTTTGGGGCTAATTCAGATTACAGGTGGCAATGTATTTTTCAAATGTCCCCTTGAAGAGCTTCAACTATGAAATACATAAGAAAGTCAAGGGGAGATTTAAGGTAAATCTAAATTATTTCCTTCAAAGATGTAATTGAGAATCATAGCACCAGATAGGGACATTTAGGCAATTGAATCCAATCCCGTGTTCAGTTAAAAATGCTGATTAATGTACCCAAGCACATGGGTATTCAGCTTCTTGAACAAATGCAATGAAAGAAGATTCGCTACGTCCAGTGGTTATTAGTTTTACACTTAAAATGTGCATGTAGTTGTGCTGTTCATTACCAAGAACTTATAAGAAAGGGCTATGATGTAGATGTCTAGTTTTTCAGGTGGTCAGTTATGCAAAATAGGACAACTGAACAGGTTTAGGTGTTCCAATGAGTCAATTGATTTACTGGGCTTAGCTCAATTGTGTGTATGACTGAGTTAATTTTAGCTTAAAATTAATCTCCTGAATCAGAGAGAAGAAGAATGGTTTATTATGGTTTTAGACCAGCACAATCCTGAATCAATTGATAACTTTTAAGTATGTTTGCATAACACACTTAATCTCCCCTAGAACCAATTAAGCGAGCTGGGAACAGGGTGCAAATATGTTTGGACATATTAAATATGGAGCTACTTACTCCTCTGCAGGGTAGGTTGATTTACCAATCAAGCTTTGCTAATTTCTTTAATGTAACAAGCCCATGTGTCATCAGCAGCCAACACACTAAATTAAAAATAACACATTTTGGTAATTGTATGACTCTTGAATCATTGTATGAGGCAGATGGGGTGTAAATAACAACATTTATTCATTGTGCAACATTGTCAGGCTATCTGTTGTAAACCACGGTCCCAAGAGATGATGGGAGATTTAAAATCACCATGTTTCCACATCTTAAAAAATATAAAAAGTGAATAACATTTCAAATACATTTCTTTTTAATGAATTACCTGTAGCAGTCGTGAACTAACACAATGACTAGAAATGATATTCCCTTTTCTTGCATCTTATTTCTACTACATTACAGAAAATATCTATTTTGCCTCCTCCTGTCTCTAAACTCCACATGAACAAAAGACACTTGTCACCATTTGAAGGACAGTGTCATTTGTAGTTACCATCTTTATCTTTGTGGTATGTTTATTCACAAATGACTTGTTAAAGCACTCGAGGTTACCTGAATGAAATTTCATATGCATAGGTATACACACACATACAAACAGACAGACACATATTCAGAGTTCTCCTGAACAAAGAATGATGTTTCATAAAGGATTAAGGGGCAACCCTATTACTAGGCAGAGTAGGATGTTTGTGTAAAGTGGTAGATGCTGAGGTATTGGAAACCAGGTGTTTGTGAGTGACTGATATCATAGCATCAGATAGGGACATCAGATTGGGGCCTTTTTTAAACATCATCTAAACCAATGTACAGCATTTCTTCATAGTTTGATGAATAACATGGTTTGTAAATATGGAACAGAAAATGTTTTATTCAAAATATGATTGCTTGATTTGATCAATTATATACTGTCAAGTTGGTGTTGACTTTTAGTAACCCCATAGATACATTTCCTCACTTATGATCTATCTCTACCCTGTTCTTTCAAGTCCCCCAACAGTGCATTCATCACCATCGTAGTTGACAACATCCACCTTGCTCTGGTTGTCTCCTTCTCTTTCTTATTTTTCTCAGCATTAGAGTCTGAACTAGAAAACTGGATCTTCACATATAATGTCTTCAATACATACATACATACATACATACATACATACATACATACATACACACTGCTCAAAAAAATAAAGGGAACACAAAAATAAGATATCCAAGTTCTCAATGAATGAAATATTCTTATTAAATACTTTGTTCATTACATAGTTAAATGTGCTGACAACAAAATCACACAAAAATTATCAATGGAAATCAAATTTAGAAACCCATGGAGGTCTGGATTTGGAGTTACACTCAAAATTAAAATGGAAAAAAAACACTATATGCTGATCCAACTTTGATGTAATGTCCTTAAAACAAGTCAAAATGAGGCTCAGTAGTGTGTGTGGCCTCCACATGCCTGTATGACTTCTCTACAATGCCTGGGCATGCTCCTGATGAAGTGGTGGATGGTCTCCTGAGGGATCTCCTCCCACACCTGGAGTAAAGCATCCCCCAACTCCTGGACAGTCTGTGGTGCAACGTGATGTGGGTGGATGGAGCAAGACATAATGTCCCAGATATGCTCAATTGGATTCATGTCTGGGGAACAGGCGGGTCAGTTCATAGCATCAATGACCTGGAAAACCAAGGCATATATGAAGTCCTTTGTGCATCATGCCCGGCCACATACATTGGACAGACCAATAGAAGAATAAGCACCCGCCTGGACGAACACAAAAATGCAGTAAAAAAGCTGGAACACACTTCCTCACTAGTCCAACACATGAAAACCACAAGTCATAGCATCAACTTCAATGGCACCAAAACCCTAGCCACTATAGAAAACCCCAGCTACAGAATTATCAGAGAAGCCATAGAGATTGAAAAAAGACCTGAAAGCATGAATAGAATAGATGATTCCACCAAATTGTCAATTATTTGGAAGCCTGCACTCACAAGCAAAACAATCTCCACATCACTAGCCAGGCAAACACCTGGGCACAAACAGATCCCCCCTGATACTTCCAGCTCAAACACACCCCAACTAGGCACCCAGATGAAACCCAGTTTCCTAACAAATGATAGCCGTCCATTTACTCGGAGCCAAGCTGCACTAAAAGCCTCCAATACAGGAACACAATGTTGCCAGTCAACCAAGACAACAAAAAGCCACAAAACATACAGAAGATATTAGAAACACCAATCAAGCAGAACACAGCAAACTCCAAGACCAATAAACACAGACCAAGACTCCCAACCAATCAGGAGGAAGAAAAAACCATTCTGACACAGCAATAGGCTAGCCCCAAATTTAAAACTGAAATAACTGTAAAAGTCTGACTCACAGACGAAAACAATACAGAAGCCTGATGATGGCAGATGAGATTCTGCCGAAACGTTGCTACAACTTTAAAAACACCACTATAATGACATGGAAACATACAAGTCAAGGAATGCCATTAATTATTAAATTTCATTAGTAAGTTGTCTTGGAATGGTAAACATGCACCACTGTTAAATATTCTGACAAATGGATGGTGTTACTTAGTTTGGGTAATGCAACCAAGTTCGGAGAGTACAAAGGACTCTATACTTCAGCCTGGACTACAGATATTCTCCTTTAAGAAACAGTTTCCTATTACCTTACTATACAATTATTTAGAAGACTAATATCAATCCTGTTATACAAACATGCTGCATTTTGAGAATTATTTTTTAAAATATATCTATTTCCTGTAAAGTTGAACTTATCACAGGTTTATTTTTCACTGCTGATCAAACAGATGTTGCACATTCTCCCAGGGATTTTCAGCTTTTCTCAGTCATCTTGCCTTAGTGAGCTGCCAAATGTTCTCACACTCAGAAGTCTTTCTCATCAGAGACAGAAATAGGAAAGCTCCAGCCAAAGCAAGAGGGTTAAGGAGTAAACTTCTATTTATTTTACTTTTTGCCAAGAATTGATAAATGTTCAAAACTGGCACATATAGAATGGCAGATGGGGCCAAAGCACATTCTTCCTAAGTTAGTATATCATCTACAGTTATTTATGGACTACAAACTGTCACTTCTTTTTGGGGCACATTGAGACTAATTCATCTGAATTCATGATGATAAGGTTGACGAAATGGCATATCAGCAAATTCTGCCATTTAAACCTGAAGGAGAAAAGAAAAAGTCTTTATGTCCATGTGGAATAATGGACATAAAAATTAACCTGGACAAGCACTCCTCAACAATAGCTTATATCAGATCATTCTGCTTGTCTACCTAGACCAGTATTTCCTAAACTAACATGGATAATCCAGAAATACTGGGATCCATGCTAGTTTAGGAAATACTGGTCTAGGTATGAGGGATTCCCTCACCCCCAGCTTTCTTCAGTGCTTATTTTCATATTAATTATATTTTTTCACAGCTGAAGCAACTGACTTATTGCAAAGCTTATCCAAACAGTATGCTGAGATTTCTGTATACTAAATAAGCATTCTTAATTGCCAGAGTAAATGTTGCCAGGTGTTCTTATCCCTTGTTCTAATAAATAAATAATTAGGAAATGTGATTAGTAGAATATCAGTTCCTTGGAGATTCAGACCATTTGTAGAACAAAGGGAATGCACATTCATAAATGCTAAACTTGAATTTCTGGTGTTCCTAAGAGACATTTCCTTGTGGGAGTCAAGTCACTAATCTTAAGATCACATGAGGCTCTCTCTTGCCCATGTTCTCACACAGTGTCCTTCCTATGATGCCCCAAGATGTTCTCTAATTGTCTCAAACATTTCAAAATATAAAGGCCATGCAGATAAATTTTATGTTTATTATTTTTAAGGGACACTAACCCTACACTTATATCCAGTGATCAAAACTTTTCATCCAGTTGCACAACTGCATAAAACTTTTTAATAGATGTATATTTCCCCATTATTTTCCCTCCTTCTCTAATAACTAATTGCTGTATTTAACTATTTCCCCTTTTACTATATTCCTTTGTTGTCAAGGCTGGTCAAAGATCATAATGTAGATATTTGATTTGATTTGGTATCAGGCCATATAAGTACAGGACTGTATGAAATAACTCTGAATGTGATTAGCTCCACAAAGTCATTGTTGGAATTTGCAGTTACAAAATGTGGTCCTGATCACCATTAACTCAAGTGGCAAGGAAAGCTTACAAGGGGAGAGAGTCAATGGTTGGTTATATAAAACTATTTTGTGCTTCTGGGAACCATTTGCTTTTGAGGAATCATACCCTACTTCCAATCATTGGGGAAAACTAAATTAGACAGTTCCTTGGTATGTTCTGATTGACAGGAAATTTTCATACTTAGAAATCAATTATTTGTTTAAAAAAAACACATTTATTATACTTTAGAAATACATTTATGGTTTGGGAAAGTTTTCTTTTTCAAAAAAAATAATCCATCTTAGAATATTGTGTTTTGAAGTGTTGGGCTTTTTTAAAATCTATTTTTGTGTTCATCATTGTTTGCAGCATCAAGAATGAAATTTGGGGAACAAACCTTATTTTAATATGTTTGTCTTTAATCATTTAGCCTTAAGATAGAACATCAGATTTAAATTCTGTTTACAGTTACAAGCTACTGGCTCTTACTGGTATGTTTCTGTGTGCATTTGCATATACATGATGGAGTTTTTTTTGTTTTTAAATGGAGTGGCAACAGAAAGGACATGCAGTATCAATTGTAGCAACTGAATTAAGTAGATTTAAACAGTGGGTTCACTCTCATTATTTCTGTCTGCTTGCATTGCTCAAAAAGTCTGACTTTAAATTTCTGCCATATCCTTGGGGCAAAATTATATTTTCCATTGCACATGGCAGATCTTGATTGCATATTTTGCATTTATTTAACTTGTGTGACTTCCATTGGTGTTGCTTAAAGCTCTAAAAAATGACAGAATGAACAGGCTGGATTGATTATGCACAACCAAGTCAAATATACTAATTAATATTATTATTCACTTTAACAATATATTTTGAAAAGGGTTACAGCTTGTTGAAAATTACTACAGCTTTTTTGAATGGCATTGAAGGTAGGTACTAAGGGCAGTATACCTGAGACAAAGTGACATGAATTTTCAAGCATAGTTTCATGAATTTGAAGTAAAGTAAAAATAATCATTTTCTCCCATACAAAATAAATTGCCATCTTATATTCAATTGCAGAGTAAAATTCATTATGAAATGAATTTAAACTTTTAAAAATGGGTGCAGGATATTTGCAGATACAATTGGAATATACTCTTATATTAAATGCAAAACATTTTTTTCCTGTTTGTTTCAGGAATTCCAAATTCTGGCTTCTTCCATTCCACAAAATCCCATGTATTAGAAATCAGTGTTCAAAAAAAAAAAAGTTTTTTTAAAAAAATAAGACTTTCTCCATTTTTTATTTAGTGTTTTCCATTTAACTAGGTAATTTTGTCCCATGCCAACCATATATAACAATACAACTTCTTTCCCATGAATTAATTCTTTTTAAGCCTGATATTTCTCCTGGTATCATTGCTCTGCTTAATGACAGAGAATAGATCAGTGATGGCTATCATGCCAACATATAACTAATTCTACCCAGAGAAGAAGACAGGAAGATTATAACTTTATAGCTTTTCAATGTTCTAAATTTATAATTTCACAATTTTTAGGAATGAATATAACTCCCTCTGTGTATGGAATACATCTGTGAACCTTTGAGTACATTTCTATATGTTCTTCTGTGAAAATCAAATGGATGGTTTGTGTATGGATGTAATGAATGAAATTAATTCCCATGACTCCACGATCTTTGCCACATGTTCATGTAAAGCAAAGCAAAGCAAGGAGACTGGGCAACTTAATTCATACCAGAACAGCAAATCGTTATGCCCAAAATGTCACCCAAAACATGTCAATTCCACCTATAATATTAGCACCATACCGATTCCCCAGGGTTGGACTATGGTGCCCCTTCTTTTGTCTACTGATTAAGGCATTAGGTTAGAAAGGAAGAGACTGTGAATTCTAGTCCCTCCTTAGCCATGAAAGTCAGCTAGGAAAATAGGAAGAGGAAGGTGTGTTGGATATGTTTGCAATTTGTAAAAATATTAAATATGGGATGCAAACAAACAAATACATAAATCAAATACCATGTAATCCAGTTGTTTCCCTTGCCTTTTAATTTACAATGATCCAATTTCAAAAGCCAGAAACCAACTGTCCCAGCTACTAACTCTCTTGAAACAAAAAAGAGAGACACGTATACTATTTTCCCAAGCTTCTACCAAAACAATCAATAGCCTTTAATCTATTCCAATTTACGTAACTGCATCTTCTTGCTTTCACTGTATGCTTGTATTCTTTTTTTCCTAAAGGTTAAGAGATGGAGTGGATGACCATCATCTCACTGCTTTAATTACTTGTGTATTCTAACCATCCTATTTCCCTATAACTTTTATTGTGCTCATCTCTTCAGAAAGGATAGCTTTTTCTGGGCTCATTTGCTGGTTAATTGCATTCTCAGATCTTTTAAGACGTGTGTAGCACCTGCTCTCCACTTCACAGACTCTTTTGATCTCCCTAGAAATATCCAACTTCGATTATGTGAAAATCTTTCCTAACTGTAGTACGTGCTTAGAAATCAAGTTAGAAAATTGCTGGAGAAACAGTTGTGATCTGGGGGGGTGGGGGGTGGGGTGGAGAGAAAGAGACTGTGTTAGGACTGGAAACAGAAATGAATTTTGGAAGTAGAAGAAAATGCAATATGTCAAACCATTTCCTTGGTTTGAGGACTACTTTGCCAACTCTGATTCCCTCAGACATAAAACAAGACTCAAATGATTTTTTTAAAAAATCCAAATGCCAGTATTTTTTTAGCCAATCAAAATTCATGGAGAGTTCTAGCTACTCTTTGATCAATAAGCCCCTGGTGATATTTCTTGGTGAAATGAAGCCCACCCCTGTGCATAAGCCCAATTCCTGTTTATTTCAGTCAAGACTCACATGTACTTAGTATAATACATACTCTATTAATAGAAATTACTGAGTAGCCCAATAATTGAAAGCCAGTTTTATTTATTTATTTGTTTGTTTGTTTGTTTGTTTATTTATTTATTTAATTTGGTTTGTCAATTGCTTACAAGATATTAGGTATAAGTAAAAATATAGTTATGGATACATATACATGAATACATGGATACATATAAGAAAAAATAACAGAAACAATAGGACAGGGATGGTAGACACATTGGTGAACTTATGCATGCCCTCTACAGACCTCTAAGGAAAGGGATGAGGTCAATAGTAGACAGTCTAAGGTTAAAGTTTTTGGGGTTTGGGAAAGAAACCACAGAGTCAGGTAGAGTATTCCAGACATTGACCACTCTGTTGCTGAAGTCGTATTTCCTGCAATCAAGTTTGGTGCAATTTACCTTGAGTATGTATCTATTGTGTGCTCTTGTATTGTTATGGTTGAAGCTGAAGTATTCATTGACAGGTAGGACATTGCAATGCATGATTTTATATACTATATTTAGATCGGACCGAAGGTGGAATAGTTCTAGGTTTTCTAGGTCTAGAATTTCAAGTCTGGTGGCATAAGGTATTCTGCAATGAGTAGAGGAGTGGAGAACTCTTCTTGTGAAATATTTCTGGACTTTCTCTACTGTGTTAATATCAGATATGTAGTGTGGGTTCCAGACTGATGAGCTGTGTTTGAATATTGGTCTAGCAAATGGTTTGTATGCCCTAGTTAGTAGTGTAATATTACCAGAAAAAAAAGCTACATAAGATTAGGTTAACAACTCTTAATGCCTTTTTGGCTATGCAGTTACAGTTGGCTCTAGCACTTAGATCATTAGAGATGAGTACTCCAAGGTCCTTGACAGAGTTTGGATCATCAACAAAGTCTTGACTATTCAGCCTGTATTTTATTTTCTGATTTTTTTTTTTTTTTGGCCAATATGTAAGATAGAACATTTATTTGTTGAGATTTGAAGTTGCCATTTGTTTGACCATTCTGATACATAGTCGAGGTCTTTTTGAAGGGTAGCAGTATTGTTTGTGGTATTGAATAGCTTTACATCGTCAGCGAAGAGAACACAGTTGCTCTTAATATGATCACAGAGGTCATTTATGTAAAGTATGTAGAGAGTTGGTCCTAGAACATTGCCTTGGGGGATACCACTGTTGACAGGTACAGAATTTGCTAGGATGCTCCCAATTTTGACCATTTGTTGTCTGTTTCACAGGAATGCTTCTATCCAATTATGTAGGTGTCTAGAGACACCATAAGATTTTAGTTTTAGGAGTAGTTTGTTGTGTACCACTGAATCAAAGGCTTTACAGAAGTATATATAGATTGTGTCTATTCATCCAGTTATGTAGTCCATATGTTTTTGCAGTGTAACAGTTGCAGATTGCAGGATAGTTTTTTTCTGAAACCAAATTGTTTATTGGAGAGTAGGTTGTTTGTCTCTAAGTGGTTAAGGTATCAGGCTACAAACTGAGAGATTGTGAGTTCTAATCCTACATTAGTCACAAAGTCAGCTGTATGACCTTGGACCAGTCCCTAGGAAGGGGGGAAATCATTTCCAAACTGTTTCCAAAATCTAGTCAAGAAAGCTGCAGGAATCAAGTCTGGGAAGTTGCCAGGGCTCAACATTAACAAAGAAAGACCAAACAAACAAAATGAGTAATACATAGCAGGGGTCTGCAAAATATTTTAAAGAGGTTTGGATGACATGTAACAGGACTAGTGAAATATTTGTGTTCATTTATTTATTTCATTTATCACATTTAGAAACTGCCCATTTCCTTTCCTTCACAAAGGGATTCTGTGTAGTGTACAATGCATTGAAGCACCTACATCATTTGCAAGGTTCACAAAGCCATCTTGAAAGCTGGAACTTTGTTTTACTATCTTTGCCTTAAAAATCCTTAGGTTTAATAATCAAAGCCTTCCAAAGCTGCTACCAGATGTATTTTTTTTTTTTAATGAGTCAGCCATTTTAATGCAAGGAAAATAATTTATCATATGAAGAGCAAATATTACATTAAATACATCAATGTATTTAATTTTAATAAATGTGTAACTAAATTAAAACTGATTGGCTTCTTTTCTTCTCTCTTTTTCTTTTCTCTTTTGTTTTTGTTTGTGGTGTTTCATTTTGGGATGTTCTCTTTTCCATCCTTGAATCACTTTTCTCTCTCTCTCTCTCCCCCTCTCCCTCTCCCCCTCCCTCCCTCCCTCTGTGTCAGTGTCTGTGTGCCTGTGTGCGTGTGTGTGTGTGTGTGTGTACATATGATTTGATCTAAATATTGTACGGCTGAATAATGACCAGCTTTTTCTAACCCACAGTGCTGTTATGTGGGGAAAAAAACCAAAGTGTAATGAATGACACCAGGACTGGGGAGAAGCCGCATTAATTGGA
Organism: Hydrophis major; assembly: GCA_033807585.1. Lineage (NCBI taxonomy): Eukaryota > Metazoa > Chordata > Lepidosauria > Squamata > Elapidae > Hydrophis > Hydrophis major. The sequence goes on from CM066338.1 coordinate 12,679,206, forward strand.
CAATTATCAATGTGTCCATGCAGTTCCTAAACACATAATAACATGAAGACAAACAGTGTGGATATATATTGGACCACATTTCCATAACCAGCAGTTTCAGTGGTAAAAAAGAAAATGGGGAGAAAAAAAAATGGAAGTAAGATTAAGATCATTTTGGATAAAATTTTGGTTAAAATTGCTAACACAATTTAAAAAATAGCATTAATAAGTCCATATTCTATTAAAAAATTCATAGGAAAATGCTTTGTTTTTAGACCAGACTATATCACTTGATGTACTACAAATAAAATATCAGTATCTGAATCTGAGTTTATTTAAATGTGTGTTTGTGCTATTCAAGCATATTCACAACAATCTGAATAATAATTTGATAATTACACCCTTATTGGTGCAACGTTAGTGTTAGTGTTAGTTGCCATAGCTATTTTTACTTCTAATTTTTAGGTTCTTTCTTTCTGAAAATATATTTCCAATTGTTCCATCTAAGGAAAAAATAAGTAGGGGAAGAAACAGCTTTGCAAAATAGTGTCCCACAAAACATAGACCAAAATATGAATGTTCTTCTACTTTGCATGTATAAAATGCAGTGAGCAGAAAGCAATTCAAATAAAAGCTTTTTGGATTTTTCTTCCTTCCTGAGATGACAACCAATTTTGTACTGACTGATAATTCAAGCCCTGATGAGCAAGTCCTTGAAGTTCACTTGCAAAATCCTTAACCATTTATTGTGGCTCATATCCCTGAGATTTTTTCTTTTCTTTTAATGCAAGTTATCAGATGTAATTGAGATATAAGCCATAGAAACCAAATAATTTTCTAAGTCTATTGCCAATGTTGAAAACAAAACAAAGTGGGTCTTACTCTTTGAAGGAAGTTTCAATGTAGAACTAATCCATTCTCACGTCCTTGAGGGTAACCTGGGAGTGTAGGATCAAACAGTTCTCTTTCTCTTTTTATTTCCTTTTTGCAACAGAGACCTGCACTTGTGAATTGTGGAAAAATATAAAACAGCATTTTCCTGACAGTTCTTGCTTCATCTAAAGAATGAAATACTGTTCACAACATCTCTTTCAAGGAAGCAACTTTTAGCCAATTTTTAGCCATAGATGGGGTTATATATTATTGTGCTTGCTTAATTAAGAGATGTCCAAGGTGCACATCTGAAAAAATTTACCCATTTCACATTTTCAAAAATGCGTATTACTGAAAAGGAATCCAATATAAACTTCAACAATTTGAAGTGGGCAAAGCAAATGTTGTGAATTAATAAAAGTGCTTGAATAAAGATTGTTGAAACCTTAAAGTAAAATGCAGGGTTCTGGCACTGCACTTCTGATTGGCCGATAATAGCGATATCGGATTGGTCCGTTCAGGAGAATCTGATTGGCTATTAACGAGCCCTTCTCATTGGTTAAAAGAGCTAACATTCCTGTGTTTTCATTGGCTAAATACCCAAGAGCTTGCCTATATAAAGGGGGCTGTTGTGGCCGTTAAGAGCGCTGCTGCACCATGTTAAATAAAAAGTTGAAGTTCACTCTTCATCAATTCGTCTCCACTTCTTGCACCACGCACAGAACATAACAGCAAACATCACAACACTTTCAATTAAATTGTCTCTTTCTTTCTGGCTAGAAAGCTTGCTTTCCTGAACTCTCCTTGGTTTTTCACCTGATAAAGAATCCATGTTACTCACAAAGGATAAAAACATTTAAAATAAATAAATAAATAAATGCTGGCTTTTCTTCATTTTCAAGATAAGGGGACTCAGTTATGGGTTCTCTTTTTCCCAGAAAGCCTTCAGAGAGATTTTGGTGCCATTTAAACAATCACTTTTACAGTTCTTGGAGCTCCAATAGGTCCCAGTTCATTATGTATGCAGACTAATCTCACCTGTTTTGCTATTTAGTGGTTATATTTTGCAATGACTGAACATAATCATTAAAGATAAGATGATAATTTCACAAAGATGGATGCTGTTACTATTTATATGCAAACATAAGAAAATGAACTTCTTCTAACTAGCCAATGTATTAATTGAACTAAATGAATCCCATTTTGAGTCATTTTGCTATTGTGGTTCTAATATCTACATTTGCCTTATCATTAGATATTGTGAGGGAATTCTCTTTGGTGGCACAATTTAAGAGGCCACCTTCCTTCTTTCTTGAAATATTCTCCTGCCTCCATACAATGCACAGAACAGTGTAAATAATGGGGGGAGCTGGCCTGTTTTAAAAATGTGATCGGACTTCAGCGTATAGAAAACTAGGCTGAGGTGGAAGGCAGGTTTAAAAATGTTATCAGTTTGGAATCTTTGCATTGCCATAAGGCCGTGATGGTGAACCTATAGCACGTGTGCCGGAAGTGGCATGCAGAGCCATTCCTGCCAGCATGTGAGCTGTTGCCACAGATCAGGTCCACTGCACATGCACACATGCCTCCCAATAGCCAGCTGATTGTCAGGTATCTGCTGTGCATGCGTGGTGGGGGACATCTGTGGGAGGTACACAACATGCACAGGGAGGTCATGCATGCATGCACAGGGGCAGGGGGCCATTTGCACATGTTCAGGGAGCAGGGGTGGGTCACACACACATTGCATTAAGAGTGCAAGCATGCATACATGCACATGCACACACGCACTATCAGCACACAAGGACAAAAAGGTTAGCCATCACTGCCATAAGGGATCGAAGTCCATCCTCCCTCTGAATTCTGTTGACCCTTATCTAGCACCAATTTAGCTTTGGCTGTCAGTTGGCTGGATTCTTCTTTTATTGCTAACAATGATAAACTCTTCTGTGCTTTGAACTCAATGAATGCTCCTGGGTATTTGTGCCCGACACAATGAGATCTATGGTCAAGAGAAGAATTGGACCCTGTGTCTCAGTCCAACAAAGTACATTTGTCTTCATTTCAATCTAGCTCAACATACCACTTTTTAAACATCCAATGAGTCAAGATGGGATTCATTTAGTTCAATTAATAAAGGATTCCATAACAGCAAGTGTTTTGGGAATCTTGCAGTACAACCAAGTGTCTCCAAGAAAAAATCCACATTGTTCCAAAATTATGATATGTTTAAGTTTAATTTTTAAAAAGATTTTCCTTTAGTGCATATTAGGTTGGTTAAAACTGGTCTTGAGTTCATGGTGCCATAGAAAAACTCCCATTGGTTTTAAAGACATAACTATCTTAGAAGGAATTCAGTCTATTTTTTGATAACTATATTTCATATTCCCCTTTCAGATTAAATTACCTCCATCTCTCTTAATGCTCAAGAAGGCCCATAAGAACTGATTATGTCACCAGATTTAGGGGCCCCAGCAAACCAATGACATTTTAAGGTAGCTCCCTTATTTGGGTCATTTGTGGTTGCTATACTTCTCTGTCCATTTGTGATTTGTATATTTTGATTTTTAATAATTTTATTTGTTATATTAATAAATATTATATTTTATGATTTTTATTTGATTGTACACCACCCATAGTCACCTTTGGTAAGTAGGGGAAATGTACTGTAAAGCTGTGCTTTAATTTAGATTCTGCCATATGAAATATTGTATAAAGCAACTATTTGGGAGAATCAACTTAATAAATAAATACACCTTCTCCTAGCTTTAATAACTATACTTTACCTGCTGTGTGCCCTCAGTCTATAATCTAGTCAGCCTGATTCCAGAACAAGAAATGGCTGAAACCGAGTATCGAGTACTGTATTCAATTTCAATTTACAAAACAGCACATGCCAACAGATTTTCTACTATTTCTATAGAGATCATTAAAACCTCTTTCTATATTTTTCCATGAAAATCTTTGTTGCTTCTTAATGAAAAATGCTTTCATGGGCAAAATTTGATACTGTACCCTCAAAAATCATGGAAGGAAATTTTGACAACATTCCTCACCAATAATGTCCATGTGTTTGCTAGGAAATAAAATTTTAGACAAATGTTTTTGCATTGCTTTTTACATTTTACCTGGCATGCAGAGCTACTTTCTTCCTTTATTAGCAAATCCTTGGGCTGGTCACAATCAGTGATTGTAAGGTTTTTGTTAAAGGATCAATTTAGTAAAATTTCTGTGGAAGTTGCAAAATGTTGTGCCATCAGATTTGATGGTCTGAGGCATGCATAGACAAGAATATGATAAACATGCTGAACATTCAAGTTTCATTGGATTTTAATGATTTACTATCTGGGTTAAACCACTTTCAGATATTTTTTTATGTTGGCATTTGATTTAAATTATGGCCAAGACAGAGGAGACACAAGGCAACAAGGCACTTCAGATCAGCCTGAAAACTTGATCAGAAACAATGGTGAGATTCAAATATTTTTACTACCAGTTCTGTGGGCGTGGCTTGGTGGGCATGAGAGGGGAAGGATACTGTAAAATCTGCAGTCAGAGGTGATATTTGCCAGTTCTCCAAACTACTCAAAATTTCCACTACTGGTTCTGTAGAACCAGTCAGAACCTGCTTAATACCACCTCTGATCAGAAATTTCAGTAGTCTTCAATATACAGATCCTCTGAAGCTTTCTCTAGTAATGCCTTTGTAAAGCATAGACAAAGTAGAACAATGCTTCTTTCTTTACTTTTTATTTCAGAAATAGAGTTATATTTTACTTTACAACGTAGCTTTGAAAAGGCCCTTGCTCAAAGCAATGAGGATATATTTCTAAATTATTCCAGATTTCTGTGCATCCCAGTCTTATCCAGTTTTGATTCTTAACTCAATATAGAAAATTAGGCTGACTCATTCAATTATTTTCAGAACAAATCTTTAAATTAAGTCCATTATATTAAAAGAAAGCAAGTTATGTGTGTGCAAAAGCTCACCCATATATCAGGCTGATTCAAGAGCATTTGATTTTACTTGAAATCCTAAATTGATTTTTCATAACTTTTTTGGAAAGTCAATGCACTCCAGAAATTCTATTGAATTACCTTCAAACTTAATTGCCAGATTGGATGTATTCATCTAGTTTAAATTTTAGTATACTGTGTTAGTATTAGTGTTGTAGAGTGGCAGTCACAGACAGAGACGGAGCCAGGCTGAAGGGTAACAAGCTTTATTCTCGCGAATAAAGGGTCACCACGGCTGCCGAGGCTATCTGACAGCCAGCTGGCGGCGACAGCTGATGCCATTTGACAGCTCCCTTTTATAGCCGGCTGTCAAACGGCATCAGCCAATGGGAGCGATCGGCGCTCCCGCGTAGGCGGCGGACCGGAGGGAGGACTGCTGCTAGTCCTTGAACACAGCAATTAGTATTTTGTTTTATTTAATATTTTAAGTCATCTAAGCCAGAAAACTCAATTAAATTGATGAGCATTCTTATTACTAATAGTTTTTCTATGCATTTTTTATTTGGACAACTGCATCCCAAAATTGTGGGAAAAGTATGAATACCAGAAGTTTGATGCAAGTTTAGGTAAAACGGGAATGAAATAAAATACTTCTACTTTCTGAATTGGAATTAAAGCTCTAGTAGTGACAAAATTTGATTATGTGAAATAGAGTGATTCATTTTCAGTTTGAAAAAGAGAGAAGAGGCAGAAGAATTACAAAAAGATGCATAACATTTTAAAAAGAAGACAGAACATATTTTTAACTATTTTATCCCATTCAATTTCTACCACTTTATTTATTAAAAATGATTGTTAATCACAGTGTTGATAACAAAGAAGAATGTAGGGACTAGCAAGGAGTGAAAGAAATGACATTATCACTTTGTTTATCTAAATTCTAGCAAATTGTTTTAAAAAGTTTGCCCTTCTTGCTAGATACATTCTTACAATACTTAGTGTGTAGAGTCCTTTAAATAAATTGCAATTCTGGTATATATATTTGACCACTGGAGGGCAATGGCAGATCACTTTTTGTATTAAAGAATCAATTTGCCATATAAGACACAAAAATCCTACTTTGATTCTTCTCTTTAAGCCCCCTCTCAGCCTTGTAATTGTATATAACATATAAAAACGTGGGGGGAGGAGTGTGAATTCCATATATGTTGAATTAGGAATTATTTTGCAAGCAAGAAAATGCCACTAAAAATAGCAGCTTGTAATCAACATGGGAATAGGCTACAGTCTTTAAAACTCAATGACAATGGATTTCTTTTCTTTTCTTTTCTTTTTGGCATTTCCACTCATTAAAAACTATGTCAAAATGATGGATTAATTTCTGGGCATTTTCTGTCCTTGGTATAATCATTGTCAAAAGGATGAAGCATTGGAATTAGAATGCCTTTTGTATTGCATAAATTACCCAAGTAGGCTGGGGAAATTTGGCTTTAAGAGAAAGCAACACCTGATAGCTTGGCCTGCCCTTGTGTACTCTTCGAATGAGACAATCACCCCAAAGGGACAAAATGTTCATGGTGAGAAAAAAAAGAAAGATGATTAAGCACAGCAAGTTTACTTCATTGTGTTTGCAGGATCAGAGAAGATAAAAAGCCGGATTTCATTCTGATATCAGTGTTGAGTTATGAACAGGAAGTGAACAGGATAAAATTGAGTTCTGGCAATAAACCAGTAGAAATAATGCAAAGCTTCTTAATTCACCCATTCCATTAGGCATTGTTAGAAGAACAATTTGGGGTTTCAACTCAAGCTGGGGTTGTGCAAGTAGAAATCTCTGTTCTCACAAATAAATCAAAATGAAATGCAGGCATACTATGAGGAAAGGAGATTAATTTATTCCCAAAAGCAAAGAGCTTTATTTTGGGGGTAGGCTACAGGGAAAATGGGGTGCAGAGACTTTATAGTGGCATTAGTCCTTGGTGCGGGCTTGGGTGTATATGTGCAGTTAGTGTACAATCTGGTTCTAGTACATGACTTTGTCAAAAAGTAATTATCCTTTCTACCTAGATGTGTATATTCAGGTTTTGATCCTGAGGTGTGTGTGAAATGCAGAAAGGAAGATCACCTTCAGATATATAGATTCCTCCCCAGGTGTGGATTTATCAGATATAGTGTCTTCCTTTATATTTATATTTATTTAGGTGATTTTCAACAGTGATACTACATTCCATCTGAGTTGTGTGTGTGTGTGGTTTTTTTTTTTTTTTTACATTTAGAATTGATACTCATTGATTCAATGAGAACAATTAATCAGTGAAACAGTTTCATCCAGAAATGGCTCTATTACTGGAGGATTTAAAGAAAAGATCGGACAGCCATTTGTCTGGAATGTTATAGGTCTCCTTTTGTTAAGGGAGTTGGGCTAAAAGACCTCCAAGGTCCCTTCCAAATCTGCTATTTTGTATTCTACACTGCTAAAATAGTTCCCCAACTCTTTTTTTATGAAAAGCATCTAAAAGCTACACTCAATTAGCTTTTCATATTGGATAATACCAGGAGTCCCTCGAAATCTCTTCTAAAACTGAGCCCCATCCAGGTATATGATATAGCAATGTTGCCTTTCTAAAAATATAAATATAACCCTTGACCATCAGAAGGTTAACACAGCACAACAATTCATTAGCATCATGCTACAATTCTCTGAAGTCTAATCTAAGAAAGAACATTGGTGCTCTTTGGGGCTGGTTAGGTCCTCATTCTCCATTGTTTCTTGGAATTATGAGCATTCTAACATTCATTAATGATAAATCTGTGGTTGCAAACTTCAAACAGAACTCCAGGTTGTGAGATGCAGATGGAAAGTGGGCAACTGTGTGTGATAATGGATCTTTCCCCTCTTCCTTCCACCACCACCACCCAATTTTGGAGGGCAGTTTGTGAGTGAGGGAACAGCAATGTCAGGGTTCCAAATAACAGACCCAACACAATCAAAATTCTGAGGCCTGGTGTTTCCTCAAAGTAAGAATTTATTAGGAATGTCATATTGGCACAGCTGGTGAAAACCCAACTCTGAAAGATCTGGGTTTTCCCAGTCTAAAACCCAGTCTAAAACCCCAAACCCTTTCCGCTGCCCCCCCAGGTCACATGTCCATCACTTCATCCAATCAGGTCACAGTCCCAATTCAGTTGGAATCAGTCCACTTCTTCCCAGCACCTTTGAGAACAAACTTGGTCCCCAAAGGAAGTAATTTTATTATGGGTACACACACCCAGCTATCTCTATCTTCCCCCTTCTGGCTGTGGCAACCCCGAAAATGGTTCACTTTGGTTTCAGGGCTGACAAACAAATTATCTCTCTTTGTAAAATGTTCATGGAATGTGAAACTCTGATGATCCTCGTATAAAAAGTGTCTATTTGGATTGTGATCATTCCCCCTCCCCTCTTAAAATAGAGGCACAAACCAATCCATTTGCTTGGATTATAAGAGTCTGCACCATTTTAAGCCATTTCTGCCATCTCTGTGCTTATACTCCTATTTTTAAAATAATGTTATAGGTATGCCTTATTTTAGCAATTACATTAATTTCTAATTAGCTACCATTCTAAATGATCTAAAAGTGGGTATTAAAGAAATAAGCCGTATGACTACCAGCATGCAGCTTCAAGAGCCCTAATTGGTGAAATGGCTTCAAAACACCTTCTATTTGTTTAAGCAGCACCAGGCTACAATAAAGGAATTAACTTCAAAAACAGAGTGGAAAGAGTATGAGACAAGCCAGGGATATTTTGGAGATAATGGCTGTCAGAATGCAAAGCTAATGCACAGAGACAAGAACTGTTCTTTCTGGACACACTAAGCCAATGTTTGTGTTATGTGAACTCAGCTCACCTCGCTGGCTTCAGGTTCACTCTGATCACCAGAAATGATCCTAGGGTACAACTTGGACTCTTCAGAAAGGCTACGGAAGAGCAAGCAAGATGTGAACAGCCAACTCCCCAGAAAATAAGCTCAGGACCCCCAAAGATCTTGACAGACTTGAACAATGGGCCTCATCCAACAAAATGAATTTATTGGGGAGAGAAGCAGGGTTTTACACTTAAGCAGGAAAATCCAAAGTTACAAGAACAGATTAGATGAAACCTGGCTCAAAAAACAGAAGCTGAGAGAGGGACCTTGGAGTCCTAGTGGACAATCAGTTAAATTTGAGCTAGCAGTGTGCAGCAGCAACCAAAAAGGCCAATACAATCTTTGGTTGTATAAACAAAGGCATAGAATCAAAATCATGTGAAGTAACAGTACTGCTTTATAAAACCTTAATAAGACCGCTCCTGGAATACTGCATTCAGTTTTGGTCACCACATTAAAAAAAAAAAAGGTGTTTAGACTTTAGAGGAGTGCAGAGAATAGCAACAAAGATGATTAAAGGTTTAGAGATGAAAACATATGAAGAACCATTGCTGGGTTTAGGTATGGCTACTCTAGAAAAAAAGGACTCTCACATGACTGCAATATTTCAGGAATTGAGGGGCTGCCATAAAGAAGAGGGGGTCAACTTATTTTCCAAAGCACCAGAGAGCAAGACAAGAAACAATGAGTGAGAAGCAATATGGAATTGAGGAGAAGCTTTATAACAGTGAGAACAATTAACAAGTGAAACAGAAGTTGCGTTCAGAAGTTGTGGATGCTTCATCATTGGAGGTTTTAAAGAAGAGACTGGACATCCACTTGTTTGAAATGGTATTGGATCTCCTGCTTGAGGTAGAACTAGAAGACCTCTAAGGTCCCTTCCAGCTTTTTTTTTTTTTTTCTTCTTCTTCTTCTTCTTCTTCTTCTTCTTCTTCTTCTTCTTCTTCTTCTTCTTCTTCTTCTTCTTCTTCTTCTTCTTCTTCTTCTTCTTCTTTTCCTCCTCCTCCTCCTCCTCCTCCTCCTCCTCCTCCTCCTCCTCCTCCTCCTCCTCCTCCTCCTCTTTTTTTCTCCTTTTTCTCCTTTTTCTCTTTTTTCTCCTTCTGATTTAAATCATAACATTTTTTCAAGGCTTCACAGACTACCTGTGATGACAGTGCAGCCCTCCAGGGGTCCACCAATCACAGGTTTAGAACCACTGCTGAAGGGCCTTGTGACTGGACAGATACTTTGTGCAAAAGAGTCTCGTGAAAGGAGGGTGAACATGATGCTTACAGATGGAGGAGGACAATCATAGTTTAGAACCTAAACTTCCAATTCTCATAGACTCAAGTCTCATTAGTGTAGCGATTAAGGCATCAGACTGGAAACTGTACGGCTGTGAGTTCTGGTCTCACCATAGGCAGAAAGCCAGGTGGATGCCCTTGAGCCAGTCCCTTTCTCTCAGCCCCAAGAAGAAGCCATTGGCAAAACGCTTCTGAAAAACCCTGCCAAGAAAACTTTGAGTCAGTCTTTGAGAATTGATTGAATGGAAGAAAAAAAATCTCACATTATTTAAAATTTCATTGGTATAATGGAAGAGTCACAAATAATGAGGGTCTCCTGGAAAGATGTTAGTACATTTTGTTTCTATCCTGATTCTTTTCCCCATGCTTAACAGAAAAGAAAGACTAGTTAAAATATTCCCCATGCATTCTATGTGTCCATCTCTGTTGCCTAATATATTTCCTAATATATTAGGAAACCAAATAAAACAACTGAATAGCCATTGACAATGAGATCTCATTATTATGGGGAAAAATGGGGTATGTGTGTTACTCTTTTTCCTTTTCAAAAAGAATATTTTAATACAGTTATAATTATAGTTAACAAATAGTTTTATTTCTGTTAATAAATAAAAATAAACTAAAGTAAAATAAAATGGATTTATGTAAGAGCAAGTTAATGGGACTGATGACAGATCCATAAGACAACTTCTGTGTCATAAATGATGAGGAATAAAACTGTCTATAAGAAAAAGAAAAGAACTCTCAGGGTGTCATTGATGAATGATGAAAAAAAAAAGGAAGGCAAAGAGAAGCTTTGATACATGAAGTAATGATGCCTCTGGATCTCTGCTCTGAGCTGCCAAATATACAAAGAATAATGAATTGGGTGGAAGGCCAGTAGATCAATTTTACAGTTACAGTACATAAAACTAGGAGGAAACAGGAGTTGCTTGTATTTAACCAAAGGGAAAAAACGAACTATTTAATGTCTTCTTTAACAACTATTTAAAGCCACTAAGAAAGATTATTGGGAGCATGGGTGAGCTATCTTGGTAAATTCAGTTCAACTTATTTTCATCTTCATCAACAGCGGTAGATCATTATTGGGGCTGTACTGGGGCTAGGCTTGGGGTGCAGTGACTCAGTGGCTAAGATGCTGAGCCTGTCAATCAGAAAGGCCAGCAGTTCAAATCCCTAACGCTGCATAAGAGAGTGAGCTCCCGTTACTTGTCTCAGCTTCTGCCAATCTAGCAGTTCGAAAGCATGTAAAAATGCAAGTAGAAAAATAGGGAGCACTTTGGTGGGAAGGGAACAGCGTTCCGTGCACTTTCGGTATTTAGTAATGCCAGCCACATGACCATGGAGACGTCTTCAGACAGTGCTGGCTCTTCTTTGGCTTTGTAACAGAGATGAGCACCGACCCATAGTGCTAAGAACGACTAGCACGTATGTGCAAGGGGAACATTTACCTTTACTTACTGGTGCTAGATTGCAAACCGGATGAGGTGTAATAGGCTAACATTGAGTACAAACCAGGTGGATATTTGGGTAGTTAACTTGGCTTAAATCATACGGTAATGGCATTAAATGTACTAGGAGAGATTTCCATACCTTTGAAAAAATAGACATCCAGATGTTGCCTTGGGGAGTGTGGTGGGAAGGCATCATTTTTTTTCCATCTGGAAAAGTCTGATTTTCTCTCCCTATAAATTTTACATCCCCCACCTGACTGGGGTTGACCAAGGATTATTTTTTTTTCAATTGTGGTTCTACTCTATGGATGTTCCTGATCGCTAAATATTTTTTTTATTTTAAGAAAAGATGGCTTATTTATTCCTTTTCTAGTAGCTTGTTTTAATATACTGCTATACGGATATATTTCTATTTGAGGGAATTTATTTCTATGTAGCTACTTCTGTGAATTTGAGGCATTATTGTGAGATATTTATAAAGATAGCATTGAAATATTATTATAGTTTATGACTGTATTTTGGTTGATTGCAGTTTATATGTTTGATTTATATTGTTAATATAAGTAAAACATATTAGAAACAGAAAGACAGACCATTTTATTTTATATAGGCAGTCCTTGACTCACTATTAGGGATACACACCCTAGCAGAATGTGCAATGGCAGTCTAGCAGGCAGGCAAATGTTGTGAGATAAACGTTGTTGTAGTTTACACTCAGTAAGACAGTAATACACTGTGCCAGTTAAATATTTTTTTATTCCAGCAAGAGTTATAGCATAGTCAAAAACAGTCCATATGTTATACACTAGTTCAGTCCATCCAGGGATTAATCAGTTGCAAAGTCCGGTGTTGAAAATAGAGGTCAGTAAACTTACAAATAACCAGTCCAGCAATATATCTCTTTTGCAGTCAGAGATATGAAGAAAATCAAACCCCTTTTCTTCTCTCAGCAACAGCAGGGAAACACACAGCTATCACCATCAATCAACCATCAATCATTGTCAGCTACTACAGTAAAAGCCAGCTAACAGTGAGCTCTCTTGCTCCCTCTTATGGTGATTTTACAACCGCACCCAAAATACATGTTTTGCAGTTAAAGTGATACTTACACTTAAACTCACGAACATAGTTTATATATTATTTTTACCCAAACTAAGTTAGGTAACCAATGTTATCCCTAACATTCTCCCCTTTTGGGTAATATAATAATATATATGTCTATTTACAATTTCAACCCATAGTTTTCACAATTTTATTTGTGCTTGGGCTTTTGTAAATCCATCTGCAATGTTTTCATCAGTCATGCAATATTCCAATCTCATTAAACCATTTTTTACAGATTGTCTTACATTCAAATATCTAAGGTTAGTATGCTTAAATCTTGTTTTTACAGCAATATTTGTAGCCAACCGTATGGCTGCTTGATTGTCCTCATAAACTACAATGGCTTCCTTAACAATTACTCCCATATCTAACAACAACTGTTTATACAGAATTAAATCAGTACATAATAAAGATAGACATGAAAATTCTGCTTCCATTGTGGACATACTTATGTGTTGCTGTCTAATTGACCTCCAACCAATCAGTGTTTTACCTAATAGTATAGCCATGCCTGAAGTTGATTTTCTAGTTTTTATATCTGTTACAAAACTTGCATCAAAACTTAAAATCAAATTATCTTTTGGCTCTAAATACAATGCATAATGCATTGTCTTTTTAAGATACCTTAATATACGCTTTAGTGCTTGCCAGTGTCTTTCATTGGGTTCAACATTGAATCTTGCCAATTGATTAATGCTATAGGCAATGTCTAGCCTTGACCAATTACTTATATATGTTAAACTACCTATTAATGATTGATAAATGGTCTTATCAAATTTTGAACTTTGAGCATCAGTATGACAAAATTCCTGACTCATTGGACTTTTTGCCGGTTTACAAAGTTCCATTTTATACATTTTTAGCAATTGGTAAATTTTATCTTCTTGTGATATCTTATATCCACTATTGGATTTGTTTATCGTCAATCCTAGATATTGTCTTATTTCTCCAATTTGCTTTAATTTTATCCTCTTACTTAATAATGATATTATCTCGGTAGCTTCATTATCGGTCTTAGTAATTAAAGCAATGTCATCTGTAAACAACAATAATAATGATACAGTTCCATTTGTCTCTCTTTTAAATAAACATGGATCAACTAAACCAGCTTTAAACCCTATATTGTTTAACTCTTTTACAATATATTGGTTACATTCATAACCTGATTGTTTCAATCAGTTTATTCAGTTTCCAACAGTCAGTATTATTTTTATCATCCTTTATACCTACTGGTTTTCTTAAATATATAGTGTGCTGCAATGGTGCATGCAGATAGGCAGTTTCTACATCTAAATGATTTATGATATAGTTCTTCTTAGCTGCCCACACTTAAGCTGCTCTCAAGGTTGTTGCCTTTAAATTTGGTGCAAATACTTCATCATAATCACATGCAGTTTGATTAAATCCTTGAGCTACCAACCTAGCCTTATGGGTAAGAGTCCCATTTTTACCAGTTTTTAACTTAAATATCCATTTGCGCCAATGGACTTTTCACCTGGAGGTAATTTGGCATTTTCATAATCTTTCATTTCTTTTAATGAATTTAATTCTTTCTCCATTGCTCGATGCCAATTTTCCTGTTCCTTTGCAGGATACATTTTAAGTTCTTCAACAGTAGTTGGAACTTTACTAACTTGGCAAACTATACTTGCTTGATACCTGTCAGGTGGTCTGGTTACACGTGTCTAGGTATTACAGGGCTTACAGGTGGACTTTCATGTTCTACCTGTTCCTGATTATCTATTTCTTCCTGTTCTGGTATTTCTTCCTGTTCTGAAACTATATGCTCTTCCTGTACTTCCTCTTTAATTGTACTCTTCTTATTACTGATTTGTTCTTTTGGTCTTTTGTAGGTTTCTATAATTACTTCCTTACTTGAATCTTGTTCCAGTTTTTCCCATCCTACACGTTCTAGGAATTTGGCATGAGCACTACAGTAAACTCTAGATGTTCCTTTTTCCCAGAATCTGTATGATTTGTGATTAGATTCGTAACTTACAAAGAATAACTTTTTAGCCCTATGTTGCCCCTTATTTCTCAGTTGTGTAGGAATATGCACCCATGCTGGTGCTCCAAATGTGTGCATGTAGCTTAGGTCAGGTTTTCTACCATGCCACCGTGTGAATGGTAATTCACCTGTTGTTGAGTTAACAACATTATTCAATATATGATTACCACACATTATTGCTTCTCCCCACAAATTTTCAGGTAATCCTGAATCTGACAGCATAGTACGAGTCATTGCTTGAATTGTTTGGCCTCGTCTTTCTATAAAGGCATGTTGTAGCCTATATGGTGCAGACTTTTTATGTTCAACACCTGCCATCTTCAGTTTATTTTGGAATTTATTGTTTATAAATTCCGTATCATTATCAATGATAAGAGTTACTAATTTCCTTTTAGTTTTTCTTTCTGCAAATTTAAGCCAATTAAAGAAATTTTAATATGTTTCTGTTTTGCTCTTCATTGGATAACAGAAACCATATCTGGAATAATGGTCCATTATACTTAATATATAACGAGCACCTCTCACGCTTGGTTTTTTAGGTCCTATAATATCAGCAAATACGACCTCTAGAGGCTCCTTTGTTTTAAATCCATTAACTCTATTTGTTGGCATTTGCTTGCTTTTTTCTTGACTGCATGCATTGCAGTGCAAATACTTACTGCAAGGCTTCAGTTTTATACCCTTAAATAGTTCTACCGTTTGTTTAAGCATTTTAAAATTTATATGCCCCAAACATCTGTGTAACAAATGTATGCATTCATCATGAGGTTTAACATTATTATAAACTGTGTTAGCTACCTCTGAATTATTATTTAACACATACAATTCACCTTTTAAAGTTGCAGTCACTTTTTTACCTTCTTTTTCAATTATGCAATTGTCTCCCTTAAAGGTAATTACATAACCTAGTTTAACCAAAACTCTAACCAAAAGCAAATTAAACTTAAGTTGTGGTACATATAACATTTTTACATTTTCTCTTATGCAAGAACAATATGATATACCTTGACCTTTAGCTTTTAGTTTCCATCCATTAGCTAACGATATCTGCTGTGAACTCGTGGACATCTTAATAAATCTTTTCTTATCTTTCGTTATGCAGTGCGATGCTCCACTATCTAGCACCCATAAATTATTATTCACAGTTTCGTTGCTATACATGGATAACTCTCTGCATTTTTTATTCTTTTGATGCTTTTTATCTTTCTGGCTGGCATTTTGGTTTTTTGCTTTCTTGCAGAATCTTGCCAAATGTCCTTTTCCTCCACAATTAAAACATTTTCTAATTGTATAGGCTGACGAAGATATTTTCTTTTCTTCACATTGTGGTTGTTCCCTTCTGAGTTGATCCCTTTCAAGCCTTCTCCTGGCTTCTTCAATTAATCTGCCAGTAATGTCAGTTAATGTGAGGTTATCTTTTGGCGGAACCTCAAATGAAGTTATGTAATCATCATAGCTAATATCTAAAGAAGATAAAATTATATAAACTTGGTGTAGTTCAGTGAAGATAAGTTCTTTTTCATGCAGTTCCTGAAAAATTCTCTTCATTATATTTAAATGAGGTATCATACCTCCATTCTTTTGAAGATGTGTTCTAAACAGTTTCCAAGTAAGATTTATATGTGCTCCTACACTGTCTTGAACATAAATCTTCTTTAAATTCTCCCAATATTTGGCAGCTGTTTCTTTTCCTCGTATATGTACAAGCTGCTCATCACAGTGTCAGTCCTATTATACAGAGAGCTTGCTCATTCTTCAGTTGATATTCTTGTATTTTCTGGGCATCATCCTCATCCTCCGGATCCCAAGCATCTACTTCTGGTGGGTTTTGAATTATACTCCACAAACCTTCTCTGCATAGAAGTAGGCTACATTTCATAGACCATGAAACATAGTTTGTTCCATCCAGCTTGGATATTAGAGACAAACTTTGTAAATTGACTTGTGCCATCTTTATCTGGATATTAAACTATAATTAATAAAACACAGCTGTCTGTTTACAGTATTGTGTAACTACACAAACTCTCACTTTAATCTAAGCCTGTTATATCCTGGTTAGTCTGACTGTGCACCTGGGCCCATAACCAGTGTTAGGGATACACACCCTAGCAGAACATGCAACGGCAGTCTAGCAGGCAGGCAAATGATGTGAGATAAATGTCGTTGTAGTTTACACTCAGTAAGACAGATACACTGTGCCAGTTAAATATTTTTTTATTCCAGCAAGAGTTATAGCATAGTCAAAAACAGTCCATATGTTATACACTAGTTCAGTCCATCCAGGGATTAATCAGTTGCAAAGTCCAGTGTTGAAAATAGAGGTCAGTAAACTTACAAATAATCAGTCCAGCAATATATCTCTTTTGCAGTCAGAGATATGAAGAAAATCAAACCCCTTTTCTTCTCTCAGCAACAGCAAGGAAATACACAATTATCATCAACCATCAACCATAAATCATTGTCAGCTACTACAGTAAAAGCCAGCTAACAGTGAGCTCTCTTGCTCCCTCTTATGGTGATTTTACAACCGAACCCAAAATACATGTTTTGCAGTTAAAGTGATACTTACACTTAAACTCACTAACATAGTTTATATATTATTTTTACCCAAACTAAGTTAGGTAACCAATGTTATCCCTAACACTCACAACAGTTCATGTAGAGACCATTCAATGTTACAATGTCACTGAAAAAGTGACTTATGGCCATTTTTCACACGTATGACTGTTCTAGCATCCCCATGGTCATGTGACCAGCTGACAACTGACTCACATTTATGATCTTTGCAGTGTCCTGGGATCATATAATCACCTTTTTGCAATCTTCTGACAAGCAAAGTCCATGGGGAAGCTAGATTTACTTAACAACGGTGCTACTAACTTAAAACCTGCCGTGATTCACTTAACAACTGTGGCAAGAAAGCTTGTAAAATGGGGCAAAGCTCACTTAACAATGTCTCATTTAGCAGCACAAACTTTGGGCTCAATTGTGGTCGTAAGTTGAGGAATATCTATACATGCATTTTAAAGGAAGCTGGTTTAATACGAAATGTTCTCACATGCCAACAGCTTGCCTGCCCTGGTGGAGAGGGAAAAATAAATTTTGGCTTAGCTCTAAAAGGATTGAGATTTGCTGGGTCTTAAGAACCTAATGAAACATTTAATTTCAATGTATTATTTTTTTATATCCTTTCCTATAACCTGATATGAATCACTATGATTTGTGGGTCTTATGCATCCATATGACTATTCTTTTCAGCAGAAATCTGAGTGCACCTAGTAATCTAATCAAAGGAGATTGTCAATGCAATCAAAGAAAATAATCAAGGAGGGAACTAACTTAGGATAAATTTCCTGAAATTTAGAACAATTAATCAGTGCTTGCTTCCAGAAATTGTGGCTGCTCCAACACTGGAGGCTTTTAAAAAGAGTTTAGACAGCCACTTGTCTGGAATGGACTCCTGGTTGAGCAGGTGGTTGGACTAGAAGACCTTCAGTTTCCCTTCCTACCAGAGGTGGCATTCAACAGGTTCTGACCAGTTCTGGAGAACCAGTAGCAGAAATTTTGAGTAATTCAGAGAACCAGCAAATCCTACCTCTGAATGGCCCCGCCCCCATCTATTCTCTGCCTCCCATTGAGTCCCAGATGATTGGCTGGGTCTTCTTTGGTTGCCCTGCACAGGACAACAGAGCTGGAAAGGGACAGGGGGAGCACTGCCAGAGCCCTGAAAAATGACCTCCAGCAGGCCACAAATGTGCATGTGGCTGCTCAAACGGTCAGAAACAGACTCCATGAGGGTGGTATGAAGGCCCAACGTCCACAGGTGGGGGTTATGCTTACAACCCAACACCGTGCAGGATGTTTGGCATTTGCCAGAGAACACCAAGATTGGCAAATTCGCCACTGGCACCCTGTGCTCTTCACAGATGAAAGCAGGTTCACACTGAGCACATGTAACAGATGTGACAGGATCTGGAGACGCCATGGAGAATGTTCTGCTGCCTGCAACATCTTCCAGCATGACCGGTTTGGCAGTGGGTCAGTAATGGTGTGGGGTGGCATTTCTTTAGGGGGCTGCACAGCCCTCCATGTGCTCACCAGAGGTAGCCTGACTGCCATTAGGTACCGAGATGAGATCCTCAGACCCCTTGTGAGACCATATGCTGGTCCGGTTGGCCCTGGGTTCCTCCTAATGCAAGACAATGCTAGACCTCATGTGGCTGGAGTGTGTCAGCAGTTCCTCCAAAATGAAGGGATTGATGCTATGGAATGGTCCACCCATTCCCCAGACCTGAATCCAGTTGAGCACATCTGGGACATTCAAGTCTTGCTCCATCCACCAATGCCATATTGTACCACAGACTGTCCAGGAGTTGAGGGATGCTTTAGTCCAGGTGTGGGAGGAGATCCCTCAGGAGACCATCCGCCACCTTATCAGGAGCATGCCCAGGCATTGTAGGGAGGTCATATAGGCACGTGGAGGCCACACACACTACTGAGCCTCATTTTGACTTGTTTTAAGGTCATTACATCAAAGTTGGATCAACCTGTCGTGTTTTTTTTTCACTTTAATTTTGAGTGTAACTCCAAATCCAGACCTCCATTGGTTTGATTTCCATTGATAATTTTTGTGTGATTTTGTTGTCAGCACATTCAACTATGTAATGAACAAAGTAATTCATAAGAATATTTCATTCATTCAGATCTAGGATGTCTTATTTTTGTGTTCCTTTTATTTTTCTGAGCAATGTATATTCCCAGGTACAGGTTTGTGTCAGCAATATATATGCTATCCCCCCCACATATTAATAAATATTAAAATAATAATAATGTCATGTCAGAATAGTAAACTATCCAGCCCAGAATTAAATATATTGGTTATTGTTTTCTGAAGAGAACAAGGCAATAGTTTTTCATAACCCTATTTGTTTAGCATTGAATTTCTTTGCCCAAGATAGAGTAGAACTAGTGCTTAATGCAGTAAATATAACATAATTTAGTAAATTATATTGAACTAGACTGACTCATCATTAAATGAACTCAAGAAGATATGCTTTTAATATTCTTATCTGATGAATTCCTCTTCAGTGTTTAGTGTGTTATTGGCTCTTGTTTCTGTAGAAACAGAGACCTGAAATGCTTATACTCACTTCCCCCAGTGTTTTAGAACTGAACAGACAGCTAGTGTGCAAAACTTTGTCACACTGCAATGAGAGAGAGGGAGAGAGGGAGGGAGGAAGATATCTTTACATACACCAACTGCTGTCTTTAAGTCGTCCAAAACAGCATGGATAATGGAGGTGAAATCTGCATTGGGGGAGAATTAATAAGTTTGTTTTCTCTCCATTTAGGAGGCCATCTCATTCTTTTATTAGGGTGCTCCTTATACAATGCTTTAAGGATTTATGCATCAGCAATGTTCTCAGCAAATGACTCCATATGCCATCACATCAACATGTTATTGATTTGTTTGTAGCCAGAAAGGGAGTCTATGTTGTTTATATCTAAAACAAATCTGATTATATATCCTAATATAATTAGAATTAGTGAAAATAAGATGGAGAAACCCTTGGAATGAAAGAAGAAGAATATACGAAAACCAACTCTTTTTTTTTCTTCTTGTTATTCAGTCACTGAACACACTTAGTAACATAATGGCCATCATTTTACCATGACTGTTCATAACTACTAACCATCCTATCTTATGTTAATCTCTTTTTCATTTGCCTTTCATTTTATCAAACACCAGGGTCTGCTCCAATTAGTTTTGTCTTTATGTGTCCAAAATACTTTAGCTTTTATAAATGCTTCCAGTAAGGAGTCTAAGTTTGTATCATTTAATATTGAATAATTGATTTCTAATTAATATTTATAGAAATTTATTTCTAGCTATCTAGCTCTTTCCCTCCCACCTTCCTTTTTATGGTCAAAGGGATTTTCTTCCCATTTCTCCATCACCATGATTCTTCAGTCTTTTAGATAAGCCAGCTTTTACAGCCATACAGTATATACAGCTAGGAAACTGTAACTTTGTCAACACTCTATATAATTTAATGTGATGTTGGTTATTTGGCATATCTGTCTCTGTTTTATATCTCCGTTGTCTGGTAGATTTTTGCTTTATTTCACAGTGCCCATCTTTGCATAAAAGTTCTATCCAATTCTATAATCTCTTAAATAAATCTCTTGTCTTTCCATTTGATTGTCATCCTCAAGTTTCTTTGCCTAGTTAAATTAGCAATCCTTTGACATGTCTTGATCCTCTCTAGAATAAATTCAACTAGTTTCTCCCCCCCCCCGCTTCCTGTATTTCATCATTCATTGATTTTCAATGTATCTGTAGGCTGCCATTCTTCTTCTCCTTCTCTTTCTCTTCACTGTATTCTTTTTTTGCTTTTCTTTTCTTTAACTTTGAAATACTGTTCTTTGCTACATCTAAAATGTCACAATTTCCAGTCCAGGGTAAATAACTCTATTTATCAGATCTAACCCATTAAATCTATTTCCCCCCATTATTTCAGTACATAAACCCATGGACAACTGCTAAGATCATATGTTGTTGGTCTGATGCTTTTGTGTTTTTTTTTTTAGCTGTAATTTTTTAAGCATGAGTGCATGATGTCAGTAGCAATCAATACATTCTCTTGGCTAAATAGAACTTCTCAATTTTTACTTGCACGATATATGTAGTTAGATTATTTAATTCTATTATTTTTTGCAAAGGCAAAACATAAAGTATTGTAAGCCTGCTAGAACTGGAAAAACAGACAGCGTACAAAACCTTATTAATTGCTTAATGAACATAAAATAAGATCCAGAGCCAGATCTAGATTATGTGACAATGGTGGTGATATCAAGGCAACAGTGCTCCAATCCAGCTGAATCATAGATCAGCAATAATGGTTGCTGACAATATTTTGGATTGGGATAAGGATAAAATTACAATAGAACTGAAGCTGGAACAGAATTTTATATCAAGATTGCACAGTAGAAAGTTATGGCTAGAAAGTAAAATATATATATATAGGTGTAGTAGTTAGGACTTAGAGAGAAAACTATATAGACCACAGAATAACAGAGTTGGAAGAGACCTTGGAGGTCTCTAGTCCATGGGTCTCCAGCCTTGGCAACTTTAAGACTTGTGGACTTCAACTCCCAGAGTTCCCCAGCCAGCAAAACTGGCTAAGGAACTCTGGGTTTTGAAGTCCACAAGTTTTAAAGTTGCCAAGGTTGGGGGCCCCTGGTCTAGTTGAGCAGTAGAGTCTATTCCAAATATTAGCCTCTACCTAGGATCAAACTCACAGCCTCCTGAATGTGAGTTGAGAGCTCTACCTCTAGACCACTGCCCCAGGCACAATATGAAGAATTGTGTGGAATAAATAAGAGTTTGGAAAATGAAACTAGTTCATAGCAAAAGTAATTTATTATATAAAAGAAAATAATAATCTTATATGTTGTAAGTGAAAAATTCCATATTTTAATAATATGATTGTCAAGATTGAATAGATTTTCATATGGAATTGGAATCGGTTCATCCAGCTTGGGCTCTATATCACCTTTGAACCCAAAACAACAATATTTTAAAAAATGTATTTTGAAATATAATGTTAAATCTCAAACAGTTGGACAAATCTAGGAAAGGAAGAACTACACAGACTTCCATAAAGTCTCTTAATACACAAACTTGAAAACCATAAGAACTTTGTCACTTTCATTATAGTGGAACCCCTTTGAATCCTTCGAAACATTTATTTCCAAATTATCATCCCACCTGAGCAAAATTAATCTAGTAGCAGACTTACTCTCTGTCACTTGATGTTTGTCTGTCTCACTCTCTGATTAATCTAGTCTCCTCTCCATTCCTATTCCTGGATATCTTTTGTTTAGCTTTATTTAATCAAGCCTATTATTTCATGAGTTGCATGAGTTCTCACCCAGTTTTGGAGATGGATGATGTATGAAAAACAACAACAATGAAGTAATAAAATAAAATGTAATTTTTGACAAGCTGCCATAACAACTATTTAAGAAATTCACCTGTAAAATGCTATTAATCGCTTTGAAAATCTTCATGTATTATTAAAGCTCTTTGATTAAAGTTTATTGTTTCATCAAAATCGAATATCCCATATTATTTACTTTAAATTTTGAAGCATTTTAATTGCGTCGATTCACACGCAATTGTGAATCAATGATGGGTTTGCAAAAAGCATTAACCAAACATAAAATGCCATGTGAATATAGCCTTGAGGTCTTTAATTGGCCATGGGGATCACTTAATAAAACAGCACATGAATTAATATAACACTGTTAAGAAATCTACTTTAAAATGTCTTCCTTTGTAAAAGAGGATGCTATTTTAATACTTTATTCTCAAATAAAGAAAAGCTTGAGAATTTTTTTTTATTTTCTCTGGCAGCATTTCAGCTAGTTTTGTTCTCAGAGGTGAAAGTTGCCACTGCTGCTGTTTTTCTTTAACCTATTTTCCTATTATATTGACATTTCCTGAGTTATTCACACTTTTCACTTCGAAGAACCATCACTTGAAAGAATTATCTCCTTCTGTCTTTCCTTGGGATTGCCTTGAAATGAAATTTTCATTTCATACTACACACGTCTAACAAGATTATTATACAATCAAAGGCAATGTGTTCAGGTTGCATTCCTATCAGTAATGCAAGTTCACCTGAAATTCTCTTTTCCTTTGTAAGAAAAAAAAGGAGACTTCATTTACACTGAAGTAAATTGATTTATTGACAGATATGGTACTGAAGGTCAACAGATAATGCTTGAAAAGGTGTGGAATTACTAGCTATTTTTATTGATATAGACAAATCAACCCTTCCTTTTGATTGATCCATTAAAATTACAACCAATGAGCATTGACATAATAACTCATAGCCATTACTACAACTCACAAGTTCATTCCTGTTGATTGGGTTAAGGTTATGCATACTGACATATTTTATGTTAAGGTGGAGTAGATGAACTCATTTTTCTCTGTAAAATACAGCCTTTCCTTAAACAATCATTATTTGAATTTTCATCCCCCCCCCCAACAACTGCTATCTCTAAAACCTTGGTTGTCAGCCCAGTGTTAGCCACTAACAATTCTCAGCCATTTAATACACTCTTGGTGGGCATCTGGTGTTTTTGTGGTAAACATATTCACTTGTCAGTGCTTTGTTAGTTCAGACACTGCTGTGGATTCCTGAATTTTTTTTGTCAAATTACAGTATGGCTTGTTAAATCATTTCATTATAAAATAATGTACTTATTAAAAATATACAAGTGGGGTTCAGAACAGGACAGAGTAACAGACTTGGAAGGAACCTTGGAGATCTTTGAGTCCAACCCCTTGCTCAAGCAGGAGACCCTGTACCATTTTGGACAAATGTTGCTACCCAATCTCTTTTTAAAACCCTCCAGTGATGAGGCACTCACAACTTCTGAGGAGAAGCCATTCCACTGATCCAAATGTCTCCTTCATTATAAAGCATGCTGAAAACAAATATCAATTCATCAAATTAAATGAGAACCCAAACCAAATATTGCAGGCACAAAAATATCTGCACAACAGTATTTTAATACATCTCTGTTGAAATCCTCTAACCAAGATCGGTGCCGTGTTGTTACATTAGGAAGCAGCAAGAAAAGAGATCATGCTTACTTGGAAATTAGATTGTCAGCTAATATACAGCTGTTAAGAACTCCCCATGAATCAAAAGAGGAAACCAATAGCCAAGGTAAATATGTGATTTATTTTAATTTGTACATCCTACTGCAGGGACTTCACAGCATTCCTTGAACTCTGCCATCAGAAGTATTTGTTTCCCCTCTTCCAGTTGCTTTGATCCACAACTATAATTTTCCAGCACTAAGAGTCAATAGTATAAAGCTATCTCTTCCTATTAAATATGCTTTTTTTTTGCTCTTGTGTTGTTTTTGCTGTTGTTTTTGCTGTTGTGTTTCAAAGCAAACCATACTGTGAAGCTTGTAAAACTTATTTAAAATCTATTTTAAAAAAATACACCATTCAGGTAAGAGAAATCTATTCAAGGCCTCTATAGTGGGTTTCTTTAAAAAGAAGAATAATCAATGCTATCAGGAATCAATAATAAAAGATGCTTTATGCTCTAATGAGATTTGTTTATCCATATAATGCATTACATGGTAAGGGGATTGTAGTTTAGGATACTTGTTAGTCAATTGCACAGTTTGAAATTGTGCCAGAGTTCTAATTGATTAATTAACCTAGCATATAATTCTTTTTTGTTGCATTCAATATCGTTTCATAGTTCTTACAAGTGAGTTCTAAAAATATAGTTGGAAATTCCATGTTCCTATCCAATCTACTTGACTAAAGGTTGGGAATGCTCCAGATCTAAATTTGTTTTCATTAATTCAAATTCTACCCTATTCTCTAAACCTGGTATTGCATAAATGGAATAGTATAAACTCAATTCTTGGACAATTCACTATTAACTGAGTTCTGGTTGCTACTATTTTAAAATACGTTGAGACTCTAGAAAGAGTCTTCTTTAGAAAGAGAAGAAAGAACAACAAATAAGATTAAGGAGCTGGAGGCTAAAACACATGAAGAATGGTTGCAGGAATTAGGTATGTCTAATATAATAAAAAGAAGGACTAAGACATGATAGCAGTGTGCCAATATTTGAGGGGCTGCTACAAAGAACAAGGGAACAACATGTTCTTCAAAGTACATGGAGGCAAAACAAGAAACAATGGATGGAAACTCATCAAGGAAAGTCACAATCTAGAAATAAGGAAAAATTTATGAGAGCGAGAACAATTAATCATGGAATGACTTGCCTTCTGGAATTGTGAAATGCTCCATCACTGGAGGTTTTTAAGAAGAAATTGGACAGCCATTTGTCCGGAATGGTCTAGGGCCATGATGGTGAACCTATGGCATGCGTGGCGGAAGTGGCATGCAGAGCCATTTCTGCTGGCACATGAGCTGTCACCCCAGATCAGGTCCAATGCACATGCATGCGTGCCTCCCAACAGCCAGCTAATTGATGGTTATCTGCCACGCATACATGGGGGGGGGATGTGCACAGGAGATGTGTGCACATGTGCAGAGGCACACAGCATGCATGATGGGGTCATGTGCACATGCACAGGGGGCGGGGGGGGGTAATGCATGCATTGCATTATGGGTACAGGCACACCTGCATGCACGCACATACTTTTGGCACACAAGGACAAAAAGGTTCACCATCACTGGTATAAGGACTGCTACTTATGCAGGGACTTGGATTAGAAGACCACCAATGCCCCTTCCAACTCTCTTATTCTCTGAATACTGTATTCATTTGCTTTAATTGAAAGAATGACTGCCAGACTTTGTCGTGATATGCTTAAGTTTTCAGAAAAATGCTGATATATTTATCCTGGCCTTTCCACCTAACTGGGGAGAGTTAGGGAGGTTAACATTTTACCCTATAGAAACCTCTGAGAGTTTCTGTTGTGTTCTATCTTAAAATGACACATTGTACAATTTCCTTAAGCTATCATCCATCATTATATCAAAAGGTCATTTCATTTATTTTTTATGGCTGGTACCATCCCAACTAATCCATAATTCTAAGTCTGGTACAGCATGGAAAACATAACCACCACACAACAATTCTCCTGTTAGCATAGTTGTGATCACTATGTTTAGTGATTGCAAAGCCACTATAAGGAAATAAGGAACTGGTAATGCTAGCACTGTATTTATCTTCCTATCGTAGACCTTAGTTGAGTTGATGTACCATAATTTTTCTGCCAAGAAATTTCAAAAAACCATTAGCCCACCTATCTGAATTAGCATGAAAATTTGGTTCATATACACCATATTGAAAGCAACAGTATAAAATAAGAAGTTCCACTGGTGCAATATTACAAACAGCTTTGCAAAATTGAAAGGTATGGCATAATGAATTGTGTTGCTTTTCTTATCTTGTGTTTTATATTCCTTTTCTTGATCTGCATTACACAGCTTATCCTGAAAGGGGAAATTAAATGGGTATATAGATATAAATACATTTGTAAAAAAAAATGTGGTATCTTATGCTTTTAAGATATTTTATTCAAAGCTATGAGTCAATTCATGATTTTTTTCTGGAATCACTGAAAGTAAATATGAAGTTTGCTAAAACAAATCTCAAAACAAATTTGGAGGCTTCTGCATAGAAACCAGTTGATGAAAAAAAGTTTGATAAGATCAGTAAGATATGGCTTGACACATTAATGTTTTATAGCTACAGAAAGCATCATATCTCTCATGTGTTTATGCGCACACTCACATTGTGTGATTCTTAAACCAGGGCTAGAAAACTTGTTATCTCCCCAATTTGCTGCACAACTTCCAACAGCTTCAGCATCGTCAAGTGTAGGATGTAGCAAACTGCAATTCTGTGAAAGACCACAAGGTCTCCCCCTCCCCTTGCCTAAACCCAGAATTCAGAATCTATTGATTCATGTGGCATGTGGAAGGTTGTATCACTTCGACTTCCTAGTGCAGAATTTCAGAACCGATGCTATGTGCATTGATATGGCAAAAATATAAGAAGACTGCCCAACTTCGTGTAACATTGGATAATGTTGGCTTAGATGCTTGCCTTTTACATCTACTTGTTCAGTCCTGCCTTCTAGTTAAAATTTTCCAATGATTGAGATTGATTGATTGGTTGGTTGGTTGGTTGGTTAGCCTGCCTGCCTGCCTGCCTGCCTGCCTGCCTGCCTGCCTGCCTGCCTGCCTGCCTGCCTGCCTGCCTGCCTACCTACCTACCTACCTATCTATCTATCTATCTATCTATCTATCTATCTATCTATCTATCTATCTATCTATCTATCTATTTAATATTTGGATGACCCATCTCCCTCAGAGAAGGACTCTAGGTAGTATATAACAAAGTGTTAACATATAAAAGCTAAATGTAAAACTTATTTTTTTTTTTTTTTTAAAGAGGCAAGGATGATAAAACACTGTTAAAATTAATTAAAAAAAGAAACAAGGGCTTTCAGGGCACCAACCAGCCCCATGGCTGGTGCTCCTCTGGGCTCCCCATGTAAGGCTGCAGAGGTGTAATGAACCAGGGTAGGATACAAAATAAACAAAGTCCCCAAAACAGATGAATCCCCTTTTATTCCTTCAGTTTTCTTCAAAGCTCTACTTATCCTTGACTGGAGACAAATATCTCCCCCACAAACAATTACGGAAAGGAGGAAATGCCATTTAAACTAAAAATGCTTATACATTATAAAGAATAAAAACAACACAAACTACACTGAAACAGTTAAGGGAACCAGGCAAGATAAGGGCTTGAAGACGTCCACAGATATCAGAACACACACTTGGAAGGATGCCAAACTCAGAGAGGAATGACAAACTAGAGATATTTCCATGCTTTTTTCCAGCACTGGCCCATACGCATGTCCGTCCTATTAACCAGTTCTCACATTTGCAGCCCATGAAGAGGATCTAGGCTCTTTCCTCCCCCATAGACCATGCCATTCCCATCTGTCCCTTATCCTCTCTTCCCTGCGTGCCCTAGGGTGGATAAGGGATGGGCCTGGGTCCTCCTCTGACTGCTCAGCCAGACTCTGCCCTTCCCCAGCCTCCTCCACAATCTCTGGAGCCACACTTTCACTACCTGTCAGCTGTTCCTCCTCTCCCTCAGAGTCAGACTCCAACAGGGACAAGACAATAGGTCTTCTGGAAGGCCAGAAGAAGTGGGGATGCCTCACCTCTGGTGTGTGTGGGAGAATATCCTACAGGGCAAGGAAAATGATAGAGAAGGCTCTCTTCCTGGATCTTACAGGTGAAGTTCTTTAACTGATGATATCTACAACATATATGCCTGACTGGATGGGATGAAGATAGTGCCTAATAAGTAGTTACCACAGTAGTGGGAATCAAATATTTTTACCACCGGTTCTGTGGACGTGACTTAGTGGGAGCACTTTGTGTGCGCACAGAGGGTTTGCTACTGACCTTCCCCTGCAATTCTGCACTCTCCTTATGTCTTCAACAGGTGATGTGCGGCAATCCGCTGTGCCACACAAAGCAGTTGAGCTTCAAAACCAGGAAATAAAGGCCAGAATATAGTGGGTGGGTGGGCCTACCAGCTGATCATTGGAGCAAACCGGTTCCCTCACAGATGATCCTTGGAGCTACCTGTTCGGTCAAACTGAGCCAAACCAGTAGAAGACCACCACTGAGTTATCACCTTTATTTTTTATATCTTCTGGCAAATACCCTTTATTTTTGCATTTAAGGAATGTCATACTCCTATTTCCTTGAATGGAAGTTAGGCTCTCTGTGTAATCTGTGGCTCTATTTTATTAGTTGTGCAGAGATATTTAAATTCAAATAAACTTGAGTTGGGTTTAGCTTTATATAAGTAATAGACATCTACACAACATAACACAACATGTTTTTTGTGATACCTTCTTTGAAGAAACATGTGAAGTGGCTGGAATGAATGTGAATGTCCATGTTTTTAAATCTGTTGTTTCAAAATAATGTGAAGTAACAACATGATAAAGCTTCTTGGTTACAACACTTATCCCTGTTCGGATCTATTTTAGACAAAAGTCTGTTAATGCTTGATCCTAGTTCTTAGTATAAAATTCTTACTGTGTTTTTAACTGAAGACCTCTTCACTGAATATTTGTAACCATCCTACAATTTTGCAATCTTATTATATGTGCTGTCACTTGTGATTATTAAATATACCCATTTAAGCTACATGACGGTCCTTTGATATAGTCTAGATTCTAAATATCAAACTACATCAGATCATTTCTTATATATTTGGCAAACAAGCTTCATACACCACAGAAAATACAATATTTTGTCTAAAATGTGTGAAGTGCAAGGATGAAAGAGAACCACTGAATAACACAGAATATGGATGACAAGTCTTCCTACCAATAAGGCTGACTACTGGAAAGAACTGAATTAATAATATCTATTTTAGAATAATTGATAATTCTATGTAATTTTTTAGAATGCGGTACTTTTTCATGGCTCCAATAGGATGGAAATAACATTTTTAAAATTAAAGTATTGGAGTGAAGCAAATGTAAAACCAATTATTGCAGAATTAAAACACACAAATATATATCTTTGCAAGCAAAATCTTGTTTTCTTCTCTGTATCATTGAATGGTTCGTAATTTACGAGAGGCAAGGTATCAAAAATATGGTGCTATTCTCAGCTGAAGCTTGGACATGTGAAATTGCCCACCACAGATGGTGAGAGATAATATCCATCCACTTTATTTCACTTAGAAAAGGAGCAAATTTCAATATAAAAAATATCTGGCAGTGTTTATCAAAAGAATCCTAGATGACTTTTTTTGTTTCTTTAACCTCCAGATTTATTTGTGCACTTATATAAAATCTGCAATGGCCTGAAATTACAAACTGCCACCATATTTAAAATGCTTTGCAACTTAACTGCCTTCACAAAGACATGTCATTGTTAAACATAATCAAACTGTATTATGCTTCTGTATGGTGTGATGCACACACAAACCAAAATCTGTATGTTCTCGTATATATCATCATGGATGTTCTATACTAGCAGGCTTGAAGGCCTGCGTTTCTATTGGTCCGGAAAAGCCGGGCCATGATTGGACAAAATAAGCAATCCTGATTAGTTCGTATTCGGGCTGCCACGATTGGGTAAAACCAAGAGCGACAAGCTCAAAAGCATATCATAGGCTGCCTAGCTGCTGCCAGCTCTATAAAAAGGGCTGCTGCAGCTAGGGTTGTTGTCTCAGTATCTGACTTCCTAATAAAGAGCTGTTGTTACTACCTCGAGTATCGTCTCTCCTTGGGACCCATTGCCCAGACATAACAATGGAGATGTAAAGACTTGTGGTTTTCTTAGCAAATACATTATGTTAAGTGATCAGAAGAACAAAAATAGTAGTTTGCTACTAAATTGAGAGTTCAGTAAAATTCCTGTATGAAACTAACCTAGTTAGCAATGTAATAAACACTTTTTGTCAATTACAGCCAGCTTCCTAATTTATCTTGTGGACAGAATAGGTATTTGTCACCCAGAAAAAAGTATCATGTAGTTTGACAATATCTTATTGCTTTTTCTTTGAAAATATAGAATATGTAGCATACTTACATCTCTTGGAAGATGTGCTGGAATCTCCAGCTAGATTGAAAGGAGGGTTCAAGAAGAGCCTGAGTCTTTCAGTCCAACTCATCTCAAAAGGTGATTGTCTTGGGGAAAAATAGGAGAAAGAAAGTGTGTTGGAGATGTTTATCATTTTGAGTTATTTGTAAAATGAATTCAGTCAGGATATATGTAAATAAATAAAAATAAATAAAATGTAACAATAAACAAGGTGCTGAAATATGCTAGCAGCAAATGTATTATCCTAGCCAAACTGGTCACCAATTTTGGATAATAACTATTGAGATTTCTACACTTTCTATATAAGCAGTCCAGTAACCATTGAAAAGTTTATCTTTCCATATGTCTGATATTATCTTTTAGCTTCTTCTGCCATCAAAATCACAGTAAAATTTAAAAAGTGCTGATAAAGTATGGGAGATACTCGGTTTCTTAATTAGCAGTCTGTCTGGATATGAACAACAAGAGAGAAAATTATATAATCCAAGTATTCTTACAGTTCTTATTTATTGCTATAATAGAGCTAATGCAGCTACCTGTAACTAATCTTACTAGGGCATGCCAGAATGGGAATGTGTTAAGTTCTGCGCATGGGCGCAAGGAACAGAGATGAGCAAGTGAACAGTGAACTTCAACTCTTTATTAGCATACTGAACAGAGCAAAACCCTAGGGCAGCAGCAGCCCTTTTATAGGGTTGGCTGCTGACCTATTAGCCAATGAGAAACATGGAAGTGTTAAACCCTTGAACCAATGAGAGTTGGCCCGTTAACAGCCAATCAGATTTCCCAGAAAGGACCAATCCGATGTCGCTATTATCGGCCAATCAGAAGTGCAGGATTAGAACCCTGCTTTTTCTTAAGGTTGTTAAAACTTTATTAAACGCCTTTATTAGTTCATAACAGAATGAATTCTAAGAAAGAAGAAACCAAAACTATGGGTCTTAGTCTAACTGATGTTATTTTATTTATTCTCCTTCCATAAACTGATGGAATAATTGCTGGCTTCCAATTCTAAGATAGGAAAAGCCCCATGAAATTAGTTTCTCAAGTGTTTCAGACTGTTTGGTTCCCAACATGAAGACAGAGTCAAAAATATCTTTGCAAAAGATCTGAGAGAAATAGAGACTTCATAAAAGGGAAAAAAATGTTTTCCCATTCCCAGCATTTCAGAGGAATGAATTATTTTCCTGTCTCAAAGGAGAGGAATAGAAGTTCAGGAAAGAGATAAGCAAGGCCTGGTTGAAGGTTCTAAATTCTAACATTTTTAGCAAACATTCTGCCATTCTCCATGTCCCTCAAACATTGGTCTTTAATCCTAGGCCCTTCCGGTTTCGCGTGGCTTCGGGGCAGCAGGAATTCGCGACAGCTCGCGATTCCTGCTGTGCTAGCCGTCGAGGTACCCCCGATCCAGATGGGTCAGGGGGATATGGCTGCCCTGTAGGGACAGCTGAAGAGAGAGGGGAGTCGGATAGGGGGGTGGGGGTGTCGCAGACCCCCCCTTCGCCGGAAAAACCCCTTTTTCCCAAGGTGGTGGAGCGGCGGTCAGCAATGGCCGCCACGAAGAAGCCAGCAACCGGGTAAGATTGCGCTGGAGGAGAAGAGTGAAAGTGATGTCTGAGCCGGGTCAAGTAACATCCTTTAAATTGCCTGGAACTGAGCTGTTTGAATTGCTGGAGGATACATTGTATCCCTAAGAAGAGCGAAAGCGGCGGAGAAGCTGTTAAAGGGAACTTTTTTTTTTTTTCTTCACTCTCCCACCCCATGGAAACAGCAGAAATGTTTGGATATATTGGACATTGAAAGTGAATTGGACATTGAAAGTGAATTGTTTTGAGAGTTGAAGCTAAGGGACAAAACGATTTTTGGACATTGAAAAATTTAAGAAATTGGAAAACCCTTGTTGGAGGTATGGATTTCTGATTATTTAAAATTGATATCGCAAGTGGGAAGGGAGAGGAGAAAAAATTGGAGCAGAAGCTGAAAAAGGAGGAGATTGCCTAGAATCCCAAAGAAAGATATATGGTAATTGGACCTCTTTGATAAAACATTAACCCCAGAAAGAGAAAGAGAAGAAGGAAGAAAAGTATTAATTTTTGGAACTTTCTTTTGAATTGTTTTTGATTAAAAATACTTGTGGTTGTTTTGGGAAAAGTTTCTCTTTTCATAATGGCATCGCTTGTGGATGAACTAAAGGCTGAATATCAAAAATATAAAAAGGAAGATACTTTGGGCGCTTTGTTTCAATTCTTAGAAATGGCGTTATGTACTTATGAAAAGTTGATTACGCAGCAGAAGGACTGGGACAAGGAAGAAGAGGAAGAAGAAGCCATCTTTGATGAACAATGGGTCCTTTCCGGAGAGGAGGAGAAAAAGGATAAGAAAAAGGGGATTTTAAGAATTATAAAAACAACCAAAGAAGAGAAAAATGAGCGAAAAGGTGGAGGCAAGGTTAGAAAGCAAAGGAAAAGGAGTAAGAAAAGGGAGGAGGGAAAACAAAGGGGTAAAAAGGGCGAGGAGAAGAATAAGCAAGAGAGAAAGGGGGGGAGGAGAAGCCTCAATGGGGGGAAGCAAGATCTAAAGAAAAAAAGTTTATTTAGAGACAATGGGTGAATTTAATTTAGGATAAAAGAGGGATTCTGGAGGGTATATAAGATTGTGTTTTTATATGTGTATTTAGAGTATAAAATTTATTATGTAATTTTAGAATTTTTTAAACAGAATCCCAAGAAAAATTGTTATACGAAGTACTTTTAAGTTAGGGTAATGAGTTATAGACGTTACTCCAATTGGTGTATAGGAGAAGTATAGTGAAAGAAAAAAGATGAATGGATAGTTGGAAATAGAACAGACAAAGAATGTTATTGAAAATGGTAATAAGATATGAAAGGATATATAAAGGTTTTGTTATGGTTTGTTTTTTTTGGATTTTGTATATTGATAAAAGGCAATAAAATTTTAATTAACAAGAAATAATTTGGATGAAAAGGAGAAGTAGGGATAAGATATGAAGTTAAATAGATAAAGTATTGATACTATAATTTGGAATTGTTATGTTCTATTGGTTTTTTATTATTATTTTTTCCTAGAAAAGAATTTATAAGCGGTTATGCCTTGATTTTTTGTGCATTGTTTTTATAAAATTGATAAAAATGGTTTATATATATATATAAAAAAATGAAAATGATAATAAGATATGGAAGGATATACAAAGTGAATATGATGTTTGAATTTGTGTCTGTGTGAAGAGTTTTAACCCGGGAGCAGACAAGCTTCAGAAAAGATCTTTTAGTTTTGTTTATGTTTTGTGTTTTGTATGTTTGTGTATTGTGTTTTCTGTAAAAAGTTAATAAAATTTGTTTAAAAAAAAAAAAAAAACATTGGTCTTTAATCCTGAGAATCATAATCAACTTACGAAAGTGGGTGATTACTGGGTGAATTAGTGGTAGGATTCAATTTTTTTTTTTTACTACCGGTTCTATGGGCGTGACAGAGGAAGGATACTGTAAAATCTCCAGTCAAAGGTGGTATTTGCCAGTTCTCTGAACTGTTCAAAATTTCCGCTATTGATTCTCCAGAACTGGTCAGAACCTGATGAATTCACCACCTCTGAGGAAGTTACTTCTGAAAAGACAATGCAGTATTTTGTTATTTAATAAAATGTATATAGTGAGCAACTTTGAAAAATGTAGCTGAGTACTGAGTACTGGGAGGAAACAACATCATCAACAAGTTTTAAGCTGATATAAAATATTTTCCCCTCCTTAACCCATCTGCTAAATGTTTGATATCTGCTGTCACCTTTCATTAATGTTTTATTTCTCTCCTTACAATTTATTTACTCTGATAGTTCTACATAGCATTAAGGTCTAGTCTCTATTAATTTGAAAAGATAGGTTACTTTCTACACTGGTTATCTTCTATATGTACTCCTTAGGCTATGCTTTGTGTCAAATGCCATTCTAAGTGGAAAGGAGGTTACCATTTTACTTGGATGCATTTTTTAAAAAAAATTCTTGGAGTAAATTTTAAACAAGATTATTTTTCTGGTATTCTGTTACATTCTGCTTATGTACTGAACAGAGTAAACCTTCCCAGAGTTGTTTCAATACAATGCAGATAGCAAATAAATTTAATCAATCAATCAATCAGTCAGTCAGTCAGGCAGGCAGGCAGGCAATCAATTAATACACTGCTATATAGCCAAAGTTTAGTATTAATATTCTTTGTTTGAAATCTTGACTCAAAGCATGCAAATATAAGAACATTCACAATTGTATAAAACATGTGGGTTCTTACTGAATGTTTCCAAAATTTGGTTTTCCTTGAAGCTTTGATAATTATTTTCAGGTCCAAAAGAAGAAAGAGGATCTGCAAATTACTGAAATACTTGTCTCAAATTTAACAAATGAATGCCAGGAGATGGAGAAGAATGTATAGTAGGCTTGTGAGTAGCAATCCTACCTTTCAATCAGTGAGAATATTTTTATAAGATAGTTCGGTTGATGTGCTGTGGCTAAAAGACATTTAAATCATACATAACTGGATTCTAGTCTATTTTTAATGGGCATCATTATTTCCTTTGATTATTAGCAAAAAAAAAAAAAAAAACAATATTGCAATAACTGACCTTTGAAGATTTGGTGATTGTTCCCTGACTTGATCTTCTAACAGTATACTCATCATTACCATGAATGAGTCCATCTCCCTTGCTGCTGTTTGTTGTTTTCTCTTTTCCATCTTTCCAAGCATTACAAACTTTTCCAGAGTACTAGGTCTTTGTTATTGTGTCCAAAGCAGGATCATTTGAACCCAGTCACTTGTGTCTCAAGTAACAACTCTGGGTTGGTTGGTTTGATGATCGATTGATTTGTTTTCTCAGCTATCCATTGCATCATGAGTCTTTTTCAACACCAAAGTTCAAAAGTGCCACTGCTCTTTCTATCCTGGTTCTTCAAAATCCATAAGGATAAAATAGGCATATAAGATGAAAATGGGATCAAGACAGAAATGCATTTATCTGTAGTTTGATTCTTCAGGTCCTGGGTAGGATCTAAACTAAATTAATGTATATACAAAAGTATTCTGTCTCACCTTTCTTCTTTCTCAAAAGATGAAAGAGTACAAACTCACACAAACACAGCCAGGCAAGCTGACTCGGACTTCACAGAGTTAATTCTTTGGAACTGATAATGTCCTTGGCATTCCAACACGCTCTGCCTGCCAAGTCCGAATTGATAACAGTAAAAAGCTACTCACAGAGAATTACAAGGCAGAATCATTACAAGAATCATTCACAACGAAAAACCTGAAGTAAGATTAAACTTTGTCCCATACAAAGTTCCAGCCGACAACACACTTTTATCCCTATGGGATGTGGCTCAATGACTCAGCTCACTCTCTGACCCTCCCACGCCTCCTACGTTGCTGCTCACGTTTCTCCCTATGACGCTGCTTAGGATCAAGCCCACATTCTTCCTCTTGACTCCCTGTCAGGGGCTGCTCCGATATGCCTTCCTCCTGATTAATCTCAGGCTGTTCCTCTTGGTTGCCTGATGAAACCTGAGGCATTATCAGGGAGGAAGGCATTGCCAGAGAAGAAGGTCCTGAAGAGGAAGGCATTTCCTGTTCCTCCTCCTCATCTTCCGAGTCCTCTTCCTCTAACAGCACAGGCTCAGGAATCGGAGCCACAACACAAAAGGGTAGTGAATTTGCCCATTTTGGATGTCTATCTGAAGACAACCATTCCTACAGAGTGATAGAAAGCTGTAACAGACTATATATATTCTACAAATGTTAGAATAAACTAATTTTAGAAATATACTGTATTCATTCAGGTCCACTACAGCTGAGTCAAGTTATTCTATTGATGTAGCTCCTCTCATGTTCCCGGTATAATGGTAGAATATCTGTTTTATATAATAATAAAGTTCTATATTGAGTCCCTGACATTTCCAGATATATTAGAAAGAACTCCTAGTTGGCAGCAACTCTCTAAATTTTCACTGACACTTGATATTATTTGATAAATGGCTCAACTGAAACTGCTGCATAAATCACTGGTTCAAATCCCTGACTGGATTTATAATATTAAAGATGCCACATCTGTATCCTTAATATTGCAAAAAAGTGGAAGAACTCTATGAGGCATCAAAGAGGCAAAAGTTATTCTTTATAACCAGTATATGTGTGTCCAAATCAGAGGTGGTATTCAGCAGGTTCTGACCAGTTCTGGAGAACTGGTAGTGGAAATTTTGAATAGTTTAGAGAACTGGCAAATACCACCTCTGACTGGCCCCACCCCATTTATTCTCTGCCTTCTGAGTCCCAGCTGATCAGCTGGGTCTTCTTTGGTTGCCCTGCACAGGAGAATGGAGCTGGAAAGCAGGCTAGTGGGGTGGGGAGGGAAGGGAGATTTTGCAGTAACTTTCCCCTGCCATGCCCACCAAGCCATGCCCACCAAGTTACACCCACAGAACCAGTAATAAAACATTTTGAATCCCACCACTGGTCCAAAAGTGTATGTTTGGGTTAGTTTAGTATAATGTGTAACTTCAGACATCAGCATTTGTAAACTCCATTCAACATGTATGAATAACGTTACTGTCATTTGTTAAGGAAATCATGGCTAAAATCATGCCTTCATGTAACAGATAAAGCCAACCTAAGAGAATGTTTTTATGATCTTATTGTGTTGATGCATCTGAAATAATAGATTATTTAAATTTATAATAGAGCAGAGCATTTCCAAGCCAAGAAATAGACATTAAGTCCATTTCCTTCTTTTTATTAAAATTATAACAATAATAATACTAATGTAAATGATCTCTTCTTCAAATTGGCTTATTGGGATTTTTTTTTTTTTAAATATTTTTCCTTCCCAAGGTAAAACTTTTCTTTAAGTTGTGGAAAGATGGAGAAAAATCTAGGAAGGATGAGAAATATTTTTCCCTAACTTGAACTTCATAGAACCAAACAATAAACAAGGGAATACATTTTCTCTTGAAAATACATTACAGTTTAGATAATTTTGTAAATAGATCATGGAAAAGATTACATCTATCAAATGTCTGAATAATTATTGTTTGTTCCATTAGACACACACAGCACAGTGTGGTGGTTTCCATTCCGTTGACTTAATGCTATATAAGCATTTACAAAACATGTTTTTAATTATACTACTCTGGTAGTTACTGCATGAATGGTTTACTTTCCACAAATGAGAGTTTTTTGTTTTGAAAGGCAGTGGGTCAAGTTGTTTAAGAGAGCCCTGGATTTAGCTACTAATTTAATTTCCCATTGATTTCACAAAGAATGATTAAAATGTCTTTTTAGGAGATAATTTTCTACCACTCAAAAACTATACCCCCCTGCTAAAATTAGAGTTGGAAATTCATGCAGCATGATAATTTTTGAAAAGAGAGTTTTACAGGTATAACCTTCATGCATTGAATCTTCGTAAATTATATGTGGCTGGCTTACTTATGCAACCTGATATTTTATAAAGGGTATCCATTAAAACAGATGTCCCATTAAAACCTAAAACTGGTTTTTAAAAGTTAATCAGTGAGTGTTTCTATGCCAACCCACAGATCTACAATGCCACTGTGCACCTTCGTCCAAGAAAAGTTGGCAATTCTTGGAGTTGAGAATCAATTAATTGGCAGAATAAATTGTTGGTCTGGGTGAATCTAAGAGCTGGGCACCACTATTTCCTCTGAGCAAATGCACATTTATAATGGGCAAGTGTTAGATGCATATTGCATCCTTTCTCTGGGTCCTTGAGGGGAATATATACCATTGGTGGTGACATTCTCTCTCTCTCTCTCTCTCTCTCATTTTTCTGGTCTCAGACTTATCAGAAAACTATACTTTCTTGTAACAACAGTATTCATGATGGCAAATATCATGATACTCTCTTAGGTACCAGCCTAGAAATCAGGAGATTGTGAGTTTTAATCTTGCCTTAGGCATGAAATTAACTCTATGACTTTGGGTCAATCAGCAGGTTTCTGTGAGTTCTAGTCCTGCTTTAGGTATGAAAGCTGGGTGGGTGACTTTGAGCCAGTCACTCTTACTCAGCTCAAACCACCTCATGGGCTGTTCATGTGGGAAAAGAAGTAGGAGTAGGAAGAAGAATTAAGCACGTTCACCACCTTGAGTTACCAATGAGTTCCATGTCATCATTACACCATGTTTTCCTTCCATAGTAAAGAAACTAACAGAACACTTAATAAACTCTTTTCTCATACTGACCAGTTATTTTATTAGCCAAAGGCCCAAGTCAGTAATTGATGTCTTAAAAAAAGCTCTATCACTGAAATTGGCAACTTTGTCCATTGTCTATCAAAATTAATTTAGCACTAGCACATCACATTTGTCTTGGCTTTCATTTACAGTTTAATTGGGTCAGGATGGTATTAATAGGTTCAGGATGGCATAATCTTCAGATGAGCTACACTGTTTCTTAATTAATGTGTCTGAATACCACATTATTATCCAATGAATGCTATTAAAAGCCTACTGAACCTTAGAGTACAATAGATGTCAGTAGACAATGAAGGCAACAAGTTCCTGTGAAATTTTAAGAATGATGCTACATCATTCTATGCCTCTTTGATCATTTATGCTGATTCAACCTTTCAGAGTTCCCATCTCCAGTCTCTTCCATAAGCTGAGGGAGACGGTGAGGATATTCTAAGTCCTTCTGGCTTTCGTGTCTTCTTCTTTCTTCTTACTATGTTTTTGGATCCTCAATCCACAATGCAAGCAAACTTTCATTTGGTTTACATTTACTATTTGTTTACTTTGGACTTATACATCTATTCTACTTTCGCAAGAATCTGCTGGTACAATAGAAATCTGCTCTTTTCTTAATCAGTGCCACAAACTAATCATTTCCATTAAAACATAACATGGTTAACGCAATGAAATGGTATAATCCTAGAATGAATGTGCTTGGGACTATAAGATACTTTTTTATAAAGATCAATGCTTAGTTTTCTGATTGGTTAGGATTTTGATAGTGAGAATGTGACTTCTTCTCCACTCCTCTTCTCCCCTCCCCTCCCCTCCCATCTCCTCACCCTCCTCTTAGCAATGCTAACAAATAGAATAGTGGGAGCATTTTAATCCTTCCAGAGAACTAACAGATAATGCTTCTCCAACTAAGATTTCAGTTTAAACATTGCAGGAATATTTTTCTTCCTTCTGCTCACCTGAGCTGTTTCTCACCCACATCATTTTGTTTTGCTTTCTTCAGTGAGTGCTAATGCAACTCAAAGACAGAAGTGTCTGTTGTTTGTGATATTTCACACCATCCAAGAAAGATATATTTTTTTAAAAAAAAAAAAACTTTTATGTAAAGAGACATGCAAGCTCTCCTAGCATCTAGGGGTTGTCATTATCAATTGTGTTCATGCAGGGACAAAAAGGAACAAACAATGCAAGCAAACAAAAAATACCACTGCCAACTTCTGAAAATTGCCAACATTTTGCATTTTAGGCTTCTTTGTTGGCAAAAGGAACACTAGTTTCTCCTTGATTTCTGCTGGTAAAGTAACCTTTAAAAATGAAAGATAAGCTCACATCAATTCCCCTTATTGCAAGGAATAAACTGCAACATAACAAGTTTGTTTTAAATATATGGAAGTGGGAAAATATTCTATCTATCTATCTATCTATCTATCTATCTATCTATCTATCTATCTATCTATCTATCTATCACTATCTATCTATCTATCTATCTATCTATCTATCTATCTATCTATCTATCTATCTATCTATCTATCACTATCTATCTATCTATCTATCTATCTATCTATCTATCTATCTATCTATCATCCATCCTTCTATCTCCCGGAATATAGTTGCAGATGTATTGACATCTAGCTTATATTTTTATTCAGACCAAAACACATTACTGAATTCTTAGATTTTGTCAATGTGGTATGGTTTAATGTCAGATTCATTTTTATTCTGCATTTTTATCCCGTTGAAGATAAGAAAGCCCATCAGAAAAAAATGACAAGAACCCTAATTTGACATTGCAAACATAGCAGAATAAACAGGGAATCAAAGTAAGATTTTTAAAAGCTAAACACTCAAATCTTTTTGGATGGGTGAATTTGTCAGTTTTACTTTTTATTGTTTACTATTTCACTTTTCTTTCTACTTGCTTTCTTTTTTTAAAAAAAAATGTTACATTGTTCTTTAAAAAGTAAATTGAAAAGAAGTGCTTTGAAGAGCTTAGCTAGATAGACATACATATATACAAATGTGTATATAATACATACATATTATATATATATATATATATATATATATATATATATATATATATATATATATATATATATATATAAAATCGTAAAGGTTTGCATCCCGAGATAGAAGTTCAGAAGAAAGAGAGATTGCTCTTCGGGAAAAGTTTTTTATTTTTGTTCAGAATTTTCAGACTTGGTGTCTCAAGTCCGTCCTCAGTGAACAAGCAGTTGGAAATGTGTTGGGGAAGAAACTTTGGTCGTTATTTTTGTCGTTGAGGTCAGCGTTCTGTAGATTGGCAGCGCGGGTATCGATCGCGTGCTTGGCTTGTCAGTTGTTTGTTTTGGGCGCGAGCTGGGTTGTTTTTTGATGTGTGAGTCATCCAAATTTTGCGCAATCCTTGGTAATTGGGGTCGATGT
Organism: Hydrophis major; assembly: GCA_033807585.1. Taxonomy (NCBI): domain Eukaryota; kingdom Metazoa; phylum Chordata; class Lepidosauria; order Squamata; family Elapidae; genus Hydrophis; species Hydrophis major. Next base: position 12,720,623 of record CM066338.1, read on the forward strand.
CTTTGTGGCGATTGATGCAGTTGGGGCCGGTGTGCCATGCTTCGATGAATTCACGAGCATAACGTGTTTTGCCTGTGCCAATCACCTTGGCTGCATCCCAGTTAAAACAATGATTGTGCTCCATGCTGTGTATTGCTATTTGTGATAGGGGGTCTCTTCTTTTAACTGCTAGCGTGTGTTCATGGATTCTTTCGTGGAGTTGTTTTCCAGTTTGGCCAATATATTTCTGGGGACATGTTTTGCATGGTATTTCATATATAACGTTTTTCATTGAGGTGATTGGTAGTTTGTCCTTACCTGATATGAGTGTTTTTCTTAATGAAGTTGTTGGTTTGTGTGCAATATTGATGTTGAATGGTTGTAAATGTCGCGCTATGATTTCTGAAAAGCCATGTATATATGGAAGTGAGTACCATTTAGGTGGGTCTCGTGGGTTCTTGTTGTTTGTGTCTGTTTGTTTATGTGGTTTATGTGGTTTGTGGCATAGGCAGTCCTTGATAAAGCTTTTTGGGTATCCGTTGGTTGTGAAGAAATTGTAGAGGAAGTTTAATTCTTCTTTTCGTGTCTTTTTATCTTGGCAATAAGTGTAAGCACGTTTGAAGAGTGTGGAGATGCAGCTTCGTTTGTGTGTAGTAGGGTGATTGCTTCGATAGTGAAGTATGATGTCTGCGTTTGTTTTCTTTCTGTATACGCTTGTTTGTAATTTACCTGTTTCAAGAAGTTTCAAGTTGACGTCTAGAAATGATAATTGGGCATTATTCATCTCTTCTCGTGTGAATTGTATGTCTGGGTGTATTGAGTTGATTGCTTTATGTAGTTGTTCTAAATCAGTGCGTTTGACAATGACAAATGTGTCATCAACATATCGAAGCCATAGTTTTGGTTTGAAATTTGCAAAAACGGATTTTTCTAGATCTTGTAACACTATTTCGGCGATGAAACCTGAAATAGGTGAGCCCATTGGTGTGCCTTTCTTCTGGAGATAGAATTTTCCGTTGAATTGGCAGTAGTTGGTTAGGCAAAGTGTAATTAGCTTCATCACTTTATCAGTGGGAATATTGATGGGTTTTTCTTCTAGTTGGTGTTGAATTATATTTTTGGCATGTTCAAGAGGGATCGATGGGAAAAGTGATATAACGTCGAAGGATACCATGCATTCGTCAGGTTCCAATTGTATTTCTTTGATACGATCAAGAAAAGTGTATGCATTTGTGATGCTGTATTCTGAGTCTGCAATCAGATGTTTAAGATGTTGGAGAAGCCATTTGGCTAAGTTGTATGTGGGGGTTCCGATGAGTGAAATTACCATGCGGAGTGGAATATTTGGTTTATGTATCTTCGGGAGACCGTATGCTCTGGCAATGGAGGGACTGGGTATTAGGATGAATTTGCTATCTTCAGTTGAAAGGAATTTTTCTTTAGAGAGTCGTTTGATTGTTGAAATTATTGTATTATTTTGTTTCTTTGTTGGATCATTTGGTAGTTCTGTGTATGTTGTGCTGTCTTCTAATAATGTAGTTGCTTTGGTGATGTAGTCGTCTCTGTTCATGATGACAGTGGCACCTCCTTTATCTGCAGGAATCCTTCACTTGTTCTACAGTTTATATTACATAGGGAAAAATGTAAAGCATTCCTGCATAGCTTTGGTAAGTCTTGTCAAAAGTTATGTATTTTTGTGATTTTCATTTTTAACCTAGGTAGGAAATTCTAATTTCATCTCAAGTGTTGCTTTGGTAGGATTTGTACTTCAGTTTAGGAAATGTACAGAGCACACTTTCCAATTCTTAATATACAGATCATCTCCTTCCTTCAGGGATAAGTTGAAATTATATTATTCCAAGATGATTTTGGAAGTATGACAAGATATCCAACAGTCACTTGATTTTCTGAATTCTTTTCACTTTCTTTGTTCTGCTTTTTTAGTCTCTGTTGCACTACCTATTATTTATGCTGCTTGGCCTGGACCATCTCAGCAATCCATGGATTTTTGTTATCTACACCTAGGGGACCAAATAAATAAATTTCAAAAATTAAAAATGAATTGAACTCATGAATACCATACAAAACAAGGATAATGACTTTAATTCTTTTGTGCAGTATATATTAATTTTAATGCAAATACTTATGGCACCCTCAACAACAAAGGAAGGGTGTTTGAGTTGGTGAAGCTGACTCTGTCATTTGGGATGAACAAATAATATGGGATGAGCAAATTTATCAGTTTTATTTCTTTGCTGCTGCTACACTGTTTAATTTGAAACTCTGTCAGTCATTTTTATTTTGGTCAAAGACTAGCATAAATCTTAGGTTTCTTTCCCTCCATTTCCATCATAGTTTACATTTTGCTTTATATTTTTTAATCATTAGCACACTTTTCTGGATTTTTATTTAGATAAGTGCTTGATGGGATTAAGGAAACTGAGTATCAATGAATATTCAAAATTCTTTCAATTTGCATGTTGAATCAGGACTTTAACTAAGCTTCCATTAAAATGCAGATCAAATTAATTTCTTCTATCTCCCCATTTATCATGTTTCTGGACTCCAGGTTATGGCATTTTCCATTGTATAATCTATAATAAAGGATGTTTAGCTTTGGGATGTTCACATTGGTTGCTCTTCTTTCTAAAAAGAAACTCATGTCTTAACAATTCATCATTGCTTAACATCTGTACACAGATTTCAAAAAAAAAAAAAAAAACCACTCAAAGATCAGTTCTGTCTGTCTCCTGATGAACACATGGGACATACAACCCTCTAATTTTCTGGTCAAGAGGACTGAAGTGGATAGTCATTGTGCTTTCTTTTGCTTTTATATTTCCCTCTCTATCCTACAATCCTAGGGTTCCTTTGTGCTCTTGTGGTCTTTAATTACTAAGACCTTGATTACTTTCAAAGTTCAGACAAAGTCAGTTATTTAATAGTTTCTCATCCTTTTTTTTTCATCTTGCCTTTAAGAGCAGACCATCGCAAAGTTTTTTACTTCACCGATGTAAAAGGATTAGAATTGCTTCTCCTACCTAGCTTTCAGAACCTTATCATATCAGATGAGGGTCAACCCAATCAATACCAGAAAATATTGTGGTGTGACCTAGCAGATATTGATTTGTTCAAGACAGAGTAAAAACAACTCTCGCTCACATCCAACTTCCATTGCTGAGTCATAAAAATTGTTTTAATACTATTTTTAAAGAGGTGAGCGCCTTTTTCCTTGACCTGACATTTTTGTCTAATTATATGGAAAACAGCTTGACGGTACATAAAGGGAGGGCCTTTTAGATAAGATGTCACACTGCAACACCTGTCCTGTGGATTTAATCTACCAACAGCAGGAAATTGATAGTCATTGTCCCTAACTAAGAGATAAGCATGAAAAAGTCTTGGTCACTAAATAGAACAAATAAATAGAACAAATATTGCATTATTTTATCGCAATTAACAGGTTTATTTAAAAATTCTAACTTGTCTCCTATATTTGGGAGACTTTTATAGTTGAATATTGGCCACTTCCTTCATGCTCAGTTTGTAGTTTTCCAACTATCGATACTCAACCATTTTTTTCTCCTATTACATCTCAGATCCTGAACCACTGTCATTTTTTTCTGTCAGACTCCTAAATAAAAGGAGGAGATATTTTGACAATGTATGGATTCCCCAGGCTATTTCATACCATTTGTTATCTACTATGGTACAAGTTCCTTTCTCCTTTCTGTGAATAGTACTGTAGAAACATACAGTACATTGATAGACCAATCTGTTCCCATGTTCAGCTATGGGAACTCTATATTTAGTGCAATGGAGAATACATCTTGTATTTAGGAATTGGGAAGTCTATTTGAGGTTAAAAAAAATAGAATACAGTTTATTTTGGGGTAATTAAAATATAAACAGTAGTTGCTTTTCTAGAACTCACAAAGATGTGTTTATTGTGATGAGCACAAAAATGGCAAGGAGACCAGTTATTGTCATACAGTAGCCATTTTCTGTAAAAAATGAGGACACTTCTGTTAAGTCCTGGGCATGGGCGCAAGGAATGGAGACGAGACATCGGATGGTGACTTCAACTCTTTATTAACATGAAAGAACGGAGCAAAATATCTGGGCAGCAGTAGCTCTTTTATAGAGCTTGCTGCCGTCAAAACAACCAATGAACTGAATCTATCGCTTTCACAAGCGTCCAATCAGGGGTTCCCATTAACAGCCAATCAGACTGGCCAAACTTGACCAATCACGACTCGCTATCTACGGGCCAATGAGAATTGCAAGATTACAAGCCTGTTGTAAGACGAAGCTGTTGAGGGTTGTATCGCTGCGTTGGCTTAATCCATAACACCCCTCCCCCCCTGGTTCCGTCTGAGAGGTGGGCTGACATATTCTCACAAGTAGGCAGACCGCTTCACCTATCTGCTCAACCTGCGCTGTTCCACCGGGTTCTGTATTGGTTCTGGTTCTGGTTCCAGTGGGCTGCCAGCTGGGTTGGATGTGAAGATTGTGGTCCCGGGTTGCTTTTGTCAGTGCTGTCTTCTGGGTTCCCTGGATCCGCCTCCGTCCCGGTGCTGTCATGTGGCAAGGCCGCTCCCTGGCTCAGTTCTCCCTCGGATGGTGAGTATCCCCTGGGCTGTTGAGTTTCGATTTCTTCTTCATCCTCCTCCATGTTCCTTCCGCCCCCAGCTAGAGGTTCCAGTGCTAATCTGGAACGGAGTTGGTCTATGTGGCGTTTCCACATCTTACCGTCTGCCATTTGTAGGCGATAGGATCGGGGTCCTGTAAGTTGTGTTATTGTCGCGGGGACCCACAATGGGTCGCCCGAGAAGTTTTTTGCAAACACAAGGTCCCCTTTCTGGAATGCCCGACACTTGCTGCTGGATCTCGGGGGTTGTTCTGGTGTGTAGTTTGGGTGGAGGCGATTGAGATGCGAGTGAAGTTTCCAGCCCATCAGTTCAGCTGGGGTTTTGTTCGTGGTGCTGTTTGGGGTTATGTGTTGGAGAAGAAGCATTCGGTCTATTTTATCGTCAATGTCACCGTGGTCCATTTTGTGCAGGGTCTGTTTTACAAATTGAACCATTCGCTCAGCCCTACCATTGGCTGCAGGGTGAGCTGGCGATGTTAAAGCATGGCGGATGCCCCGATCTGCCAGGTATTGTTCAAATGGCAGAGCAGTGAATTGGGGGCCATTATCTGAGACGAGGACATCAGGAAGTCCGTAGGTACCAAGTAGTTTATTCAGTTTTTTAGTGACTGCGTCTGTGGTGGTGCTTTTCATTTTCTGGACTTCAAGCCAGTTTGAATAGGCATCCACTGTTAAGAGGAAAGTGTGTCCTCTTGTGGGTCCCGCAAAATCGATGTGGATATGGGACCAAGGACCTCGAGGCATTTCCCAATGAGTTGGGGGAGTGTTTGGAGGAGCGGAGCGAGTCTCCTGACATTTACTGCATTTTTCTACCCAAGTCTCTATCTGTCTATCTAAACCAGGCCACCATGCATAACTCCTGGCCAGTGCCTTCATCCACACGATGCCTGGATGTCCTTCGTGCAGCATTTTCAATACCCTATATTGCAATTTCTCTGGGACTTTGACTCTGTCTCCCCATACTATGCAACCTTTCTGGGAGAATAGTTCTGTTTGACGATTCCTAAATGGCTTGAACGTGTCATCGGTTGCACTGACCAGCCAACCCCGTTCTACCCAGCTGAGGACTCGTGCCAAAACAGGGTCCTTTTTTGTCTCTAAGGCTATGTCTCGAGCTGTTAGTGGCGGCGATTTGAGGGTTTCAATTTGTAATACAGTTACGGTTGGAGCAGGGTCCTCTATAATGTCTGGTAGTGGAGAGCGGCTCAAAGCGTCAGGGCGATGTTGCAATCGGTAATCGTAGGTGGCTAAAAATTCTGACCAACGTGTCATTCTTGGTGATAAGATATGGGGAGTTGGTTTGTTTTCCGCCAAAATATCAAGTAGTGGCTTGTGATCTGTAATTATGGTAAAGGGTCTCCCATATACATATTCATGGAAACGTTTAATTGCGGATACAATAGCGAGGGCCTCTTTATCAAGTTGACTATAGTTCCTTTCGGTTTTAGACAAAGTTTTTGAAAAGAACACAATGGGTGCCTCATTTCCATTTGGTAGGACATGGCTTAAGATGGCTCCTATTCCAAATGGTGAGGCATCACAGGTAACCGTCAAAGGGAGAGTCTCGTTGTATTGGATTAATACAGCATCGGAGGTTAAAAGGTCTTTTATCTCTTTGAACGCTTTCTCTTCATGCCGTCCCCAAACCCACGAAGCCTTTTTATCGAGAAGTCTATGTAGGGGCTCAGCTGCAGTTGCCTTCTGGGGCAAGAAAATGTTATAAAAGTTAATGAGTCCCAGGAAGGCTTGGAGGTCTGTCTTATTCCTAGGTCTCAGGGTATTTTTGATTGCGGTTAGTTTTTTTTTTGCTGGGGTGGATTCCCTGTCTGTCGAGAAGGTATCCCAGGAACTCTACTCTCTCCATACAAAGTTGACACTTGTTTTGTTTTACCTTAAGACCCGTGTCTTTGAATTTCTGCAGAACTTTTCTGAGTCGTTGTATTAATAACTCTTTAGTGGGGGCAGCTATTACAATGTCGTCAAAATAAGGCACAATGCCTTTTATGCCTTGTAATAGTCTCTCCATTAAACTTTGGAAAATGCCCGACGACAGTCAGGGGAGGTGTTGCTGTGCGGTCATTAAAGGATACTTGGACGTTGCTGGAACCGACAACTGGGATTCTGTTTCCCTGGTAGTCTTTCAGGATGATTCGCTGTGTGCTGAGGTCCTGGTGGGAAATGGCAGGGATCAGCTGTTTGGGGGTTTTCTAGGATGCCATCGATAGGGACGATTCCAAATTGACTTCCATCACACACGGTCGATTCTCAATAGTAAGCTTTACGCGGATCTTTCTTGCATCGAACGATGAAGCGTGGCCGATGATAATGGTTTGGTGGGCCTCTTTTCATCTCGTTGAAGAGGTAGGTGCTTGGTTTCTGTAGTAGTAGTGGTTGTTCCATTGGTGGTTCAGATGGTCCCGGTTCTCAGGAGGTTTGCCTATCTCTCAACGGAGGTTGTTGTCCCTTCGGTTGGGACTGGATTCTTGTCTGCTTCTGCAGACCTTCGCGATTTGGCCTTTCTTTCTGCAGTTACGGCAGAGTGCGTTGAGGAATTTGCAGTCCGATCGTGGGTGGTTTGCCCCGCAACCCGCACATTGGCATGGATGTCTCTGGTTCTTTTGCTCTTGTTCCGAGCGGAGCCGGTTGACCTCCTCTTCATCACTGTCTGAGGATGATTTGATGTCTTTGTGGTGGGTAGTGGTAGCGTGTTTCTCAGTGGCGAGTGGTGCCTCGTCAGCGAGTTGGCGAAGTGGTGCGTTCGCTTGGCGCTTTCGAGTGGCTGACTTCCGGGTTGCTTCTGCGTCAGTAGCGTCAGTGATGACATCTGTAAGGCTGATGTCGCCTTTCGCCATCAGCTTACTCTGCACATGTGGTGCATTTAAACCCAGAACTATACAGTCTCTTAGAGCTTCCTCTAAGTTTGCAAAACCACAAAGGCCTCCTAGGTTCTGGAGGTCGACTACAAAATCCCCAATGCTCTCGTCCTTCCATGGGTCCCTCTGGTAAAATTCATGTCTTCGTATCAGTGTAGGTACTGCGGGTGCATAATGGGTCTGGAGGATTGGAGCGAGGGTGTCCCAATCCATGGTCTTCACTTCCGCCGGTTTTGCTAATACTTTAGCCATTTTGAAAACAGCGGGGCTGCAATGAGTCAGGAACACCGCTCGTTTCTTGCCAGGCATAGCATCTTTTAAATTGTTGGTCCCTAGGAACATCTGGAAGCGATCTATATACGAGTCCCAGTCTTCGGTTGCTGGGTCAAATGGAGCGGGTAGTATGGCACCACTGGTCATCTTGCCATCTGTTGCGTGTGCTCTTTCGCCACGTGCTCTGTCTTTCTTGTCTGATGTGTTCTAGTCAGCTCTATCGTCTCCGCATCCCACCCTCGTCACCAGTGTTAAGTCCTGGGCATGGGCGCAAGGAACAGAGACGAGGCATCGGATGGTGACTTCAACTCTTTATTAACAAGAAAGAACGGAGCAAAATATCTGGGCAGCAGTAGCTCTTTTATAGAGCTTGCTGCCGTCAAAACAACCAATGAACTTAGTCTATCACTTTCACAAGCGTCCAATCAAGGGTTCCCATTAACAGCCAATCAGACTGGCCAAACCTGACCAATCATGACTCGCTATCTATGGGCCAATGAGAATTGCAGGATTACAAGCCTGCTGTAAAATGAAGCTGTTGAGGGTTGTATCGTTGCGTTGGCTTAATCCATAACAACCTCTTTAATAGCTATATTCACATGCATATTCAGTTATTTCTTATTATTTATTTCTGAGTCCATGTTCTGAATGACGGTTGAGTGGAAAAAATCTATTCTCCACATTCTTTGAAGATTGCCACTTTCCTTTCCTGATGTCTATGCTTAAAAAGTGAATAAATATATACAACTAAAACATAGGATAGAGCTGTTTATAATGATGAAACTATTCTATTTACTTGGAATCGGTCAGTATTTTTATACACATTTATTTATCTGAGGCAATTACTTCTTCTAAGTTAAGCAGCTTATAGATCCCAGTTCAATCCTGGTCTCTTTGTGATTAGCTGCTTTCAGTTATAAGCAACTTATGCAAGTGAGAACAATACTTCTCTTTCTATCCCATTGAGAACAAATAATTATAATAAACTTGTAATTATGAATAGGAAGAAAGCAGTAAAAGCAAAGGCTGGGTGGATGGAAAAGGGGATAAATGGAAATAGGGAAAATATAATAGAATGATACAGGCTGTTCTGCAAAGATATTGAATGGAGTTGTTTGATTTTGCTTAGTGGCCAGGAATTAGTTTTGCCTTGAAATTTATGTGGATTCCTCCCAGTAAAACTAAGGTTGATGGTAGAATCCTACACACATATTTTTTATCGAATTAATCCACTTGGAAAACTAAAAATAAACATGCTTCTTCATTTCCCTGCAGGGGCTGATATGTACTGATAAGAAAAGTGATTACAAAATCTTTAGCTAATGTAAATTTTATAGGTTTGTATCAAGTTTTGGATATTAGTGCAGCTTCATTTCCATGCAAAACCATGCATCAGGTTGTAACACAGAGACAGTGGGAAATCAGCAATGCAAAACTCAATGCCCATTGGTGGAAAAACTGAGTGAGAAGGAAATTGATCAGCAATACAATCTGAAAAAGTCAACCATCACTGTGTAAACCCAGAGCCAAATAAATTGGAACAGTATCAGATCATTCAAGTTTGATGTGGCACAGGCAGAATTGATAAAATGAGCAAGGCAATCAGATAATCCAAGGAATTAAGCACTGTGTGTTTGAGTGTAGATATTATTTACAGAACAGATGTTTTATTGCGTACGTATGTGTATGTATATACAGAGTAAATCTAATTGCTAACAGACTAAGTCTACACATTATACTCAGAGAAGTGTCAGTACTAAAATGCAGCAATTTTATGATTATACTAGATAACAGGCAACGTTTACTGACTGAAGATACATGCAATATAAAATTATGTAGAAATCATAAATGTGAGGAATTATCATTTCAAAAGCATACTTGACAAACATTTCATATTTTATTAAACTTTCGCTTCAAATTAGCCTTAAGCACAATTTAGGTACAATTGTCTAAAGCTTTGATTTAGGAGCCTACTTCCAAGTTAGCTTGATCTGTTTTCATTCCATACATAGGAAATCCTGCTTATCTTCCTTGCCTAAGGTAAAACTTAGATATGGGTGATGTAATAGGAACAAAACTTATTAGGTGACCTTGGCTGAACCTCTACCTATCTAACCCTCATTAAATGGTTATCATAAAATGGACAGATATATTTTCCCCTGGAGTCATGGAGAAAAAGACAAGTCTATAAGGGTAGGGTAAATTTTTGCACTAGGATGGGGAGAGAGGAGTGCAAGTATCTAAAATGGTATTTTGCTTTGCACTGTGGATTAATTATTTATCTGGAGGATGTGGAGGCTGCATTCAGAATAAGGGAAAAGGCCTTGGAGGTCTTCAAGTCCAACCCCCTGTTCTAGCAGGAGACCCTACACCATTTCAGACAAGGGGTTATCCAATCTTTTCCTTAAAAAAAAATCCAGCCACAACTTCTGAAGGCAAACGATTCTACTGATTAATTGTTGTAACTGTTAGGAAATTTCTCCTTATTTCTAAAAGGGTCCTCTCCTAGATTTGTTTCCATCCATTGCTTTTTTTTCTTGCCCTCATATGCTTTTGAGAGTAGATTGTCTCACTTTCCTTTGTGACAGCCCCTACCTATCATTAAACATTTTCTGGAGTTTTTCATTTCCTCACAATATGCATCTTGCAGTAAGAACAGTCAACAGTGGCTTGGTGTTGAGGCCAGCTATGATTCTTTCAAAGGCAAAAAACTTTCCAGTTCCTATGGGTCACTTAAGTCTGTTGCAGACAGGCCTTCTTACAACTGGTCATTGGACATGAGTCTTGACTGCTTTGGTCAGAGATGCAAAAGAGATATTGGATATCTGACTTATACACATCTGGGATTGTTTGTTTGACATACAACTGCTGATCTTATAGAATGATAAGACTGGTAGGGACCTCAAAGTCAGAGCGTGGAGGCAGGGAATGATGTGGGTCCCACCCCTGAGGGAGGTACACCTGGTGGGACCCAGAAGAAGGGCCTTCTCCATGATGTCGCCCCCTCTCTGGAACATCATTCCCCCAGAGATTAGAATGCCCCCCTCTCTAATACTCTTCCAGTGGGCACTGAAGACCTGGTTCTGCCAGCTGGCCTGGGGAACCCAGAGCAGGAGGGAGCCCATGAAATGGCTTGTGCGATCTGCTGTCACTGGAGCAAGGGGTGGGAAGTGATTTTATTATGATTTTATTACTATATTAATTTATTTTATTATTTTCATTAGTTTTTATTGTTTTAAATGTGGTTCTATATTCCATAAGCCATCTTGAGTTGCCATGGGAGAATAGGTGGTAATATTAAATCAATCAATCAATCAATCAATCAATCAATAAAGTTCTTTTTTTAAAATAAAGTTTTATTTGGGTTTTCACACATTCAAAATACAAATAAAACATCTTTGTTGAAAATAGCATGGTCCTGGGTTGAACTTCTTTATATAGACACAAAACTCAATTTCAAGCTCCTTTTTGTGTTCTATTCCATATTTTACACTATTCTACATTTTCTACATAGTTTTTCCCCTCTTTTAATTTTTTTAATTTTATTTTTATTATCTCATCTCAATACAAATAATTATATTTTATAAAGTATATATATACTTTTGTCTGTTCTGTTTCAATTTCATATTATCTTTTTTCATTAAACAAATTTTCTCCTGTAATTACTAATTGAAGTATGACACCTTTATATCTTTTAATTACATCCATTCAACTCTTATTTAAACTTCAAATATATACCTTAAGGTTATGACCTTCAATATAATACATAATACATAACTTCCAATCGAATTCTGCTTGGTACATTCTTATAATGCACACTATATTCTTTAAAAATAATGATTATAAATATATGTAATTATAAATCCTCATTCCATTCCAATTCAGTTCTATCATTAACATCTTGAACATTTCTTTTCAATTAAATATCATACTTCCTTAAAGACACATATAATCTTCTGTTGCTTTCTGATTTTATACTTATTTTTCACTCTATTTTTTTTGGCGGCGGGGGGGGGGGGTGTTTTTCCAAATCTTAAATTTTCCATTCTTTTTTCCCCCTTTCCTTTTTTCCCCCCACCTAAGATTACTTGTTCATTAAAGATGGCTTCTTCTTTGTCGTAATCTTCTTGTTCTGCAGAATTTCTTGTTGTTTCTCATAGTTCCAAATCTCCATTTCTAAGAACTGAAATACAAAGCCAAAAAAACCTCTCCCTTCTTGTGCGTCTTCTTTGTACTTTTTAAGTTCCATTTTCAGTTCTTCTAAAAGTGGAGCCATTTTAAACAGTTTTAAACAACCACCCGATTGATTTTAGTCATTCAAATATAATGACCCAAAATCCAGAGATCATCAAGTAATCCAAATAGTCTCAAGCTGTTTCTTCTTATTTCTTTTTCCACTTTCTCTTCCTGGGGTTTTTGTTGCAATTTTTCAGTTAAAATGTATCTTTTGGAAGTCTTGTTGAGATTTTGCTATAAGTTCTTTTTAATTACAGTCAGTCTCCTCCTTTCCAGATCCTGCCCTTTTATTCTTTTTCTCTCCTTTCCTGTTTTAAAAAGCTTTTAATTATCCATAAATCTTTATTATCCCTTTGACTTTTTATTTTCAGCATTAAATGCCTATTAATGTCAAAGTGGATTTTTTTTTTCCAATTTCTTCCTTAAGTCTCTTAGCTGTCAGTATAGGAAAAGGAGAAAAATACACCAAATCTTTTCCCTTTTCTCTCTCCTTCGCAGCTTAAAAATCTTCTTAGGGAACAATGTTATTTTTTTTTTCATAGTTTCAATTCCAGTGTACCTTATTTGTTGCTTTTGCTGTTTGACCCAGTCAACCAAAACTTTCTCTTCTTATCTTCCCCCTGCATATTTTTTTCTGGTTGAGTTCTTCTTTGAGGTGGCCATTTCTGATCACCACTGCAACCGCCTTCAGGAAAGGGAGTAATGATGCAGCTTTCCTCAACCCTGCTGGCAGTCTCCCCCCTCTTCACTACCTCTATGGGGTGGCTTAGTCCTGAAACCAGCCAGCTCGGGGTGTTCCAGTGGCGAGCACGGATCGAAGCCTCGCAGAGACGAGGTTTTGGTCTGTTGCCGAAGAAGCTCAAACCAGAAGTCTCCTGTCAATAAAGTTCTAGTCCAACCCCTGCTCAAGTCAAGAGACTTATATCCTCCTAGTCAAATGGTTGTCCAGTCTATTTTTGAAAACTTCCTCAGAGTATCAGATGGAGTATCACAACACTGGAAGGCAATCTATTCAGTGGTGGGATTCAAAAAAAAATTCCTACTGGTTCTGTGTGCATGGCTTGGTGGGCATGGCATAGCTTAGTGGGTATGCCAGGGGAGAGATACTGTAAAATCTCAATTCCCTCCCCACTCCAGAGGGAAGGTTACTGCAAAATCCTTTTCCCCACTAACCTGCTTTCCAGGTCTATTCTGTGCAGGGCAACAAAAGAAGACACAGCCAATCAACTGGGACTCTGGAAGCAATAGATGGGGCCAGGGCCAGTCAGAAGTGGTACTTGCCAGTTCTTCAACTGCTCAAAATTTCCACTACCAGTTCTCCAGAATTGGTCAGAACCTTCTGAATACCACCTCTGAATCTATTCCATTGATTAATAATTGTTCTAGGATAGTCCTAGACTCAAGGAGACTAAATTAATAAAGACCTGCATAAGATGTACTGTGTTCTTTGTTGTTATTGTTGTTTTATATTGGCTTGGAAATATTTTCAATTGTACACCACCAAGAGTCATTTTGTGTTTGACAATCTATAAATGTAAGCTATAAATAAATAACTCAGTATCTGCTCCCATAATATCTACATTGAAAATTTTAATTTTGGGGGGAAGGAAGGGGGGTAGATCAAAAGCTTCCATCTAATTGAAGAGAAAGATGTAAAAGGAATAAGAAAATTCCAGCGTGCATTGTAACATGCTATTCAAATCTTATAATACCTTTACATGAATTTGAGCTTTCTATTTCTTTTCTCTGTGCATGCAAAAAAAGGGTGCTTCATTAAAAAAGATGACTCTACCCTAATTTCCAAGTGAAATTAAGTTTCTTCAGCCACCCATCATTTTATTTTCATATCTTAATCTTACTTCCTTTCATCTTCCTCTTTACTGCAATGCTGACATGCTGTAGGCTTTTGATGGAAGAAACTATCTACATGCGTTGCCATCTAAAGGTCCCAGCTGGAATGCTATATACATTTAAACCTTTATTAATACTTTTAAATTCATTCCCTGTGTTTCTGTTGAAAGGAGGGAAAATGCATGAGAGCATTTTTACGGATTATTAAAAATATGGTTACAATGAAGAAAAGTTATTTTGAAATGTGGAATTTGGATATGCATTTGAATAAAAAGGAATAAATTGCTTCTCTGTAGAGCCTTAGGTTTTTACAATTAAATAAAATATTCCTGTTCTGAAAAAAAATGTACACACACACACACACACATACACAAAATTGTTTAAACATGATACATTTATAATGGCTTATTAAAAAGTACCCAATTTTTATTTATTTATTCCCTTTTCCACTTTTTGCCAGCATTTGCTAGCAATGCTACCACATTCTTTTTTGCAGTCATGCACTAATAGCTAATTTCATTGTGGATTACTTAATTAACTATATTCTCTGGGTTCAAATGGCATGCTGAACCATAAATTTAATTGTGCTGTTTGGAAGCAAGGATAGCAAATATTATGCACTAAGCCTGGATTGAATGTTAGAAATAGTTAGCAATATTAGGCTGAGGTCACATAAGTGATTTGCTTAAACCACTATTGGGGCTAGTTTCTCACAACACATTAAGTGTCAAGCAAATCATCTTGATGTTTAGCATCATCCAAAAATCAGTTGTGGACAAAATCCATAACTTAATTTGGTGTATGCAAATGTAGTCTCTGCAGGTAGTTCATTATTCAGTTTGATCCCTCTATGAGATTTCCAAGCATACACACACAAACACTCTCTCCCTCTCCCTCTCTCCCTCTCTCTCTCTCTCTCTCTCTCTCCATGTACACACACACATTTGGCTATGTTATATGATGAGTAACAATACAGTTGGATGAAGGCATATATTGCAAGACTTGTGTATTTTTTAGAAGCATGAAAGAATGAGTCCACTGATCTTCATCAACCACTAGTGTTCATTTGTGAGCTGACCTTTCTTAGGATGTTGAGGTTCGGAGTCTTTACTTGGCATTTACTGGAACATAGGTTTCTTTGTCCTCTAGTAATTCATTGCCTTTTTTATATGAATTGTGTTCATTCCAAGATAACCATGAATCTACCTTTGTCTGTTGATCCTTGTTTGGGTTTTTGTGGGCAGCTCTGTCCTCTGCTTTGAGTTGATTCTGATTCTGTGTTATTCTGGTTTGTGGTGCTGCATGATCCTCTGCCTTTTGTTTTCTTAGGTTTCTGTAGCAAGACTTATGGATCAGTCCTTAGCTTCTATTGGGATAAAGTAAGGACTATTCTTCTGTTATATGAAAGGATTACTGCAAACTAATTTTCCTAACGTCTAAATAAATTTATCTGATTTCCTGCTTGGGGCATGAGAAATTGTCATTTTTGTCTTTCTTAAATCCCTAAATATCAAAGTTTTTTTTCCAGGTAGCTCAGTGAAGCATGTCTTCATGTTCATTTATTCAGTTAACTTCTTATTGTGCGTGACTTGAAATTAGAAATCAAATTCTTTGTGAGGGTGTTATAAGAGACAGAACAAGTGTTCTGCCTGGCAACATGGTTCTAGTATGTTATATTTGAAATATATGAATTATCCCATGCCCCTCTTACTTACATGTACTTACTTAAAAGTCCACATAAATTCACAAGATTTTTTTTTTTAAAATAGATGGGCTTAGGACTAAACTATAAACCTCAGGAAGTAACATATTCTGAGTAAGTACACATAGTATCCCATTGCAATTTCTGTTTTATACAGTTGCAATAGTTCTTCATTGCTACCATTTTTTTTTTAAATGTAGCCATTACTGCTATGATTTAAAGACTGTCTCCTTACTCATTTAATGTAAAGGAAGGCTCATCTTAAAGGAAGCCACAACTAATATAAAATTGTGAGATGACTGGATCACACAATCTTATTCTAATCTAGGAAAAGGGAAGGACTTTTTTGAGAATTTTCCTTTTTACTCCATTTTTCTTTTGTTATATAAAATCACCATTTGAGACTAAAAATCGTATGAAATGTTATTAGTGTTTTTTTTTTATAAAACATGCCTTGTTTGTTTGATGAGGTGATTTTGTCTCATTTAGTTTTAATTAACATAATTTTAATCTTCTTTTTGTCTGAGTTGCCATGAGGGCTCCACTGGGATTATAAGGTGGGAAAGAAATGTGATAAAATTGATTAATAAACACTCAACTATTTTTGATTTGCAAATAATCCTACATTGGCAAGAAGGCTCACTGCACATTTGTACTTTCACTTTGTATTTGATTAAAAAAAGGAAAATGTATTGATATAGTCTAGTCTTCTGGCACTTGGGAAAATTCCTTGGTTCTGAGCAGATCCATCATTGCTACTATATCCATGTATGTAATCCTACTCACAGTAGTGACACACAAATAGACCATGTCAAAATAAAAAATCATATATGTTGTAGCAGCTTGAACATTACAAAGAAGAACTGCTGGGGTATTTATTAAAGCTGTGCAAATGCTTTAATAAAAGTTCAAGAGAATATACCCTTGTTGAAGCTGTTTAATGGACCTTCACAATCCCTTCTTCCAAAACATTGAAATAATAGCTTTGCTTCCTTTGCAAAAACAGTTTTTTTTTTTTTTTGGCTGTTGCAAATGTGCCTGTAATGTATACATGTCTTCACACAAACACACACGCATATACATACACACTGTGAAACACATTTAGCAAGGCAAATTAAAGTAAGATCAATTACTGGAATAGACAAAGTTTTCCATCATGGGATGCTTTGCTAACCACACCATCTAAAGTTAAAATGTTCCATTCTATAAATCAGGAGACCAGCTAAACTCATTTTGAAGTTGAATTACTTATAGAAGACATGGGATAGTTTATTTTGAGATTATATCCTGATATATTTTGAGATTATATCCTGATACAGCAATTTCTGGGTCTCTTTTCGACATTGAAAATGGGACAGTGTTTTGCAATGCAGCTGGGATAACAAGCCAGGCTAGTAGATCTAGGCAGATGTAACTCTAAATGGATGTGTTCTCCAAAGAAAGACAAAAAGGCAAGAATGTGAAGACTTTGCAAAAGATGTTACAGTGTCTTCTGTCACTTGGAGGACATACCAGACCAGGAAGCTGGCATTATCATCCTCTTCTGCTTTTCACAGCAGATTCTTGGCTGTGTCCATATGATATAGAGGCCCATAGTTTACTTAACCAGAATTTATTCTCTTTTTCTGGGTTCACGTGTTACATTAAGGATAACCTAACTGTATGGGTGAGGATGTGCAAACTGAGTTGAAATATGGTTCACCTGTGTTAGAGGAATGTTCCTGTGAGGGTGGCCCTTATAGTTAATACCATACCAGAAGTGATGGATAAATCAATCAATCCCCATCTGCTATATTTCTGTGTGTCAGTTTCTGTTCAAAGCACAGTTAAAACAAAGAAAGGAAACATCCTATTTCTTGTTTTTTTAGTTGACACCAAAGCAGTATGAGGACATGCTTTCTGTCATGTATAAGCCTGCCCTGGGAACTGAAGGATTGAAAGATCAAGAGAATAGAACCACAGATTGCAGGAAATGAAGAGGGAAATTTTTATTTGGGAACAGTCAGATAAGGAGTGAGCCATTCCTGCTGTTTTATGATCATAGCCAACGAAAACAAATTCAAAGTGGAGTTCATATCCTTTAGAGGTTCAGTGGGGCTCACTTTCAATTGGGTATCAGAATAATGTATTCATAAATTGCTTTCCCACTACCATTCAAAAATCATTTTAAACTATGCAATACTCATTCCACTGACTACTTTGTGGAGTGCATCGCCAAAGCATGTCAATGACAGAGCTAAAGAAAAAAAAAAAATGCTCATCTTGTTTTGGAAAGGCTGCCCTTACAACTCTATCCATAAGATAAATGGCCTGAGCTTTTTGTCCTCTCCATCTGTTAAGTCCTGGGCATGGGCGCAAGAACGGAGACGAGACATCGGACTGTGACTTCAACTCTTTATTAAACAAAAAAGACTGGAGCGGAAAACCTGGGCAGCAGTAGCTCTTTTATAGAGCTTGCTGCCGTTAAACCCCAATGAACTGAGTTTATTGCTTTCACAAGCATCCAATCAGGGGCTTCCATTAACAGCCAATCAGACTGGCCAAGCCTGACCAATCACAACTCACTATTCACGGGCCAATAAGAATTGCAGGATTACAAGCCTGTTGTAAGATGAAGCTGTTTCAGTTGTATCGCTGCGATGGTTTAATCCATAACACCCCTCCCCCATTGGTTCCGTCTGAGAGGTGGGGTGATGTATTCACACAGATAGGCAGGCCGCTTCACCTGTCTGCTCGACCTGTGCTGTTCCACCTGGTTTCGTTCTGGTTCTGGTTCTGGTTCCGGCTCTGGCTCCAGTGGGCTATTCGCTGGGCTGGATAGTGAAGACTGTAGTTCCGGGTTGCCTTTGTTGGCGCTGTCTTCTGGGTTCCCTGGATCCGCCTCCATCGCGGTGTTGTCATGTGGTGAGGCCGTTCCCCGGTCCAGTTCTCCCTTGGATGGTGAGTATCCCCTGGGCTGTTGGGTTTCGATTTCTTCTTCATCCTCCTCCATGTTCCTTCCCCTCCCCCAGCTGGAGGTTCCGGCGCTAATTGGGAACGGAGTTGGTCTATGTGGCATTTCCACATCTTACCATCTGCCGTTTGTAGGCGATATGATCGGGGTCCCGTAAGTTGCGTTATGGTAGCAGGGACCCACAATGGGTCACCTGAGAAGTTTTTTGCAAACACGAGGTCACCTTCCTGGAATGCCCAACACATACTGCTGGATCCCGGGGGCTGTTCTGGCGTGTAGTTTGGGTGGAGGCTATCAAGACGCAAGTGAAGTTTCCGGCCCATCAGGAGTTCTGCTGGGGTTTTGTTTGTGGTGCTGTTTGGGGTTATGTGTTGAATAAAAAGCATTTGGTTTATTTTGTCATCAATGTCGCTGTGGTCCATTTTGTGCAGGGTCTGTTTTACAAATTGAACCATTCGCTCAGCCCTACCATTGGCTGCAGGGTGAGCTGGCGATGTTAAAGCATGGCGGATGCCCCGATCTGCCAGGTATTGTTCAAATGGCAGAGCAGTGAATTGGGGGCCATTATCTGAGACGAGGACATCAGGAAGTCCGTAGGTACCAAGTAGTTTATTCAGTTTTTTAGTGACTGCGTCTGTGGTGGTGCTTTTCATTTTCTGGACTTCAAGCCAGTTTGAATAGGCATCCACTGTTAAGAGGAAAGTGTGTCCTCTTGTGGGTCCCGCAAAATCGATGTGGATATGGGACCAAGGACCTCGAGGCATTTCCCAATGAGTTGGGGGAGTGTTTGGAGGAGCGGAGCGAGTCTCCTGACATTTACTGCATTTTTCTACCCAAGTCTCTATCTGTCTATCTAAACCAGGCCACCATGCATAACTCCTGGCCAGTGCCTTCATCCACACGATGCCTGGATGTCCCTCATGCAGCATTTCCAATACCCTATATTGCAATTTCTCTGGGACTTTGACTCTGTCTCCCCATACTATGCAACCTTTCTGGGAGAATAGTTCTGTTTGACAATTCCTAAATGGCTTGAACATGTCATCGGTTGCACTGACCAGCCAACCCCGTTCTACTCAGCTGAGGACTCGTGCCAAAACAGGGTCCTTTTTTGTCTCTAAAGCTATGTCTCGAGCAGTTAATGGTGGCGATTTGAGGGTTTCTATTTGTAGCATGGTTACTGTTGGAGCAGGGTCCTCTATAATGTCTGGAAGTGGCGAGCAGCTCAAAGCGTCAGCGTGGGGAATGGTTTTCCCTGGGCGATGTTGCAAACGGTTATCGTAGGCAGCTAAAAATTCTGACCAACGTGTCATTCTTGGTGATAATATATGGGGAGTTGGTTTGTTTCCCGCCAAGATCCCAAGTAATGGCTTGTGGTCTGTAATTATGGTAAAGGGTCTCCCATATACATATTCATGGAAACGTTTAATTGCGGATACAATAGCAAGGGCCTCTTTGTCAAGTTGACTATAGTTCCTTTCAGTTTTAGACAAAGTTCTCGAAAAGAACACAATGGGTGCCTCATTTCCATTTGGGAGGACGTGGCTTAGGGTGGCTCCTACTCCAAATGGTGAGGCATCACAGGTGACCGTCAAAGGGAGAGTTTCGTTGTACTGCATTAATACGGCATCGGAGGTTAACAGGTCTTTCATCCCTTTGAACGCAATCTCTTCATGCCGTCCCCAGACCCAAGGAGCCTTTTTATCGAGAAGTCTATGTAGGGGTTCGGCTACGGTTGCCTTCTGGGGCAAGAAAATGTTATAAAAGTTAATGAGTCCCAGGAAGGCTTGAAGGTCTGTCTTATTCCTAGGTCTCGGGGCTTTTTTTTATTGCAGTTAGTTTTTTTTCGGTGGGGTGGGTTCCCTGTCTGTCAAGAAGGTATCCCAGGAAATCCACTCTCTCCGTACAAAGTTGGCACTTGTCCCTTTTTACCTTAAGACCCGCGTCTTTGAATTTCTGCAGGACTTTTCTGAGCCATTGTCCTAATACTTCTTTCGTGGGGGCAGCTATTAGGACATCGTCAAAATAAGGCACGACGCCTTTTATGTCTTGTAATAGTCTCTCCATTTAACTTTGAAAATACCCGGCGTCACTCCGAATTGGAGTCTTTTGCACTTAAAAGCGCCTCTATGTGTAACTATTGTCTGGGCTTCTGCAGTTGCTGCGTCCACAGGGAGTTGCTGATACGCCTGAGCTAAGTCCAGTTTCACAAATATTTTTCCGCCACCCAGGGAATGAAGAAGGTGTTGAACCACCGGTACTGGATAAGTGCTCTGTTGAAGAGCATGATTTAGGGTGGCCCGATAGTCCCTGCAAATTCTTAACAAACCATCTGGCTTCATGGGTGTTACTATCGGGGTTTCCCAATGGACATGGTCAATCGGTTCCAACACGCCCTGGGCTATTAGTTCATCTAGCTGCTTGTCGATTTTAGGTTTTAAGGCAAAAGGTACTCGACGGGGTTTAAGCCGAATGGGAGCTACATCGGGGCTGAGATTAAATGATATAGGGGTCCCCTTGTACTTGCTTAATGTTCCTGTGAACACGGCCTGGAATTCCTGGATGAGGGCCTCTTCCCAGTCCTCATTTCTGGTATGTTGTATGCCGGCTAATTCAATTCCGAGTGGGGCGAACCACTGTAACCCTAACAAGCTGGGTCAGTCACGATCGACGACAGTTAGGGGAAGCGTTGCTGTGCGGTCCTTGAATGATACTTGGACGTTGCTAGAACCGACAACTGGGACTCTGTTTCCCTGATAGTCTTTCAGGATGATTCGCTGCGTGCTGAGGTCCTGGCGGCAGATGCCGGGTATCACTTGCTTGAGGGTTTTCCAGGATACCATCGACAGGGATGATTCCAAATCGACTTCCATCACACATGGTCGATTCTCAATAGTAACATTCACTCGTATCTTCTTTGCATCGAGCGATGAAGCGTGGCCAATGATAATGGTTTAGTGGGCCTCTTCTTCTCTCATTGAAGAGGCAGGTGCTTGATTTCTGTAGTAGTAGTGGTTGTTCCATTGGTGGTTCAGATGGTCCCGGTTTTCAGGAGGTTGTTCTCCCTTCGGTTGGGACTGGATTCTTGTCTGCTTCTGCAGACCTTCACGATGTGGCCTTTCTTTCTGCAGTTACGGCAGAGTGCGTTGAGGAATTTGCAGTCCGATCGTGAGTGGTTTGTCCCGCAACCCACACATTGGCGCGGACATTGCTGGTTCCTTTGCTCTCATTCCGAACAGAGTCGATTGACCTGCTCTTCATCACTGTCTGAGGATGACTTGAGGTCTTTGTGGTGGGTAGCGGTAGCGTGCTTCTCAGTGGCGAGTGGTGCCTCGTCAGCAAGTTGGCGAAGCGGTGCGGTCACTTGGCGCATTCGAGTGGCTGATTTCCTAGTTGCTTCTTCTGCAGTAGCGTCGGCGATGGCATCGGTAAGGCTGATGTTGCCTTTTGCCATCAGCTTACTCTGCACGTGCGGTGCATTTAATCCCAGAATTATTCAGTCTCTTAGGGCTTCCTCTAAGTTTGCAAAACCACAAAGGCCTCCTAGGTTCTGGAGGTCGACTACGAAATCCCCAATGCTCTCATCCTTCCATGGGTCCCTCTGGTAAAATTCATGTCTTCGTATCAGTGTAGGTACTGCGGGTGCGTAATGGGCCCTGAGGATTGGAGTGAGGGTGTCCCAATCCATGGTCTTCACTTCTGCCGGTTTTGCTAGTGCTTTAGCCATCTTGAAAATGGCAGGGCCTCAATGAGTCAGGAACACCGCTCGTTTCTTGCCAGACGTAGCATCTTTTAAATTGTTGGTCTCCAGGAACATCTGGAAGCGGTCTATATACAAGTCCCAGTCTTCGGTTGCTGGGTCGAATGGAGCAGGTGGTATGGCGCCACTAATCATCTTGTCATCTGTTTCATGCACTCTTTCGCCACGTGCTCTTTCTTTGTCCGATGTGTTCTAGTCAGGTCTATTGTCTCCGCATCCCATCCTCGTCGCCAGTGTTAAGTCCTGGGCATGGGCGCAAGAACGGAGACAAGACATTGGACTGTAACTTCAACTCTTTATTAAACAAGAAAGACTGGAGTGGAAAACCTGGGCAGCAGTAGCTCTTTTATAGAGCTTTCTGCCGTTAAACAACCAATGAACTGAGTTTATCGCTTTCACAAGCATCCAATCAGGGGCTTCCATTAACAGCCAATCAGACTGGCCAAGCCTGACCAATCACGACTCGCTATTCATGGGCCAATAAGAATTGCAGGATTACAAGCCTGTTGTAAGATGAAGCTGTTTCGGTTGTATTGCTGCGATGGTTTAATCCATAACACCATCCTTGCTATTGTAGGTGACATGCAGGTGAAATCAAATCACCAGGAGATAACTTTAAAACAATTAGATCAAATGATGAGTGAAAATCTATTGCAAAATGGGATGTCTTGTGCCTGGGAGTGATGCCCAATCAAATTATATCTTGTATTTCAAAGTGATCTCGATATTACACACTCTTGTAGCACTATTAAAGTCTCTTTTAATCATGATATGCTCATGATGATTCAAACTCTCGCAAGGTTAATATTCTGCAGATGTTTACTTGCAAACAGGAACCACAAAAATCCCATTGGGAACTTGTGACTTAATTAAGGTCTGTTTCCTGGTTCTACTAAACATGCTTTCTCCAATATTAGTTAAATCTATACTTGAATGTATTACTCTAATTATTTAAGATCTAAAATGGACTAAAATATTGAATTTCAATTAAGTTTAACATGAAACATTGCCTTCTGTTCAATCTTTGGATTGTGAAAACAAGAGAGGGAGGGAGGGAGAAGGGAGGGAGGGAGAGAGAGAGACAGAGAGAGGAGAATGACAAAGGAATAAAGTTAATGAGCACATTATCTTTTTAGTTACATTAATTACTGCTATTCTCCTAGTCTTGTCTTCAATATATTTTTGCATCATTTGCAATTCATTGAAAAGGCCACTACTATTCATTTTTCTAAAGGCCAAAGCACATTCTAGAATTAAGTTTCTAGAACTAAGTTCAGTTAGTTCTAGAACTGTGTGCTGAACTTGGAGGCTAGCCATTTATTTTTATTTTTTATTTTCTCTTTCTTTAAAGGACTTCACTGTTTGCAGAAATGCTATTTTTATTCTTCCTACATCATCCCAAAATTATGGTCCATGGATTAATTTTCTGTGGCTTTCTGTCTAATTTCCAGGGCCATTGAGCAAGGAAACAATTCATATTCTGTCTCATGAAAGAAATAAAAGTGGTGTCTGTGTGTGCATGTGCATAATTCTTGCTCAAACTCTCAACCATAGTAGTGCGAAAGCTACCATTCTTAGAACAGAATGCTCCAGAGAGTACTAGAATGTTCTATATTCCCAAGGATCATGCTATTCAAAAGTTAATCCACAAAACAAGACAGATGCATCTAGAACAGGAGTTCTCAAAGTGTAGTTGAATAGCTAAATATTCTAAAATTTCTCTATTTTAATTTATAATACAGTATTATACCTATAACAAACATAAACCAAAACTCCTTGGGGTTTTCATTGTTAAGAATGTAAGGGGATCATGAGACCAAAATGTTTGAGAAAAACTGGTTTAGATTAGAGCATCACCTTGAGAACACTAGAAATCACTTTTAATTCATAAGAATACTTTCTGAAAAAACATTTAGACTATTGAACTGAAGTGCATTCCCCATTGTTTGTCTCTCTAGGTAGGACAAAAGGGGATTATATTCTGGCAAAAACTGAACAACCATATTTCTTATCTTTTATCTTTGCAGTAAAAATATGAATTTGAAATACAATCAAGTTTATAATTATCAGAGATTTCTTTTTCCACACAAGCTTATTTTTTATACTGGAGGCTAATTTTGCATGCTCATACAGTATATACGACAGTAATCAAGTTGAGGAAATATATGGTTTGGAATTTACACATATTTACATGCAAATATATATATTTCCCATCAACATCTTTCTATTGCTACTGTTAGTATCAATCAAGAGTAATCTTTAGTGTTCAGAAACTTACTGAAATGTAATGTTGAAATGGTCCTAATAAAAGTTCTAATATGCTTTCTCCTTAAGTAAATTACTTTTCTCTCTTTGATTCATCTTAAAATACTGATGAGAATGTTACATTAATAGTTCCTAATTAGAAATCTTTTTCCTCTTTTTTTCACACACACACAAAACCTTCATCACAGCAGACGCTTTGCAGATGGACACACCTATTTTCCCCACTTTTAATTCAGCAAGCTGTCACAATACATTTGTTAAGATATGAATACATTATGCTAATAAAAATGAGTAGGCAGGTGCAAGAATTTTTTTTAAAAAAGTTCAGTTCCTCACAATTCCTTTTCCATATAAACCCTTTAAAAATTACCTTCGCAGCTTCTCACACTGTTCAATTTAGTCTCTGAGTGTACTTGCACTCAATGCATACAAGTTGCAATATGTCTGCATTCCTGATTGCTCAGCCGTAGTGAAGTGGACTATGGATTTCTGGAAGTTCAAGTGTACATATTTGAAATTTGGAAAGTGCTGTCTTAAATGAATATGTTACTTGTAGCACATCAGATACTGAAACGCATGTTGATGCATTTCCCATGGTTTCTAACAATGCTGGATGTTCATCTACTGTTTTAAATTGATATGCTTGTATTTTGTATCTTCCTGCTGGAGATAACTGGGTATAAACACACAACTCCTGCCTTCATCCCCGCCTCTCCCACAACAACCCTGTGAAACAGGGTCAATGGCCAGCTTCCATGACTGAATGTGAACTTAAATTCTGTTCCAGCAGCTAAACCATGGCACCACGTTAGGTATTGATAGAAGAGAATATTTACAGAATAACAGAGTTGGAAGGTATCTTGGAGGTCTTATAGTCTAACCTCCTGCCTATGCAGGAGATCCTATAAAATGCTGGACAAATGGCTACCCAATCTCTTCTTTAAAATCTCCAGTGATGAAGCAGCCAAAACTTCTGAAGGCAAACTGTTCCACTGATTAATTGTTCTTACTGTCAGGAAATTTCTCCTTTGAACAGTCTTTCAAAAGCTCCCATTTTTCTGACCATTATTTTCTTATTTCAGTTTCCTCTCTATCCTTTTTGAGAATGTTGGAAAAAGCCCACTGTGTAGGAAATAAGCAGTTGACAGGTTTCATTTTAAGGAGTTTGCATTGTGTAGGAGAGTAAGTCACATATTGTTATCAATGTGCTGCAGTTTGTATTATATACTGTATAACTGAAAGTACCTATTGCTCTTTTGGGGGAGGGGGCATTTTCTCTCATAACTCTATTCAAGATATTATTTTCTATTACAGAAAAATGTTTCCAGAAACAAAGTCATTTTCTAATGCAGTGTTTCAACATAAATCCTTTTTATCTGTAAATAATAAGCCATACAGGACATACATATTTTGCAGTGCATGTGTATTTAGTTTAGAATGACAGACTGATAAGGCTCATATTAAAGTAATTGCCCAGATTTTTGGGATGGGGAGGGGAGATTGAAATCCAGGATTGTTGAGTATGGTTTATACATTTGACTGAGTTCTGTCTATTTTAGACTATTGTTAGTTTTTTTTTTAATGCTCCAAAATACTTAAAATTCACAATAATGATTGTGGCTCAGCCAGCCAGCCAGCCAGCCATGATACCTACTATCAGGACAATGATTGTAATGCAGATACAATGGCAAAAGGCTCCTAGGTTAGTTTGGGGAACAACTCTATTACTTCGATAATAGCCTTTCAGATGATGGATGATACACAACATGTCTGGCAAAGTTTAATTCTGCATTTGGGTGGAACTTATTTTGCAGAAGAAGATGGGGAATAAAACTTATTAGAATATTATTACCCTGATGTTTCTTTATGCCTTGGTACCTTATACCACTGTAATGAATTGGAAGGCTACTTCTATCTTTGTCACCGAAGAGCCGTTTCTAATTAAAAAAGTAGCAAAGGGGCTGCAAATATTGTAGAAAATGATGTAGAACCATAATGGTTTAAATGGAATTTGAGTTTATTCAGTATTCTCATGTATTTATAAGATATGGGGGGCGGGGGGAGAGACTATGACTTTAAATGCTTTCCATGTTTTCTGGGCCATCATTTATTTGCCTTGATTGAATTGGACCCTTCTAAATAAGTTTGATTAATATATATCAGTGATGGCTAACCTTTTGGTTGTGTGCCAAAAGTGTGTGCACCCATAATGTAAAGTGCTTGCGACCCCCCTTGGACTCTGCACATGTGCACATGACCCCCTGTGTACCCCACACCTCTGTGCAAGCATCTGCTGTGTGCCCCATCCCCCACACATGCATGGCAGATACCCATCAATCAGCTGGCTGGCTGGAGGTGTGCACACATGCGCAGTGGACCTGATCCAGGGTGACGGCTCATGTGCCAGCAGAGATGGCTCTGCATGCCACTTCCACCATACGTTCACCATCATTGTGGTGAACATGCCATACGTTCACCATCATTGGTGTAGAGCATATCCACTTCAGCCAAGAAAATGTTTTTTTTTGTTATTGTTTAATACAATATACTGTCCTTTCTAATTTGGACCAGTTATTTCTCATGAAAAGCACTAAATATGAGCCAACATCAGACACTGTGTGTAAGAAATAATTTTGCTTTTGTTAGTTTTTATCTTTTAAAACTTTTAAATCTATGTTTAACGATAACCTTTAAAATTAACAAATGTTATTTTTTTAAACATATAGGAATATGCTGCCAAAAATTCAGTTGCACAGTCAAAAAAAATCCCTAAATGTTGGCAGCATTATTTTTCTAACAATGTACAAACAGCTAATAACTTGCTGCACTGGATCTCTAATGTTTATTGGTCTTATTACTTCATCTTCCTTCTCCATTTGTGAAATCTTATGGAACAAAAAAAGGATAGTGATCACCATCTCCATGAATGGGCTCTCTAAGTTGTTCTTCCTTTGATAGGCACAGTATTATTGTGTACTTGCTTCCAGCTTTAAAAAAATACTGTTCAATATAGTATTTTAATACAATATTTATTTAAATATTTAATTATTGTTTAAACAGACAACTTCTTAGAAGGCACTTTTATCACAAAATGTATATCATAACTGTATGGAGGAATGAATGAATTGGCATCCTTCAGTCTCAAGAATCTATGGTATCGTGCTATGAAACCAGTAACTGCCACTTCCTGTGTTATTTCAATGCTGTATGCAAAGTTGGAGTGTCCTTCCAGAGCAAGAGGCCTGGGTAATTTAATATGGTAATTTAACAGTAATTTAACTGTTACCCAAGCAGCAGATCCTCCGCTCTCCATGTCACTGAAATAGTCTAATGGAAAAACAATGCCGATACGATTAATTCCAGCTGCATCGTAGGAGTTACCAGAACATGATTGTACGAAATCACGAACTGCTTCTGGGACTCCAGCTCTGGATTATATGGAAGAAGAAAGCAAAGAATTACATGATAATAGGAGCCATAGGAATGAATCTTCCAGAAATTTGCATGGCTATCACCCAGATTTCATTGCAGAAATCACTAAGATGGTGGTTCTTGCAGACCATGGAAATAGGATATCTGTGAACTCCCATTTTATTCTGATTGATTGATGCGATTTGTTTTGGGTTTGTTTTGGAAATTTGCTCTTCCACTTGATTGTGTTTTTATATGCTGGTGTTTTAGTTGTAAGCTGCCCAGGGTTTGGGAGTTGGGTAGTGTATGATATTAGCATACTCCAAACCCTCTTAATTGATTGGTCCGAATGGACAGCGACCTGATTGGTCGAATACTCGGCCGGGATTGGAGCGCTGGGAATCTACCGTGATTGGCTGTGCCGATCGCGGGAGATTCAAAGCGCTGCCATTGGCCGCCGAGCCGCGAGCCAGTCCTCATCTATAATAAAGAGCTGAAATCACTGAATGGTCTCACATCTCCTTCGACCCGATCCACCCCAGATCTAACACTGGTGACGAGGATGGGATTGTGAACAAGGAGACCCCAGCACGTGGCAGAGTGACACGCTGAACAGGCAGCATGGCTGGCATCAACTCGCCATCCGCATCCTTCAACCCTGCTACCGAGGACTGGGAATCCTATACCAATAGGTTCCAAATGTTCCTCGAGAGTAGCAACCTCAAGGACGCCAATGGACACAAGAAATGAGCCGTGTTCCTCACGCACTGTGGGCCCGCAGTATTCAAGATGGCCAAAGCCTTGGCCAAACCGGAGGACATCAAGGTGATGGAGTGGGACAATCTCGAGCCCCTGCTGCAAAGCCACTACGCTCCCGTCATGCCCATCCTTATCTGGCGGCACGACTTCTACAGGTGGGATCAATGCGAGGGCGAAGAGCTGGTGACTTCATAGCGGCACTATGGGACCTGGGCGGCCTGTGCGAATTCGCCGACCTGGACGAGGCCCTGCGAGATCACGTCATCCTAGGACTTCGAGACCCTGTCCTCCAGAGCCGCATCAAGGCAAAGGGAGACATCTCCCTCGCTGATGCCCTCACCGAAGCCGCTGCAGCGGAAGCGGCCAAGAAATCAGCAGCTCGGATGCGACAATCGAGCATCATGCCATGAGCGGTGGCCGGAGAGACAACGTCGTCCCCCAAGAGGTGACCAGAGGCAGACCACACAACCACATACCACGGCGACGGCGACTCCTTCTTGGAAACCGAAGATGAGGAGGAAGAGATCCACCGCCTCCAATCAACACGGGAGCGGCGGGAACCACGAGGTCGTAAGTCGAGGTTCCAGTGTGCCAGCTGCGGCGGCGATCACCTCCAAGCGGACTGCCGTTTTCTCGATGCCATTTGCAGGCATTGTGAGAAACGGGGGCACATCGCCAAAGTATGCTGGAATAAAAAACACTACAGCGCGCGACAACGAGACGCCAGCCCCGAACGGAGAGAAAGCACTCCCACCAGGAACCATGATCACCAGATGGAGAACCTCTGGAGCGAGAAGGTCAGAACAGGCGACTCCAGGAGACGAGACAAAGAGAGGAAACGCACCAGACTGTCATCATCGGCCATTCCTCCACCAGCAACGCCAGGAAAGTATATGTGATGGTCGGGATAGAAGACCAGCGATGCGACATGGAGGTGGACTCTGGGTCCTTCCTCTCAATGGTCTCCTGGCACACACTCAAGCGCCTGGTTCCCACCATCCGCCGCCACAAACTGGAAGACCAAACACTAACCCTCAAAGACTATCAGGGGAACCGAATCCCTGTAGTCAGCAGAGGCCATTTTAAGGTCACCTTCAAGGGCCACACAGAAGTGCTACCCCTGACGATTGTTGACCGAGATTGCCCGAGCCTGTTGGGACTACAGTGGTTCACACCCCTGGGCATTGAAGTAACCGGAATACACCACATCGGAGAGGCAGACTGGGAAGTGGCGCTCGTGAGGGATTTCCGGGAAGTCTTCGATGACAGCTCAGGCAAGTACCGGGGGTCCCCTATCTCATTTAACATAGACCCGAGCATCGTGCCAATCCACCTTAAGCCCAGACGAGTGCTGTTTGCACTCAAGCCCAAGATCGATGAGCAGCTCGATAAGCTCATCACGCAAGGGGTGCTGGAACTGATCGATCATGCACAGTGGGAGACCCCAATTGTCACCCCCATCAAGCCAGATGGGTCTATGAGAATTTGTGGTGACTACAAGGCCACCCTAAACCATGCGCTCCAACAAAGTGCACACCCCATCCCAGTAGTCCAGTACCTTCTGCACTCACTGGGGGGAGGCCGAATTTTCGCAAAGCTCAACCTGGCACAAACTTACCAGCAGCTGCCGGTCAACGCCACAACAGCAGAAACCCAAACCACCATAATGCACCGAGGGGCTTTCCGCTGCAACCGGCTCCAATTTGGAGTTAGCGTGGCACCTGGGGTCTTCCAAAGCCTTATGGAAAGACTCCTCCAGGGCATAGAAGGGGTTGTGCCCTACTTTGACGATGTCTTGGTGGCCGCGAAAAATGAAAAACAACTAGAAGCCAGATTGAGGGAGGTACTGAAGAAATTCAGAGACTCGGGACTTAAAGTCAAAAAGGGGAAGTGCCAACTACGGGCCGAGAGGGTCGAATTTCTTGGGTACCTCCTAGACAAACAAGGGATCCACCCCACAGAAAAGAAACTGAGAGCCATAAGGGAAGCACCTCGACCCAAAAACAAAACAGAATTACAGGCTTTCTTGGGACTGTTAAACTTTTACAATGTCTTCCTACCTCAAAAAGCGACCGTGGCAGAACCGCTGCATAGGCTGTTAGATAAAACAGCCACCTGGACCTGGGGAGCATGGGAAGAGAGCGCCTTCAACAACACAAAGAACCTGCTAACATCCGATGCGGTACTAATCTAGTACAGCGAGACCCTGCCACTGACGGTAACTTGCGACACGTCACCATTTGGGATCGGCACCATCCTCAGCCACCAGCTACCAGACGGGAGGAAAGTACCCATCACCTTCTCGTCAAGGACACTTTCAAAGCCAGAACGGAACTACAGCCTCAACAAAGAGGCCCTAGCAGTCGTCGCCGGCATCAAGAAATTTCACGAATACCTTTATGGTAGGACTTTTACAATAATCAAGGACCACAAACTGCTGCTAGGAATCCTGGTGGGAAACAGGGCCACACCAAACATTCTATCGCCAAGAATGACTAGGTGGTCCGAATTCCTAACAGCATACAATTACCAGCTGATACACCGACCTGGCAAGGACATCACCCATGCAGATGCCCTGAGCCGCTCACCCCTACCTGACTGGGAAGATGACCCAGCACCCACAACAGAGGTACTCCAAATAGAGACAATATCCAACCCACTCGTGACCGCGCCAGACATTGCCAGAGAAACAAATAAAGACAAGCGGCTGGTGCGAGTCTTGAGCTGGGTTGGAAAAGGGTGGCCAGAAGGGGACAAGGACGAACTATTCAGATCCTTCCGGAACAGACAAACTGAACTCTTTACCGAGAAGGGCTGCATACTTTGGGGGGACAGAGTGGTGATCCCGGAAACATGACAGGAAAGGGTGTTGGGGATGCTGCATGAGGGGCACCCAGGGATGGTCAAAATGAAAAGCCTGGCCAGAAGCTATGCATGGTGGCCAGGAATGGACAAACAGATCGAAACCTGGGTGGCCAAAGCAATGCCAAGAATCCAGACCTAACCCTCCCGCAGCCCCAACCCAAGAATGGGAAACACCCAGGGGCCCGTGGTCTAGTATTCACATAGACTTTGCAGGGCCAACCAAGGGACACATGTACCTTATCACAGTGGATGCTTACTCCAACTGGCTGGAGGTAAGCACCATGAAATCTACCACAACAGAAGCGGTATTCAGAAAACTGAGCAAACTGTTTGCCACGCACGGCCTGCCAGATGTAATAGTATCAGATAATGGGCCCCAATTCACCGCCCTAGCATTCAAGCAATTCCTGGCAGGCCAAGGAATATGCCATGCATTAACCGCACCAGCAAATCCAGCGGCGAATGGACGAGCGGAACGCATGGTCCAATACACTAAGAAGGCCATCCAAAAAATAGAAGCAGCCAACATACAGGACAAAATTAATAAAATGCTCCTCATACAACATATCACACCTAGCGCAACCACAAATAGAAGCCCAGCAGAACTGATGATGGGTAGGAAACTGTGGTCAACCCTAGATAGAATGCACCCAACATACAACCCGGACAAGCCCCCGGGTTCCTCAAGCAAACACAGAACATTTAAAATAGGGGCAAAAAACCTGTCAGGAGAACCACTCTGGATACCAGCAACAATCACCCAGATAATCGGCCCCATATCATACTGATTAGAGACAAGCGACGGAAAAAGCTGGAAACGACACATCAACCAGCTAAGATTGAGGATAGCTGTCACCAACAACCAACTACCAGAGCAGGTAACTAGAAAGTGGGGGGGAATAGGCAAGCGAAAAAGAAAGAGCCGAAGGGAACCAACTAACACAAACAGAACACCCCCCAACCTCAATAAATAAACCACGAATAAACCGATGCTACTCACCTGTAGATGCAGGAGCCATGGAACACGAAACCCTGGAATCTTCACCTGGAAGGAGCAGCCAAACCAGTTCAACCAGCCCAGAAAGATCCGGCAGGAACAACAGAAATGGCAGCTCAACCAGCCCAGATAGACCAGGAAGGAGCTACCCAGAAAGGCCCAGCTCAACGTTCCAGGCGGTTCCATCCCAAGGAACCGGAGCGACAGAGAAGATATCCGAACCGGTCGACGACCACACCAGAACTCAACCGCGCAAGTCAAGTAGGCAGGTACAAAGCCCCGCCTACTTACGTGACTACATCACGACGCACCATCGGGCGAAACCAAGAGGGGAGGGGTGTACGATATTAGCATACTCCAAACCCTCTTAACTGATTGGTCCGAATGGACAGCGACCTGATTAGTCGAATACTCGGCCGGGATTGGAGCGCTGGGAATCTACTGCAATTGGCTGTTCCGAACGTGGGAGATTCAAAGCGCTGCCATTGGCTGCCGAGCCGCGAGCCAGTCCTATATGAAGGGCTGCCGCGGCTCGCATTCCCTTAGACTATTCTCATCTATAATAAAGAGCTGAAATCACTGAATGGTCTCGCATCTCCTTCGACCCGATCCACCCCAGATCTAACAGGTAGCTTATAAAATAAAATAATAATAATTTTAAAAACTCACAGTTTGAGTGAAGATGGCCACTTGGAATTACTTTGTGGAGTTTTTATACTACTTCAGCTATTATTTGCTTAACTAAGTTTCCTACATTTTCTTCTTCTTCTTTTCTTCTTCTTCTGTAACTTAGCAATGTGTAAAGTTTTCCTTAAGAAACTTTACTAGTGTTTCCCACCCCATGAACTTTTCATCTTCTCATAATATTTCTTATAGTTTATATTTCTTATAAGCTTTCTCCCACAAGCATTTTCCTTGAAGTTGGTGTTCAATGAAAGTCTGTAGTATCAAAAGTTGACATCAACTGTGTATCAAATCTCAGAAGAAGAGAATTTCTCTGTACTTTAAACAATTCTTTTGCTATATAAAGCAATATTTATAAATTTGGTATGCTTTTGATATTTCCTCCTCTTGTGGAAAGGTGTGGAGCTCTCCACAGTGCACATTCATAATCTAAAGGTAGTTCTTCAATTAGATGTGCTTGAATGAATTGCTAAATTGTACTTTCCCAGTTCAGAAGAAATGATAACTATCCTTTATAACTGTGGATTTCTTCTAAACATTTACAGTATATCAATCTTTTTCTTTAAAATTGAATAAGTTTTAAAAGTCCAGATACTACTTCACTTTATAAATATTTTATTTTCCATCGTATTTGGATGAAAAATGTAGCTAAAAATTAATGTGATACATTAATAGCAAAGTCATTCTCTTAAAGCCAACACTTTACTATTTATTCAATGTCTAACATACATTTTTAGTTAAACAATATTGCCATTTATTTGCAATTGACAGCTGTTGGCAAGATTTTAATAATGCAGATGTTTCCAGAAGCACAACAAGCCATGAAAGAATTTCTTCTCCAATATTTCTCTGCAAGGAATCTTAAGAGTTCCAATGCCATTTGGTGCTTGTTCTGGCTTTAATGTATTAAAGAGGATGTTTATAGGGAAAGAAGCCATATCAATCACAGATCGGGAAGTGGATTACTTTGCAGCTTCAGAGATTAAATAGGAAGACCTATCTTGTTTTTATAGCTCCTCTTCTGAGTTGGATGATGATGATGATGATACCCTCAATCACAGAACAGTGTTGGTATTCTATTTGTGACATGTTATGGAATCTTGATATTTATCTGGTTTCCATCTTACATTCAGCAGTTGGCAGATTTCTTCATCAACAGCTTTTCTAATACCTATAAATAAAATTAGCCTATCAAGAACCACACTTGAATAATTTCATATGAGGCTTCTGTTTCTAAATTCAATTGGGAAAAGTTGACCAAGATTAGTTTCAAAAACCATTTGAATAATTAAGATGACTTTCTGAATCAGATTACCAATTCAAATTTTTGAATTAAATTGAACGCAGGAGTCAATTTGATTTGCACTAGAAGGATGTTTGTACCTGCCTACACACCAGTCTTATAGTTCAGACTGGTTCAACAATTTGATTCTGAATGAAATAAAAATGGATACTTTTAATTACCGTATATACTCGAGTCTAAGCCGAGTTTTTCAGCACATTTTTTGTGCTGAAAAAAAATCCCCTCGGCTTATACTCGAGTCAGATTCCCCTCTGAAAAAAAATGGTGTGGAGCTCCGGAGCTGGGCAGCCGCTTCCCTGCTTCCGTGTTTCCTTTGCAACTTTTAAGCATGGGGGTAATCGGAAGCAGAAAAGTTCTTGCTTGAGGATATATTGTTTTTTCTTTTTTTAACTGTTTTTTTTGGGGGGAAAGACCCACCGCCATGTGAGAATGCTCAGACATGAAATCTATCCGACCAAAAATAAGTGTGTGTGTGTGTGTGGGGGATTTTAACAGAGGGAAGATGTAGGGAAAAGGCAAAAGCGACGGAAGATCCTTCAGGGGAAACTGAGGGGGAGACTCACCTTGGTCCAGATGAGTCCCCTTCCACGCCCCTAAGGAAGCAGAGGCAGCCAGCAAGGGCAGGCAAGCGTCACTTCACGGACTCCGTCCATCCTCGCTCCCACGCACCCACCCACCCAAAGCGACAAACTCCCCCAATCACGCAGCCCACAATTGCCCTCCCCTCAGGGGGCAGCAACAATGCCTAGTGTTTCCCAAGACAAGAAGCTCCGCTGTGCAATGAAAGCGCCCTGGCTTTAGGCTCTAGGCTGAGAAAACAACACGAGCCGAGGTCGCTTCGGCTCCGCTCAGCTTCGTTTCCTCAGCTCCAGCTGCTTTCAGTCCACTCGGGAGGAGGGGGAGGAAGTGGTGGTGGTGGCTCATGTTGTTTTCCGAACCCGCAAGCCTAGAGCTCAGAAAACAACGTGAGCCGCCGCCGCCACCTCCTCCCCCTCCTCCCGAGTGGACTGAAAGCAGCTGGAGCTGAGGAAACGAAGCTGAGTGGAGCTGAAGTGACCTCAGCTCACATTGTTTTCTGAGCCCGCGAGCCTAGAGCTCAGAAAACAATGCGAGCCGCCACCACCACCTCCCCCTCCTCCCGAGCGGACTGAAAGCAGCTAGGGCTGAGGAAACAAAGCTGAGCAGAGCCAAAGCGACCTCAGCTAGCGTTGTTTTCTGAGCCTAGAGCTCAGAAAACAATGCGAGCCACCACCACCACCTCCTCCCCCTCCTCCTGAGCAGACTGAAAGCAGCTGGAGCTGAGGAAACGAAGCTGAGCGGAGCCAAAGCGACCTCGGCTCGCATTGTTTTCTGAGCCTAGAGCCAGAACGCTTTCATTGCATGGCGGAGCTTCTTGTCTCGGGAAATACCGGGCGTCATTGCTGCCTCCTGAGGGGAGGGCTATTCTGGGCTGTGCAATTGGGGGACTTCGTGGCTTTGGGTGGGTGGGAGCGAGGACATTGACTTTAAGCGCTGCCGACCAAGTGTTTCACAAATACCAGTGGGACCTCCGTCCACCACCACCCCTCCCTCTTTTGCCTCCTTCCTTCTGATCAATCAGGTTTTCCCAGTATTTGCTCACAGCTGCGTTTTCTCTTGCGGGGATTTCTGATTCCCCTTACATGCGCGTGGATATGCCATGGGGCATTTTCTTCCAAATGCGCCACGGGCAGAGAACACTGACTTTCATGATAGTGAGTTCATTTCCCAAATTAATTGATTCTCTAACCCAAAAGAAGATGATGATGATGACAGTGGGAGGCAGGAGTCACTCTCTCCCTTGCAAGAAAAAAGCAAGAGCCGTTCTTATGATCTCTCCCTCTCTTTCTCTCCCCGTAATACAGTCAAGCCCTTTCCAGCACGCGGGATCCGCCCCCGCTGCTTTGCACCTTGAAAATGCAAAAACCCCAGGATTTTGCATTTGCAAGGTGCAAAGTGGTGATGGCAGATCGCGCGTGCTGGAAAGGGCTTGACTGTATTAAGGGGAGAGAAAGAGAGAGAGGGAGAAATCATAAGAACGGCTCTTGCTTTTTTCTTGCAAGGGAGAGAGTGACTCCTGCCTCCCACTGTCATCGTCATCTTCTTTTGGGTTAGTGAATCAATTAAACCTTTCATGATAGTGAGATCGTTTCCCAAATTTCCCTTAAATCAGGGAAGAAATCAGAAACAAACCTTTGGACTGAGAATAAGCCTGTTCCTATGATGCCATTTTTGTTCACCGCAGTGTGAAAAGTGTGAAAAAACACACTTCTTTTTCTTCATCTTCTTGTTCCCTATTTACTGGTCTCTTTCAAAGAGGAAATTGTGAACATCAAACTTATTCTCAACTGTCCTAGTGAAAGTTTTTATTGGTATCTATTTTTATTTTTGAAATTTACCAGTAGCTGCTGCATTTCCCACCCTCGACTTATACTCGAGTCAATAAGTTTTCCCAGTTTTTGTGGTTAAACTAGGTGCCTTGGCTTATATTCGGGTCAACTTATACTCGAGTATATACGGTAAATTGGCTTGATGATAAAAATCAATTAGTTAAATTGGATTGGTATCAATTTATG
Source organism: Hydrophis major (assembly GCA_033807585.1). Taxonomy (NCBI): domain Eukaryota; kingdom Metazoa; phylum Chordata; class Lepidosauria; order Squamata; family Elapidae; genus Hydrophis; species Hydrophis major. Next base: position 12,757,779 of record CM066338.1, read on the forward strand.
TGTTCTTACCGTAGAGGATTGCATTCTTTACAATGTTTTTTACAGTTTTCACTGGATTAAATAAGAACTGGTTGAAAAGCAAATCCAAACGAAAACAGCCACAAACTTTACAAAACAATTTTTAATTATATTAACCACCAAACAGCAGTAGGCACTGGTTCCTTTATTCCTGGAACTCCAGAGATGCATTGCACACAGCTAAATATTTTCCAAAAAGTCCAAACCCTCTACCAGAAACTGAACACATGGATTATTATGCTTTAAGTATAGGACATTAGTTTTATAATCTATCAGATCATATATAATCTGTAAGGAAGATGTATGGCATCTATCAGAAGGAGACATGGAATCCAACTTGTTTTCTGAGTAAGAGATATGGATGTTTCATTACATCATGCCTCTGTATCAGATTTTACATGATTTAGTACTTTAATCTTCTTCTCCTCCAAACCATCATGTATTCTCAGTTGATTCTACTCAATGATCTCCTAACTAATGAAAAATGCTAGATTTTCTCTTGATTACCTAAATTGCAATCAGTGCATCTGACTGCTTTGCATAAACCTTATTGCCTTCTCTCCTTTGTCTTTTGCACACGAGGAGTCTTTCTTCTCACAGAGGGGGACTCTTCCACCTTAGTGATTCCAAGCATCCTCTTCTTCTTTCCCTTTCTTACCACATGTATAGTTTGAGTCTTTTACACATATATGTTTCTGAGTTGGCTGTCTCCCTTCTGCCTAAACTAAAGCAACCTTATTTTCACCCACTCTCTCCCTCCTTGTCCCCTCCAATTACCTGATATATACTTAGGGCTTATTAAACTGTAACCTGGAGCCAGCAGGTTTTACATGAAGGGAAATAACTTTTAGCTATTATTTTATCTACATTCTGCTAATGAGCTTAATATTTTTAACCTTTAACTGGTTTGTACTAACTTGACTGACATCACTGGGCTGCAATTATATAGGTACATTGGTGTTGTAACTATGTATCATTCATGTGTTTGCAACTATGCATCATTCACATGCAATCATTAACTTCTGTCTCTTCAGTGACCTTTGCAAGGCACGTACAAGAGACAAGGAGCTAGACGTTTTGTTAATAAGCTTATCCACATTGTAAATAATCTGTCCGGTATGCAGCTTTGTAAACATGCACATCCTGATGAGATTACCATGTTTGACTTGAGCTTTTTGATTAAATCATTTTCTTGTAAAAAAGCACAATAAAAGAGCGTGTGCCAAGACATTCGGGGCGCGCTCATCAAGAGGAAACTTCGCTTCCTGTCATTTCTCTTCCCTTCGCTCCCTTTCATGAGCCGCCCATCAGATGCGGGATGGCAGATACCGCACATTGGAACCTGTTTTATAGTACCAGATTTCAGACAGCAATTTCTCATCCTTGTTTAGGAAGCCATTTATTTCCTTGAGGACTTTTTCTGCATGAAAGCATAGAAAAGCATTTGAAGTAATTCTCACAGCAATTCTTTCCTGAGTAAGAAATGTATGCATTTCTTTTATTTAAGATATAGTAGAACACACACTTTAGTTAGGTTAAATGCTAACTGAAAGCAATGGAACTTAAGTTAAACAACCATTGTAATGGAAAGGGCATGCAAATTATCCAAAATCTGGTTTGAAGTATCAGTCTGATCCAGGGTCACAATCTGATATAATTTGAAATATCATTAATTTGGACACACTGATTCACTTTGAATGGTTTGATTTCAGTCATCAGATTGATATGATTTTAAGATGCCTCTTAACAGATTAAAGACACATTTAGTCTGTGGCTCAAATTCAAATGTTTTATACAATACTAGTATCTAATAAGTGCACCAAAGCTCAACTAATTCTGGATAGTTTTTTATTTTTTCTATTTTGTATGAACATATTTTATGTATTCAGTAGTGAATGTAAACTATAGCTTTCTGCTTATACCAATCTTCAAAGCAGTTAATTATTTTTCAAATGCACAGTATAAAACCTAATAAAAGTAACACAAAAGCAAAACTGAAATTAAATGCAATCATTAAGATAATAATTAAACAGTTGGTGAAAGAGGAATGCTTTTACTAGAGTAGGAGCCAAATGCAATTCCTTAAAGAGCACATCCAATAACCTGAAATGCTTTTTCCTGTGTACTAGGACATCAAGAGCCTCATTGGTAGTGGTTAGAATGCAGGCTACTTTTGCTGACTGCCAGCTGACTGCAATTTGGCAGTTCAAATCCTACCAGCTCAAGGTTGACTCAGCTTTCCATCCTTCCAAGGTGGGCAAAATGAGGACTCAGATTGTTGGGGGCAATAGGCTGATTCTGTAAACCACTGAGAGAGGGCTGTAAAGCACTGTAAAGTGCTATATGAGTCTAAGTGCTATTGCTATTTTCAGAAGTGTCTCTACGGCTGAACTAAGTAACTGGTCAAGTTCATAGCAGAACCATACTCAAAGTATTTGTTCAATTTATATGGCTGCCTACTTTCAAGATGACTCCTGATGACTAACCAGGCTTAATTGCATCGAGTACAAAGGAAATAATAAAGCAAAACAAAGCAAACTGTGCTTCAACTCAAAATGTTGTACCTAGGCTAATCCCTCAGTAATCATGATCTAATCTATTCAGGGCTGTAAAAGTCAATTCAATATATTGCATTGTAGCTGATGGTCAACAAATGGCTAATGCAAAGTTTTGAAAAGTAGTACAATAATCCTTGGTCTGGTAGTCCTTTGTCTGCCATAATTTGCCCCAACCTATTTCTGAATTCTGATCTGACTTTTTTTTTTTCTGTGTCTTCCATTATAACCCATGTTTATACAAGAAAAAAAATCACTTCAGGAAATCAGTGGCCTTAACAATTTGGCACAATAACTGTATAACATGTCAGAAAATCATTTGGATAAAAGTTCAAAGGAGATAATTGAGGAAGAACATTCTAAGAGCTTGTTTCATTCATATTTAATTAAAATCTCGACATTTTCTCTCATACAGCTACTGTTCATTGTTTATTTCTATTACTACACTCCAAGGTTGTTAATACATCTGGTTTAGATACTTCCAATTAATTCCTGATCACTTTCCTATTTTGAAGACACAGTGATTACATGCTCTTACAGTGAAATCTCATACTCTTTCACTGACATGAAGTTGCTGGCTGTGCAGAAGTTCTTATTTTAATGAAGCATCTCCAGCCTAAATTTCAGCCATTCTTTATAGCTTGCTAATTCTCTCTTAGCCGGCTTTACCAGAACAGTATTTTCCTAGACCCCAGGAAAGTGTAATAGATTGTCTTTCTATTGACTCAATGGACTAAAGCTCATGCTCTTTAATGATCAAAGCAAAAAAAAAAAAAAAAAACCCTCAACTGCCTTACAGACTTTCCCCCCATGGAAACAGAGGAGGTGGAAAGGCATTCAAATAAAGCCAAATTCAGCAAGAAATCTGAATTTCAAACATGCTGTACTTAAAATTTTCTCCTGCTGTGCTCTGAACATCACAGAAGACATTAGAAATTCTAATTCCAGGAAGTGAATTCTGATTTTTTTTTAAAGCTACAGCTGCACAAACTGTGGATGCTGAAAAAAACAGAAGAAAAGAATAACTGCAGTCTGAATGAAAAGTTATCTCAGATATTCAATGGGGTCTAAAAATATCCATTACCTCCAGTTGGACATATATAACAAATTATAAGCAGTTCTGGACTTATGATTGCAACTGGAAACAGAATTTCCATTGATAAACAAGGCAGTTGTTAAGTAGTCATGCCTTAATTTACAACCTCTTTTGCCATGGTTCCCTGCAATTGTTAAGTAAATCACATGGTTGTTAGGCAAATCTGACTTCCCTCATTGACTTTGCTTGTTGGAAGCTGGCTGGGAAGGTTGCAAATGGTGATCATGTGACCTCAGCTTTGTAAATAGGTGCCTTTCCCAAGTACCTGGATTTTGATCATGTGATTATGGAGATGTTGCAACAGTTCTAAGCCACTTTTTTCAGTTCCATTGTAACTTAAAATGACCATTGAACAAATGGTTATAAGCCAAGGACTATCTGTAGTGGATTTGTGGAGTCTATATAGCTGTGATTCAAAACATACAGTTATACACAGATAATGAATAGAACCTTAGAGGAATTATACATAAGATGGAGTGTTTAGCTCAAAAACAAATAGTGGGCATTGCAATGGTACCTCGATAGTATTGTTAATTGGTTCCAGGAGGTGTGACAAGTACTAAAAAGGACAATGTCAGTGAGCTTCCCAGCATGGCCAACTTCCTTTCTGTCCTCTGTGGCCATACCCCTCCTTTTGTAGTGACCTTCCCAGCATGGCCAACCTCCTGTCCATTCTCCGCAGTCATCTCTCCCTCTTACTATCACAGTGCATTGAGTACTAAATAAATGCTGAGCACTTGGACAGCATTTTCATATTAATATGCATCAAGTACCTAATTTGATAAGTTTTGAAGTAGTCAAATACTGAGGTACTACTGTAGTATAAAGTAATTCTCTAGAGATAGTGAAAAATAGAAGACCTGAAGAATATACAATAGCTGATCATTGAAATGAGCAGAACTAAGACTTTCACACAAATTTTATATAGAACTTAATAGAAAATATCAGCTTCTCTGTTTGATGCTTTGCTGCTGAATTTCAGTCACATAACTTCGTGGATGAACTGAGGCAAAAGAGAAGTAACCATGCAATTATCTGTTCAACTTGTAATGAGAGATTTGTTTTTAATCATTTTCTGACCATATTGAACATGTAGAAGTGAGACAAATTTGCATCTGATAATATGGGACAACAATGTTCAGAAGGACTTGGAAGGCCTGAGTGTTAAATTGGGCTTAACTCTTGTACCTTCTCACATTTGGCTGTCTGTAACTTCCTACTTAGCCATTTGCACACGAGTGAAAAATGCTAGTATATCACCTCCATCTGTCTGGAGATAAGTATGAATATAAATGCATTATGTATGCTCTTCCTGCCAAGCATCAAGATGAAATTTACCACAAACAGTGTGCAGATATCACCAAGACAGGTGGTTAAATGCTTGCTTCAAGTCATTCTAAGAATTGGGATGTTGAAAACTAGCAATTAGACAAGAGTTTATTAAGTAACAGTTTATTTTACATGACACTGTATTTCCTGGAGAGAGTAAAGGTGACCGTTACCTCCTAAGTATGTCAGTTCATTGAAATAGGTTCATTCTAGAGCTAAATTTTCTTTGTTCAGGATTGACATAAGTAAATCTAATAGATGGTGCCACTTGGCCAACCTTTGCTGCGCTTGGAATCTAGATTGAATTAAGCCTTGTTAGTCAATGCTTTGATGATTATAAGGACTGCAATCTGCACTCAGAAGTAAAAAAAAAGATGATGACAATGGTGTTGATAATCATGGTATTACCACCAGTAAATTTAAATTTGAGGGAGACCTTACTTTTTAAATCTTCCTTGTTATAATGAATGAGGTTTCTAGGATACCTTTGCATATTGCTCTGGTGATTTGCCCCAGGTGAAACAAATTTAGCCTTTTGAAACATTTTAAATATGTTAGCAGTTTTACAGTTAATATTTGAAATTGCTTTAGCCATTTTATGCAGGGAAAAATCAGGATAATAAATTCTTAGAATGAAAACAAATTGGTAAAGAAGAAAGCTGATTTCAGCGTCAGCTGGACAAAAAAATTGTGCTCTGCCACTTTGCAATTTTTAGAGGACTTATTGAAAATTTTCTAGATTTCCCTAGAGTAGAACTTCCTATTGGTACCTTTCATATATTAAACATTATTAGCCTGTAAGTGAAAAAGAGAGCCAAGAACAATTGTGTTTGCTTAATATTTCCATTTGCAGAATTTGAATGTGAAAGCAACTGAAGTGAAACCACTTTATTCTTGAAAATTACCCTTATCTGAACTGTTTAAAGAATAAAGAAAATTGCCAATTTTCCTTACCTGAACTTCATGATGATCATGGAAATATTGAACCAGCCATATGGTAGTAGCTTTTATATGATTACCTTGGAAAGATTTTGACATCATATTCAACTGTTTGGTATGTGGCTTCTGAAGCATTTAGTAAAAACATTTATAGTTTTTACACTTTTTAATGAACAAAGGAATTGTGAGAAGCTGATTGGGTGAGTGGAGAGATGGTAGAAGATTGATAATATATGTTATGGACTAAGCCAATGCAGCAATACAACCCTAAACAGCTTTACTTTACAGCAGGCTTGTAATCCTGCACTTCTCATTGGCCTGCAAATAGTGAGTCATGATTGGTCGTTTTTGGCCAGTCTGATTGGCTGTTAACGGGCCCCTCTGATTGGATGCTTGTGAAAGTGGTAAACTCAAATCATTGGTTGTTTTGACAGCAGCCAGCTCTATAAAAGAGCTGCTGCTGCCCAAGTATTTGCTCTGTTCTTATTTTACAATAAAGAGTTGAAGTCACCGTATGATGTCTCGTCTCCGTTCCTTACGCTCATGCTCAGGACTTAACACTGGCGACGAGGATGGGATGCGGAAAAGATAGAGCTGACTAAGTACGCATCGAACAAGACAGAGCACGTGGCTGAAGAGCGCACCAGCAACTACCTGTAGACGCGACAACTGCAGAAGCCCAGACAATAGTTACACATAGAGGCACCTTCAAGTGCAATAGACTCCAATACGGAGTAAGCGTGGTGCCTGACATTTTCAAAAGTTTAATGGAGAGACTATTACAAGGCATAAAAGGCATTGTGCCTTATTTTGACGACATCCTAATAGCTGCCCCCACTAAAGAGTTATTAGTACAATGACTCAGAAAAGTTCTTCAGAAATTTAAAGCTGCTGGTCTGAAGGTAAAAAGGGACAAGTGTCAACTTTGTACGGAGAGAGTGGAGTTCCTGGGATACCTTCTCGACAGACAGGGAATCCACCCCACCGAAAAAAAACTAACTGCAATCAAAGATGCCCCGAGACCTAGGAATAAGACAGACCTCCAAGCTTTCCTGGGACTCATTAACTTTTATAACATCTTCTTGCCCCAGAAGGCGACTGTAGCCGAGCCTCTACATAAACTTCTCGATAAAAAGGCTTCCTGGGTCTGGGGACGGCGTGAAGAAAGGACATTCCAACAAGTAAAAGACCTCTTAACCTCCAATGCTGTATTAATGCAATACAATGAGACTCTACCCTTGACGGTTACCTGTGACGCCTCACCATTTGGAGTGGGAGCCATATTAAGCCATGTCCTACCAAATGGGAATGAGGCACCTACTGCGTTCTTTTCAAGAACTTTATCTAAGACCGATAGTTCCAATAGGCTCTCACTATTGTATCCGCAATTAAACGTTTCCATGAATATGTGTATGGGAGACCCTTTACCATAATTACAGACCACAAGCTGCTACTTGGTATTTTGGTGGGAAACAAACCAACTCCCCATATCTTATCACCAAGAATGACACATTGGTCAGAATTTTTAGCCGCCTACGATTACTGATTGCAACACCGCCTGGGGAAAACCATTCCCCATGCTGACTCTCTGAGCCGCTCTCCACCACCAGACATCATAGAGGACCCAGCTCCAACCTTAGCCGTATTGCAAATCGAAACCCTCAAATTGCCGCCGCTGACATCACCTTACAAACAAAAAAGGACCCTGTTTTGGCATGAGTCCTCAGCTGGGTGGAACGAGGTTGGCCGGTCAGCGCAACCAATTACACGTTCAAGCCATTTAGGAATCGTCCAACAGAGTTATTCTCCCAAAAAGGCTGCATAATATGGGTAGACAGAGTCATAATCCTGGAGAAATTGCAACATAGGGTATTAAAAATGTTGCATGATGGACATCCAGGCATTGTGCGGATGAAGGCATTGGCCAGGAGTTATGCATGGTGGCCTGGGTTAGACCAACAGATAGAGACCTGGGTAGCAAAATGCAGCAAATGCCAGGAGACTCGCTCCACTCCTTCAAAAACTCCCCCAACTCAGTGGGAAATGCCTCGAGGTCCTTGGTCCCGTATCCACATCTATTTTGCGGGACCCACAAGAGGACACACTTTCCTCCTAATAGTGGATGCCTATTCAAACTGGCTTGAAGTCCACAAGATGAAAAGCACCACCACAGAGGCAGTCACTAAAAGCTGAATAAGCTATTCGCTACCCACGGATTGCCGGATGTCCTGGTCTCCGATAATGGCCCCCAATTCACTGCCCTGACATTCGAACAGTACCTGGCAGATCGGGGCATCTGCCATGCCTTAACATCGCCAGCTCACCCTGCAGCCAATGGTAGGGCTGAGCGAATGATTCAATTTGTAAAAAAGACTTTGCACAAAATGGACCACAGCGACATTGACGACAAAATAAACCGGATGCTTCTCCTCCAGCACATAACCCCAAACAGTACCACGAACAAAACCCCAGCTGAACTCCTGATGGGCTGGAAACTTCGCTCACATCTCGATCACCTCCACCCAAACTACACGCCTGAACAACCCCCAGGATCCAGCAGCAAGTGTCAGGCATTCCAGGAAGGTGACCCCGTGTTTGCAAAAAACTTCTCGGGCGACCCATTGTGGGTCCCCGCTACCATAACGCAACTTACGGGACCCCAATCCTATTGCCTACAAACTGCAGATGGTAAGATGTGGAAATGCCACATAGACCAACTCCATTCCAGATTAGCACCCAGTCCTATCTCAGCCCCTGAATCTCTAGCTGGCGGGGGGGAAGGAACATTGAGGAGGCCGAAGAAGAAATAACAATCGAAACCCAACAGTCTACACAACCAACCAAGGGATACTCACCGTCAGAAGGAGAACCGAGCCAGGGAGTGGCCTCGCTGTGTGACAGCACTGCGATGGAAACAGATCCAGGGAACCCGGAAGACAGCACTGGCGTAAGCAGGGAAAGCAGCCCAGGGCCACAATTTTCACCATCCAACCCAGCTAGCAGCCCACCAGAACCAGAGCCAGAACAGAAACCGGTGGAACAGCGCAGGTCAAGCAGACAGGTGAAGCAACCTGCCTATTTACAAGAATATGTCACCCCACCTCTCAGACGGAACCTAGGGGGGAGGGGTGTTATGGACTAAGCCAACACAGCAATACAAACCTAAACAGCTTTACTTTACAGCAGGCTCGTAATGCTGCACTTCTCATTGGCCCGCAAATAGCGAGTCGTGATGGTCGTTTTTGGCTAGTCTGATTGACTGTTAATGGGGGGCCCTGATTGGACACTTGTGAAAGCGGTAAACTCAAATCATTGGTTGTTTTGACAGCAGCCAGCTTTATAAAAGAGCTGCTGCTGCTCAAGTATTTGCTCTGTTCTTATTTTACAATAAAGAGTTGAAGTCACCATATGATGTCTCGTCTCCATCTGATGTCTTGCGCCCATGCTCAGGACTTCACAGTATATATTTTTCTTACATTAATTATAAGGATGCTCAAACAGTTATAAATAGTTATTGTTATTACTCTTTCAGATTTCACAGCAGTACTCTTATTTATTTGAGCTGCTTTGTTGAATGCTGAATACTTCAAATATGCTCTTATGATTGTAATCTTATCTATGTCTATTTAGAATTAACCCCCATTGAGATAGCCTTTGACTTACAACAGTTCATTTAGTGACCATTTGAAGTTACAACGTCACTGAAAAACCAATTTTCACTTATGATCATGTGATCAAAATTTAGATGCTTGGCCATTGAATCCTATTTATGACAGTTGCAGTGTCCTGGAATGGTGAGATCACTTTTTGTGACTTTCTGACAAGTAAAGACAATGGGGAAGCCAGATTTACTTAACAACACCTTGATTAATTTAACAACTAAATTGATTCACTTAACTGTGGCAAGTGAGGTCATAAAATTGGATGAACTTGCCGAACAAATGTTTCACTTCAGAACAGAAATTTTGGGCTCAATTGTGTAGTATGTCGAGGGCTACTAACTGTAAGCATCACGCGGAAAAGAACAAGAGGGACTGATTTTCAGGAAATGGTTGTCTACTGTAGCATGTTTGACCTAACTGGATGCAACCAGTGGAAAAATAATTGGATGCAACCAGTGGGTGGATAGATGGAAAGAGATACATTTGTGATGCAAACTTCTTATTGATTAGTTTGCACAGGAGGAGAAATAAAGCAGCTGGCAGGAGTGTTCATGTCATTTTCTATCTCATCCCATGCAAACAAATCTATAAGAAGGTCTCATCAGATACCCCATGATGCATTTATTCTTGTAATATATCTTAACTTTTAGTGTAGCTGTGGATAATTGCTAATCAATATTCATTGAACATAACAAATGAGGGCAACAGAAGTGGTTGTTTATATTCTGTCTCATCGAATGTGAACTTACGGCTTTTCATTTTTGCTTTTCCTTCTTTTGAACTTATTCATTTGTATGGCTTCTTATCTCCAGTTCTTGTAAATCCTTTTCAACTAATGGGAGCATTTTCTAGAATGAGGTTAGAAGACAAAGTTGTTCAAAAACAGAAATGAATCAGAGTTGATAACAGAATTGCTAACTGCTTGTGCTGATTTGTAGTTAGAATGTCTAATTTTAAAATCATTTTTATTTCATTTAAAAATATTTCACTCTCCCCAAATTTTGTAATTCAACCTAATTTTCTTTTTTTAAATCATTTTATTAAGAACTTTATTTTAAAGAAAAACACAAAAGAAAAAGGGTGTGAAAAAGGAAAAGAAAAGGGAAAAAAAAAAAGAAGTAGCAAGTTTAATTGCATTGGGTAGTACTCCAACTGCATAGGTTCCATTTATACATTATTCTCAGTTTTTAACAGAAGATCTGCAGTTGAAATCCAGCTCTTTATTAATCATAAGCTCTGTTGCTACTTCAATAGTGGTGTGAACAGAGAATCCATGAAGTATACAACTCAATTTTAATGTGTTTCCTAATTTTCTTTCTCTATGCTAATTTGCCAGAAAGAACTCTAAAACTTGAAAGCCTCCTTATCACCTAATTTGCTTGTTGAAGTGTTCAGCCAGGAAATAAAGGCAACATCTAAGGCTTATCCACAACATTATCACATGTTCTGATGTTGAATTATATTTCCATTGCTTCCCATCAGCTATTTCGCCCAAAGACACTAGATTCGTTTAAACCAAAATTAATAGTAATGGTTGAAAGGATGCTAGTTTAGAGTCACCTGGCCCGTGGGAGAAAATGTGGTATTCAAATTTGTTTTGAAATCCCTACTTTTTTTTTTTTTTTACTTACAATCTGAAAAAGTTAAACAACATTGTCTTTCGCATCTGCTGTATTTTGATAGAAATTGGGGGTTATATACACAGATTGGTACCCAGGATTATCCAAGAATTTCAGCTGATAGACTACATGCAATCCACCTCCACTCCTGCTATGATTCCTGGCACTTGACCCAGCATGGGAAATTGGGTGGAAATAGGGTTTTTTTTTCAAAACCAAACTAATATCTTAAGATTTGCAAAGGCTTCAAGATCAGATTTAAAAAGGGTTGTAGGAAAAAGAAAGGGCCAAAAAACTTCCCTTGCTCTCCATTGGATGAGATTTGTTTTCCTCAGTTTTATTTGTTCTCAAATGCAGGCTTGCTTATACAAATAATCCTCATTACCAGCAATCAGCAGAAAGTGTGTTTGCTCAAATTAACTATATTGCTTTGAGCAATATGGGCATTTGTGGTGAGTAGCATTCTGTTTCCAAGTCATAACAATTAAAAAGGGAAGCAAAACCACCAGCTTATAAATTTGTACCAGGACCTGCCTCTGAGCCATTCCAGAAGAATAGATTTTGTCTATTAACATAGACTGCTCTGAGGAGTTCCCTAGAAGTGTTCTCATTTGGGTAGTTTACAGAAGGCAATTGCTGGTTGGAATGCTAGGCTGTGAAGTTGAAGACAAACATCTAAATGAATCCATGGATGAGAGTGGGTTGGGTTGAATGACTGGAGTAATAATATCATGTGAATGCCAAATCTTTCTTACTTGAGTCAGATGTTAAAACACAAATACATCATTGTTGAATTCACATGATGTCACTGGGTACAAATCATGACATCACTGATTCATTTTGTCCACTCCCAAATAGTTTGTTGAGTTTCAGATTGAAGCTTTGACACATGATAAGAGCAGAGATTGACAATTTGTGGGCCCAGGGCTGGAAGTGGTTACTGGTGTTTCCATGAAAATCCCATCATGCCTGATAAAACTAAGTTTCTCACTTTTTTAAGGTAGGAAAAAAAGGCTTAATGTCATTTTATTCAGAAAATGTGCAATGACCAGATTGAATCCAGTTGGATTATATGGCCATGCTGATTGTAACTTTTGTCATTTCTCAATTTTATGTGTGGTCCTTGACAGTTAAAAAACTGCTGTCTATTATAATTGTTATCCAGTTCCCATCATACGTTTTTTTTTTTAAATAATCATAAGGAAGAACATCTTGTTAATTTGTATGCAGAAGGCACTGCACAACTAAAAACCAATGCATAATAACAAAGCCTAAAACGGATATCTCATAAATACAACCATATAAACATAAAACCAACATTCTATTTGTATTTAAGATTATGAAAATTTCATGACATTCTGATCTTGGTTGGAACTCTAATAACAATGCAATATTTTTTCAACACTAACAATAGATAGCAAGTCCCATACTTTTTGGCATTGTTGGCTGCCATGTTTATATAGCTGTATAATTTGATTACAGGGATTTTTCCCCATCCACACCTGAATTTAGTGTGTCATTCTGTATTGCATCTAATTCCATTAAATTAGTTAAGAGGCACCTGCATGCTTATTTTTGTTCCAATGAGCATGCAGTGTTTCTTTTGAATGTTGGGATAAAAGAATTCTGGCATCAAAAATTAGGCAGGCTGTACTTCCCAATATTTTTCAACTAATGTAACAGTAAGAACAATTACCCATCTTGTACTCTGTAATGTGCTACAAATACACTACCAAAAGTGGAGACTCTGATGTAGCGCTGATCTTTGAAGGCAGAACAAAAATGTTACCTTTTATTAAAGGTGGTCATTTAATAGAAAATGGCTATCTATTAGAGAATAGGATGAATAGAAGATGCTGAATGCTAGCAATGGGAAACTTTTCATTACGTTTCCTTCAAGATATATCAAAGTGTGTTCCATCCTTTAATTCTTCCATAAATGTGTTTAAGCAAAACTTTATGAAGCAAGTCATTGCTAGCTCAGCCTTATAGGGAGCTTTTGATATTTGAGAGGCAGTTGAGGAAGGGGGCCTTAGGGGTCCCTCTCATCTGTCTTGAACATCTTCCCATCCATTGCCTTTCTCCAATCTTCCCCATCTGTCATTGGGACAATAAAAACTGCTGTTTGTACAGGGGTAACAGTGCTGAGGAAACTTCACTCTAGCACAGCACTTTTTGTCAGCTGAAGGCTTCAATGGATGCAATTGACTGCTGTCTAAGGAACAGGCTACAGAATCAAACTAAAAGTTTAGTTGGCTTTCCGTTCAAGAAAATTGAATTAAAGTTGAATTAAAGTTTTTTAAAAAATCAGATTACTCTATAGTCATATTTTTAATCATTTATTCTGTCACATTTTGCTTGCAACATTAGATATACTCTGTGCAGTGAACATTTCAAGGCTTTGGGGAGGACGTACAGTAAATACCCAGGTGTACTTCATGAATTCCTTACTGCTGGCCTTACTTCCTTTCTCCATTTCTCATCCAAGAAGCTTCTTCAGTACTTGGATGAGAAGCAAAATGTTTACCAATAAAAACCAACAAAGTCCAGTTGACTTTTGAAAAGCACCTTTGGGACAATCATGATCCTGGATGATTGAGAATCTCCATGGTCCTTCCATTATAGAGAAACTTTTGATTATATATAAATGTGTGTACAGAGGTGGTATTCAGCAGGTTTTGACCAGTTCTGGAGAACCTGTAGCAGAAATTTTAAGTAATTCAGAGAACTGGCAAATATCACCTCTGACTGGCTGCAGCTCCATCTCTTCTCTGCCTCCCATTGAGTCCCAGCTGGGTCTTCTTTTGATGCCCTGCACAGGAGAACGGAGCTGGAAAGCAGGTTAGTGGGGTGGGGGAATGGAGATTTTGCAGTATCCTTCCCCGCTAGGTCCAGCAAGCCACACCCAGCAAGCCACGCCTACAGAACCAGTAGTAATTTTTTTTGAATCCCACCACTGTGTGTGTACCTTTGAGTCAGTGTTGACTTCTGGCAACTACCTGGACCAGTGGTCTTAGCAATATTTTGAAAGTTGTTTGCCATTGCCTGTTTCCCGGGGCTGAGAGAGAGGGATTGGCTCAAGGTCACCTGATTTGGCAAGTAGTTATTGTTTGGTTCTTGTTTCTTCCTGCTCCTGATTCCTTTATCAGTTTTCAGACAGGAAGCTTGGATTCTGTGATTTGAAAACCCTTCAGACTCCCGATCAATTTTTTTAAAAAATGACACTAAGATTTCTTCACACAAAATGCCGATATTAATGGTTGTGGTACAAGTTTCTTGCAACATTTAGAGCATGTGAGGAGGTTACAGTTAGAGGAGCTTTAAGGAATGAGGGAATTGAATTGCTTCTGCCTTTAGAATGTCTAAATAAGCAAATAATGGAAAAATGATTTTGTGCAGTTGCTTTTTCTAACCCCTCCCCCCCATTTTTTAAACAATTTGGGCTCTATCATGCACCAGGTTTTGATATATTTTATTCATGCTGCTTCACATGAAATATGAATTGATCAGAGTAATTTCTTCATTCAAACACATCTTGTTAAAGGCTCAAATCCTTGTCATGGCTAATGGAAGATATATACCAAATAAATGAAGGTGACAAATGAAATTATGTTTTGCTGAAATTGGCAACCACATGTGTTTTGCAATAATTGTAGTCTATTCCAGCCGATCAAATTTGAGAATTGGATTAAACTTTGTGTGTTTCTTTGTTTTTGCAAGAAAGGTAGGGACAAAAATTTGTATGGTGAAACACAAGGACATTCCCTTTGCAGTTTGTAACCTAGAAAACACAAGTTAAAATTTGGACATATTCCTTAGCAAAGAATATAAAACAAAAGTTTGAAAATGCTAATAACCTTTATAATTAACAACATAGGATTGTTTGTTTATTTTTGGTAGTCTTGCATCTAATCCTTATTATTAACTTGTCTCTCATCCTTTTCTGTAGTACTGTGAGAGACAGCAAAAACAAAATGTTCAGAAACTCCTCCTTAATTGAGTTGTGGAAATTTTTCAGGATTGTGCTTTTACCCCAGGCTAGCATTAAAGAAATCTTCCTGAATTCACTGTAGTTTTTCTTACTTAGTTCTCGTTATATGCGGCTTGACAAGAATCTCAAAATACTAAGAGTAAGAGTTATAGTGAACAAATTAAGAAGCACTGGCCTGGGTTGGTTCTTCTCTCATAAGCCAGATCCCTCCTCAGTATTGATTATAGTAATCCTTGATTTACAACCACAATTGAACTTAAAATTTCTGTTGCTAAGTAAGATAATTGTTAAGTAAATTTCACTGTTAAGTTAACAACACAGTTGTTATGCAACTCAAGCTTCCCCATTGACTTTGCTTGTCAGACAATTGCAAACCCCAGGATCACGTAACCCCAGGATGCTGCAATCATTATGTCATGCCCCTTTCGGAGTCTGAATCTAAGGAGAAAGCTGAACAGTTAACGGGAGTGTGGCTCCATTGGCTGTGGAAGAAACTGGGGAAGGGCAAAGTCCAGCTGGGCAGAGCAGGAAAAAGGTAGAACAAGGGAGAGGGAATTCAGAGGAAGACCCAGGCTCACCCCCTCTTCATCCTAGGGCACAAAGAGAGGAATGGAGAAGAGCAAAATGGGTTGCGTGGCTTATGGGGGAGGAAAGGGCTCTGATTCCCTTCATTAACCGCAACTGGTAACAGTTTATAAAAAAGGCAAGCTGTGTGCAGTAGGCTGTTGTAAGCAAATGTGACTTTATCTTGTGTTGTTGTGGCTTATCTGTATTCCTGGCATCTTCCCAACCATGTGAGTTTTGCTGTGCCTTCAAGTCTGAAATTCTTGCTCCTTCCCTGCCAAACTAATTACTTCAGTTTGGCTTGTTTGGACTTAAAGTTACAGTTTGTGTTTACCCTGTTTTGGACTTAATTTTCTGCAGTCAAAGGCTGTTCCCGGGTGAGTTTTTGTCCAGCCAGAAGGTAACCTGGATATTGGGGGCAAAGTTGGAGATAATAAAGGGACTCTTATTGATTATATGACTGTGTTGCCTTTATGCCACGCCCCGGATCATCACACATCATAAGTGTGAGCCAGTTGCCAAGCATCTGAATTTTGATCACATGACCATGGAGATACTGCAAAGTTCACAAGTGTGAAAAATGATCATGTCACTTTTTTCAGTGCTGTTGTAACTTCAAATGATCACTATACATTACCTGTATTTATAGTGACAACTACTTAGCTACTAGTAGGCTAGCCATATATTTGAACACAGATTCCTTGTAGTGACTGATACAAAAGAGAAAGAATTCTAGCTGGATTTACACAATACACTATTTCTTAAAGTGGTTTCTTTCATTTAGCTTAGTATATTAAATAAACCCAGCTACTTCTCTTTCTTAAAACATGTTCCATCATTTAGTCTTCTAACAATCCTCCCCAACTGTAATTTCTTTAGTAATTTAGTAATGTTGAAACAAAAATCATTGAGTCAGATCTTTGGCTCATCCATCTTATTACTGTCTACCTCATGGAGAAGACTTTTTTGGTTGATTTGTCAAACTATTTGAGGATAATCTATCATGTATTAGCAGTGGACAGGGAAAAAACAAAGCAAAACATATATACTCATTCCCTGCTTTGAAATTTTTTTCATATCCACCTCCTACAACACCCAATTAAGTGAACTGTGATGGGGAAAAATCATGGCATTGTGATGACACATCTGCATTTATTACTGCCTTACTGTCTAATTGTGCTAAGAAAGAAGAAAAGGGATTGTCAGGTTTTGTATTTGGGACATATTTCTTGCCAGGCACATTTTCTCCAATCAATCCATGCATTATTACTAGGACAAAACGTCAACAGACTTGTTAATCATTTCTTAGGCTGCAATAGCTAGCTGATTACCTTTTTCTTTGATATCCACTCTAAATTATATTTTTCTTTGATATCCACTCTAAATGTCTTCTACCCAGAGAAATAAAATTGAGCAAGCCTTGACAAGATTAAACTCCCAGATTCCTAGAACATGAAGATGCACTCATTTGCCTAGTTTAAAATTGAATGATTTAGGATTTGATAAAAAAAAAAAAATATTTAAACATTTTAAAATATTAAGCATTTAAAGCCATGAAAATAGCTATATTGATGTGGTGTGTTAGTTTTAGAAGTTAATTTGCAAACCAGATGGAGGCAAAACAACATCCTTAATGTGATGCCTTGACAGCAACTTTATGTGATACCTGCACAATTAGTGATTGATTTGTTCAAATCAATCTCCTTTAATGAAAGAGACTCTACAAATGGATTTTGCAATACTCAGATTGAATAGATTCAGGATCTGCAGCAGAAATGTCAAAGAAATTGGTTCCATGTCAATAGTTTGTTGTCAAGATATTAAATAATACTTAAACATTGCCAGTTATGGTTATAAAATATTAAGAAATGAAGGGAATGTAGTAAGCAAATAGTTCTTATAAATAGTGTAATGACTTTTTAAAAAGTCAGTGGAATATGTATTCACTATATGTTTGGTGAATAACATCAGGGCTATGCATTTATAATCATTCAAAACACAGACAAATATAGAATGAAAATTATCTTTTAGGAGAAATTCATATATAAGTCTTAGGATAGCTGTGTTTTTTCCATAATGCTGTCTGCAGTTCTTTAAATTCAGAAAGTTCATTAAGCCATTGCAATTGATTGAGCCTTTCCTGAATAAATGGACTGGAAATTTGCAAGATTTATGAATATAGCCAATGGATGATATTTTACTGATATATAGGAGAAACTATGATGCTCCAAATATTTTTACCCTCTTGTGTTCCTTCTTTTCTATCTTTATTGTCATGTCTTTGACGTGATTAGCGTGTGGACTAAGAATGTCTAAAAGTATAATAATAAAACCATGCTGTGTAGTCTCTGTTGGATCTCTTTCTCAGATGTTTTCCAAGACAAGGAGAAATTCTCTAACAATTTTTCAATGGCAAGCCTGCCCCTTTGCAATAATGGCAGCTATTGAACAATCTTTCTGGGAAGATTCCTTTTCTGATGTCTTCCCTTTTGATTTAATTGACTGGGAAACCAGAGATGCTACCAATTGTTACAGAGAATGTCTTTGCAGCTACATACACAATATTTGTAACACAAACAAAACTTTCTGGCTATCTGCTCACCACATAATTCTATTTTACTTGAAATAATTTTTCATATTCCTATGAAAGAATTTCTAAAAGAATTTCCAGTTCATCAAATTCCATAAAAAGTACTAGGAAAATGACAAAAAGGCAAGTTCCAAATCCTTATGTCCTAGCTACAGACAACTGATTCTGTTGTCACATTAAAACAACAACAACAACAACACACTTTTTAAATTCAGGAGCTATTTTCAATTTACCTCTACAACACAGTCTTATTCGGTGTTTGATAAATTATGTATGCACCTTAACCATTCTTAAACCCCTTGGATCATTCGTTTCTATATTCAGTTGGAGGATAAACTTCATGCAATCATTTTGGAATTAATGTTTCCTCTTCTTTGGTATTGAATTATTTTCTATTTATATTGACTTGTTTTACAGGAGAAAAATATTCCATCGGTTGTTCCCCTGTTTCTGACCAATCAGCACATTTCACCTTGATCTTGTTTTCTTTTTCTCTCAGGCCATTGATTCAATAAAAGAAACAAAATTGTCTTCCTATTGATCTGTATGGTGCTCTAAGAGACCTGTTCCTCCCATGCAGAACTCCATTTGCTTATACGCATTTGCTTAAACAACCAAGGCAGATCATTAATCCACTCCAGCAGTTCAGATCCACCTATAACATGCTGACTTTCTTCTGGCAGATGGGTCAGATTCCCAAACACGGAGAGAATTCTATGATCAGTATATCTTTGTCAGTTTTCTTTTCTGTTGCTACCTGACCTGCAGAAAACTCTTAGTTATTGTTAAGGTTTTAAGTTATTGTGCTGTTGATTAAAAAAAGAAAAAAAAAACACCTAAAAACAAGAAACAACTATAAAGTAAATTGCCCTAACTGCATTACATTTTGCTTTCCTCTGCTTTCTTTTTCTATTTTAGAATGCAATATGTGAACTGCTTTTCATCTGAGAAAACATATTACAGGCTTTAGCAAGAAAGGATGCATCAGCCTGTTACCTCATCATATCAGTTGCCCAATATTTACTTGAACACTTATTGCATCCTATTTTTGTGTTAATTTATCAATGTTTATGCCATATGCAGATTGAGATACTAAACTTCATATTAGGGCAATGTTTCTGCTAGCTAATATCATGCGCTGCCCTAAAACCTCCTTATATTCTGTCTGAGCCTCTTCTTAATATTATTTAGATTTAGCCTTTTCTAAACATATAAATTTTGATATATTATGTGCATTAAAGAAATAATTTTGCTCACATACATGTAAAAACCGAAGGATTTTTTAAAAAGCTTAATTTTAACCTTTTTGGTAGAATAAGTTAAGCACATGTTTAGAGCCACATACCTGCCCCTGTTTTTTGAGTGTTTCAGAAGTAGATGGGCTCAGAACAGAATAGTAGGCAAAGTTAGAATAATGGTAACAAAAAGTAAAACTAACTTCAATTCACAATATAATTTGATAATGATAAAAATACTATTTCTGACTTATTCTTCTGCACATATAACACAAAATAGATGGTCAGATTTGGATTTCAACAGTTGTTCCACAAATGTAACAACAGATAATATTAAATGATTTGGTTACTGTTTGGATTATTCTAATCCAGGGATGGCTAACCTTTCTGTCGTCACATGCTGAAAGTGTGCTCAGGTGCGTGTGTACATATATGCCTGCACCCATTATGCAATGCACGCATGACTCCTCCAGCCCTGTACATGCATGCATGACCACCTGCGCTGTGTGTGAAATATAGTGTGAAACCTAAAGCATCTGCTAGGTCTCATTTATAAATTACAGATGAAGTATGACTTAGAAATGCAAAAGTGAATGATTGATCAAATGATTGATCAAATGTATATAAATATGCAGGCCTTCCATCCTCCATTCCTTCATCTCTTCTCCTTCTGCATCTCAACAACATTTGATGATTAATGTCCTGACCATGGACATCCCCTCTCTCTTTCTACATGTCATAGAGCTTTAAGATGGTCAGCATCAACTCCCCAATGCCTGGGGAATTCTAGGAGATGAAGTCCACATATCTTAAAGTTGTTGAGATTTTAAAATATTGCACTAAGGAATACTAGAAGGAGATGCTATTATATTCAGAAGTTGTTTAGCTATTGTGTGAACAGAAAGCTAAATTAGATAAGCATTTGATATAATCCAGTCAGACATATTTTGATAAATATATTCTTCAGAAACTATATTTCAGTTGTTGCTTCTATTACCGTTATCCATTATTCATATCCATTATCCCATTGCCTGTTACTATTACATTGTGGTTCAATAACTGTTCATTTCCTTTTGAATTTTTATTTCCATTTAGTACAGAAAACAATGTTATCTCTCTCTCCCCTCCCCCCCCCCCCATTTTCATATTTTTATGCAGGTATTGGGTTTCTGTTAAACCAATACTATTTTAATCCAATATCATTAGCTTTGGGAATGAGTTACTTTTTTATACTTCTAGTCCAATAGAAATAACATGTGAAAATGAATATATATATATATGTTTGTCTATTTATATTCATGTGTGATCATATGTATGTTGTATGTAGAAAAAACATATATAATTTCTTCATTTTGGAAGCCCCCAATGGATAGAAGTTTTGTTGGTTTCAGTAATACCCATGGAAATTAATAATTGTTTTCCTTTAATTTAATTGTGTCTGATTCTCTGCCTGGATAGTCTGATTCTCTGCCTTGCAGTTTTCTTGGCAAGGTGTTTTTAAGGCGATTTGCCATTGTCTACTTCCTAGAACTGAAGAAATAGTCTGGCCTCAGAACGAACAAAGACTTGCAACAAAAATCAAAGATAATTAAAAAAAAATTTCTTCCAACATATAAATAACAAGAAAAAAAATCAAGCAAACAGTTGGTCCACTTGTTAAGTCCTGAGCATGGGCGCAAGGAATGGAGACGAGACATTGAATTGTGACTTCAACTCTTTATTTGTGACTTCAGAACAGAGCAAATACTTGGGCAGCAGCAGCTCTTTTATAGAGCTGGCTGCTGTCAAAACAACCAATGATTTGAGTTTACCGCTCTAATAAGCGTCCAATCAGAGAGAACCGCTAACAGCCAATCGGACTGGCCAGAAATGACCATTCACGACTCGCTATTCGCGGGCCAATGAGAAGTGCAAGATTACAAGCCTGCTTTAAAAGTAAAGCTATTAGGGTTGTTATGATGCGTTGGCTGAATTCATAACACCCCTCCCCCCTAGGTTCCGTCTGAGGGGTGGGGTGACATTTTCTCATAAGTAGGCAGGTCACTTCACCTGTCTGCTTGATCTGCGCTGTTCCACCGGTTTCTGTCCTGGCTCTGGTTCCGGTGGGCTGCTTGCTGAGCTGGATGGCGAAAACGGTCCCGCTGTTTCGTCGAATGGCTCTGGGCTGTTCTCTCTGCTCTTGCCAATGCTGTCCTCTGGGTTCCCTGGCTCTGTTTCCATTGCGGTGCTGTCATGCGGTGAAGCCACTCCCCAGCTCAGTTCTCCTTCTGGCAGTGAGTATCCCATGGTTGGTTGTGTAGACTGCTGGGTTTCGATTGTTAAATCATCTGTTATTTCTTTTTTGGCCCCCTCGATGTCCCTTCCTCCCTCCCAGTTGGGGATTCAGGGGATGAGATGGGAGTAGGTGCTAGTCTGGAATGTAGTTGGTCTATGTGGCGCTTCCACATTTTACCATCTTCAGTTTGTAGACGATAGGATCGGGGTCCTGTAAGTTGCGTTATGGTAGCGGGGACCCACAATGGGTCACCCGAGAAGTTTTTCGCAAAAACGGGGTCACCTTCCTGGAATGATCGACACTTGCTGCTGGATCCCAGGGGTTGTTCAGGTGTGTAAGCAGGGTGCAGGCGATTGAGATGTGAGCGAAGTTTCCGGCCCATCAGTTCAGCTGGGATTCTGTTTGTGGTGCTGCTTGGGGTAATATGTTGGAGGAGAAGCATCTGGGTTATTTTGTCGTCAATGTCACCGTGGTCCATTTTGTGTAAAGTTTTCTTTACAAATCGAACCATTCGCTCAGCCCTACCATTGGCCACAGGGTGAGCTAGCAATGTTAGGGCATGGCGGATGCCCCGGTCTGCTAGGTACTGTTCAAATGGCTGGGCAGTGAATTGGGAGCCATTATTGGAGACCAGGACATCCGGCAATCTGTGGGTAGCGAATAACTGATTCAGTTTTTTAATGATGGCCTCTGTGGTGGTGCTTTTCATCTTGTGGACCTCGAGCCAGTTAGAATAGGCATCCACTATTAGGAGGAAAGTGTGTCCTCTTGTGGGTCCCGCAAAATCGATGTGGATACGAGACCAGGGACCTCGAGGGGTTTCCCACTGAGTTGGGGGTGTTTTTGGAGGAGCAGAGCGAGTCTCCTGGCATTTGCTGCATGTCGCTATCCAGGTCTCTATCTGCTTGTCTAACCCAGGCCACCATGCGTAACTCCTGGCCAATGCCTTCATCCACACGATGCCTGGATGTCCATCGTGCAACATTTTAAAAACTTTGTGTTGCAATTTCTCCGCAATTACAACTCTGTCTCCCCACAAGATGCAGCCATTTTGCAATAATAGTTCTGTCTGTCGATTTCTGAATGGCTTGAAAGTGTCGTTGGGTGCGCTGTCCGGCCAACCCCGTTCCACCCATCTGAGGACTCGTGCCAAAGAAGGGTCCTTTTCATTTCTGAGGTGATGTCTCGAGCAGTCAGCAGCGGTGATTTAAGAGTTTCAATTTGTCGGGGTTTCCAGTTCTGCATGGCTTCGGGGCAGCAGGAATTCACGACCATCTGCGATTCCTACTGTGCTTGCCGCCGAGGTGCCCCCAATCCAAATGGATCCAGGGGATATGGCTACCCTGTAGAGGCAGCCGAAGAGAGAGGGGAGCCGGACAGGGGGTTGGGGGTGTCGCAGACCCCCTCCTCATCTGGAAAAACCCCTTTTTCCTGAGGTGGTAGAGCAGCGGTCAGTAATGGCCACCACGAAGAAGCCTGCAACCAAGTAAGATTATGCTGGAGGAAGCAGGAAAAGTGAAAGTGCTGGCTGAGCTGGGTTAATCAACATCTCTCAAACTCTCTGGAACTGAATTGTTTGAATTGCTGGAGGATGCATTGTATCCCTAAGAAGATCGGAAAGCGGTGGAGAAAGCTGTTAAAGGGATTTTTTTTTTTCTACACTCTCCCACCCCATAGAAACAGCAGTGAAGATTTGAAATTTATTTGGGCATTGAAGGTGAATTATTTTGAAAGTTAAAGCCAAGGGACAAAAGACTCTTTGGACATTGGACTTAATAATTTAAGAAATCGGAAAACCCTTATTGGAGGTATGGATTTCTGATCATTTAAAAATTGTTGCAAGTGGGAAGGGAGAGGGAAAAAATTGGAGCAGAAGTTGAAAAAGGAGTACATTGCCCAGAATTCTAAAGAAAGATATATGGTAATTGGACCTCTTTGATTAAACAGTAACCCCAGAAAGAGAAGTAGAAGAAGGAAAAAAAAAGCATTAACTTTTGGAATCTTTTTTGAATTATTCTTGATTAAAAATACTTGGGTGGTTGTTTTGGGAAAAGTTTCTCTTTTTATGATGGCATCACTTGTGGATGAATTAAAAACTGAATATCAAAAATATAAAAAGGAAGAACAAGATAGAAAAGATACTTTGGGCACTTTATTTCAATTTTTAGAAATGGCGTTATGCACTTATGAAAAGTTGACTAGCGTGAGTTCTTAGCTGGGTCGAATGGGGATGGCCAGTAGAACAAACCCCTGACGACTTCACCCCCTTCAAGAACCGGCAAACAGAACTTTTTTCGCAAAAAGGCTTCATTCTATGGGGGGATAGAGTCGTCGTCCCAGAGCGGTTACAACGAGCAGTATTAAAAACACGACATGAGGGTCACCCCGGCATCGTGCATATGTAAGCGCTTGCACGAAGCTACGCATGGTGGCCAGGCATCGACAAACAGATCGAAGCCTGGGTAAAGAATTGTTTAAAATGCCAAGAAGTTAGCAGTGCCCCACCTAAAGCAACTCCAACAGAATGGGAAACACCCCGGGACCGTGGTCCCGCATCCACATTGACTTTGCGGGACCTACTAAGGGACATACGTTTCTCCTAACAGTGGATGCCTATTCCAACTGGCTCGAGATCCACGAAATGAAGAGTACTACAACCGAGTCCGTCATCCGGAAATTGAACAGGCTATTCGCGACGCATAGCCTGCCAGACGTTCTGGTCTCTGACAACGGACCCCAGTTTACCGCTCTACCCTTTCAACAATACTTAGCGGACCGGGGTATTCGCCATGCACTAACTTCGCCAGGGTACCCTGCGGCTAACGGAAGGGCCGAGCGCATGGTACAATTTGTTAAAAAAATCCTCTACAAAATGGACTATGGGGACATTGAAGATAAAATAAACAGAATACTCCTTCTCCAACACATCACTCCGCACAGCGTCACCAACAAGACTCCAGCGGAACTATTGATGGGATGCAAACTCCGTTCCCACCTCGACTGGCTTCACCCATCTTACGAGCCAGAGAAACCCTGTGGATCTAGCGGAAAATGCCGTGAGTTCAAGATAGATGACTTAGTTTTCGCCAGAAACCTTTCCGGCCAACCGTTGTGGGTCGAGGCAACCGTAATTCAAGCCACCGGACCCAGGTCGTACCGTGTGAAAACCTGCGACAGAAAAATATGGAAACGCCATATAGATCAGCTTCACTCGAGGCTACAACCCAGTTTCCGCGACTCCGGTAACTCCCAAACTGAGGGGGGAGGGGATGTCGAAGAAACTGAATTTGAGATGGTGGAAAGCAGGAGCGAAAGAAGTCAGCAATCGGGCGTGACAAATGAAGAAGAATCAGGGAGGGGAGTGTCCTCGCCACAGAGGAACACCTCAACAGAAGCAAGCCTGCAAAGATTGCAGGACAACAACGAGAACATTAGTGGCACCGAGTCATCCAATGAGGATACGGAACCACCGGTACCTGATTTGCCCAAAAACGTCCCACCGAAACCGGATTACAGACAGGAACCGGTGGGACAGCGTAAATCTAATAGACAGTCAAAACAACCTTCATACCTTAGGGATTACATCACCGCACCCCTTAAATGGAACTCGGGGGGAAGGGGTGTTATAAACTAATAAAACGCTTAAATAAAGTTTTATCAAAACTTTAGAAAAAGCAGGGTTCTAATCCTGCACTTCTGATTGGCTGATAATAGCAATATCGGATTGGTCCGTTCAGGAGAATCTGATTGGCTGTTAACGAGCCACTCTCATTGGTTCAAGGGGTTAATACTCCACGTTTCTCATTGGTTACTAGATCAGCAGCCTGCCCTATAAAAAGGCTGCTGCTGCCCTAGGTTTTTGCTCTGTTCAGAATGATTAATAAAGAGTTGAAGTTCACTGTTCACTGCCTCGTCTCCATTCCTTGCACCCATGTGCAGAACTTAACACCTTGCACTCAAAAGTTGTGGGAGGGCCATTACTTGAGACTTTCAAGAAGAGATTAGACTGCCATTTGTCAGAAATGGTGTAGGGTTGGGCAGGGGGGTGGACTAGATGACCTACAAGGTCCCTTCCAACTCTGGTTATCTGTTATCTGTCTGGCCAAAGGTCACTCATCTGGCTTTATGTCCAAAGCAGGATCAGAACTCATAGTTTCTAGCTCGAGGTCTAAATTGCTGCACCAAACTCTTTTAATCATGTTTACCATTCTACATTTTGGTTAATCTTCTTCCTCTATCTCACAACTATTTATTTGTAAAAAAAAATGGCCATCCATTCTTCTACCAGGTCACCCTACATAGCTTACGGATTAAAAAGATAAAACTATACAAAAGGATTGATATATAAATAAAGTAAAATACTATTAAGATCCAAATACTCAGCCCTAATTAAAAGTTGGGGAAGGAAGGAGTAGGATGAGGAGGAGAGGAAGTGGATCTGTTATTAATCTCACAATCACCACTCCAAAGTGAAACTCTTCCATTAGAGTTTTCCCAGCCAACTGCACAGCCTGGTTTTTAAATTCTTGCAGAAGGTAAGGGGAGGGTGGGAGCACACCTCACCCTGGAGTTGGAGGATAGGGTAAGATGTTCCAAAGAGCTCAATGGCAGACATTCTGGATTCTGCCAGCTGGAATATCCTGGCTGATGGGGCCCACAGCATATCTGCTGGCAACAGGTGGGGTGGGCCAATCTCAATGGCATGAGACAGTCCCTCAAATAGCCTGGATCCATGCCGTGAAGGGCTTTAAAGATGTGATTTGCACCTAGAAGCAAACCAGCAGCCAGTGCAGTTCACACAGCAGTGGTATGTGGGCCCCAAGAATTGCCCACATCAGCACACTCTGCACCAGCGGTAGCTTCCAAATGCTCTTCAAGGGTAGCCCCAAGTAGAATGTGTTGCAATAGTCCAAACATGAGATGACTAGGATTTGAATGACTGAACTTTCAATATGCCATTGCAAAATGCAGTTAGGAAAATAGGTGAAGAAGGCATTTACTTCTGCAGTGTTCCATGGAGGACTGGAATTCAACTCTGCAAATGATCTTTGTGCCTTATATTTCCCCCCACATATCTTATCCGTACAATAAGTCCATGCATCTTGGAAGATCCTCTCATGCTATTAAATGTGGCAAGCAATCAATATATATGAAAGAGTAATCAAAAGCACTGAAGGATAAAATTACAAATCCAGGGTCCAATCGCATGACTTAGAATAGGATTATACTACGGCAGAGAGACTGTGTAAGGTGTCTTTCCCTTTAAAATTAATTTTCATAGCCAGATGTCAACTCTGGAATATGCAAATGATTAACTTTTCCATATATAGCACTTAGATTAGCCACATGAGCTATTTTGATAACCAATAAATATGTTCCTTTAACCTTATGCTAGATAGGATTTCAGCCTGTTCTTCAAATATTCATGAGCACAATTTTGCTATTGAAAAGAAAAAAAGAAAAAAAAGGCTTTTTTCTAACAGTGCAATACGAATGGATCATTATTTGATTTGGGACCTTATAAAAATTCTTCTCAGCAAGCAGGGAAAGAACCTTTGTGTTTTGTCCTTTTATGCAGGATAAATTGGAAAGTGAACCCATTGTGAGTCACCTTCCTTTCTCAGATTAAACTAAAGAATTATTTACAAGCTGCTTATCTGGTCTTGACTGTTTAGAGATATATCTTGGGTTATAGTCGCAGTAGATTGCAATGCTCAGCCTACCTTGCATAGCCCTGAAAAAGCAAAGAGTTGGGCCTCCTTATTACTTTGATGTGAGATCATTCCAAAACCCCAAAGCTTGTGATTAGGCTGGGAAGCAAATCAAACACCCAAAAGATTAATCAAATGTTGCATAGGACATTGTTGATGTCTTTTCCTGCTGCTTCTGTGGCTATTTCTGTTTCCTAATTGGAAAAGCCCTCATACGGTAAATGTTCTTGTATTACCACTCCTTTGGACCATGGCAAACCATGGGATCATAAAGTACTAAAATATTACAATGCTTAGCTGTGTAAAAAGAAAGTGAAAGCAAGGACTGTATATGTCTCCTATTACGTTTTCACTCAGAAATTCTCCTTAATGGAAGACATGACACTGAAACCATCTTCTCTATTCATCTTAATGAGAATAGTTGGGGGGAAATGCAGGAGATATTCTCTATAAAGTACTAATGCTTAACTTAAAATATGTGCACTCACATCAGTGTACTTTTAGAAGGTGGGAGCAAAATTTAGGTTTTTGATTCTAAAGAATCCAAAGGACAATTGTATTCTTATCTGTAAATGAGACCAGATTATGCAGATTTCAAATTAAGGATGAAGATGAAATCAAGCATTATCAATAAGCTATATATAATATCAGTCAAGTCACCCTTGGCTTTAAAATATAATTTAATTCATTATATTATTTTTAATTGTTCAGTTATTTATTTTGTTCATTTATAAGATGTATATGGCATCTTAAATCACAATTCAGGCTAGATCACAGAACACAGTTATAGGTGATCAGTAGCTGAACTTGAAAAAACACAAGATTGAGCTGAAAAAGAGAGAAAAGGATGGTATTTATCTTTTGGTTTAGTGCGTTATGATTATGGTTACAGGCAGTCATAAACTTATGATTTCAATTGAGCCCATAAATTCTACTTAAGTGAATCCCACAGTTGTTAAGTGAATCACTGCAATTAATTTAGTAACATTGTTGTTAAATGAATCTGGCTTTCCATTGACTTTGTTCATTAAAACATCACAAAAAGTGCTCACATGACCCCAAGAGACTGCAACTGTCATAAATGTGAGTCAGTTGTCAAGTATCCAGATGTAAAACCAAGTGACCATGGGAATGTTGAAATTGTTATGTGTGTGAAAAACGGTCATAGTTCGCTTTTTTTCAGTGTTGTTGTATCTTCGAATGGTCACTAAACAAACTTCTGAGGACAACCTAATATCCAGGAGAGAGATTTCAGGGCTGTGATTTTGAGTCTTAGAGGAGAAGGCAGGCCTTTTATGTTAATTTTTTTCAAGGTTATTCACTACACACACATTTCTTTTAACAGAAAATATTCAAGCTTTACCTGCACATGTTTTTCTTCACAATAAAGTAAAATAAATGGTAGGTACAATTTGTTTTATTACCCTAGCTTTGCAGGGGCTTTTGAAAAGTCAATGAAAAGACAACATCAATGGTCCATAAGGGGCAGTAATGTATGAATTTTACTTTCTGGGAAATAGTCTAGTAAAAATTAAATTTTAAATTCTCCCCACTTGACTTCTTTCATCAGCAGTTTTCCCTCCACTCTCAACTCTGCCCCTTTTGGTGTGCATACACCCACTTCCCTTAATAGGCTGCCTTTTCTGGTCTGTGCTTATTAGAGATTTGAGAAAGTGGGCATTACAAAACAGCCACAATGCTTCTGAAGCTGGAAGCAGATTCAGACAGGTACTACACAGACCAAAGGTCTAATTTTCACCCAGCAGAAAGTAGCCCTGCAATTGTGCTTTTGAACAGCTTGGGTTTCTCTTTCTAATGCTTGAGAAAAACAGTTATTGGCAAGCAAACTAAAGTGGCAACAAACAGGAGCAGCAACCACAGTAGCCAAAGTGTTATACCCCTTATTTTTCTGATTACAAAATCCATTTAGAATTACAGTAGGACAAGTAGATTTCAGAATATCAGGTTCAGTTCCCATATTAAAGACATAATTTCCTTCCTATCCATGAAAGGTCTCTTTTTTCAAAACCTGCTCCAAAAGGAGAGGGGGAAAAAAAGATGCATGATTGTAATCAGTGATATTCTCTTTTTTGCCTACTTGCTTTTTATAAGCAAGGTTTGCCTTTTTGGAGTGAAAAATTATTATTTTTTTAGTTCAAATGTGTTGTGTCTTTCCAAAATGATAAATAATATAAGAGCCATGGTGGCACAGTGGTTAGTATTATGAACTAATAAAACACTTAAATAAAGTTTATCAAAAGCTTTAGAAAATAGCAGGGTTCTAGCCCTGCACATCTGATTGGCCGATAATAGCGATATCAGATTGGCTTGTTCAGGAGAGTCTGATTGGCTGTTAACGAGCCACTCTCATTGGTTAATGAGGTTAACACTCCACGTCTCTTATTTGTTACTAGAGCGGCAGCTTGCCTATAAAAGGGCTGCCATTGCCCTAGGGTTTTGCTCTGTTCAGAATGATTAATAAAGAGTTGAAGTTCACTGTTCCCCATCTCGTCTCCGTTCCTTGCACCCATGCGCAGAACATAACTCTGGAAACGAGGATGGGATGCGGAGATGTCAGAGCTGACTGAACACTACAGAGCACTAAACAGAGCACGTGGCTGAAGGCGCATCAACAGTGGAAACCATGTCCGGTGGCACCATACCACCCGCTCCATTCGACCCAGCAAAAGAAAACTGGGACTCATACATGGACTGGTTCCAGATGTTTCTGGAGACCAACAACTTGAAGGATGCCACTACTGGGAAAAAGCAAGCGGTATTCCTGACTCACTGCGGACCCACCGTTTTTAAGATGGCTAAGGCACTGGCGAAACCGGCTGAGGTGAAATCCATGGACTGGGACGTCCTCGCGCCCCTTCTACGGGCCCACTCTGCACCCGCTGTACCAATGCTTGTCTGAAGACATGAATTTTACCAGAGAGACCAGCGGAAAGGAGAAAGCGTTGCAGATTTCATTGCGGATCTCGGAACCTGGGAGGCCTCTGTGGGTTCGCCGACCTCGAAGAAGCTCTAAGAGACCGAATAGTTCTGGGTTTAGATGCACCACACGTTACGCAAAGTAAGTTGATGGTGAAAGGCGACATCAGCCTTGCAGATACCATTGCTGATGCTACTGCAGCAGAAGCAACCAGGAAGTCAGCTGCCCGAATGCACCGCACCAACGCCCCGCTCAGCCAACTCGCCGGCAAAACTTCACCTCGCCTTGAGGGACATGCAATGGCAATCCACCATGAGGACCTCGAATCGTCATCAGAAAGTGATGAGGAAGAAGTCAACCGACTCCGGTCTGAACGAGTCCAACGCCACCAGCGTATCCACAGACTGCAGTATCAATGCACAGGTTGTGGGGCAAACCACCCACGATCAGACTGCAAATTCCTCGATGCGCTCTGCCATATTTGTGGGGAGAGGCCACATTGGAAAGGTCTGTAGAAGCAAGCTAGGATCCAGCCCACTTCAGAGGGGGACCAACTACCGCCAACCCACAGGAAGTCATCCTGTGAATCGGGAACATTTGAACCACTAGCCCATTCTACGACCACTCCTATAGAAATAAACCACTAGCCCATTCAACGAAACGAGAAGAGGCACACCAAACCATCACGATTGGTCACACATTATCATTAGATGCAAAGAAGATCCGAGTGAAGGTCGCCATCGAAAACCAGCCCTGCGTGATGGAAGTCGATTCAGGATCGTCCCTCTCGATGGTTTCCTGGAAGACCCTTAAACAGTTCATCCCTGCCGTCTGGCAGCACGATCTCAGAATCCAAAGAATCATTCTCAAGAACTATCAGGGAAACCGAATTCCAGTCATTGGATCCAGCCTAATCCAGGTCTCATTCAAAAATCGTACTGCATCTTTACCATTGACTGTCGTCGACTGTGAACGGCCTAGTTTGTTAGGCCTTCAGTGGTTTGCTCCACTTGGAATTGAGGTAGCCGGCATTCACCAAACCAGCAGCGACGACTGGGAGGAGGCCCTTGTCCAGGAATTCCAGGACGTCTTTGCAGACAAACTAGGAGAGTACAAGGGGACCCCGATATCATTTAACCTTAACCCTGAAGTTGCCCCCATCCGCCTTAAGCCTCGTCGAGTCCCTTTTGCCCTTAAACCAAAGATTGACGAGCAACTTGATAAATTAATAGCCCAGGGTGTTTTAGAACCAACCGACCACGCTCCTTG
This sequence comes from Hydrophis major, assembly GCA_033807585.1. NCBI lineage: Eukaryota > Metazoa > Chordata > Lepidosauria > Squamata > Elapidae > Hydrophis > Hydrophis major. The sequence continues at coordinate 12,789,570 of CM066338.1, forward strand.
GGAAACCCCAATCGTAACACCCATCAAACCGGATGGATTGTTAAGGATTTGTGGGGACTACCGTGCCACCCTCAATCACACCCTTCAACAGAACGCTTACCCGGTGCCGGTGGTACAACACCTCCTCCATTCCCTGGGGGGCGGAAAAGTCTTCGCTAAATTGGATTTAGTACAGGCGTACCAACAACTGCCTGTAGATAAAAAAACAGCAGAGGCACAAACGATCGTTACGCACCGAGGCGCTTTTAAGTGCAACCGACTCCAATTCGGAGTTAGTGTGGCCTCAGGGATCTTTCAGAGTTTGATGGAGAGACTATTACAGGGAATAAAAGGGGTCGTACCATACTTTGATGACGTTTTAATTGCTGCCCCGAATAGAGAAATACTAAAGAAGAGTCTTAGACTGGTTCTCCAGAAATTTAAACACTCTGGCCTTAAAGTTAAAAAAAAATAAATGTCAACTGTGTACAGATAAAGTAGAGTTCCTGGGGTACCTAATCGATAAACAAGGCATTCACCCCACCAATAGCAAGTTAAGAGCAATCAAGAATGCCCCAAGACCCAGAAATAAGACTGATCTCCAAGCTTTCCTGGGGCTTATTAATTTTTAAAACACCTTCCTGCCCCACAAAGTGATTGTAGCTGAGCCCCTACATCAGCTTCTCAACAAAAAAGCAACCTGGGTTTGGGGGCACCGAGCACGCGTTCCGACAAGTGAAAAACCTATTAACTTCAGATGCTGTTTTAATGCAGTATAACGAGACTTTGCCTTTAACAATCACATATGATGCGTCACCATTTGGAGTAGGAGCCATTTTGAGCCATGTGTTACCAAACGGTAATGAAGCCCCTATTGCCTATTTTTCAAGAACTTTATCAAAGGCTGAACATAACAATAGTCAAATCGATAAAGAGGCTCTTGCTGTTGTATCTGCTGTTAAACGGTTTCATGAATATGTTTATGGATGAGTTTTTACTATTGTTACCAACCACAAACCTTTGCTGGGGATTACAGTGGGAGACAAGCCAACCCCCAATATATTATCACCTAGAATGACTCGCTGGTCGGAGTTTTTGGCTGCATGCAATTATAAGCTGCAACACTGCCCAGGGAAAGCCATTCCCCACGCTGACGCATTGAGCCATGCACCACTTCCGGAAACCATTGACGACCCAGCTCCAACCCTTACAACGCTTCAGATTGAAATGCTACATTCACCGCCACTAATAGCTAGAGATATCGCGATCGAAACAAAACGTGATCCTATCTTAAAGCGAGTCCTTAGCTGGGTCGAACGAGGATGGCCAGTAGATCAAACCCCTGATGACTTCATCCCCTTCAAGAATCGGCAAATGGAACTTTTTTCTCAAAAAGGCTGCATCCTGTGGGGGGATAGAGTTGTCGTCCCAGAGCGGTTACAATGAGCAGTATTAAAGACACTGCATGAGGGCCACCCTGGCATTGTGCGTATGAAAGCGCTCACACGAAGCTACGCGTGGAGGCCGGGCATCGACAAACAGATCGAAGCCTGGGTAAAGACTTGTTATAAGTGCCAGGAAGTTAGCAATGCCCCACCAAAAGCAATTCCGACAGAATGGGAAACACCTTAGGGACCATGGTCCCACATCCATATTGACTTTGCGGGACCTACTAAGGGACATACGTTCCTATTAACAGTGGATGCCTATTCCAACTGGCTCAAGATCCACGAAATGAAGAGTACCACAACTGAGTCCGCCATCCGGAAGTTGAACAGATTATTCGCGACGCATGGACTGCCAGACGTTCTGGTATCCAACAACGGACCCCAGTTTACCGCGCTCCCTTTTGAACAATACTTCGCGGACCGCGGTATTTGCCATGCGCTAACTTCTCCAGTGCACCCTGCGGCTAACGGAAGAGCCGAACGCATGGTACAGTTTTTGAAAAAAACCCTCTACAAAATGGACTATGGGGACATTGAAGATAAGATAAATAGAATACTCCTTCTCCAACACATCACTCCACACAGCGTCACCAACAAGACTCCAGCGGAACTATTGATGGGATGCAAACTCCGCTCCCATCTCGACTGGCTTCACCCATCTTACAAGCCAGAGAAACCCTGTGGATCTAGTGGAAAATGCCATGAGTTCAAGAAGAGGCGACTTAGGTTTCGCCAGAAACCTTTCTGGTGAACCGTTGTGGATTGAGGCCACTGTTATTCAAGCCACTGGACCCAGGTCGTACCGGGTGAAAACCTGCGACAGAAAAATATGGAAACGCCATATAGATCAGCTTCGCTCGAGGCTACAACCTAGTTTCCGTGACTCCAGTAACTCCCAAACTGAGGGTAGAGGGGATGTCAAAGAAACTGATTTTGAGATGGCAGAAAGTAGGAACAAAAGAAGTCAACAATCTGGCATAACTAATGAAGAAGGATCAAGGAAGGGCGTGGCCTCACCACAGAGGAACACCTCAACAGAGGCAAGCCCACAAGGGCCAGAAGACAATGACGAGAACATTAGTGGCACCGAGTTTTCCAACGAGGAACTGCTGGCACCCGACTTGCCCGAAAACGCCCCGCCAAAACAGGCTTACGGACAAGAACTGGTGGGACAGCGTAAATCCAATAGACAGTCAAAGCAACCTTCCTACCTCAGAGATTATGTCACCGCACCCCCCAAACGGAACCCGAGGGGAAGGGGTGTTATGAACTAATAAAACACTTAAATAAAGTTTTATCAAAAGCTTTAGAAAATAGCAGGGTTCTAGCCCTGCACTTCTCATTGGCCGATAATAGCGATATTGGATTGGTCCGTTCAGGAGAATCTGATTGGCTGTTAATGAGCCACTCTCATTGGTTAAGGGGGTTAACACTCCACGTCTCTTATTGGTTACTAGAGCAGCAGCTTGCCTATAAAAGGGCTGCTGTTGCCCTCGGGTTTTGCTCTGTTCAGAATGATTAATAAAGAGTTGAAGTTCACTGTTCACCATCTCGTCTCCATTCCTTGCGCCCATGCGCAGAACATAACAGTTAGAATGCAGTACTGCAGGCTAACTCAGCCAGAAGTTTGATTTTGAGTGGCTCAAGGTTGATTACCCTTTCAAGATTGATAAAATTAGGACCCAGATTATTGGGTGGAATCTGCTGACTCTGTACATCGTTTAGAGAGGGCTACAAAGCACTATGAAGCAGTATATAAGTCTATGTGCTTTTGCTATTGCTAATCAATCTCCCTTCCCTAGCCTAAGTAGTGAATTGTAAGTATATTCTTACAAATTGAATTCCACTGAAGTGAACCATGTCTAATATAATGAAACATTTTAAAAATCCTAATTACCACCTACCATTTAGGATGTTGGAATTCAAGAGGTCAAGGAAGGTATAAAATACTACATATATTATGCAAATGATCTAATATCATGCAAATACTTGCAAACCAGGAAAATATAGTTTATAAGCCTATGTTTTGCTTCTGTAAAGTGCAAAAGCAAAATCACATACACACGCACAAATATATCCACTTACCTTCTAGAATTCAAGTGGGATTAACAATAATTTGAAGAAGTGAATTTTAAAAAGAATACAGACTGCATTAATTTTCTAAGGCAACCCTCTCATTGTAGCTCGCTTGACGCTTGTAGTTTCATCTTTCAGTGTGTAGCCTTTCTTGGAATACAATTATAATTGCTCTTATTGAATAAATGCAGTGACTATATCTGTAATTATACCTGGCACAATTTAAGAAGTTTCTAGCAATTTATAATTTGCATTGAAAGGGTTATGGTTTTTTTTTTCCTGATATAGCATACCTACTTGACATAGGACTCTCAAAAATGGGAGCTTTTATGACTTGGTGACATATTTCTTGCAAACTGGTTCAGCATGACTGGGACTCCACTGAAGCCACAGTAACTTAAATCCTATCTCAGAGATGCTTCCTTATAAATTTTGTCACTCAGTTGTGTATAGGGGACTAATACAGTTCATTATAATTTTTAGCATTATGAATTATCTTTTTTTTGCAAGCAATTGTAAAGTGTACAATACTTGTAGATTGTAATCAAGAATAGAGCCACAGGGAGCCTGTTCTCTAAATGTTCCTTTTTATTTAGTTTTTAAATAAAGTATCTTTCATTATGGAGAGCAGGAATTAGTCTTCTAATATTCTTGCGAGCATGTTAAGTTACTCTTGGCCTTCTAGTTGTTGAAGTTGTTGGTTACTTTTTACTGTTGTTCCATCGAGACCATTTTGGCATACTGTGTAATGGTGTGGTTTGCTGGATGCTCTACAGTGGATAAGAAGATGCTACAGAGAGTTATAAACACAGCACAAAAAATCATTGATTGCTCTCTTTCTTCTTTGGAAGAGATTGCAAAGTCCAGACTCCTCTCTAGAGCACTAAAAATCTCCACAGACCGTTCTTATCCTGGACATTCATGTTTCGAACTGAGAGGCATTATAGGTGTCTTAAAATGAGGACTAATAGATTGAGAAACAGTTTCTTTTCCAAGGCAGTAATTGTCTTGAATCAAACAGTGCATTTGTGATTTAATAATAATAATAATAATAATAATAATAATAATAATAATAATAATAATAATAATAATAATAATAAATTTTTAAATACTTTGTAGTGTGATTGTGATGTGGTGTTTGGGGCACTGTGCTGGAGTAGCTTTCAAATTTCATTGTATATATAGAATGCAATGACAATAAAGGTATTCTTTTCTATTCTAATATACTTATGAGCATGTTAAGTTACTCTTGGCCTTCTAATATACTTGTGAGTATGTTGAGTTACTCATAGGAAAAATCAATTCTAGTAAGATGGGTAGCTACATACATTTTAAATAAATAGTTTGTCTGTCCTGCTCTATGAGCAGAATAAAGATCTGATTTGAAATATTTGCCATGGGCAACATTGATGTGTGTAGTCCATCACAGAATTATCTGAAGGCAATTCTGTTGAAGGTAAAGTTGGTCTGCCTATTAATTTTATTACTGATATTCAAAATGTCCATGGGGGACCGAGAGCTTTTTTTTTTTTTTCAAAAATTGACTATGTAAATAAAGTGCTACTGAAAGTGTAGGGAGAGGAGAATTTGATTTGCCTTGCAGTGTGTTGTGCTTTGCTTTTAATCTTTTGTAAATACTGAACCTGAAGCACAAAGTGAACATTCTAAAATAATAGGCTGATGCCTGCTCACCCTTATCTGATAGGTATTATTCTGCCCAGTTACACACTGTAAAGTCACCTTTTCCTTCCAGCAGTGTGACCTCCAAGTGCAAAAATGTGATGATAACTTCACAGTAGGTCCATAATGCTAAACTAAATTTGGAATTGACTTCATAGGGAATATATTTCCCTCTTTAGAAGGAAGATCCATTGATCTTCTCAGCAGTGGTCACTGTCCTATGACTCACCTTCCCCTGAGATTTGGCAGGCCTCCAACCTTCTTGCCTTCAGAATATCTTAAACTGGCTTCCTCAGGTCATGGAGTAGGGTGATGGAAATGGTTATGGTTATTGAGGAGTGTTGGTTTAGAGTGCTGGGAGTTTTTGTTAATACCTGTTCTCTATTTACTGTTGCTATGACCTACCAAGGTTTATGGTTTGGAGACTGAACGACATTGAAATCTCATAACTAAGTAATTTAATAAATAGCTTAATGAAAAGAAGGAATGGGGTGACATGATAGCAGTGTTCCAATATCTGAGGGGCTACAACAAAGAGGGGGGCAACCTATTCCCCAAAGGACAAGAAGCAATGGATGGAAATTAATCATGGATAGAACCAACCTAGAATTAAGGAGAAATTTCCTGATTGTGTTAACAATTAATCAGTGTAATGGCTCCAGAAGTTCTGGGTGTTCCATCACTGGAGGTTTTTAAGATGAGATTGGCCCAAGAGATTCAGCCATTTGTCTGAAGCATTTTAGGGTTTCCTGTTTGAGCAGGGGCTTGGGCTAGGACAGTGGTCATCAACCAGTGGGTAGGGGACTACTAGTGCTCCATGAGAAAATTTTGGTGGTCCACAAAGAAATGTACCCCGCAAAGCATTCCCCCCAAAGCAATTAATCCAGGATGCATGGGAACACAAGGCCACGCCACCCACACAGCCAGCCCACCCACTGCCCCCTATCCTTTGGACGAGCTTACCTTGAGTAGAACCACATGAGCTGGAACTGGAAGATAAGACCAATGGTGGGGGATGGAAATCCACCCCGGGATGGCTTACTGACATTGGTGGGAAAGTCGGTCCCATATTCCAGAGCTGCAGTAGTCACAAGACTGGCCCATTGGTCATCCCAGAGCAGCTCCTCCAGCCCATGGCAGGCCGGCGCACCCGGGTGGAGGAGCAGCTGAAAAAGATTGGTGACCCCTGGGCTAGGAGATCTACAAACTCTGTTATTCCATTCTGCTATTCTGCTAAATCTGATTTCCTAGTCTATTGAGCATATTAACCTTTGAATTGAGTTGGGTTTCTGCATCACTAAGCAGATGCCTCTTGTGGAATTATATTCCACGTAGATTCTAGCTTTGTTTGACAAACTTTTCAGATTTTTGAGATTTTATGCCATGGTCCTGGTTACAATCCTGGGCAAAGATGATGAGATTAGAGGAAAAAATGTATTACTTTATTACTGGTGGTCATCCTGAGGTTTTGTACCCCAGATCAGGTTGATCCACTTTAAATTGAGTATGAATTATTATTAAGGTTAGTTGCACACTCAGCCAGATGTTTAGACTGAATTTGTCATTTTTATCCCCCTGTTGAATCCTTCCCAAGGGATAGGCAGATTTGATGTTTGATAGTGTAAAGGTATCATCACAGGAGTAAGCTGTAAGCTGTTTTCAATGAAGCTGTCTTTTGCAATTGACTGGTGGTAATTTTATCAATGCTGATGGTGTTCAAGTGGTGCTCCAGATGTTTTGGGATTACACGCAGGGAACCTATTGCCATAATTATTCTATTTCTATTTCCAGGACTCTTATGCTTTGTGATTTTTCTCCAGTTCTTTCTCCTCTATTCTGCTGCCCAGGGATGGGATTCTACCAGTTCATACCCATTCTCTAGAACCGGTTGTTAATACTCTAAGCGGTTCGGAGAACCAGTTGTTAGAAGAAACTGGCCTAATCCTGTAAGGAAGGCAGGAAGGAAACATTCTGGAGTTGCTTACAGAAACTGCCTCTCCATTAATCTTTATTACGTTCTTGGCAGGACTAGACTTCCTATCTCTGGAACTTCTCTGGAGTTTTTTTTCCCTCTTTTGCTTGTGTCGAGTGACCATTCAAAGTTACAATGGCACTGAAAAAAGTGACTTATGACCATTTTTCACACTTACAACTGTTGCAGCATCCCCACAGTCATGAGAGGCCAGGCGAGGAGATGCGTGTCTCGATGTGAGTAATATTGAGTTGACCATGCCCAGCCAATAAAATGACCACTAAACCACACCTACCCAGTCACATGACCATCAAGCCACACCCACCAACTAAGCCATGCCCACAGAACCAGTTGTTAAAAATTTTGAATTCCACCCCGGCTGCTGCCTCTGTGTACAGATAGTCCTTCACATACAACTGTTCATCCGATGCCCATTTGAAGTTACAATAGCATTCTTCTTCTTTTGGTAACAAGAGCAGTTCTTTTTTACACTGGTTTTATTGTTTTCATAGCATCACAGTTTTCAGTGTCCATTCCAATGTGTATAAAAAGGTAAATGTCTGTACAGCATAGTAATTTCCTATTGGCCATTTCAAGAGTGTCATGAACATGTTCTTTCTGCTAAAATTGATACTTTCACAAATCTCAAAAGTGCTCCATTATTTAACGTTGTGGTCCTAATTTCTGTTCACTTTTTAAAATTTCTCTCTCAATAGCTATGCAATAATCTTAATGCACGTGCATGTTTAAAGAATGGTATTTGGAAAGAATGCATTGGTTGGCTGTATGTACTGTCTGTTAACAAAAGTTTCTGAGTTCACACAACACGCTCAGTTACCAAAAATGGGGGGGGGGGGTGTTGATTTTTTTGTGAGTTATATAAATACAACTGCTGAATACTGGAATCAAGATGATGCACTTAGTTCCATCTTTTGACACTTGCATACTTATCAAAATTAAAATATTAATTTATTTTATTTATTTATTAGAATTTGTTAGCAAAAACAAGAACAAGAATAAAAGAATAAAAATACAATGACAGGGATGATAGGCATGTTAGTGCACTTATGAATGCCCCTCTACTAATGCCTTCTACTAACTAAATATGACAGAAAATGACTTTCAGCAGAATGATTATAAAATTGGCTGTTGCTATATTAGTCCATGCATCTAGATCAAGGGTCTGCAACCTATGGCTCTGCAGCCACATGCAGCTCTTTCAGCCCTCTCCTGTGGCTTCCCGTCGGCTGATCCTACCCCTGGCTGGCCCCACCCCTCCCCATCACTCCTCGCTTGGCCTGAGAAAGTAAGGGTGATGGTGGGGGATGGAGACTCACTCCAAGTTCCATAGCCAGAGGTGATTGGGTGTGAGTGAGTGAGTGACCTCGAGTTGGCCACGCCCACCCAGTCACAGTGGTTGTTAAATTATTGGCTCCCAGTGTTTTCTTTTCTGTTTGGAAATGGGTCCAAATGGCTTTTTGAGTGTTTAAGGTTGCAGGCCCCTGATCTAGATCTAAAGAAGAAATTTAACTTTTCAGCTCTTTTCCACAATTCTGTCTTGCCAAAATCAAATCTACCTATTTAGTCTATTTCATTTTAAGAAGAGATTGGGCAACCATTTGTCTGAAATGCTTCAGGCTTCCTGCTTGACAGAGAATTTAACAAGAAGACCTCAAAGGTCACTTCCAATTTTGTTATTCTGTTAATCCAAATATTTATTTATTTTATTTTGTCAAGCAATTATTAGATAACAGGTATAAGTATAAACATGGTTATGAATACGTGAAATGGATACATATAAGAAAAATAAAACAAAAAAAGAAACAATAGGACAGGGATGGTAGGAACATTGGTGTGCTTATACACGCCCCCTATAGACCTTTTAGGAAAGGGATGAGGTCAATAGTAGACATTCTAAGGTTTAAGTTTTTGGGGGTTTGGGGAAGAAACCACAGAGTCAGGCAGAGTATTCCAGACATTGACCACTCTGTTGCTAAAGTTGTATTTCCTGCAATCAAGTTTGATGCGGTTTATCTTGAGTTTGTATCTATTGTGTGCTCTTATATTGTTATGGTTGAAGCTGAAGTATTTATTGACAGGTACGATATTGCAATGTATAATTTTATATACTATACTTAGATCGGACAGAAGGCTGCATAGTTCTAGGTTTTCTAGGTCTAGAATTTCAAGTCTGATGGCATAAGGTATTCTACAATGAGTAGAGGAGTGGAGAACTGTTCTTTCTCAACTGTGTTAATATCAGATACGTAATGCACGTTCCGGACTGATGAGCTGTATTCGAGTATTGGTCTAGCAAATGTTTTGTATGCTCTAGTTAGTAGTGTGATATTACCAGAGAAAAAGCTACATAGGATTAGGTTAACAACTCTTAATGCCTTTTTGGGTATGTAGTTACTGTGGGCTCTAGCACTTAGATCATTAGAGATGAATACTCCAAGGTCCTTGACAGAGTTTGGATCATCAACAAGGTCTTGACTATTCAGCTTGTATTTTATTTTCTGATTTTTTTTGCCAATATATAAGACAGAGCATTTATTTGTTGAGAGTTGAAGTTGCCATTTGTTTGACCATTCTGATACATAGTTGAAGTACTTTTGACGGGTAGTAGTATTTTTGAAAGGTAATAGTCTGTGGTGTTGAATATCTTTACATCATCTGCAAGGAGAACACAGTTGTTCTTAATATGATCACAGAGGTCATTTAGGTGGAGTATGAAGAGAGTTGGTCCTAGAACACTGCCCTGGGAGACACCACTGTTGACATATCTCTTGTTGACATATCTCTTGTTGACATATCACTGTTGACTATCTCAAAAGTTTATTGATACTCTCCCATCAATGAAAAGTATATGGGATATAGAGTAGACATGTTTTTGTGGTGACGCTCAAATTCTGAAACTTGTTTTTCCCAGATATGAATTTCATAGGAAAATAGAAACTATTTTTGTCATTGGCCAATAAAACTACATTCTATAATATGAATAAAGCAAAAGCATCCTCTGGTATAAATAACTGTTGTCAAACATTTATGGGCAAAGGTTACACGTATTGTAACAAAAGTTTGTTAATTTGAGAGAAATAGATTTAACTTGGTTGTTTTACAGATAATGCAATTAGAAATAATCAGAGTGTTCCAAAATTTAAATAAAAGAGGAAATCATCTGGTAGTGACTGTCCTATAAAACTGATAATTCAAAAGAATATGAGCTGTGGTTTCCATAGTGCCCAGGTCACAGGGACAATATTGCATTTCATATAGAGTCCCTCTATATTTCCCTCCTAAAACAGCTGTGGGGAAGGCATTAAAGTCATTAAGTCAGACTAGAGATAAAGCTCTAGAGACGAATTTGAGTAATATGATATAAATATGAAACTGATTTAAAAGCTAAGATTTGATTATTAACATTATAAGCAAAAACAGCAATCTCTGTTTGACCTTCTGTATCTAAGATCCTTTAATATTGATCCAGCTTGATCTGACTCTAAAGTTAAGATGATATTACTGGAGAAACTGTAGGGGCGAGGGTTTTTTTTTTAGAACAACTATTTCCCATGAAGATTATCTTCTGATTTTAGATGGGTCAGTCCATTAGGTTTATTATGTAATTTTAACCAGGAGATAAATATATTTACCTAGAGATTATATTCAAGTTTACAAACCCCTGATTCCTGTCAAAGTACAGCATTTGGAAGCCAATTCTGTGGTCACTCCTGCTGCTCATTAAAATATATGAGAATTCTTGCTTGAAGGTCAGGATATAAATTTCCTCTTTTCTTTCTGGTGGTAAAGTAATGTTATTCCACCATGCATTCAGCCCTCATTAATTGTTTCCATTCCTCTAGAGTGGTTGATTGATTGATTGGTTAGATGCCTTCAATTCATCATCAGCTCTTAGCAGTTATACAAATAGATTTTCTCCTGATAATGTTGCCTCGTCTTTCATCTCTTCCAAAAGTGTACTCTGAGTCCATCTATCTTTCTTCTGATCTTCATCTTCTTCTTCTCTTTCCTTCTACATTTCCCAGCATTACAGCCTTCTCTAGGGAGCTAGGTATTCCCATAATAGGTTGATTTCTATTGTATGTTAGTTTCTATATGTGTACTTTGTATGCACCTCACAATCTTTGGAATCAGGTAACCAATATTGTTGTATAAGTAAACAATCTCTCACTGAAATAAACATGTTACTACATGCAAGGAAGTGAAAATTTCTTTTAAATAGAGACATTCAAAATATGTGCTTTATCTCCAACTTCCTTTAAGTAACTTAGAATCATATCGTTCCAAATTTTGTCCCTAAATTTCTCCACAGTATATGAATATTGCAAGAGAGAACATGTCCTTAAAAGTGACCTCTAAAGGGACAATTTCAATTATGATCAAGACTTATTTTATAATCAGCCTTTATCCAGAATATTTTAAGGATATCAAGGATGCTAAATTCTACTAGCAAGTCACAGCTTCCCTGAATCAGCAGGAATGATATGATGGGACTAACATAAATCCTTTTATCAGTTCCTAGCCAGCAAACTGTTAAGATAGAGAATTAAATGGGATGAGGTTTCATCAGTTCTAGCACAACTTTCATTTGATTGAAAGGATATGAGGTTGACAATGGCATTCCTGTTTCCCTTCCATGGTCTCTGCACTTCTTTCTAGAAATGAAAATATAATGAGGTTCTGAAAGTTAATTAAACTCATTTAAGGACAGGGGTGAAAAAATGAATCAAAAAAATATGTGGCAATGCTCGGAGCAATATTCCAATTTTATTAAGACAGTGAACAGTACCTATGGCTCTAGGACCTACAAAGGTCATAGCCTTATTGCCTAGTTTTTATTGACAATAAAATTTCTAGGCTGTCTGCCATGGTAAAACACCCAAATAAATACTTTTTCCCTTTAATCTGCTTCCTTCTCTTTTCATATAAATCATGTACAATGCTGAGTATATACTAGACTTCTACAACTTGTTCTCTGTAGTTGTTTCAGTCCATTATGGCTATAACTTGGAGTTGCAGTTCCAATATATCCAAAGAACATGAGCTTAAGGAAATCTGGAGTGCACAATCACAAACATGAGCAGTTCAACACTAAGTGCACATATCATATGGAATTATTTGTTAAATCGAGAGAACAGAAACTGTAGGTCTTATCATCTCTGAAATATTGCATTTCTCCCACAATTTTAGGAGAACAAAACATCTGAGAAATGTTCTTGTCAATTCAGGACTTACAAAGTTAATGAGTGGTACATCCTTAGAGTTCCATATGTCTAGCTTGCTGCCATTTCCCTAATTTATTCCACCCCATGAAATCATCTGGTTAATTAATGCTGCTTCAATTTTTACACCCAGAAGACAAATAACATAGTATTGGGTAATGAACAATGAATGGATAAAAAAAAAAAAAACCCATCGTTTCCCCTGTTACAGGAGAGAAAGGACAAGCATTAAGAGTTATTTTAAATAGATGTTCAGACATCCTCATGAAATGACACAATTAGAAAAACATGAAGCCACATGGCCCCAAATGAGAACCATGTTCAGAGTATCTCTTCTGTTGAGTGCAGAAGTCTAGGAGAGCTTTCTCCTTACATTCAATAATAAACATTCTGTTCAGTTTGTATGAATCCAACAAAGTAGATTCAATGAAACAACAATGTAGGTCAGGACTACTAACAGCTAATAGCTCTAGAAACAGAATTTTACAAGCTTAATGTGCTTCCCCCTTTCTCATTTTATCATTGCGTGAACAAGACAGGGACTTGTCTGAGATATTTTCTCAACTTATTTTCTTAGCTCAAGTCTCTCAAGTCTTATCTGACCATTGGCTTAGTAGTGGTTCCTCCTGCTATTCGTCAAGGCCATTCTCTCTGTCCTCCAGAACTTGTCAAGGAACAAGGGGATAGATTTGAAGATACTGTAAAGGAAGAGTTTTATTTCTTTTCCTTTCCCTACTACTAATTTTAATAAGTGCACGATTAATTTTCTAGATTGGTTTTATTGATGAATATGTGCTTAGACAGCTTAATGCCTTCTGGAAATCAACCTGTTTTTGAACAGGCCAATCAAAATCAAGTTATCAGATGCAAAAGACCAGAACTATATGTGAAGTTCCAATTAAAGTGATTTATTGCTGGTACTTATGACAGGAATATACTGAACTAATGGTTAGCACTATTTTGGTACTAGAGAAGAGTTAACTTAATTCAAAGGAGGTTAGACATGGTCTGTTTGTGGCTACATAGAGCTTCTAGACTGATTCCTCTTTTGACTCTGCCCCCAGATTTTGCTGTTCTTCTACATAAGCACATGTTTTTAGATATGTGGTCTAGTGAGTTGCCTACTGTTGATTTAAAACATGCCTGGGTCTTTCCCCTCTATTATTTGGAATTTAGAGTGATGTTGTGGATTTAAATAACTTTTCCAGACATTCATGAGCAGCAGCAACTAGCAAATTGCAATTTTGGGCAAGTGTATGCCTGATGTGGATTTTTCTGACATTGTGGCAGGGAAAAATTCAATATTCTATTAAATGTTATCTCTGCTATCTATTCCCAGAAGATTTCTAATTAGATGGCGTTTGCCTGTGTATATTTCAGAACAAGTCTTAAATTGCAAGCTGCCTTGGAAACAATGCTTGAAGAATATTAAGCTTTCTTTAAGTGCTCTTTCTTTTCTGATATACATAGGATATAAATGTTTAAAAGAAAGAACAGCAACTTCCCTATAGTATCATTTTATATAATAATCTAAACACTATATTTCTTACAACTTGTAAGCAACTATGCTTTTTTGTTTACATGAATCAACAACAGTTAAGGATCTTCTGTCTCTCTCTGTGTGTGTACTGGATCTGCCTTTTGTTGTGACCTTCAAGTGATCTGTATTTTACTGGTTTCCTGCCACTTTATGGGAAATTGGAATAAAATAGGACTTTTTATATAATTTATAGAACATGTTCTTGAAAGTCCTGGAATTTTACACTCTTGACATAATCTTTCATTTATGCATAGATCTGTATTTTAAGGAAAGTGTTATCTCTTCATGTACAGACACAAAAGTCTCATTTGAATATTTTTCCCAAGATGATTGTCTATTCTCGGTGTCTGAGATTTCTACTTCAAATTTAGTGCTGACACCAATAGAGCATAAAATAGATTTGGAGACAATAAAAAATTCACTGCTTTATTTCCCCAAGGCATGTACTATATGATGGTCCCTTCAGCAAAACTAATTTTATAAGAAGAGACAAGCAACAAGGGTAATCTTCAAATAGAACAATTTATCTATTTTTTCACAATTATTTTACTAAATATTGATTAACTTCCAAGCTTGGTATACTGCTTCCATACATATTAAAGTGCATGTGAAAATGAATTTGAAAACTTAAAGACTCTGACTTTCTTTTAAACTCGTTGTCCCTTAAATCCAATCTGATCCAATTTTATATGCTGAAAGAATAAAATAGATGCAACATGTTTCTGTCCAGTGATGGGGGATTGTGCAGGCTCAGCATGTAAGGATGGTTACTCTAACTGCTACCCTTGTGTGATTGGTTTATAATTTCTACATATGTAGCCAGCCCATAATATGCTAGATTAAAGGCTGGATAAAGAGCAGGTTAGGCCTGAATTCTAATCCTGTTTTAGGTATGGAGTACTGGGCAACTTTGAATCCATCCTGCTCTCTTAGCCCTAGGAAAGAAGCCGTGGCAAACTATTTGCAAAATATGATGTCAAGAAGATTTTAATGGACTTCTGACATTAAAAATTGATTTAAAGGTAATTGTCAAACCCTTTAATATTAGAACTAGACTTAGTTATGAATAGTCTTTTGAAATTTCTACCAAAACATGGGAGCTAAGAAATTTGAGTATAAAGGGAAAAAATTTCTAATAACTTCTCAAGTTCAGGCTTCCTTTTGGTGGTTATTATAATGATAGTGCTACTCAGAAATTTCAATAAGATACCTTGTGTCCTAATGTCTTCCTTTGCTTTGGAATCGTTCCAATAAATAAATAAATAAATAAATAAATAAATAAATAAATAAATAAATAAATAAATAGCTAGCTCTCTTTCTGCCAACCTGATCAATTAAACTCATAAATCTTTTATCATTTTTACTTTACTAAAGAATGGGTTGACTCACACTGCCGGTATTTTCAGTCCTTTGACCTAAATTGATTTTAAGGAGATTTATCTACAATCCCATGAGCTTTATGGAAGAAACTCAAAGAAGAATATTCTTCACCACAGATCAACTGCTTTGTCCAAGTAGGTGTTAGATGTATTCATCTCTTCCAGATCCTATACTTATATTTTTTTTTAGTGTTAAAATTTGTATTAATCTTGAATTTATAAAAAGAATGTGTAATGGAAAGGGAATATGACAGACTAAACAACCAACTAAATTAATAAATTAATATAGACTATTAAAAGCAAGCAGAGACATTGGTAACTTTATTATGATTATGATTATTATTATTATTATTATTATTATTATTATTGTTGTTGTTGTTGTTGTTATGCAAACACATATTGTTTATATTTTTAAAATAAATATTAAAGGATTGTATTTGAAATAATTGAAATGAAACAAAAAGATGTTTCAATTGAGATTAATGAAAGAGGCTAGAATTAATGTGTTTGTTTCTCTCCTTACTGAAAATCTGGAATGGAAAAGGTAATAATAGAATTAAGTATGCATATATGAATGTATATTTGTATGTAAAGGTGATGACCCGGAAATATGTTGTCCACTAAAAAGAGATTTTTGTTTTTAATGTGAAAAACTGAATAAAATTTGTTTAAAAAAAGAAAAAGAAATGGCAGCTTCTTGCAATAACACATGTGGAACTGCAAAAAACTGTGCTACTTGGAACATCATACATTTTAAGAAGATACTTGGTTCATAGCTAGGATGCTGGCTGCAAACCATATCAACCATTAGCACCAGTCAATATTTGTGACACATTTTTAAATGTTCAGTTGACTCAGTTTCATGTTTAATGAATAACAGAGATAATAATAAAAACTTAACATTTCTGTGTATATAATAATAAACAATTGTTAATATGAAAGAAAAGAGTAGGCATTGCAAAACCTGGAGATAGAAGAACAGGAGAGAAATAACTGGAGAAAATAACAAAATTTAAAGACCTGCAAGTAGAAATAGAACAAATCTGCAAAAGAAAAAAAGAAAAAATCCCAACAGCAATAGGCTCCTTGGCTGCAACCCCATGCTTCTGGAGCATCACTGACAAAATTCTTGGTCAATTGCAAAAGATGGCTGTATTTGGAAGAGTTGACATCCTGCTACTCCTAACACCATCAAACACCATCGAACACCAGCAGCTACCTATTTCAGGCCTTTGGGATGTTAATTAATGAAACCTATTCTAATTGGTCTATGAAGCCTGGTTTTTGATATATCATTTGGGTGGGTGGGTATATATACACATGTAGATGTATATATACACCCACACTTTCACTTTAATTTCAGTCTTTAATTCAAGGTAATGATATACTAATGAGCAAAGGACTGGTGATATTGGAATGGATACAATTGTCACTGTATAATTTTATTAAAACTTGAGGACTGTAATACACCTAGTTTCTATTGACAGAGAAGTAGAACTTGTATTGACAGCAGCAGGGGCACAACAAAGTTGAAACAGGAGCTAAGCTGGCAATTTGAAGAATATTCTTAACAACAATAACCCAGTGATTTTACTCAGGTTTATAAAAGTCAATAAAAATGGCATAGACTTTACTAGTCATCCAAAACTTTGAAAGTAAAGTTGTTGAAGCTCTTTCTAAACTAGCTATGTCTCTATTCCTTGAATACCAAAGGGAGTATAATGCATACCTAGTAGGTCTTTCTCTGTATGCCATGGAAACTGTATTGTTTGCTTTATTGACAACCAGTAACAGAACCATTTGCCATTATCAATTTTTGACATTGTTTTGGGGTCCTTTATGCTTGTAATAACTCAGTGGAAACTTGGAAGAAGTTTCGGGTCGAATGCAAAAGTGGTTTCTTTGGGCTATAATATTGGAAAAGCTAAGGAGGACTCAAAAAGAGCACAAAATAAAGCATTGTAACAGCTTTACTTAAGCTGGAATTTGGTGTTCCTCTCATGATGTTTGAGACATCTATTGCCTTTATCTCTGAAAATGATTCCTGTGTTGAGATCATGGCCTTTGTGGTTTTGCATTCCTCTTTGAACTTCTGCAATTCTACTTTTATCCCCTATTTTGGAGTCATCATCATTTTAATAAGTCATTTCTGTTCACACACCACCATGATTGTAATTGTTCTTTTTTATTTACTTTGCAATTTTACTTTATTTCATTGAAGTAATGGAAGTACAATTTTATAAAATCTTAAAGGTGCAATGTTATAATTATTGCTCATGTTCATTAATCTATAACTAAGTTCTTGCTGCAACATTCATACGGACAATATTTTGTTACTTAGAAACTGGGTCTGGGACATTTATCAGTATTGCCGATTTTATTTATTATTAAGACATTTATAGGGCTGCTCAATTCATATACAGTGGCTCCATGAAGCTTACAGTGTAAATAAATTGTTTTTCTATTAATAGAAAATTAATAGATATTCCTCTATTTCCTTTTTAAAAAACTGGCATTAATTAATAATACTGCAATAATTGGATTTCATGTTGAGCTTTAAAATTTCCATCATTTACCAAAGCATCATAAGGAGTTATCACAAACCTGACAAAGTTGTGTGTGTATGTACAAGTGTGTAAGTTGTGGGTTACTGGAAAAAATGATGAAATAACAATTCCAAAACAGTCTCTGAAGTAATTTTCTTTAAAACACACACACACATACACACACACACACATGCGCACACAAGAAATGTACATGTCTTTGTACATTTACTTTTTTAAAAAAGAGAAAGTCAGAGAAAAATTTCACTGACCCTGAAGAAACAACTTAAGTGGGTCACGGAATGGATGTTAGGAAAAGTGATTGCAGCAGATGCTGTACTTTCAAAGGTGATTTATAGACAGCCCTTGAGTCACTGATTTAATTCACTCAGTACAAGCCTCCTAAAGGCTCACAGTCAAGTGGCCATCTTCCCAGATTTCTTCCTTTGAATAATTAAAAGTAAAAGAAATTGGAAGCAAAGTGGCAGGGGAAACCCCACCCTCCCACAGAATTTTAACTTCTTTTGGTGGAAAAAACAAATGGGGATCACCAAAGACATGACTTTGTCATCTGATAGGTGTACTGCTTGCCTGTTTTGTAATTGACTATCTGGCACACATTCGTAGCAAGCACAAAATCTTTTTTCCCCAAGATTGGCTAATCAAATTGGTCTTCTCCAGCACAGTCCTTGAATCTTTTCCTTGAAGCAGGGCATCAATAACCAGTACTAACATAGAAATAGTGGTCCAGGAAAGGATCAAAGTGCAGGGAGAATAGATGTCCCACTTCTTAGATCTCTGACAGAAGAAAACCAATGTATTTCACATTTAAGTCTTTTATTTATTTAATTATTTTCTCTATTGTCCAGGGTTATATATCCCTTCAATCACAGTAGACCGTAGGTCCGTAGCTCATTTTCTCTTCTTCCGTTTGGCTTTGTTTTGTTTGTTATCTCATAAACAGTGGACTTTTAAATGGACTTCTTGTTTAAATCTATCTTTAAAAGATAAATATTTCCCCTCTCCAGCTGTGTCTAACCAAGGGGTGATGCTCACCTCTTTTTCTTAGCCAAGGGACCCAGGGTTGTCTGAAGACATTTCTGCGGTCATGTAGCCAGCATGTCCATATGCCAAGGTGCAGAGAATGCTGTTATCTTCCCAAAGAAATGCTACCTATTTTACCATTGGAATGCATTGAAACTGCTAGGTTGGCAGAAGATGGGGCAAGCATGGGGAAGAATGGGATATCACCCCATGGTGCAGTGCTTGGGTCTCAAACTGTCAGCTTTCCAGTTGACAAGCTCAGTGACTAAGCACCAAGCCATTGCACTCCTTAAGTCTGTTTTACACAGTTATAATTGCTAAAGAGTGAAGCAGTAGAGGAGGTGGCAGAAGTTATTAATTTGTTAGAGCTTGATAACTCTTCTTGCAATAGGAGGGAAAAGGAAGTGAAGAATCAGCTAGCCACTGCTGAGAATTGTGTTATTTGAAGTCTACATATATGGATTGTCTAGACTGGGAAAATCTAGTGTTTCCTTTGCAGATGAGACTGAAACAATTAATCTTGTGAATTGTTCTAAACTCTTCAGAGCAGATAATCTCCAGTACTTCATTCCATTTTAGCCACAGCTCCATCTCTGAGAGTCAATCCAATCCCTCCAACTGTTGATCTTTGTCATGTGCTTCTATGGTCATGTAATTTTGATTCAATAATGGCCTGTCAAGCCAACAAATTATGTTCAATTATAGAAGATTATGCTCTATTCATCTTTCACATCTTCTGGTGGATATCCTTTCAGCTTCTGTGCAGGATGGATGAAGCATGCTTTCCTTGCTACTTAGAAAGCTTCCCTTCCCTTCCTTTCCCCCTGCTTTTGTGTCTATAAGTTGCAACTAGCAATATTCTGTGAAGTTGAACATCAGCTCTTTCTTGCTTCAGAGCTTCTGTGGACTCACAGAAGAATGTAGGCAGGAAAGAACTACCTTTTCTCCTGTTGGTTTCATTATTCTATCATGCTTTGGGGAAACTGTGTTATAGTAAGTGTCTTGGTTGGAGAGAGAGAGAGAGAGTCTACGCCAATATCAAAAATGGGTAGGAGATTTAAAAACATCCATGAATGCAAACATCTACAAAGGGAAAAGCAGGGCATCTGGACTAGTGAGGAAGAATCAAGTTCTGAAAGGAAAAGTCAGCACTGGCAGACTGGTCTTCAAAGGACATACTGCTGGCTCGGAAAGGCAAAAAGCAAGAGGACAACCAGTTAGATCTTGTGTTGTTTATAGTCTACACTGCACATTACTAGTTGACCCTATTGTCATCCACTGAAATTTCTGAAGTAGGCTTAAAAAACCAATGGCAGCAGCATCAGAGCCAGAACAGACTGCAGTGTGGAATTATCCATAGTCTCTAGATTGCTAAATGTGGTCCAATAAAGAAATCTGTCCTGATCTTTGAAATTCCCTGGAAGAATTTTTTTTTTCCAGGAAACTTACTTATTCTTTTTCTTTTATTCCCTATCCTTCAAAAAAAAAGAAAAAAGGAATTACAGTTTGTAAGGTTTTCTGTTAACTAATATCCTCTTTCATTTATATGATGGATCAGAACAATGTAAGATACTGTCCATTATGGAGCATGAAAATAGACACCTGGCTACCAACATGAGCATGGCTGCTGACATTAAAGTAATTAGAGGATGAGGAGGAGATTTTAAAAAAGAAGCAACTGTATACTTTTGATGGCCTCTGATGGTGGAATTTTTTCTGCACACTGACAATAAAAAAGTCCCTTTTTATGAACCTGTCATCCCTTAATTTGCAGAACAGTTTTGGTAATGGATGGAGCTGAGAGTTTACTAGCCAGGTGCCCTTCCTGATGCCACAAGGAGTTTATAGCAGGTATTTTTTTTCTTTAGACCCTAGTCGCTACCTGGAGTTGTACAACTTTCTGAGTCTTTGCCACTAGGCCATTATGCCACTTCTCTATTTTGTGACAATGCCTGCCTACTTCATCTGTGCTTAAATTTGGTTGGAGTAATTCAAACATCATTTATGTTAAGTCTGGGTGGTGGGTCCCAAGGACAGACAAGACTCAAAGTAGTGACAACAGCTCTTTATTAGAAAATCAGATACTGAGACAAAAACCCTAGCCGCGGCAGCTCTTTTTATAGAGCTGGCTATGGCTAGGCAGCCTATGACATGCTTTTGAGCTTGCCACGCTTGGTTTTACCCAATCACGGCAGCCCGAATATGAACCAATCAGGAACGCTTAATATTGTCCAATCATGGCCCGGCTTTTCCAGACCAATAGGAATGCAGGCCTGTTAGTATGGAACAATTTACATACAGCTTTGTAAAACCATGGCAAATAATGAGGCTGATAAATATATAAGCATTCCTTCCAGTTTATTTTCCCCCAACTATTTTCTTTTCCACTCTGTTTTAATATTTACTACTGTTTGAACCTTATAATAGACTTCATATTTGTCATATAGTTTGGTGCTGTTTACCTGATGAGATTTGTCTGTCCCTCTGGGAAAAACATTTGTTGACTTCCTAAAGATTCAATCTTAACTATCATGCTGTTGAAAAACTGCTCCATCATGATCTATTTTGCCTTTATCTAATGTGAAAGGACGGAGAAAGAAAGCAGATATTACAAATGCATGCCTAGAATAATAGACAACATTCTCCCTTTTATTTCAGTATTGCTTTTTCAAAACACCATAGTCATAAAGACTGTAGCTCCATCAAAATACCTTGATTCATATCTTTTCTTTCCTTATTAGTGTGGCTTTCATACTTTTGAAAGGGAAGTTGTTTTTGTGTTTGTCTTCATTATGAGGCAGGGGGGGAAATGAATGAGGAATTTGTCACTATTAACTAGAATAGGATTGAGCAATCAACAAATGAAGATCTTGTTTCAGGGATTAAATATGAAACATGGGCCAAATTGTTTTTTCCTCTCCCTGAGAATTGTCACCCAGATTAAATGCAGTCAAGTACTAGACAGTGCATCTGAAACTGCCATGTGTCTTTCTAGTGTCTCTTAATTGTTTTCTTTCCTCAAGTATATGATGGTTACTACAACATCCTGGTAAGTTAAAAATGGTTCAGTTGTAGCTGTGTCTTCCTTTTTCCAAATCAAGAAACTGGCATGGCAAGATTGCAGGAATGGTCTTTATTGTCCTAAGATTCTTGAAAGCCAGTTGAAGTTTTCCTATCGTCTACCAAATAAAATTAAAGTGAGGTTATTTTTTTTTTTTATTTTCTTTCACATGCTTGAACACAGCCTAGGTATTTCCTCAGGTAATATAAAATGTGAACATATTCTTCTTGATCCTGATTTTGGATGGGGTCTGCAGAGAAACTGGATAACTGTGACTCTTGGTAGCTTTGTAATGGTCCACAGAGTCAACCCTGACTGCACTTGGCTAAAGAGAGAAGGCCCTAAAGCTTTGGGGGCAACATTTTCAGATGTGGCTTGCTGGTATCACCTTAGGACAGCCTAAAGTCATGTAGCTGGTTTTCATGCTTAAGGCAGGATTAGAATTCACAGTCGCCCGGTGTCTACTCTAATGTCTTAGATCAGTAACAAAATGGTAGCTTTATGGAATATAATTTCTCCCATACCCAAATCAATATGCTAACAAAATGAAAAAGATTCAGATTCCTTCCAGACCTTTTGAGGTAGAAAGTCCCATGTAATATTCTCATTACTAATTTCTGCCTTTTAAATTATAGAAAGTTCAACATTTCTGAATAGCGCAGAAAGTGGCAGCTGTTTGGATGTGCTTCTCAGAGGTATTAGAATAGTAATAACAACAACAACAACAACAACAACAACAACAACAATGGAAAGAAGCAGCATGGAAGCTATGGGAGCTACAATGCTTTAGCAGTTAGTCTGAAGTTGATATTACCCAGTGCACATGGTAATGCATGCTAAATTAACGTTAATGGTACTCCACCTACTTACTTATCAGTGGCAATCTATTTAAATTAAAAAAGGGGGAAGTGTTCCAGGTTTCTTTATAACTTGAATAATAGCGAGAAGAATGCTACTTTAGGAACAACAGAGCATTGAAATCCTCTACTTCACATTTACTCTGACAGAGTCTCCATGCAAGTCACATTTCCATTTTCCTGGATTCTGGACAATATATTATGTATTAATTAGTAGTGCACAATCAGTTGGAAGACTTAAGGGCAGCTTAGCAGACAATGATGAAATTATTTGGTATGAGAGTGCAGAGCTAGAAGCATTTTGGAGATTTGTAGTTCTATTGAATGAGATTTTTTTTAAAGTGATGAAAAGAAAGTGATAAATGCAGTCAGAATAGTGAAAACAGGTAAGGCTAAAAGTGCACTGATGCAGAGTTAATGTATGCTTAATTTAAAAAGTAATAAAATTACAGATTTTTTTTTTAAAAAAGGTGTAAATAATTAAAATTTAATCTATGAAAGAATCTGCACTTTCTTTAAAAAACAATGCTAATTAATACAAACTAAAAAAGAAAAAGTTTCTAGGGGATTCTGAATTTTATATTCTATTCTAAAGAATTATATTCAAAATTTCTTATACATTATTTACATTAATTTGTAAGTGGTTTCAATGAATCCTAGCCTTCAATGAATCCTAGCAGAGGTTAAGAGTATATAATGTTATAGTGAAAAGAACATGCTTTATGCACAGGTCTAATGGAGGCAGAGTCCAACAGAGGTAGAAGAAGCTACTGCATAGATATGACAGATATTGTGTTTTCCCAATATAAAGTATATTCCCAATATTTCCCATGCTTTGTTATAAAACAAAAATTCTGCAGTTTCCTTTCAATGTCCTCTCAATGTTTCCTTCCTTATATGGAGATTGGAGAACCTGTGTTAATATTTTATAGTCTCTCTTTAAAAATAGAAACTTTAAACGGGAATAACAATGATCTCAAGAAGAAATTTAAATCCCCAAACTGCCATCAACTATTTTGTTCCGCTGATTTTCCTTTGGAGCATTTAGGATGTAAGCTGGAAAAGGGGTAATATAATCATATAATCAACTAGGCAATTAGCATAACAGAACTTGCAGTATTTGAAATAAAATTAGCAGCCTCTATGTGGCTTGTAAAATGACTTTTAAAAAATAGAAAGTTATGCACTGAGAAACAGAGCTGAAATCTGGAATTGTGCTATATTTAAAAACCATATTTCCCAAATAAGGGATTTAACCAGATTTAGCCACTTTTACCAGATCTGGGCTCCAAAAATCCAGATGACTATTAACTGATAGCACAAAGCAGAATCTTCAAATTAGAGATAGGGGAAAAATGCAATGAATTTCTTTGTTTCTTACTTAGCAAATCTTTATTTGGACCAACCTGCCCACTCATATCTGGGCAATTAAACATGATGATCAAGTTACAGAAAGCAAGTTATTATTATTTTTTTGGTTTTCACAAAACATAATACAGGTAAAATTTCTTTTTTTGAGAGTAGCATGGTCCCGGGTGATCACTTTTCCATACAAACACAAATTCAATTTCATATTCATCTTTGTGTTCTATTTCATATTTTATTACTATTTTAACATTTACTCAATAATTTTTCCCTTCCCTTAATTTTCTCAATTTTACTTTTAATTATCTAATTCCTTTCTAAATTTAGTTGTATATATCTTTTTCTAAGTTTCAATACCTTTCCAGTCATCATATTTATACTTTTGTCTGTCCTGTTTCAATTTCATATATTCTTTTCTCATTAAACAAAATTTTCCCGTGTAGATACTAATTGGAGTATGACACCTTTGTATCTTTTAATTTTTATCCATTCAACTCTTATTTAAACATCAATCTATGCTTTTACAATTATAACATTCAATATAACACATAACTTCCAATCGAATTCTGCTTGGTACATTCTTAAAATACGCACTAAGATACGCACTAATATGTATATGTATATGTATATGTATATGTATATGTATATGTATATGTATATGTATATGTATATGTATATGTATATATATATATATATATATATATATATATATATATATATATATATATATATATATATATATATATATTCTATTCCAGTTCAGCTCTATCATTAATGTTAATTATAATCTTTGATTTCTTTAACATTTCTTTTCAATAGGATATCATACTTCTAGGAACACTTATAATATTTCTATATTTTTTTCATGTTTTTTTCATAATCCTCTTCACTTACATTTTTATAACACATTTATAATAATTAAAGTGTCCCCCCCTTTCCTAATTTAATTCTCTCATTCTCTTTATTTCATTTATTTATTAAACATTCCATTCCATTACAATGAGTATTTTATCTATCATTTTAATCACACTTGTTTCATATTTTCAAAGTTCATTTCTATTTCTAATATAACAATACTATCTTATGTACCCTAGCAGAATCCCCCTTTCAATTAAGTTTTCACCTATTATCTCTGTGTCTTGTATGTTTGCCCTGTTTCTCTATGTCCTGATTCTGTCCTTTATAATTTCTTTTCCTTTCCCTTTTCTCCCTCTTCTTCTCCCTTCCCTTTTTGACCCCTTCTCTCTCTAATTCTGATTGTCTCTTCTGTAGTCCTCTCTTCTGTTTCTTCCTGATGTTGTAATTACTTTTCAAGTAGTCTTTTTGGGGGTTGTTTTTTTAGAACTTAAATTTTTCACTCTCTTTCCCCCCTTTCCTTCCCCCCCCCCACATAGAAATACTTGGTCATTGAAAATGGCTTCTTCTTTGTCCCGCCATTCTTGTTCTACAGGCATTTCTTGTTGTTTCTCATAGTTCAGGATCTCCATTTCTAAAAATTGAAATACAAAGCCAAAAGAACCTCTTCCTTCTTGTGCATCTTCTTTCTTTTTTTAAAGTTCCATTCTCAATTCTTCCAAGAGTGATACCATTTTAAAAACTTTTTAAAAACCACTTCCAAGAGTGATACCATTTTAAAAACTTTTAAACAACCACCTGATTAATTTTAGTCCTTCTTGCTTCTTTTTCCACTTTCTCTTCCTGGGTGTCTCTTATATTACAATGTTACAATATCTTTTAGGAATCTTGTTAAAGTTTCACTGTTAATTCCTTTCACTTCCAGGTGATCTCCTCCATTTTTCCAGATCCCACCCTTTTGTTTTTTCCTTTTTTTAAAAGTTTTTGAGAATCCAGAAATCTTTATTATCCCTTTGACATTTTATTTTCAGCTTAAATACCTGTTAATGTCAAAGTGGATTTTTGCCAGTTTCTTGCTTAAATCTATTAATTGTCAATATGGGGAAGAAAGAAAAAAAAAAACCAAATCCTTTCCCTTTCCTCTCTCATTCGCAGCTTCAAAGTCTTCTTTGGAACAATGTTGTTCTTTATAATTCAAATTCAAGGGTACCTTATATTGTTGCTTTTCCAGTTTGACCCAGTCAGCCAAAACTTTCTCTTCTTATCTTCCTCCTGCACATTCTTTTCTGGTCGAGTTCTTTGAGGTGGCCATTTCTGACCACCGCTGCAAACACCTTTGGGAAAGGGAGTAATGACTAGCTGGGGAGGAGAGATGCGGTTCTCCTTGACCCTGCTGGCAGTCTCCCCCCTCTTTACCACCTCTATGGGATGGCTTAGCCCTGAAACCAGCCAGCTCAGGGTGCTCCAGCGGCGAGCACAGATCGAAACTGCACATGATCGCAGATTTTGGTCTGCCACCGAAGAAGCTCAAACCGGAAGCCAGAAAACAAGTTATTTTTATTAGTGCAGTAATCTCTGGCATCTCCTTGTAAGTATTTTTTTATATTCTTTAAATTTCTTGGATATGTTTTGCCATTATGCATCTTTATGACAAGAAAGAATGTTTAATCCAACATTGCAGTGACTTCACATCTTTCTCATGAAATATCATATCAAGTCACACATTTTTTTCTTTGAGTTTCTTTTCTTAAAGAGTGTTGTTTGAACATAATAATCTTTTGCTACTTAAGCCTCCCCCGAGGCCCTATTTCAATTTTTTTTTTCTTATTCACATAATCCTCCATCAAAGCTTCATTTTATTTGAAAAGGCAGATGTGATCATCATTACAAATTTAAATCCCATTTCTTAGCCCGATGAGGTTGAGTCCAGAAACTGCTTAGCACCAGAAAATAGACAAGTGATAACCATTGTGCCATCTGGCTGAACTCTAATGAATTAAAACTTGTTGGAAAAACCTACAAAATAAATTAAGGGCTTTGAGATGGGTTATTAAGATGCCACAATAGTACCGCAAATGTGACTCTTGTTATCATCAGCACATCTTTTGACTTTGACTGCTTTAACTGCTTAAATTGACAGCCTGTGCAGTGGTTAAGGTACTGAGAAACTGGAGAGATACAGTCTCAAATCTAAAGTCACCTATAGAAGTAACCTGAGTAATCTTTGGCTAATCATTCTGTGAGCTTAATATATTTCATATTCATGAAAAACTGGAAAAAAAAAACTTGCTGACACCATCTTACTTCATGAAAGGATGAGGGTCCATAAAACTATTTTATAACTAAAAAAGAGGTATTGGGTATGCCTTAATAGCCCTTTATTTAAATATCTCATTGACCAAATCAACCACCAAGGTACAGCTATTATCTAAATTAGACAATACATGTTAGCCAAAAAGGAAACATGACTAGATGAGTAAAATCTACTTTATTGTAAGGATATGTTAATGGAATCTTGCAAGTCTGAAAGTACAAACTTTCCATCAACAATTTTAACTACTTGATCCATTAGGGCAGATTATTCCTAAATTTCTTTCTCAGACTTCTAAGCCATTGGGATTCCTGAATCTCTTATCTAGCTGTTTTCTAGACAACATATCTCACTCTTCCCCCTGTTCCAAAGTCATTACCACATTCCATTGCATCACTTGTTACCTGAGAAGATGAAACAGCACAAATTGAATAAACAGTAGAAGGCATTGACAGAAGCCACATGTTCAAAGTTGATTCCCACAGTGGGTGTACATCTTTATGTTTGTAGGGCACATGGCTGTATTATCCCATCTCCCCCTTGGCTCTCCAAGTGGTAGCACATAGCACTCTGCATCATTCTTAATTTCCAGTCTTTCTGATCTGGCATTATCAAGTGTGCATAGCTCCATTGTTCTTCCAAATGCACTGCCTACATAGCTTGCTAAATGACAAGCTGAGTGGCACCCTGTCCTTTATGGGGAGCCTGAGATTGACATAATTTATTTCATGCATGAGTTTTGCAAGCCATTGTACTTCTCTATTATCTATTGAGTTAACAATTGGTTCAAACAAAGTGATCCTGTCTAGAGATATTTCAATAATCTTCTTGAAGAACTTGCATGTAGATTGCCATTGCTTCTGAATTGAAAGCTGCTATTTTTCTCAATGCCAGAGCTGATTCTCCTTAAATATGTATAAAGCTTTAGAAAGAAAACCACATACTTTATTCAAAAATAAACAGTGTTCTAATGTACAATAAATTCTTGGTTAAGATAGATGAATCTAATTGCATGGTGTATTATATGGTGTTTTAAAAAATAAATGCAATGAATGGGTATTAAAATCCAATCAATTGTTACTATGTTCTGATACTTTGAGTTCTTTTCACTTCCAAATTATGTGTTAATTCATTAGTAAGAAAAACCTCAGTATTCTTGCCCACCATGTCTACACACACACACATACATACAGTACAAACACAAAGGCAATTTTCCAAGACACTGCAACCGCTTTATGAATAACAGCTAATAATGGATAGCTAATTCATTGTTTATCTAATAGCCTTTTATGCATATATATATATATATATATATATATATATATATATATATATATATGTATATATATATATATATATAGCAACGTTTCAGCAGAATCTCATCTGCCATCATCAGGCTTCTGTATGGTGTATACAGAAGCCTGATGATGGCAGATGAGATTCTGCTGAAACGTTGCTACAACTTTAAAAGCACCACGTGGGAAAATACCCGAACAAAGCTGAATGCCAGACATGTAAGTACCCGCGAAAACTTAAGAAAACACACACATATATATATATATATATATATATATATATATATATATATATATATATATTCTTTTTTGCACAAACATAGTCTAGCTATAGTTCTTCATGTGCTGAGAACCTCATGTTTGGATTGCTGTAATGTTCTAAGCTAAAAAAGGAAAGGAAAAAGAACAAAGCATTTATAACAATGATTTCTATATCCATAAAATAAAGGAACATCTGTTTCTTAGGAGAAATGTGTATGAAGAATTTTGATTACACTGTTGGAGAACAATTGTTGAATACTTTGGACCACTGGAAGAACAAATAATTAAAAAAGGCTGCTCACTAACATATTTTGGGCACATAATGGAAAGTTGAGGCTGCTATTAATACATATTGGACACATAATGGAAAAGCAAGAATCCTTGGACAAGACTTTAATGCTTGGGAAAAATAAAAAACAATTGAAAAGTGGGTCTACAGAATTCAAGGTAGTTAGACACAATAGAATTCAAGGTGGTTAGACATGATAATTAACACATAAATTCAAAGAAACAATTACTGACAAATGATCCAGATGAAATGCTAACTTTCAAGTCATGAAGAGACAGAATGAGTGGTCTGGATGGATTGATAGCTTAATATTAAGAGGGATATGAAGAATTATTAGAACCACTTACAAATATGATGAATGAAATTAAAACAAAAACAAAGACAAGGCCACCAACATAGAAAGTGATATATATTACTTTGATATAAACTAATATAAATAATAACCAATGCTATAGACCAATTTTCTTGATGAACATAGATTATAAGTGTTTTAGAACAATATTAACTAAAGAAATATATTTCAGATATTATAAAGGAGATGAGGAGGAGGAGGTTATGTTAATGATAATGATGATATTTGGGGATGTGAAATAAAAAACTTTTGACAATCTGAATTGCCAATTTGTGCTGGTAGCTTTTAATTAAATAAATCCTGAACAAGAATTCTAAGCTTGACTTAAATGTATATCAACAGAGAAGAGCAAAGATTATGGCTAATGGAGCTGTCTTGGTAGATTTTGAAATTAGTAAAGAAATGAAGCAAGGATGTCCATTCCTTTATTATTAATTGCATTTTAAATATTGGCAGAAAAAAACCCAAGGTGATAAATAAATAAAAGGTCTTAAAATTCACACACAGAGAGCTATAAAACTTTGACTGCTTAGAAGATGATTCAGTATTAATTATAAAAGATCCAAAACATCCATAAATAAGTTGATGGAAGCAATTCATAGTTGTGGAAACTATTCTGGATAAAAAATTCTATACTCAAATAACATTGATGAACCATCAAATCACTCAGTTTTACCTATGTTCACTTTTTCTAGCCTCCTGTATGTTCCAGAGTTATAAGAAAGGGTAGATAAGGAATAGATCTGCAAATAGTTTACAAAATCCAGAACAAACTCAAATGCAAATTATAATCAGAAGAGGTGGGAAGCTGACAAACTGGCTATCTGAAAGAGCCCTGAAAAATATTATCCTGCAATCTATTTATGTTTTTTTTTAATGGCAATTCCACTTCACTCCTTTAAATTTATTTCAGATTACTTTGCTGACAATAGCAGCACTGAAGGACAGATGAAGTGTATCACTTCAGCACTTAATGGAGGTGCCATTTTTCAGGCTCATAGATAGATAAAAATAAGTCATTCACATGTAATAAAGAAGGACAATTTATAACCATGACAGTGAACCTATGGCATGCGTGCTGGCAATGGCACATAGAGCCACTTCCTCCAGCATGCGAGAAGTCACCTGGAAGAGCCCCACTGCGCATGTGTGCATGCAATGGTGGGGTTCATATTTTTTAACAGCTGGTTCTGTGGGGGTGGATTTGGTGGTGGTGGGTTTGGCTTGGTGGTCATGTGACTGGCTGGGCGTGACCAACTCAATATCACTCACATCGAGGCACGCATCTCCTTGCCTGGCCTCTCATGACTGTGGGGATTCTGCAACAGTCGTAATTGTGAAAAATGGTCATAAGTCACTTTTTTCAGTGCCACTGTAACTTTGAACGGTCACTCTACACAAGCAAAGTACCAACAAAGGAGGGGAAAATAACTCCAGAAAAGTTCCAGAGACAGGAAGTCTAATCCTGCCAAGAATGTAATAAGGGTTAACAGAGAGGCAGTTTCTGTAAGCAACACCAGAATGTTTCCTTCCTGCCTTCCTTACAGGATTAGGCCAGTCATTTCTTCTAACAACCGGTTCTCTGAACTGCTTAGAATGTTAACAACCAGTTCTAGCGAATAGGTGCGAACCTGTAGAATCCCATCCCTGTGTGTGCACCCCTGCCAGCCAGCTGATTGTCAGGTATTGCCATGCATGCATGGGAAGAGATGCATGCATGGGAGATGCACACACAGGTGCAGAGGCATGCGGCATACAGAGGGTTGCTTGTGCATGCACAGAGGCGTTCGGTGCAGTGGGATCACAAGTGCATGCGGGAGGTGTGTGGTGTGTGCTCAGGGGGTCACATGCACGCATGCACAGGTGGATGGGGGAATCACGCACGCATTGTATCATGGGTGCAGGCATGCGAGCACACACATGCACGCACACACACTTTTGGCATGCAATGTGGAAAAGGTTAGCCATCACTCATATATAAGGAAGGAAGTTAGTTTTCCAATTTATATCATGCTACTGTTAAACTCCTATTGCCGTGCTTTGTTCATTAGGTTCAAGTGAGAATTCAGAAAAGTGACTCCTTAGCTTGCTTTCTAAAGTAATATAATCTACTTCTACCATCTCTATATTCTTTGCACATTTCAGATTTCATTTCTGCTGTACTCTAGAAATCTTCTGTTTGCATCCTTGATGTTGAAGAGCAACTGTCCCAGTCAGGAGGAGGGGTCAAATGAGGAATTAGTTTTGACTCATTACATAAACACAAGAGGGCAAGGTCTGACTTAATGCTTTTGAGACTTATCTAGTTTTTCCCAGGGGAGGCTGGGGGAATTCCTTGGAATAGGCGTGGAAAAATAACGTATTTAGTCTGAACTCTATTTAGGTTGTTTGCTTCTGACACTTAATTTCATATTCATTTGGTTACAATCAAGTATACTGCACTAAACAGTACATATTTTACCATTTAAATTATCCATGCATTAGTTCATTTACCAAAGCTGCCATTGAAAAATAGCCAAAACAATATTCTACCCAAATGGATGGGGCAGTGGGGGAATCAGAATTAAAAGGTAATAGCCTGACACGTTTCTGAAACCATCCAAACCCAGCATATTTCATTAGTTTCTTTCAAGTTGCAGGGGTGGTGTTTAAAGGTTTTGAGAATGAGGTGCTCAGCTCTTGCTTTCTACTAAATGTGCTATAGTGTAAAGCAATAGATGAAAATCAAATCATTTGTGCAATTGAAAACAGCAGAAAGGCAGTTCTTGAATAGATCAAAACTGCACAGGGAGGATGATGTCGCAGCAAAAAAAAAAAAAGGCAATGTATTCGGAGAGGCATTGCTAATAATATCAAATTCCAGGTTTCATCATGCTTAAACTACACCTAGTGTTCTTTTGTAATGGTGATTTGTGAACCAAAGTGGATTCAATGGTGTCTCTAATAAATTATGATGATGTTAAAATAATAGCATGCATGGGAAAGTATTTGTGGATTGATGTTATTATATCATCATTCCTGGCATCATGGACATTCATGGGCTGATAAAAGAAAATACTTAAGTTATTAGTGTAGATCTAGCTTTATCTTCTTTAACAGATAAAAATTCTTATTCTTATTCACAGACTGGATCATGCTGGCTCCAGTGTGGAATGCTGGGCAGGAGGTTAGCAAACAAATTTAGTTAATATGATGTATGAATCCAGTCAGAATGGTCTGCAGGACAGTAGTTCTAGTCACTATTCTGTGGGGATGTGGCTAGAATTATGTGAATTTCTTCTTTTTTTCCTTCAATTTTGACAATATTTTCTAAACTACAATATATTCAGAATATTTCTTATCAAATTAGGATAGGTTTCTCATGGTGCAGGAATAATTTAACTTGGTTTTACCATCAGAAGTTAGATCTGGATGATAATATTTTCAAGATAAAATTGTCTTCGCAGTTTATAATGAATTATGGTAGAAACATTATGAATAAATACAGATAAATGGTCTTTTTTTTTTTTTGAAAAAAGATTTTATTAATTTTCTACAAACAAACAAGACAAACAAAACATTAAAACATTCAACTTCGTATGTACATCCAGTGTGTCAGTTGGTTCATCATTTTTGTGCATTCATTCTGTAGTCCCAGTTACAATTATGTTACATAACAACTCATATGATCAATCCAAACTTATATATCCTAATATCACTAAAAAAAAAAAAAATTGACTATGCTTTTAATCATTCATGCTTTATGAGCTAACAATACTTTAACCAGATTATTCAACAAATCATATAATCATACCAAATCAATCCTAAAAAACCCTTT
The DNA here is from genome assembly GCA_033807585.1 of Hydrophis major. Classification (NCBI taxonomy): domain Eukaryota; kingdom Metazoa; phylum Chordata; class Lepidosauria; order Squamata; family Elapidae; genus Hydrophis; species Hydrophis major. Next base: position 12,822,937 of record CM066338.1, read on the forward strand.
ATAAATATAATATCAAATAACAAAATAATAGCAAAATAGCAAAATAAAGATATTTCTTACTATCTAGCATTCTAAATATTCTATTATCATATTTTATCATCTAGCCATTTATAAAAAAGATCCCAAATTTCATAAAATTGTTTATCCTCTTGCTCTCTAATTTCAAATGTCAATCTGCTCATCTCAGCACATTCCAATATTTTCTGAATAATTTCTTCCTGTAATGGTATTTTCTCATTCTTCCAATTTTTAGCAAATACAATCCTGGCCGCTGTTAATACATTTACAATCAGGTATTTCAAATCTTTACTATATATATATCAGATAAAATTCCCAAAAAGAAGATCTCTGGTTTCAAGTCTATATGTTTCTTTGTCATTTTTTCCAACCACATGCGAATTATAGTCCAATATTTTCTAGCATCCTCACAAGTCCACCACATATGGTAATAGGAGTCGGGTATCTGGTGACATTTCCAGCATTTTTCAGATTTGTTCTTAAACATTCTTGCTATTCTTGTCGGAGGAAAGTGCCACCTGTAAAACATCTTATACAAGTTTTCTTTATATGCTGTTGACATTGTCATTTTATAACTTTGAGACCACAATTTCTGCCATTTCTCTAAATCAATCCCATATCCAAAATTCTTCCCCCAAACAATCATAGTTTCTTTGACTTGTTCTTCCTCTAATTTCATTCCCAGTAAATAACCATATAATTTTTTAATCACCTTCTCATCAGTACCCATCAAGATCTTATCTAAATCAGTCTGCTTATCATAAAATCCCTCCGTTTTGGAATCTTCATCATACCTTGAATGTATTTGTGCATATGAAAACCAATTCATCCTTATACCTTGTTCCTCTAAGTTTTGGATCGATTTAAGTTCACCCTTTTCATCCAAAAGTTCCCCATATCTAACTGTTTGTTCCTTCTTGTAGATTATAGGATAGGAAAATGCTTCAATGGTCGATAACCAAACTGGAATTTTCAAATAACATTGTCTTTTTATCTTCTCCCAATTTAACCACAAAGACTCCCGTACATAATGTCTTCTAAAATAACCCTGTGTTTTAGTTCCCTTGTACCATAAAAAAGCATGCCAGCCCAACAGCAAGTCATGCCCTTCTAATGTCAACAACCTATGTTTCCTTAATGTTATCCATTCTTTGACCCACATCAAACTTGCAGCTTCATAGTACAATTCCCAATTAGGCAGGCCAAAACCTCCTCTAATTCTAGCATCTTGCAAAAGCTTTAGCTTTATTCTCGCTTTTTTCCCTTGCCATATAAACTTCAACATAATTTTATTTAAATCTTCAAAATAGTCTTTTCCAAGCCTAATTGGTATTGTTTGAAACAAAAATAAAATTCTAGGTAAAATATTCATCTTAATTGTTGAAATTCTCCCTATTAATGACAATTGCAAGTTTTCCCACTTCTTCAAATCTGTAGTTATCTGTTGTTTAAGTTTAATATAATTATTCTCCTTTAATGTGCTACATCTTGTTGTCAAATATATCCCCAGATACTTAACCTTATTTGTAACTTGAATTTTCAAAAGATCTGCCAGTTCTTCTCTCTGTCTCAATAGCATATTCTTTGTCAAAATCTTTGTTTTATCTTTATTTATTTTCAGCCACCTCTCCATATGTCTCTATCCTTTCCAATAACTTTGGAGCTGTTTCTAGCGAGTCTTCCAGAATAAAAGCTAAGTCATCAGCAAAAGCTTGTAGTTTGAATTCTTCCTTTTTAATTTTCATTCCTTTTATGCTTTTATCATCCCTAATATTTCTATTCAACACTTCCAAGGTCAACACAAATAGCAAAGGAGATAGGGGGCATCCTTGTCTTGTGCCTTTCCTTCTATTAATAAAATCTGTAAGTTCCCCCTCCATCATTACCCTTGCTGTCTGTTTATTATATATGGCTTCTATTGCTTGAATAATTTTTTTAGCAAAACCCATCTGCTCCAATAATAATAACATAAATCTCCAGTTCACGTTGTCAAATGTTTTTTTTTTTTTAAACAAATTTTATTAATTTTACAAAAAAAAACAATACACAATCCAGGCATAACAACTTGAAGAATCTTTTCTAAAAAAAATAATAATAATAATTAAAGAAGAAAGCCAATAGAACATAACTCCAAATTGTAATATCAATATTTACATTATCTATTTAACTTCATATCTTATCCAAACTTCTCCTTTTATTCAAATTATATTTCTTGCTTATTAAAATTTTATTGCCTTTCATAAACATACAAAACACAAAACATAAACAAAACTAAAACATCTTTTCTGAAGGCTGCCTGATCCCGGGTTGAAACTCTTCACACAGACACAAATTCAAACATCATATTCACTTTATATATCCTTCCATATCTTATTATCATTTTCTTTTATATATATATAAACCAATTTTATCAGTTTTACAAAAACAGTGCATAAACAATCAAGGCATAACAGCTTATAAATTCTTTCCTAAAAAAATAATAATAATTAAAGAACAAACCAATACTTTATCTATTTAACTTCATATCTTATTCCAGCTTCTCCTTTTCATCCAAATTATTTCTTATTGATTAAAATGTTATTGCCTTTTATCAATATACAAAAAAAAAAAAAATAACAAAACCTTTATATATATCCTTCCAAATCTTATTTCCATTTTCAATAACATTCTTTGTCTGTTCTATTTCCAACTATCCATTCATCTTTTTTCTTTTACTATACTTCTCCTATACACTAACTGGAGTGACACCTTTAACTCATTACCCTAACTTAAAAGTACTTCATATAACAATTTTTCTTGGGATTCTGTTTAAAAGATTCTAAAATTACACAATAAATTTTATACTCTAAATGCACATATAAAAAACACAATCTTATGTACCCTCCAGAATCCCTCTTTTATCCTAAATTAAATTCACCCATTGTCTCTGAATAAACTTTTTTTCTTTAGATCTTGCTTCCCCTCATTGAGGCTTCTCCTCCCCCCCTTTCTCTCTTGCTTATTCTTCTCCTTGCCCTTTTTACCCCTTTGTCTTTCCTCCTCCCTTTTCTTACTCCCTTTCCTTTGCTTCCTAACCTTGCCTCCACCTTTCCGCTCATTTTTCTCTTCTTTGGTTGTTTTTATAATTCTTAAAATCCCCTTTTTCTTATCCTTTTTCTCCTCCTCCCCGGAAAGAACCCATTGTTCATCAAAGATGGCTTCTTCTTCTTCTTTGTCCCAGTCCTTCTGCTGCATAGTCAACTTTTCATAAGTACATAACGCCATTTCTAAGAATTGAAACAAACTGCCCAAAGTATCTTCTTTTTTATATTTTTGATATTCAGTCTTTAGTTCATCCACAAGCGATGCCATCATGAAAAAAGAAACTTTTCCCAAAACAACCACAAATATTTTTAATCAAGAATAATTCAAAAAAAAAAATAAATCCAAAAATTAATACTTTTCTTCCTTCTTCTCTTTCTCTTTCTGGGGTTAATGTTTAATCAAAGAGGTCCAATTACCATATACCTTTCTTTGGGATTCTAGGCAATCTCCTCCTTTTTCAGCTTCTGCTCCAATTTTTTCCCCTCTCCCTTCCCACTTGCAATATCAATTTTAAATAATCAGAAATCCATACCTCCAACAAGGGTTTTCCAATTTCTTAAGTTTTTCAATGTCCAAAAACCCTTTTGTCCCTTAGCTTCAACTATCAAAACAATTCACTTTCAATGTCCAATATGTCCAAACATTTCTGCTGTTTCCATGGGGTGGGAGAGTGAAGAAAAAAAAAAAGTTCCCTTTAACAGCTTCTCCGCCGCTTTCGATCTTCTTAGGGATACAATGTATCCTCCAGCAATTCAGACAGCTCAGTTCCAGCCAATTTGCAAGATGTTACTTGACCCGGCTCAGACAGCACTTTCACTCCTTACTTCCTCCAGCGCAATCTTACCCGGTTGCTGGTTTCTTCGTGGCGGCCATTGCTGACCGCCGCTCCACCGCCTTGGGAAAAAGGGGTTTTTCCGGAGGGGGAGGGGGTCTGCGACACCCCCAACCCCCTGTCCGACTCCCCTCTCTCTTCAGCTGTCCCTACAGGGCAGCCATATCCCCCTGACCCATCTGGATCGGGGGTACCTCGGCGGCTAGCACAGCAGGAATCGCGAGCTGTCGCGAATTCCTGCTGCCCCGAAGCCACGCGAAACCGGAAAAACCACGTTGTCAAATGCTTTTTGAGCATCTAGGAATATCAAAGCCATTTGCTTTTCAGGATGAGCCTCATAGTATTCCAAAGTGTCCAAGATTACTCTCATATTGTCTCTAATTTGTCTCTTTGGCAGAAATCCATTTTGATCTGGGTGAATAAAATTATTTAAATATTTTTTAAGTCTTTCTGCTAAAATTGAAGCAAAGATTTTATAGTCTGCATTCAATAAAGAAATAGGTCTATAATTCTTAATTTGCAGTGGGTCAGTCTCTTCCTTCGGTATAAGTGTAATATAAGCCTCTGACCATGTTTTGGGTATCATCTTTTTTAACATAACTTCATTCATAATTTCTAGCAATGGGATGCTCAATGATTCTTGAAATGTTTTATAGAATTCTGCTGGAAGCTCATCTGGACCCGGTGCTTTCCCATTATTTTGTCTCTTAAATGCTTCATTTAGTTCCATCATTGTTATATTGCTTTCTAGCATTTCTTCAGTCTCTTTAGGTATCTTCGGTAAATTAGCTTCCTGTAAATACTGTTTGACTTTTTCCTATTCTCTTGTTTATATAGTTGCCCATAAAAATCTCGAATAATTTCTTTTTTCTCCTTATTCCAATAACAAACTTGGCCTTGTTCATCTATTAACTTCAATATTTTTTTTGATTCCTTCTCTTTTCTCAATTTATATGCTAGCCATCTACCTGGTTTATTTGCATCCTCAAAATAATTCTGTTTAGAGTTTCTGATTTTCTGTGCCAGTTCTTCTTTCTCTATTAATTCCATTTTATGTTTAATTACATCCAGCTTCAATTTAATATCCTTTTTCTGTGGCATTTTCTGTAATTCTTTTTCAAGAATTTTATACTCATCTTCCAAGGCCTTAGAAGCTTGCCTTTTCCTAATATTCTTTTTTCTTGTATAATCTATTATCAAACCTCTAGCGTATGCCTTCATTGTATCCCACACATTCTGCGTTGAAGTATCTTCTTTTTTATTTTCTCGAAAGAAAAAAGCCAATTCCTTCTCCATCCATTGTATAAAATCTTTCTCCTTTAAAATAGTATTATTTAATGTCCATCTCGATCTTTTTTTTTGTCCCTTCCATTTAATTGTCATTGGGCTATGATCTGCCCAAGTACTTGTTTCAATATTTCTTTCTTGAATATTGGATATTAATTCTGTTGAGATCCAAATTATATCTAATCTGGACCATGATAGATGTCTATTTGAATAAAAAGTATATTGTTTAGCTTTAACATTTCTTTCTCTCCAAATATCTTTTAAAGTTAATTCATCTGTCATTTTAAAAAAAGACTTAGAGAGAGCCTTTCTATTTTGCTTTGTTTTTGTTGCCATATAGTCCAATTTATTGTCCACAATTCCATTAAAATCTCCCATCATAATTATATTAACATAGTCCAGTCCAATTATTTTCATGTGTAGCTTTTTATAAAACTCTTCTTGTTTATCATTCGGAGCATAAATTGCAATCAAGAGTATTTTTATATTATTGTCCATTATTTCTACCATTAATACTCTTTTCATCTTCATCCATGTAAATCAATTTTGCTGGGATAGCCTCTTTAATGTATAGAACCACTCCTCTTTTCTTACATTGAGTCAAAGAAGTAAATATTTTCCCCAATTTTGGCTGTACTAACAATTGTTCATGTTGTTTTTTAATATGAACTTCTTGTAGACAAATTATATCAAATTTTAATTTCTCTAATTTATGAAAAGTTTTCCTTCTTTTAACAGCTGAATTAAGTCCATTTATATTCATTGTAATCAGTTTTTTTTTTCTTCCATGATTATGCTTTATATTTAGGTCTAACCGCTCTCATGGATATCTCACTTCACGCTGTTCTTTGCTATCCATCTGTCCCCCTACTGCTCCTTTCTCTTTTTCAGTCTCCAGTTGTTCCTCTTGAAACTCAATTAATGAGACCTCTTTCTCTGCCTCCTCTCTTCTTCCTCCAAAAAATTCTACATGGAAAAGTTCTGCTTTCTCAATTGAATCAATTCTATATCTCTGCTCTTGCCACCTAAACATTAGTCCTTCTGGAATCAGCCATCTATAATTCACTTCGTTTTCCAGTAGCATTTTGGTCAGAAATCGATATTCTCTTCTCATCTCTCTCACTCTTCTGGGTATTTGTTTTAAAACCACAACCTCTTTACCTTTGTATTTCAATGTTTTCTCTCTTACTACTTGTAATATTTGCGTTCTAATGGATTTTTTGGTAAATCTAATATGGACTTCCTTGGGGAATTTATTTCTCATCGCATACCTTGTATAGACTCGATATATCTCATCTATTCCATCCATCATCTTTTCCTCTGTAATTTCCAAAGCATCTGCCAAAATTTCTATCATTACCGCTGCCAAATTTTCTCCTTTTTCATCTTCTATATTTTGAAATCTGAGGTAAAATTCTGACCTTTCCATCTCCCACCTCAACATCCCACTTTTTTCTTGTTCAACCGCTGTTAATCTACTGTCAATATTTCCAATCTTCTTCTCTCTTTGTTTTCCTTCTTCCTCAATTTTTTGGAATCTCTCCTCATCCTTGACCATCATTTGTTTAATGTTTTCCACTTTTTCATCAGTCTTCTCTATTCTTTGTTCAATATTTTCTGTTCTTTGTTCAATATTTACTGTTCTTTGTTCAATATTTCCTGTTCTTTGTTCAATGATGTCTGATTTTGTCTTGAGATCTTGGATTCCTTGCATAATCATCTGTAAAGTTACTCTTTCTTGTTCCTTATCTTGCTTCAACATTGTCTGAATTAAACGTTGTCCTCCAGCTGGTGGGGAAGCAGAGGTAGAAGTAGAAATGCCAGATGGTATTGGTTTCCTGCTCATTTCAATGCTTCCAAAGCTTCAAATTCTTCTTGACTTTTAATCCAACTGGTAGAGCAGCCAATTATAATCCAAAATGGAAAACTCCAATCGTAAAAGGCACAAAACCAAAAAAGAAACAGGAAAAAAGGAAGAAGAAAGATCTTCAGGTTCTTCCAGACCCTAATCCAATTACGAAGTAGTCCACCATAAAAAAGAAAAAATAGAAAGGAGAAAAACAAACAAATCCAAAAATAATAATATTGATTAAGAGCAAAAAAAAAAAAAAAAAAAGCAAAAAGAGAAAAAACGAAAAGTTCCTTCGGGTTCTTCACACCTTAATCCAGTTGAAAAGTCTCAATAATCAAAAAAGAAAAACAAAGTGGTCCAAAAACATATATAAGAAAAGCAAAAAAGTCCCAATAAAAAAGAAAAGAAAAATAAAGAAAAAACTCTGAGGCTTTCCCTTTAAAATAAAAAGCAGAAATAAGAATATTACTAGAATTGAAATTTAGAAAAAGGCTGGCGAATAGGATATATATATATATATGTATGTATGTATGTATGTATGTATATGTATATGTATATGTATATGTATATGTATATGTATATGTATATATGTGTGTATATGTATATATGTGTGTATATATATATGTATATATGTGTATATATATATATATATATATATATATATATATATATATATATATATATATATATATATATATAAGAAGGCACACTGCACTTTATTTATTTATCCAAGGCTCTTGCTATGACTCTCTTCTCCAGCAGCTTCAAAGCCAAACCTATTGATAACAGTCCAGGAAAGCACCTACAATAATATTTTGCTGTGCTCTCTCTCTCTTATCATGTTAAAATGTCCTTGAGAAGAGGTCTTTTTGCAATTTTCTCCAATTCAAATAAAATACTTTCAAGCCTCTAGTTGGCAGTGTTGCAAAGTTTCTTAATGCTCTTCCTCCCCCCCAGCCAGAAAAAAGGAGTAATATATACAGAGACAAAAAAAAAAAAAATAGCCAAAGGGAGCTTCTATCCTAAAGAAAGTTAAAAAATCAAAGGGAGCATAAAAATATATATAAAAGAAAATTCAATCCGGTTACCTACAAAGACACACTAAAGTCCCCCCCAAAAAATATAGAGAAAAGAAAAAAAAAAAAACCAAGCCTCAATTTGACATCACTAAAAAACGCCGCTCAAAACAATTTCAGTCAAAAAAAAAAATCTCACAGCTTTCTTCTTTATCCCGGATGAACTTTCCAATCTCAGCGAATTTACAACACAAAAGAGTTTTTCTCACCCAGCCGACACACTTTCACTCCAGCCACTTTCTTTCCGGAGCTGTCCCGACTTCAGCAGCTATGGAGGCTGCCTCTCCGCCGCCAGCAAAAGGGCTTCTTCCGGATCAAACCAGAGATTTTGCGATATCTCTGGGATCCTGGGACAGTGCCCTTCACAATCCCTGTCTCTACGGGACGGTTTAGGTCCGTTGGGACCGACCAGGGGCGAAAATATCGGCTGCGATCTCAGAGCCCCGAGATCGCAGCTGTATCGCCAAAACAAAGCTCCGCCTTCTCCTGATAAATGGTCTTATAGAGACAATGTAGGGCTAGAGTTATGGTAGAAACATTATGAATAAATACAGACAAATGGTCTTATAGAGACACTGTAGGGCTAGAGTACCCATTTTTGAACTTGGTTTTTACTGCTCATAATGGAAAATGTGGTCACAACTTATTCCATGCAAAAAGAGAAATGAAAGTCAAGAAAAAGGCATTTGGTTTTATCTTATTGCAATGAGTAGAATTATTTTAATTGCTATTATTGCAATTCAGTGGTAACTTTTGAGGCCCTCTGATAGCATTTCCTGAGATTTTGGGAGTGCTACATTTCTTAATTATGCATTTCTACTATTCTACTGTTAATCTAAGTTCTTAATGCAGAAAATCCAGAACAAGTGGATTACATGTGATCAAGTTGTTTTTATCTTTTAGTGAGCCCATAGATAGATTTTCCCCATGATGATATGTCCCTCATCTGGTCCTTTAGCTCTTCCAACCATGCACTCATTGCTACTGTAATGGAATGTGTCCACATTGCTACTGGTTGTCCTTGTTTTGAGGATATGCATTTTGTCCACACTTGAAATGGACAAAGAATTTGAATATGAATTACTCCTAGAGCTAGCAATAACTCAGTATGGAGCTCTTAGCTATTAATGTCCAAACTATTGAAGTCTTCAAGGAGGATACCTTGAAGAAAACACAGCCCTGCATTAGCTTTTCCAAAACCGTAGTACCAGATCTTTAATATTTAAGGACATCACTCGCCATTTGATTTTCTTCTTCCTCGGTTCCTCGGTTTTCCTTCAAAGGCAATTGGACTGAGGTTTTGGTTTTTTTTTCCCTTGAGGAAGAAGAAGAAAATATTTTGCTTGTCATTTAAGAAGCTTCATCAATTAGTCCAGTTGCCTTTTGAAGAAAAAAACACTTTTGAGACAACTATGACCTGGTTAACTGAGAATCTCCATAGGTATTCTCCCTTGATGTTTCAAACATGGCATTTGTGATGTTCAAAATATGTATAGCCAAAACAAGCAAAATAAACACAGTATTTGAGTGTTTTCCAACTTGCAGTTCCTCAAGCTCACTGTTGTGTTTTGTCAGATTTACTGAAAGCAAAAGTGGTAATGTTTACTTTATATCAAAATATGTAAAATTCTATATTACACACTTGGATAGCACTTACTGAATTACAATGATTAACATATTAGAATGTATCATAAAAACAAGCAACTAATCCAAAAGTAATTGAGATTGACTGGGATTCATTATGACAATATAAAGCAGGAATTTGTAGCTGTGAACTATGGAAGATACACTGATGAATATTGCTCCCAGTTAAAGCAAGCAAAATATTACAGAGGTGAAACTATCCAGAAGCCAAATAGTATTACTAATATAAATCTCATCGGTTTCTTGATTTATGAAATTTAGTAGAGAACAGTAGTGTTACTTAATTCAGTTCTGCAGATTCTTCATTTGAAACCTTCAAAACTTCATTTGTAAGGTTTGCAAGGGCTCTTGCAAGGGCTCCAGTTTGTTAATAGAGGGTTAGGAAGTGATGATGAGGACATCTGAGGAGGGTGGTACCAAAACTGACTTGACTGTGGGAGGGAAACTTGGCTATATCCTATAGTTTTTGTATGTTTGGCCTTTTTCAGAATAGCAATAGCAATAGCACTTAGACTTATATACCACTTTACAGCCCTCTCTAAGCAGTTTACAGAGTCAGCATATTGCCCCCAACAATTTGGGTCCTCATTTTACCCACCTCAGAAGGATGGAAGGCTGAGTCAACATTGAGCCTGGTGAGATTTGAACTGTCAAATTGCAGGTAGGCAGCAGGCAGCAGAAGTAATCAGCAGTTACTGCACTCTAACCACAGCACCACTATGGCTGAAGAATGGTGGAATACATTTCAATTAAGTTTAGTAGAGGGGTTAGATTTTCATACATCCACAAAAGTCACACTACATGTTTGAAATCAAACATAGGCCTGAGATCAGATTAGGATTTTTTGTGTTATCAGGGTGTAGCCAGTTCATGATCGTAAGACTGCTGTATATTCAGTAAAGTGAACTGACTGTCCTGTTCTGGTCTAAGTGAATAAAATGTATATTTAGGGAGCTGTATATGCACATATGTCAGGGGAAGAGTAATGCCCTTATCTCTAAACCCCATTTATTTCCACATGTGTGCAATGATTGCATAGTGATGTCTAGACCTGTATGTGGGAAAAATGTTGGGAGAAAGAGCCAAAAGACATCATTGGATAGAAGATAAAAAGACTGCATAGCCTGTAGGTGAAGCAAGAAGCTCAAAAGAGACCCTCTCTAGTTTCTGAAGCTGTAAAAGAGATGGTGGGAGAATTGTACCTTAAGATGCAAAAATCTGTTAAGGTAACTCTTCAATAAAGTATATTTAGCTCATTTCGTTGTGTTTCCTGTCTGGACTACTTATTAGCTGACAGTACCACAGAGGTGATGCACATTCATGTTAAAATTAGAAAAAATGCCCTATGACTCCAAAGCAGATTCATTAATTAAACAAATGACAATCACAATCTGTTTATATTACTTTATACTGTTGCAGAAATTGAGTCATTATTTCTTGTTCTGAAAAGGATCTATCTTGATGAAAGGCAGTTATGCATTGAATATAAAGTCATTTCATATGTTGAGAAAACTTTTCTGCTGTACTGCAAATTTTCTTTGCATTTGATCCATTGATCTCAAATAACTCAGAATTTGCTTCATTATGATGCTGTGGCTTTGATTCACAAATAGTTTAAAAGCTTACTTTTCAGAATCAATTATTTAATTACTCTTGATGTTAGCTTGCATTGATCTGTATTTCAGAAGTAAAGGATGAAACAAAGAAAATATATTCTATTTTTAAACCCTTCTTACTCTCATTGGACGTACAAGGGAAAGTATAATTGTGAATAAAATATTCTGCTTTATACATTAAAACAAAATGAAGTTTCACTTTTTTTTTTTTTTTTGTTATTTCTCCTTTTTGCTTTCCAGACAAGCCAAGAGCCTGGAATTTTTAGATGTTCGTCATCCAGTTGTTAACCATCTCTGAACCTGCTAAACTTCTGGGATCAGTCAAGATTGACCAAGTATGTACTCTTGTTTAGAGGTGAGCATTTTTTATAAAAATGTGCTTTTCACTATTGTTCAATTCATAAATACTGAAAAAATTATCATCAGATATTTAAATGAGCATCAATTTCAGACATCTGACCACTTTGAATTACATTTTTGTGTTTTCCTTCTCCCTCTTTCAGGAGTACTTTAAAAAAATGGAAGTCCTTCAGTTAAAAACAAAACTAAATGGAATCAAACAAGCTATGTAATGAAATACTCTGTATAAAACCTTCTTGTGCTAATGAAGGATCTTTAAAAAATAAAATAAAATGGAAGCCACTTAATTATTGTAGAGTTTTTTGGGGAAATGTATTAGCAATCAAAATGTAAACTTTTAGAATCTGAACAGCATTTCAAGACAGTGCTACAATTGCTGTAATTGTAGTGATGGAAAATGATAATGTATTCCTTAGCACAAAAGTAAAGCCTTTTGAAATCCATTCAGGGATAGGATCTTTGTTAAATAATATTCACTGGTGTTAACATAATTAAAAAAAGAATCCTTTGAAACACTAGACAGTTCATACTTTGAGAAATAACATAATAATTTATAGCTGAGTGACTGACTTGTGACAGGAAATACTATTTGTTACGTACTACATTTTCCAAGAAATATACAAATGCATCTTGTTTTGGAGAACATCAATATCCGTGCCTTGATAACATTGTCCGGGGCAGCTTGGGATCCTAATAAACAATAAATTGCTGGTCCACTTCCTAATGAGATTTCAACTGATGAATATTTCATCTGCCTTAAGTTGCCATATCCTTAGAATGGATGTCCCTTACATAATCCCAACATCCTGGGAGCTTTTCCCAGATTAGACAGGTTTGTTAATTTTCTTGAGGCTCTACTTTTGCTATGGATCAGAAAGATGGGATGATGCTAACACTGTCATTAGACATGTGGCTCCCCAAAGACCTCTGAGTAATGAGGCAGGATATGTGATACAGCAGAAAGTGGCAGATCAAATAATTAAAGAAATTAATTTGACAAGAGGACCAAAAAAAACCCCCAGACATCCTTAAAATGTGTTGCATCTTCTCCTTTTTCCTCCAGACTTGATTTTTTAACCCTTGCAACATTAAAATATACTCTATTGTTTAGTTTCTAAAGAAACTATTTTTTTCACATAAAAAGGAAATGGCTTTGGCTAAAAGGAAAACTTATTTTCTGACCTTCAAAGCAAGGCAAGAGCGACATGCTAAAATGCTAATGTTGCCTTTTTAAAATGCTAATAATGAAGATTAAAATGCCAGATAACAGTCCCAAGTATCAGTTCAATTGCAGTTACAGCAATCACAAATACTATTATTAATGTTCAATAGAATAAAGAAGATTGGCTTCAAAGAAAGAGATTGCCAGATCCTTGCAGGTTGGATTCTGACTTTCTTATAGACCTGAATCAGCCCTAGTCTACCCGATGCATTATTTTTATAAGAAAGGTTTTCTTACCCTAGTTATGGAAAAAAATAAAAATAAAACTGTTCCAAAGTTGGTGTTGAACTTTGTAAAGTTTTGGTATCAGAAATTATGCATTCAATCAAGGTTTTGATTATATTCATGCTGCTGTATCTATTTGTGTAGATTGACAATTGCTATGATAAGGCTTTTAAATTATTGAAAACTTAGTATGGCTTTGTTTGTATTTAAATTGCATTACTACTGCATAGTTATTAGGAACTGAACTTGATTTTCAGGAAGTTTCATTTAATTTAATTTTTGTTATACTTTAGCCTTCAGTATTTTTAAATTTCTTTAACAGTATCCAATGTTTTTGTAGAATCCCATGCCAGAACTGCTAATGGAAACTCTGGAAATCATAAACCTGATATATCCTATGGAGCATTAAACTGGGAAATGATTATCTGGGTTAGGCTGCCTTGGAATCTGGAAATTATCCTGCTAAATATCAGGGGAACATTGCCTTCTTTCACATCAATGATAGCCCTTGGTGCTCTTTGAACTTGGTTGTTTTCTTGCTGACTTTTTTTAACCAAGCTAGGTAAAGCACTGATGGTGTTAACTAACTTGGTAATGAAATGTCTGCCAAAAGAAAGAAAAACCAAGCTCAAAGAGCATGGAGGTCTCCATAATAACAATAATTTGCATTCTGATTATAATCCTTTGGGAAGACTCTATATTTTGTATCTCTTGGAAAAGCTGCATATTGTGATATGTTTTGGATTTTTTATTTAGTTCATCAATTTGTCAGATAGTTCCAAATTGAACTGCCTCATGTATACAATTCTAATGTTTTTTAGTACCATAAATAAATTTTTGATCTATCAGATCAAAACCTGTCCCCAAATAAACCAAATGTATAGTTGGGGCATCTTCTTCCTGTTGCAAAGTCCAAGAAATGTTGTTTCTATTTTGTCACTTATCAGCATTAGCTAGTCTATTGTTTTGGCAACTGGATTGGAATATCACAGCTAACTTTTGGAAACAGGGAAGGAAAGTATGAGGAAGAAACTAGGAAAACTCTCAAGGCAATTAATGTGCAATTAGAGCTTTTAATTGGAAAGCAAGTCTGTACTTCCAAATAAAAGAAGTTAAGCTATACTAGCTTTTCAAGCATCAGCACTCTTCCTGTTCCTAAAGCTTTCCTTTTGGCTTATTGAAATAGTATCATTATGGAGTGTTATCTTCTAGTTTCCAGGGTCCTAGTTTTGTTTCCTGTGGTAAAGTAAACAAAAAGTCTCTTTCTTTGATTTAAAGGAAAGAATGTTAAAAGCTATCCTAAAGGGTGTGCTAATTTTCTGTTGCAACAGGCATTTCTCTTAGTCAGATAATTAAGAGTTTTTGTTGAATAAGCATTTGGATCTTATTTGGTAGACATTTCTGTACTTCTGCCCCACATTGATAATCCAAAATTCTTTTAAAGGGTGGGTGGGTATTTGCTTGTATTAATGCAAACCAATGTACCAGATTTGCTAATGAACTAGAAACTGAGATGAGGTTGTGCTTTGTTGATAAAAAAGAACATGAAGCTAACTTCCATTTTTGTGCTGATGCTGTTCTTATTTTGGCATAAAATCATGCAGTCAAGAAGTCCCAAAAGGTAATTGGACTTTGTTGTTAATTTTATTCCCCCCTTTGAATTTGTTTTGCTTATCATCCAAGATATTTCTTCAGTTCTTCTTCAAGTTTCTTCAGAACTGAAGAAGCTTCTTGGATGAGAAGCAAAATGCCTTCAAAGGAAAAAAAGTCATTTTGAAAAAGCACCAACATGACCTGGATGACCAAGAATCTCCACAGGAATGCAGTCAAGAAGTGTGACTGAGATTAATATGTCTATCTATAGATCTGTGAAGGAAAGCAAAACAAATAATATTACTGCCTATCTTCTGCCAGAGCCAGTTTCACAGATCACTCACTTGCAGAATTCCTGTTCCAATTTAGAGGAAATTAAACCACATTTTTTTCTTCCAGTGTCCATTTGGCATCCTAGATCTTCAGCGTAGCCATGAGATATTGGTCTCAATGTGGCAACTAAGGAACAGCATGGACTTTATACTTCCAACTGGACTCTATGTTCCTCCTTATTATTTTATATGAGTGTTTGTTTTTTTAGAAAAACACATGTGCACTTTTGAGTCAGCCTTGACCCTGGCAAATACCTGAATAGGTTCATGCAGTTTTCTTGGTAAAATTTTGAAAGCAGTTAATTCCTTACTACGGGTAAGAGCAGGGGTGGGATTCAATTTTTGTAACAACTGGTTCTGTGGGTGTAGCTTAGTTGGTGGGCATGGCTTGGTGGTCATGTGACTGGGTGAATGTGGCCAACTCAATATCACTCACATCGAGGCACACATCTCCTCGCCTGGCCTCTCATGACTGTGGGGATGCTGCAACAGTCATAAGTGTGAAAAATGGTCATAAGTCACTTTTTTCAGTGCCATTGTAACTTTGAATGGTCACTCCACACAAGCAAAGTACCAGCAAAGGAGGGGAAAAAACTCCAGAGAAGTTCCAGAGGCAGGAATTCTAGTCCTGGCAAGAATGTAATAAGGGTTAACAGAGAGGCAGTTTCTGTAAGCAACACCAGAATGTTTCCTTCCTGCCTTCCTTACAGGATTAGCCCAATAATTTCTTCTAACAATCGGTTCTCCGAACTGCTTAGAATGTTAACAATCGGTTCTACTGAAAAGGTGCGAACTGGTAGAATCCCATCCCTGGGAATGACTGGCCCAGGGTCATCCAGTTGGCTTCGCTCCTAAGGCAGAACTAGAATTCACACTCTTAACCACTACAGCTAAGTGGCTTTCATATTTATTATATTTTATTGATACTGCTCAATATTAGATTTTACAGAATTATTTCCTCATTCAAAAAAAAATCCATATCCCAATCTGTTTTAAATAATATCCTACTGTTTATTCATGCTTTGTTTTGCTTTTCTTCCAAGTTATATCTGATTGATGGTGCAATGGGTTTTCCACCTCACTGTAATGGAAACAATTCCCCAGACTTATTTGAATTCACTCTAAGGAATGAGAAACAAAGAAATAAAATCACTTTTATTTGAAAGATACATCAGCCTACAGTGGATTTAAACAGTACTTACAACTAGTGCAAACAGCTAGTTTTTATAAAAATTCTTTTCAAATTGAAAAGCACAAACTTGGTTGTCGATTTTCTTTTCTAAATTACTGTGTAATTTTCTCCATTCTCTGAAAACTATATAATCATATATGATCAAAATACAGATCAGCATAATGAAAAAGACATTCAACAGAATTGCAATTCCATGGACTTTAAGTTGTTTTATCAGGTCTGAAATTAAAACAGTGTTATATATAGACTGAGACTTAGCAATGAGTAGAGGTAATACCAGGGACTCAAAAGCCTTTGTCAATAGATACAGATGGTCTGTGTCAAAATAATTTGCACAAAGCAATCATACCAGAGAATTCACATTTTCATCTAATTTGCATTTCAATTAATTTGCAGGAGGATCCAGGGATTTTCAGCATAGTAATATTAGAAAAGGGTAGGAGAGAAGAAATTGTCTTCAAAGGATATATATAAAAAAATGTGTCATGGGGGAACCTATTTTCTGGCATTGTCCTAAACACTGTAATAGTTCCATGGGACAAAATATATGGAGAAACATCAGGATGCCTAATTCCATGCTTCACATTGGTGATGCCATATTCCAGGGTTGAGTTAATTATGAAAACAATGAAGGTGGGAAATAAATAAGTAAATATATGATCCTCTGGTGGAATTCAGTTTCCAAATTCCACTTTTTCTGGCTCTTAAAATGTTTTAGGAATGCACCCTCAAAAGTATAGAGTTGAAATTTTCAATGGCCTCTCAACAACAACAAAATGTTTTAAATCTTTTATTTATAGAAATAAAATGCTTTATTAATAAATATATATTCTAACCTTCTGCAAAATCATACACCCAACTGCTTGCAAGTCCATCTCATGGAAAACTTATTATATTCTGCATTGTTTAGTTTACAAATGTTCATTGGACTACATAAAAAGGGTAAATATTAGAGAGGAAGCTAAATATTTTTTTTATTCCCTCCCTCCTTCTTTCTCTTTTCTTCTTTCCTTCTTTCCCCGCTTCCCTCCCTCCCTTCCAAAACCAGAATGCTTTCTGGTGAAGATAAAGCAAGGAATATAAGGGGCACTGAATGATGGCTCTACTTTTCATAAGAAACATAAATCTCTGAAAAGAGAAAAAGGAGTGGTAATAGCTATCGTTTCAGTTATACAGGATGAACAGGTCCTCATCCTTTCAGCAATATGGTTTAAAAATAGTTGCCTTTAATTGCATGCAAACATATTTGTAATTAATAGGTAGATTTACATACAAATTATGTAAGTAGTAATTGGAGTGGGGCTCTTTAAAAAAGCTACATGTTTTGACATTAGGGAGGTTGATACACTTTAGAATACCTGTCTCATAATTGCAAGAACCCATTTCAAATGGTGCAGTTGTGTTGATTAATGAACAGCTGGAAAACGGAGGAGGAGGTCATGACACATCATTATAGTTGAAATCTGATTGCCTAATTAAAGATGAGGTTGACAGAAAGTGGGGGCCTTATGCCCGAAAAGGATCTGAAACTGAAAAGCAAATGCATGTTTGTTAATCCTCTGCTGAAATCTGTCTTTTGCTTCCCTGCAAATTTTCTTTTCCTGGTTTTATACAATGCATGCAATGTTTTTTTGTTTGTTTGTTTCATTTCAGGGGAGATATTTTGAGATTGTACTGAGATTTTGTAAAAGTTTGGAGGAGATTTCAGTTTCCATGCAATATTTTTCCATTACTGAGCAACATCTTTGCTGATCTGAAAATGTTCCTTTGGAATCTTTCTGCAGTATAGTTTAGTTTAGTTTAGTTTAGTTTAGTTTAGTTTAGTTTAGTTTAGTTTAGTTTAGTTTAGTTTAGTTTAGTTTAGTTTAGTTTAGTTTAGTTTAGTTTAGTTTAGTTTAGTTTAGTGTCATTGTACTTCAACAAAATCAAACCCCATCTTCAGTGCACACCATGACCATGAAAATAAACATAAACAGACATCCTTCACACTCCACACATTGAGCCAAAAAACCCCGATACCGCAGCAACACTGCACTATACAGTAGAATTCAAAAGAGCTATTGCCCTGGGATAGAAGCTATTTTTCAGCCTATTTGTCCTTGTTTTTATTATCCTGTACCGTCTGCCAGATGATAATAGTGAAAAAAAAAAGGGGGGGGTGCCCACGATGAGATGGATCTTTGAGGATATTTTGAACTTTCTTAAGGCAGTGGGAGCTACAAAGCTCTTCCAAAGAGGGGAGATGGCAAGCAATGATCCTCTAGGCAATGATGTTAACCCTTTAGTAAGCTGTCCTATCTGCCACTGTGCAATTGGCAAGCCATACACAGGTGCAGTAAGTTAAAATGCTGTCTATGGTGCAGCGGTAGAAGGTCACCAGCAGTTTTCCATTCAATTGTTGTTTCCTGAGAAGTCTGAAGTAGTATAATTTCTGCTGGGCCCTTTTGACCAGGGCTGCAATGTGAGCACCCCAGGTCAAGTCCTCTTTTATGGTAACACCCAGAAACTTAAAACTGGCCACTTGCTCCACTCGGTCTCCATTGATAAGCAAGGGCTGGATGTCTGATCTGTTCCTTCTATAGTCCACTATAAGCTCCTTGGTCTTATTGGTGTTGAGGACCAAGTTATTATCTCCACACCATGAAAGCAATTGGTCCATCTCATCTCGGTAGGCAGACCCACTCTCCCCCCTCTGGATCTTTACCAGGATCCTGCCAGTGAGCTATGTAGCCTTCCAGCTCAACTGCTGCATCTGGAATGAGTGAATGAAGCCAAGTTTCTCTGATTAGCAAAACACAGCGGTTCTTGATGAATTTAAGTCTTTGCAATCTGTAGCCTTAATTCATCCATTTTGTTAGTCAAAGATGCCTTTCCTTTAGATATACTTGAAGGATGGAAAGCTCCTTCTTACGGTAAAGAATTCTTAAATATAGAAATGCAAAACTTCTATCTCATACTGTATCATGAAAACTTCGTTATAATTTTCATTTTGGAGGAAAACTTTCAACATCTGTTGTGTAAAATGGTCATAAGTCACTTTTTTGAGTGCCATTGTAACTTTGAACTGTTGTAAGTTGAGCACTACATGTATTACTATTTTTAAAGGGAAGGACATATGAAGTTGTTAAAGACAACATGTGTTCAAAACCTAAGATTCCTGAATTTCTACTTCTGTATATTTCAGCAGAAAGAGATTTTCTTTAAGGTTGTATAGCCAAATAACAAAAAATGATTCATCTTTGATCTCTACTTTTTTCTGATACTACTATTGTTACAATGATTATTCCCACTGCTTTGGTTATTCTAAACTATAGTATATATTTTTTATTCTTTGAAACTATGGCCTTAATAATGCAGTATGATCTCTACAAATGGGATATCACTTGTTCTACCTAATTTAATTGCATCAATAGTTATTCATTGGACCTTCATTGTAAAAGATTTAGGTTTGGGTGACTTCCTGAATAGTTGAAGTTTGAACATGGATTCAGGTAGCAAGGGCATAATCACTTGCTAATTGCTAGGTGATTATATTTACTATTGCTTGTCAAAAGAAAAATGGCATCCTAATTACATTTCAAATAATGCTATTCTTGTACCCAGTAGCTCAGGGGTAAGGAACGTTGGCTCTTTTATCACTTATGGACTTCAACTCCCAGAATTCCTGAGGGAGCCATAAAAAGTTCCCCATCCCTGGCCTACTGGTTTTTTCAGTTGTGAGGGAAATCAATTTTTGACTTGAATGGGACTGTTTAATATACAAATGTAGGACATACAAAGAATATATATAAAAATATGTCCTACATTTGTATGTTAAACAGTCCCATTCAAGTCAAAAATTGATTTCCCTCACAACTGAAAAAACCAGTAGGCCAGGGATGGAGAACCTTTTATGGCTCACTCAGGAATTCTGGGAGTTGAAGTCCGTAAGTGATAAAAGAGCCAACGTTCCTTACCCCTGCAGTAGCTGTTGCTCAACTGCATGGAAAATCAAGGTGAGTTAATTAGTTATTTCAAGGCATAAGCCATCTAACTCTGGTCACTCCAGGAAAAATTGATGAAATAAGGACTAAAATGAAAACTTATTTCCAATATGAGAAATGCTATTTAAGGATGACTAAAAATATAATTGAATAGATAAATCAGTAGCTACTTTTAAAGTGCATGGCTTTGGTTTCCATGAACTTGAAAATTATCTGGAAGTCACCACCAAGAACATCTTGGGCACTGCCAGATCCAATGTCATATAGAAAAAATGGAGAAAAAAACAGGAAAATATTTCTATATTATTTGGTCAGCAGAAGAGAATCCCAGTGAAATTTTCATGGCTGGAACACAATATCCTTGCACTTCTGTAATTAATAAATGGCCCTCTCTCTCCCTCCAGCCAGAGGTTTCAGGTAATGGAAAGAGGGGCAAACATTAGCAGTCAGATAAATTTTTGTTTCATTTCTCCCTCTACCACTTCTCTTTTGCTTCTTTCACTGAAGAGGTGTTTGTTTCTGTAATGGGAGGTTTTTGCAATAAGGTAAGAAAACAATAGGTTGAGAAAGAGGTATGCATGATGTTAAGTACTTGGACATGGGTTGGAGTAAATGGAGACAGCCTTTGAATGTGAACTTTCAGCTCTTTATTGCATAGTGACTTCTCAAAACAATAACAGTGAACTCTGCCTTATGTAGGCAACCTTTGTGAGAATTGTCCAATAGCGAGCTATGAACGCTAGCTCTTTAAACCAATAATAATCCTCTGTTAAGGGCCAATCGGATTCCTAAAAACTAACCAATCCGATCTGGCTGCCTAACAGCCAATCAGAAGTGCAGGGCCAGAACCCTGCACTTTACCTCAAGCTCATACTTTATTAACTATGGTACATACACAACACCCCTTCCCCCTGGCTTCTTAATTACGGTGTAGTTATATAGTCCTTTAAATAGGACGGTTGTCTTTTAAGTCTTTCGGATTTTCGTTGGACTGGTTGATTGCAATCCTGTTGAGGTAGATTGTTGTTTGGCAGTGGCTCTGCTTCTTGCTCAGGTGCAATTTCTTGCGGTGCAAACAATTCTCCTTCCTGCTCCATTTCCTGAGTCTCACTTGATTCGTCGCTCCCTTCGAGCAGGTTCCCTGGAACGTCATCTTCTTCTGTACCTCCCCCCCCCTCGGTTTGGTCATGGGGGAGTTGTTGACTGGCTGTTGTGAGTCGTGACCGTAATTGGTCAATATGCCGTTTCCACAGTCTATTGTCACAGCATTTCACTACGTAGGATTTGGGGCCGGTCACTCGCACTACTGTTGCCTCTATCCATAATGGATCGCCTGATAAGTTTCGTGCGTAAATGTGGTCTCCTATCTGGAAGGTGCGATAGCGGCCACTGGATCCTATTGGCTTTTCCGGTTCGTAAGCAGGGTGCAACGGGTCGAGGTGGGAACGGAGTCTTCGTCCCATCAGTAGTTCCGCGGTAGTTCTGCCGGAGACGCTATGTGGAGTTATGTGTTGCAAAAAGAGAATTTGGTTGACCTTGTCATCGATTTTCTCATAGTCCATTTTTTGCAAAGTCTTTTTAACAAATTGGACCATGCGTTCCGCTCGGCCATTAGTCGCAGGGTGCGCAGGCGAGGTGAGCGCATGGCGGATGCCGCAGTCAGCGAGGTACTGCTCGAACATTAGTGCCATAAACTGTGGCCCGTTATCGGACACCAGGATATCAGGCAATCCGTGGGTTGCAAAGAGTCTATTTAGGATCTTGATCACTGCCTCGGAAGTTGTGGCCGTCATACGATGAATTTCTAACCAATTGGAGTATGCGTCGACTGTCTGCAGGAAGGTATATCCTTTGGTTGGCCCCACAAAATCCAGGTGGATTCTGGACCAGGGTCCACATGGCATCTCCCATTCAGTAGGCATGGCTTTTGGTGGGGCGTTGCTGGCTTGTTGGCAATTGGTACATGCTTTGACCCATTGCTCGATATGCCGATCCATGCCCGGCCACCATGCGTAGCTTCATGCAAGCGCTTTCATCTGCACGATGCCGGGGTGGCCCTCGTGCAGCATTCATAGCAGCGTCTTCCGGAGTCGTTCTGGGACAACGACTCTATCGCCCCAGATGACACAGCCTTTTTGGGAAAAAAGTTCAGTCTGTCTTGCTTTAAATGGTGCGAAGTCATCTGGGACTTGGTCCAATGGCCATCCGCGTTCTACCCAGACTAGGACTCGAGCTAGGGTGTGGTCTCGTTTGGTTTCTCTCGTGATGTCTCGGGCGGTCATAGGCGGCGAGTTGAGTGTTTTGATGTGCAACGTGGTTGCCGTTGGTGCCGGATCGTCGAGAGTCTCTGGAAGCGGTGCTCGGCTTAATGCGTCGGCGTGGGGAATGGCTTTCCCTGGGCGATATTGCAGGCGATAATTATAAGCAGCTAGGAATTCTGACCATCGGGTCATTCTAGGGGATAATATGTAGGGGGTTGGCTTGTCCCCGGCTATTATCCCTAGCAACGGTTTGTGGTCAGTTATAATGGTAAATGTCCTTCCATACACATATTCATGAAATTTCTTTACAGTTGAAACGATTGCGAGAGCTTCTTTATCAATTTGTCCATAGTTCCGCTCTGCTTGTGAGTCTTCGAAAAGTATGCAACAGGGGCTTCGTTCCCATTAGGCAGTACATGACTCAAAATGGTGCCCACCCCAAAGGGTGAGGCATCGCAGGTTATAACTAATGGTAAAGTTTCATTATACTGCATAAGTACAGAGTCAGATGTGAGCAATTTTTTAACATTCCAGAACGCTTGTTCTTCCCGGTAACCCCATACCCACAATGCTTTTTTATCTAATAACCGGTGTAACGGTTCAGCAACAGTCGCCTTATGCGGTAAAAATACATTATAGAAATTAATGAGGCCTAAGAATGCCTGGAGATCGGCCTTGTTACGTGGCCTGGGAGCATTTTTTATCGCCTTTAATTTACTTTCGGTAGGATGAATGCCCTGGCTATCAATGCGATACCCTAGAAACTCAACACTGTCAGTATATAAGTGACATTTATTTTTTTTCACCTTAAGTCCTGCCTCTTGGAATTTTTTAAGAACACATTTCAAATGATCCTGCAAGATTTTTTTGGTAGGGGCTGCAATTAATACATCATCAAAATACGGAACCACACCCTTGATTCCCTGTAACAACCTTTCCATGAGGCTTTGGAATATCCCCGGGGCTACACTAACCCCAAATTGCAATCGAGTACATTTAAAAGCACCTCTGTACGTTACAATTGTTTGGGCTTGGGCCGTCTTTTCATCCACTGGTAGTTGTTGATAAGCTTGAGCTAAATCTAATTTAGCAAAATCCTTTCCGCCCCCCCCCCAAGGAATGGAGGAGGTGCTGCACCACCGGAACTGGATATGCATTCTGCTGTAGGGCGTGGGTTTAAAGTGGCCTGGTAGTCCCCACAAATTCGGATTGACCCATCTGGCTTAATGGGTGTTACAATGGGGGTTTCCCATGGAGAATGATCGATGGGCTTCAACACCCCTTGAGCAATTAGCTTGTCGAGTTGTTCGTCGATCTTAGCTTTAAGAGCGAATGGAACTCGATGGGGCTTCAAGCGAATTGGGGCTACTTTTGGATCTAGACTGAATTAGATTGGGGTCCCTTTATACTCACCTAAACGGTCCGTGAAGACATCACTGAACTCAGAAATAAGGTCTTCCTTCCACTCACAACCACTGACTCGGTTCACGCCGGCCACTTCGATGCCGAGTGGCGCGAACCATTGGAGGCCTAATAGACTAGGCCTATCTCTATCAATGATCGTTAGAGGCAAGTACGCTGTATGCTTTTTGAAGGAGACTCGGACTCGGCAGGACCCGACCACGGGGATTCGATTTCCTTGGTAGTCCTTGAGGATGAGGGTTGAAATTGGATGTCTTGGCGTTGGATTGTGGGGATAAGTTTCTTGAGTGTCTTCCAAGACACCATCGAGAGGGATGATCCCGAGTCGACCTCCATGTGGCAAGGCTGGTTCTCAATGGCTACTGTGACTCGAATTTTCTTAGTGTCCAAAACTGAGGCGTGACCTATAGTGATAGTATGGTGAGCCTCTTCTTTTTGCAAAGCTCGATTACTGTAGGAGTGGTTTACTGGCTCTCGCCTTACAGGACGGTTTCCTGTCGATTGGCGATAGTTGGCCCCTTTTGAGGCCTGGCTGGGTCCTGGTAAGCTGCGGCAGACCCGGCTGATGTGGCCTCGTTTCCTGCACTCATGGCAGAGTGCGTTGCGGAATTTGCATTCGGCCCTGGCATGGTTTGCTCCACAGCCAGCGCAAGGGCATAATGGCTTAGGGCGAGGGTCCCGGTCGGACTGCAGTCGATGGACCCCTTCTTTGTTGCTGTCTGACGACGAAGAAAATCCTCGTGGTGCGTTGTTGCAAGCTGCCCTTCTGAGTTGGGTAAGATTTCACCGGTCGGTTGTGTTGCCAGAGTGCGGCTTCGCCGTAATTGTGCAGCCGACATTTTGGTCGCCTCCGCAGCCATGGCTTTGGCGATGGCGTCAGCAAGGCTGATGTCGCCTTTCGCCATCAGCTTGCTTTGCACGCCTAGTGCATCTAATCCCAGAATTACTCGATCTCTTAGTGCTTCTTCT
Organism: Hydrophis major; assembly: GCA_033807585.1. Lineage (NCBI taxonomy): Eukaryota > Metazoa > Chordata > Lepidosauria > Squamata > Elapidae > Hydrophis > Hydrophis major. The sequence goes on from CM066338.1 coordinate 12,847,905, forward strand.
AAATCGGCGAACCAGCAGAGGCCCCCTAAATTCCGGAGGTCCACCACGAAATCGGCCACGCTCTCTCCTTTTCGCTGGTTTCTCTGATAAACCTCATGGCGTCTCACAAGTGTAGGCACGGTTGGCGCGTAATGGTCTCTTGGGATGGGTTCGAGGTCGTCCCAGCTCATGGCTTTCACTTCTCGAGGTTTGGCGAGTGCTTTAGCCATTTTAAATACAGCTGGGCCGCAGTGCGTCAGGAACAGTGCCCGCTTCTTTGCTGGTGTGGCGTCCTTCAAATTATTCGTCTCGAGAAACATTTGGAAGCGATCCATGTAGGATTCCCAATCCTCTTGGTTTGGATCGAACGGAGCGGGTGGTACAATGCCGCCGGACATGGTTCCATTGTTGGCGTCGTCTTATCACGTGCTCAGTATTGCTTCCTGGCTTCTTAGTTTCAGGCGTCTCCACATCCCATCCTCGTCGCCAGTGTTAAGTACTTGGACATCGGTTGGAGTAAATGGAGACAGCCTTTGAATGTGAACTTTCAGCTCTTTATTGCATAGTGACTTCTCAAAACAATAACAGTGAACTCTGCCTTATATAGGCAACCTTTGTGAGAATTGTCCAATAGCGAGCTATGAACGCTAGCTCTTTAAACCAATAATAATCCTCTATTAAGAGCCAATCGGATTCCTAAGAACTAACCAATCCGATCTGGCCGCCTAACAGCCAATCAGAAGTGCAGGGCCAGAACCCTGCACTTTACCTCAAGCTCATACTTTATTAACTATGGTACATACACAACACATGATTTTCTTTTTCTTTTTTAAATTTTTATTGGTTTTTAAAAACAAACATAAATAAACAAAACATAAAAACAGCAAGCTATCTTCCATATGTGTACATACAGTGTGCCGGTTGGTTTACAAATTGTTTTGTGCTTCCATTTTGTAGTCTTCAATTACAATTACATTGCATATAATCCCATATTTTCAATCAAAAATTAAATACCTTAGTATCATTATTAATCATTTGACTATACTTTTATTCATTCATGTTTTACAAGATAATCATAATTTACTTAGTTTATTTTATAATAGTTCATATTATCATCCCAAATCTATCCTATAATCATTTTATAGATATAATAAGAAAGAAGTACTTTATATATTTATTATTTTCTAAAAGTCTACATATTTCATTACTGTATTTTATTGTCTAACCATTGATAGAAAAGATCCCAAATTTTATAAAATTGTTTAACCTCTTGTTCTCTAATTTCAAATGTCAATCTACTCATTTCAGCACATTCCAATATTTTCTTAATGATTTCCTCCTGTGATGGTATTTTCTCATTTTTCTAATTTTAAGCAAATACAATCCTAGTCGCTGTTAATCCATTTACAATTAGATATTTCAGTTCTTTACTATATATTTCAGGTAAAATTCCCAATAAAAATATTTCTGTTTTCAAATCTATATGCTTTTTTGTCATTTTTTCCAGCCACATGTGGATTTTAGTCCAATATTTTTAGCATTCGTACATGTCCACCGCATATGGTAATATGAGCCAGGTGTCTGATGACATTTCCAACATTTTCCAGATTTATTCTTAAACATTCTTGCTATTCTTGTCAGGGGAAAATGCCACCTGTAAAACATCTTATACAAATTTTCTTTATGTGCTGTTGACATTGTCATTTTATAATTTTGTGACCACAATTTTTGCCATTTCTCTAGATCAATCCCATATCCAAAATTCTTCTCCCAAGCAATCATAGTTCCTTTAACTTGTTCTTCTTCTAGTTTAATTTCTAACAAATATCCATACAATTTTTTAATCACCTTTTCTTCAGTACCTGTCAAAATCTTATCTAAGTCAGTCAGTTTATCATAAAAACCTTGTTTTAGAGTCTTTATCATACCTTGAATGTATTTGTGCATATGAAAACCAATTCATTTGTACCTTGTTCCTCTATTTTTTGTATAGATTTAAGTTCACCCCTTTCATTCAATATTTCACCATATCTAACTGTCTGTTCCTTTTTATATATTATAGGATAAAAAAAATGCTTCAATAGTCGATAGCCAGACTGGAATTTTCAAATAACATTGACTTTTCAAATAACATTGACTTCTCCCAGTTTTACCACAGAGACTCCTGTATATAATGTCTTCTAAAATACCCCCATGTTTAAGTTCCTTTATACCATAGAAAAGCATGCCACCCCAACAACAGATCATGTCATTATAATGTGAACAATCTAGTATTCCTTAATGTTATCCATTGCTTAACCCACATCAAGTTTATAGCTTGGAAATACAACTCCCAATTAGGCAAACCAAATCCTCCTCTTATTCTAGCATCTTGCAAAAGTTTTAACTTTATTCTCGCTTTCTTACCTTGCCATATATATGTCAACACAATTTTATTTAAATCTTCAAAGTAATCTTTTCCAAGCCTAATTGGAATTGTTTGAAACAAATATAAAATTCTGGGTAATATATTCATCTTGATTGTTGATATTCTCCCTATTAATGACAGTTGTAAATTTTCCCATTTCGCCAAATCTAGCACTATCTGCTGCTTAAGTTTGATATAATTATTCTCTTTTAGTGTACTGCATCTTGTTGTCAAGTGTATCCCCAAATATTTGATCTTATTCATAACCTGGATTTTCAATAGGTCTGCCAGTTTTTCCTTTTGTCTTGATAGCATATTCTTTGTCTTATCTTTATTTATTTTCAAACCAGCCACCTTTCCATATGTCTCTATCTTTTCTATCAATTTTGATGTTGTTTCTAGTGGGTCTTCTAGAATGAAAACCAGATCATCTGCCAATGCTTGCAACTTAAATTCTTCCTTTTTAATTTTCATCCCTTTTATATTCTTTTCATCTCTAATATTTCTGTTTAGCACTTCCAAAGTTAACACAACAGAGGTGATAGTGGGCACCCTTGTCTTGTTCGTTTTCTTATATCAATAGAATCTGTAAATTCTCCCTCTATCATTACCTTTGCTGTTTGCTTATGATATACAGCTTCTATTGCTTGAATAATTTTTGTTGCAAAGCCCATCTGTTCCAGCTGTAATAACATGAATCGCCAATTCACATTATCAAATGCCTTCTGTGCATCTAGAAATATCAAAGCCATTTGTTTTTCAGGATGTGCCTCGTAGTATTCCAAAGTGTCCAAGATTACTCTCATATTCTCTTTAATTTATCTCTTTGGCAGAAATCCATTTTGATCAGAATGGATAAAATTATTTAAGTATTTTTTAAGTCTTTCTGCCAATATTGAAGCAAAAATTTTATAATCTGCATTTAGTAAGGAAATAGGTCTTTAGTTCTTGATTTTTAATGGATCGTCCTCCTCTTTTGGAATAAGTGTAATATAGGCTTCTGCCCATGATTTAGGTAACCTCTTCTTTAACATAACTTCATTCATAACTTTTAGCAAAGGAAGGTTCAGCGATTCTTGTACTGTTTTATAAAATTCTGCCAGAAGTCCATCTGTGCCTGGTGCCTTTCCGTTATTTTGCTTCTTGAGTGCTTCAGTTAACTCCATCATCGTTATATTGCTTTCTAACATTGTTTCAGTCTCTTTAGGTATCTGAGGTAAATTAGCATTCTGTAAGTACTGTTTAACTCTTTCCACATCAATATTCTCTTGCATATATAATTTCCCATATAAGTCTCAAATGATTTCCTTCTTCTCTTTACTACCATAAGAAACTTGGCCTTGGTCATCTATTAATTGCAACATTTTCCTTGATTCTTTCTCCTTTCTCAATTTGTATGCTAACCATCTACCTGGTTTGTTTGCATCTCCAAAGTAGCTCTGTTTAGCACCTCTAATTTTCTGTGCTAATTCTTCTTTTTTTTATTTGACCCATTTTATGTTTAATTATATCCATTTTTAGCTTGATGTCCTTTTTCTGTGGCATTTTCTGTAGCTGTTTTTCAAGTCTTTTATACTCATCCTCTAAGGCCTTAGAGGCTAGTCTTTTCATAGTATTCCTTTTCCTTGTATAGTCTATTATCAAGCCTCTAACATATGCCTTTATTGTATCCCATACATTCTGGATTGATATATCTTCTTTTTTGTTTTCTCTAAAGAAAAAAGCCAATTCTTTCTCCACTGTGTGAAGTCTTTTTTCCTTTAAAATAGTATTATTTAACGTCCATCTAGATCTTCCTTTTTGTCCTTTCCGTTTAATTGTCATTGGATTGTGATCTGCCCAAGTACTTGTTTCAATATTTATTTCTTGAATATTAGTTATTAATTCTGTTGACATTCATATCATATCTATTCTGGACCATGATAAGTGTCTATTTGAATTGAAGGAGTATTGTTTAGTTTTAGCATTTCTTTCTCTCCATGTATCTTTTAAGTTTATTTCATCTAGATTTCTTTTTCTGCCTCTTCCTCTTTCCCTCCAAAAAAATCTGTATAAAATAATTCCGCTTTCTCAGTTGAGTCAATACTATGCCTCTGTTCTTGCCATGTGAACATAAACCTTCTGGAATCAGCCATCTATAATTCACCTCTTTTTAAAGTAGCATTTTAGTCTTGAATCGATATTCTCTTCTCATCTCTCTCACTCTTCTGGGTATTTGTTTCAAGACCACAATCTCCTTGTCTTTATATTTCAATGTTTTCTCTTTTGCCACTTGCAATATTTGCATTTTAATGGCTTTCTTTGTAAATCTAATGTGAACTTCTCTTGGTAAGCTATTTCTCATCGCATATCTTGTGAAAACTCGATAAACCTCATCTATTCCATCCATCATCTTCTCCTGAGTTATTTCCAAAGCTTCAGCCAGTATTTCTATTATTATCTCAGATAAGTTTTGTCCTTTTTCTTCTTCTATGTTTTGGAATCTAAGATAGAATTCTGATCTATCCATCTCCCATCTCAACATACCACTTTTATCTTGTTCAACCACCGTTAATCTATTATCAATATCTCCAATCTTCTTGTCTCTTTGTTTATCTTCTTCTTCAATCTTTTGAAATCTCTCATCATACTTCAACATCATTTTTTGGATGTTCTCCACTTTTTCATCTGTTTTCCCTGTTCTTTGTTCAATGTTCTCTGTTCTTTGTTCAATATTCTCTGTTCTTTGTTCAATGTTCTCTGTTCTTTGTTCGATGTTCTCTATTCTCTTTTCAATATTCCCTGATCTTGCTTGAATATTTTGAATTCCTTGCATAATCATCTGCAGAGTCACTTTTTCTTTTTCTTGCTTTAACTTTGCCTGTATTGAACGTTGTCCTCCAGATGGTGGAGAGGAAGAAGTAGAAGTTGAAGAACCATTCCTGTTTAAAATCGCCACTGAATCACTTCTGTCAGATTCTTTCTTTTCCTTAGGGTGTCCTTTCAAGTCTTAAAATAAAGAAAAAGTTCTCACCAAACCGGCACACTCTCTCTTTCTGTTCTCTTCTGTTTTGGAGCTGTCCCAGCTTCAGCAGCTTTAATGGTTGCCTCTTTGCTGCTGGCAAGAAGAGCTTCTCCTGGATCTACCAGGGACTTTGCGGTATCCCCGGGATCAACTGGATGCGCTCTTCACATTCACCATATCTTCATGATGCTTTAGATCCGATAGGACCATCTAGGAGCAAAGATATCGGCAGTGATCTCAGACCTCCAAGATCACATGCCTCTGGTATGCATGATTTTCTTGTCTTTGGTTTTCATGCATCTTTTCAATAGTATGTAAGCTCCATTATTTTTTTAAAGGCAGGATTACATTTAAATACCACTTTGTCATATTTTCAATAATAATAATAAAATTATGTCAGTGGCTGTGCTACTAATCTCTACTAATTGTTTAGTGGAGCCCTTGTTAATGTTAAGAGGACGCTAACCCTTGAGAATTTTCCTCTTGGAGAAAGTTGAAAAATAATTAATCTTACTTCTTTGTCTACGATAAATTTCAGAGGCCCATTTATTCTTACCTTTAGTTCAAGGCAACCTGTACACTTATAATTGTTAAGAGAGGCTTCATACCATCAAGCTATGGACAATTCTATATTTTAAAAGAGCATCCATTATTGCCTCTTAGATGCTTCATGCTTCCCCATTAGTAATTTTTAAGGAACCCATAATAATGCATCACAATTATGCAGTGCAAATGGATGCATACTATCATTAGAACTCAGGAGAGTTGCTAAGTGTGCAAGATCCTTTTCTACCACTGCATTCATCATTCAACAAGGCAATCCCAAAAGGTATAGACACATTTTCTACTGAGATATCCTGCACTCAAACACTTCCCCCACCCTCATTTTTTTTCATCTTTGAATACAGGACTAATGGATCTTTGATTTCAATGTCCCAAGAGCAAATAATTGATGGTGTGTGCAGTTGCTAATGGTCAAGCCTTGGAAACTCTCTGAACTCTTACATGCTTGTGTAGCAATTGAATTCCTTCCGATATTTTGTTTCTTTGCCCTTTTGATAATTAAATAGAATCAAATGCCAAATTTACCTGAAGTAATCTACAGGAGTAGTAATGGCAAATGGCAGACTCAGCACGATTGCCAGTATTGTCAAACATAGGATCGTTTTAGTAATAATTAGCAAGCAATCTTTAGTTTACTTTATTGTCATTGCAACTTGTACAACAAAATCAAACACCATCTTCAGTGCACATCATGACCATGACCATGAAAATAAACACAAACACACATCCTTCACCCTCCACAAATTGCAATCAATCAAATCTACGCAGATTTGGGGGGGGGGGAGGGGGGCTGATAGCATAATGCAAAATTAATGTACAACATCTGACTTAATTATACAACCTCTGATATTCTTAACCTTCTGTGATCCTCAGGTTTGTTTTTTTTCAAAAGGATTCCAAAAAATTGTATATTGTGTGTGGGTGTACATCTAAAGTAAGTGCTTATAGAAGTTTGGCTTCTCTGAATTTTTTTATTTGGCCCTTATGGTTTTATCTTTTGTTGATAATAGATGGAATTACCAACAGTGACCTTCCATTCACCCATCCTTATGCATAGAATATAGAATAATGGGATTGAAAGGGACCTTGGAGTCCAACACCAGTCCAACACCCTGCACAAGCAGAAGACTCTATACTCATGATGGCAAACGTATGGCATGTGTGCTGGAAGGGGTGCACCACCCACCCACAAGCTAATCATCAGGTAGCTGCCACGCATCTGTGGAGAGAGGGGCATGAAAAGGAGATGCATGCAGATAAACATGTGGTGTGCATGGGGGGTTGCACACACATGTGGAAAAACACATGGCATGCATGTGTTCACATGTGTGGAGGGGCCATGGGCCCCACTGCATGCATTGCCTTACGGGTACTGCTACGCGTGTGTGAGTGCACTTTTGGCATGCAGGAATGGAAAGGTTAGCCCTCACTACTCTCTACTATCCTGGGCAAATGGCTGTCCAATCTATTCCTAAAAACCTTCAGTCATGGAGCGCTCACAATTTCTGGAGACAAGCCGTTCCACTGATTAATTGTTTTCATTTTCCAGAAATTTCTCCTTAATTCTAGGTTGGATCTTTCTTTAATGATCTTCAGCCAAACCTTTTAAAAAATGCAAAAAAAAAAAATATGTAAAAAAAAATGAGGATATTTTATATTATGCTCATTTTCACATTTGTAAAGAAGTAGGACCATTTTTAGATGATGGTGGTGGACAATAAATTAGAAAAAAAGCAAGAAAGCAAGAAAAAAGAGAAAGAGAGAGAGAGAGAGAAGGAAAGGAAGGAAGGAAGGAAGGAAGGAAGGAAGGAAGGAAGGAAGGAAGGAAAGAAGGAAGGAAGGAAGGAAGGAAGGAAGGAAGGAAGGAAGGAAGGAAGGAAGGAAGGAAGGAAGGAATGAATTCACACAACTTCATTCAGAAAAAAAAATTTTTTTTCTTATAAACATAAACTTCCTGAATTCTCCTTTAAAACTGGGGTGATATTCCATAATTGTAGCCTTTTCACTCTTAAGGTAAAAAAAGGAAAGGAAAATCTCTTTTTTGGTTGAGCTCACCACCAAATGATGCCACAAACACAACCATGTACCTTTCTTGTCAACAGTACTGGAAGTAGGTATGCTTCCTTTCAGTATGTGTTTTCTTTTGGGAGAGGATGGGGTGGGGAGAGGATGGGGTGAGGTTACCAGTATAACCTGGGGTTTTGAACTGGTCTCCCATACAAATACGAACCAGGTTGGAACTTTCTTAGCTTTTTCAAATCAACCATATCAGGCACTGTTGTTATTGACTCATTTAATAGATTAATTTGAACAGGTGGATCTAGTTTCCCAGGATAAATCCATTGACCTTTATTTGGTTTTCTCCATTTCTCCCTACGAAGTTAATTAAACTGTTCATGTTCTTCTCTTTTTTGGCTCTGCTCCAGACTTCAAAGATCAACATTCAATGTTCAAGCATGTTCTTACATGTCATTTAATAAACTAGGTACTATTGAGATTTGGACACTAAGAATGGCTGATTGAAGAAGAATTGATGCCCTTGAATTTTGGTGCTGGCATAAATGTTTGTGTATACCATAGACAGCCAGAGTAACTGAGAAGTGTTAAATCACATAAAACCAGACATATCATTAGAAGTTAAAATAATAACACTATGTCTTATTTACTTTGGCCATGTCATGCCTGCAAATTCATTGGAGAAGGCAAGGATGCTAGGAACGGTTAGTGGAACAAGAAGAAGGGGCAAGCAAAGAACACACTGGGTTGATAACATCAAATCTGATACAAAGCTGAACATCCAACAATTGAAAGCAGCTTTGCTTGCCTATAAAGTCACCAAGAATCAGACATGACAAATGGTTAAAATAACAACTATTCATCTACAATAATGCAGAAGTTATGGTTCTATTGTAAAGAGCAGATTCTTTCTATCAGATTTAACAGTGTCATTTTGTTCCTATAATATTTTGAGACGCTTCCAATTCTTCTAAAGCGGTGGCCAAACTTATTATCTCTCTTCTATTCTTGCCCCTATTTCATATATGCCCCTCTCTAATGGCTTTTCTTTTAGCCTACCCTTGTGTAATATACAATGTTGGAAATGCTATATGACAGCACATTTTTAGTCTTCTTACCTTTCTCTTTATGGCAGGAGAAAAAAAAAAAAAGACTGAGTTTCATAAGTAGTCCCCAGTGAATGGTGCAATGGAAACAAAATAGCTTTCAACTCTGCTTAGAACTTAGATGGCTACCAGAAAAAAGTTAGTGACAAAATGAACGAAGATGGGGAAAGGGGCATAACTCCTATGCTATATACTTTCTTTTATTAGGGTGCTTATTCAGATTCAAATTTCTTTGTTATTTGTGACATGATGAGGAGCAGTGGTGGGATTCAGTTGTTTTTTTTACTACCAGTTCTATGGGCGTGGCAGGGAAAGGATACTGTAAAATTTCCAGTCAGAGGTAGCATTTGCTGGTTCTCTGAACTACTCAAAATTTCCGCTATTGGTTCTCCAAGCTAAATATCACTTCTGGTGAGGAGGCAGGGTTGACATATGTGTTGGTCTCTCAGTTTCTCTTTCTCTTTTTTTATAATCATCTTTCCCAACTCTAAAAAGAGTCATTTCCTTTCCAGAAAAAGAATTAGGGAAACCCTTTCTCCAAACACTAGCACTGACTCAAGAAGATGAATCAAGAAATGTTCCACAGGGAGAGGTTTCTATCTTATCTGTAGGGACAACTCTGCCTTTTTCTTCTTGATCATTTTCCTTTCTTTTCCCCACCTGCTTTTTGTCTCATTTGATTTATCTCATTTCAACCTTTAAAAAGAACACTGTTTAATTGTGTCTGATTTTTAGAGACTGCCTAAATATGTCTCTGCGGTTTTCTTGGCAAGGTGGTTTGCCATTGCTTTCTTCATAGGGTTGAGACAAGGTGACTTTGTCCAAGGTCACCCAGCTGGCTTTGTGCTGTAACAAGATGGGATTAGAACTCATGGTTTTTAAAGTCTCTTCAGGCTTCTTACTGATACTGTTAAAACTAAAATCCCATTCAAAAACTGTATTCCCCCTTGGATGAATCCAGAGAAATCATCCATGCCATTTCTTTCTCTGCCTCACAAATTTTGGAATTTTGAAATTGCTGTTGACCCAAACTCAGCTTCCAGTGCCACCTGATCTCATTTATTGTCACATAATACATTTATGAATCTTTCACTCTTTCACTCTGTGAAAGAGAAAGTCTATTTAAAGCAATTGAGAACAGAAATCTAAATTTCAAAGACCTTGTAAATAATTTAGAAAGATGCACATTCTTGGAAGAATAGCTACAGGTGGAATTTCCTCATGAGTTTTATGAGCAATAATGCTTAAGGCAATAGGCTATCACAGGAGAGAGCTGGTTATCCTTTTGCAGCTGAACAAACACACATTATAGGATTTTTAAAAAAAATGCTGAAACAGTGCCATGTGTTTGCCGTTTTCTTTAATCATCAGTGTTTCATTGTTTCATTCACTTGCTGCAGGCCAATTCTCTTTGATAAGAATTCTTCCTCTCCCTCACCAATTCTACTGGTTGTTTTCCAGAATAAACTGAAATTTACAGGTGAGTACTGGGGCTAATTTAGCAAAACCAGGAAGATGTGGAATGATAGAAAAGAAGAAAACTGTGAGGGAAAATCATAAAAATGTTGCTGTACTGTTTTTCAGTTGATTTATAAAGCCCCACAACATTTCCACGAATGGGTGTTAAATGTAGAGGAACATATCCAGATACTGTCATTGTTTAAACAGTAGCCTTGCTTCTTAAAAACTGCTGTACCACCAGGCCTTCTCAAAGATTCTCTTCAGATGTTTTGAAGGCCAAAACATTCAGATAAAAAGCAAAGAAGCAAATGCAAGTTCTAAAATGGATCCTAATAAAAACAGATCTCTTTTAGACAGATCTATTTATTTGAGCCAGTATATCCAAAATACACATAGTTCTTGCCACAAACGTGGCTTTAAGTCATAAGCCATTGTGGTCACAGGTTGAGTCAGATCTGATTTTATGACCACTTTTGTAGCAATCATTAAGCAAACACAGGTAGTCCTTGATTATGACCACAACATCCCAAAATTTATGTTGCTAAATGAGACAATTGTTAAGTGAATTTTGCTCCATTTTGCAACCTTTCTTGCTGCTATGTTTAAGTGAATCAGTGCAGTTGTTAAATTAGTAACATGGTTGTTAAGTGAATCTGGCTTCCCCATTGACTTTGCTTGTCAAAAGGTCACAAAAGATGATCATGTGACCCAGAGACACTGCAAATGTCATAAATGTCAGTCAGTTGCCAAGCATCTGAATTTTGATCACTTGGCCATGGGGGCTGTTGCAATGGTTGTAAGTTTGAAAAATGGTCATAAGTTGCTTTTTCAGTGCCATTGTAGCTTTAAATCGTCACTAAATGAACTGTTGTGAGTTGAGGACTACTTGTAATGTTATTAAGTAAGTTCAACACTTTTTTTCTGAAAATTACAATCATGTGACTATATGATGCTGCAACTGGTCATAAATGTGACCTTCTCCATTGTCCCTGCCTTGTGAAACATCTCCCCGATTTTGTCAGCCTCATACTCTCCTACCTTTGCAGAAGGACTTAAAGAAGTAGCTCTTTCCTCCAAGCATTGGACTGAAGTGTGATTGAAACTCAACAAATTTGGATGATGCATTGTGGAGGGGCGTGTTTTGAGGCAATGTTTAGAAGCTGGTTTGCTGGTCATTTTGAGCTGTGGCGCACAGTGGTTAGAGTGCAGTATTTCAGGCTATATCTGCTGCCTGCCGGCTGCCTGCAATTTGGCAATTCAAATCTTACAAGGCTCAAGGTTGACTCAACTTTGCATCCTTCCGAGGTGGGAAAAATGAGGACTCAAATTGTTGGGGGCAATATGCTGACTCTGTCAACTGCTTAGAGAGGGCTGTAAAGCACTGTGAAGTGGTATATAAGTCTAAATGCTATTGCTGTTTCTATTTTATGCTTCATTGTGTCCTTGTCCATCCAAATTTATAATATACCCAAAATGAATGGCCATATAAGTGGCTGTGCACATATCTTTGAGTATTTCTGCTGGATTTTGAAGCAGAACTTTCAAAAATTGAGCAGAGCTACTCCGCTATTTTCAACATTGCTGTTAAAGGCAGGTCTAGGAAGTATTAAAGTGTGTAGTAAGCATTGGCTCAAATGAAGGCTTGAGGCACTCCTCCCTATATAAAGAAGCCAATGAACTGCAAATGTTAGCCTGGAACAAACCAAAATGCTTTATTGCCAATGGGGAGAAACACTCAAAGGTGGAAGTGTTCTTTGAAAAAAGCACAAAATTTGCATCCTTGAGGTCATGTTGAAAGTCATTGGGGATTAATGGAGGCCAACACAAACTGTTTCTACCCTCAAGAAATAGTGGTTTGCCTATTCTGGTGACAAAGCAACTGGATAGTGTGAATAAGTCCCAGTTGGGCTTCAGGTCTGATTTTTGGAGATAATTTGCATTTGTTCAACCAAATCTGTGTACGTTTATAAGAAAAATGTGGTCCGAATTGCTTAGAAGAACAGGATTTTCATATCTCAAGTGACATGTTCAAGTATAGAACCAGTTACGATCTCTGCAGTATAATTCTGTGGAAGAAATGAAGGGGAAGGAGATTATAAATTGCTAACAGTTAGGTTCTAAGTGTCCCAGTAGAAATGTATGGCTTTGAAATTTGGACCATAAGGAACGCTGAATGCCGAACAATTGATGGTTTCAAATTGTGGTGCTGGACTCTTGAGGGTCTCTTGGACTTTAAGGAGATGCAATCAGTCAATCCTAAACCAAATCAACTGTGACTGTTCTTTGGAAGGACAGACACTGAACTGAAATATTTTGGCTCAAATATTTTGGCTACCAAATGAGAAGGGAGGACTCAATGGAAATGACCCTGATAGGAAAGATTGGAGAGAAAATGAGGACAGATCAGCAGAGGATGATATGGTTAGATAGTGCCATTCTCACAATGACAATGAATTTGGGCAAACTTTGGGAGAAAGTGGAAGACAGTAGAGCCTGTGTGATTGCAAAGACAGTAGAGCTCATGTGATTGCAAAGAACTGGACATAACTTAGCAATTGAGCAACAAGAACAATTTAGGCTATGGATTTAAAAAATAAAATAAAACACCCACAGCTGTTATCCTAGCATCAGAAGGCACATGATACAGGAAGTCTTTGACTTATGACCACAATTGAAGCCAACATTTCTGTTATTTGTTAAGTGAATTTTGCCCCATTTTACAACCTTTCTTGCCTTACAACAGTTGTTAAGTGAATCACTGAAGTTGTTGAGTTAGTAATATAATTGTTAAGTGACTTGCCCATTGATTTTGCTTGTCAGAAGATCACAGAAAGGGGTCAGTGATGCAGGGACACTGCAGCCCTCATAAATATGTATCAGTTCCCAAGCATCTAAATTTTGATCACATGACCATGGGGATGCTACAATGGTCATAAGTGTGAAAAATGACATGTCACTTTTTCAATCCTGTTGTAACTTTGAACGGTCACTAAGTCAACTGTTGTAAATCAAAGATTACCTGTATTTTAGGATTATTGTGGATTTCACTTAAATATTTTTGCTAAATGTTACTATTATATCTCGCCTTTGTACATATGGCAGCTCACCACAAGATGTTGTTGATAGTGAACAGGATATAAATATTATTATTAAAAATGCCTATTGGGTATAGGTAGCAGATGAGAAGTACACAATACTTGGTTACTGTCATCTTCTAAAACCAAAATTACCACAATCTTTTAAAAGTATATGCTGGCTTCCATGTTATATTATATCCTCTATAAATACTTGCTGCAGCCATTTTAAGTTATATTTCCCTACCTTTTCCCTTTGATCAGCATGGATGTGAGATTAACAATGACACAAACTACTTTTTTATGACTTTTTCCCTTTCTTCTCTGAGATCTATATGCGCTACCACAAATACTTTTTTTGAAAGTAAACAAATTTCTCATGTGGGCTTTTCTGAGTCAGACATAACTGTTGTTTGGGTACAGCCAATATTATTCAGCAAACTAACAGTAGTGCTGTCATGGGGGCCATTTGGTCTCACTGATTTATAAATGCATTATCTCTAAAACAAACAGCTCAGCCTTTTATAGAACAAATCAGAGGCAAACAAAATTTAGCCTAATTAGCTTTTTACAGGAAGTCCCATTTGGCCCAATGTTTCACATAACAGATAAGACACTTAGCAATGTAAATGGGTTGTCAGTTCTTAAGAATTAATCACTTATCATAGTCATATTCAATCAGTTGCCCAGTATAAGTGGTATCTGTTCTTCTACGTTCACTTCTCTTAAATTTCCTTCATATCGATGGATCAGTTTTATTTCTTTTTTTAAAAAAAAAACACTAGGTTCATCTTGCATGGCATGCATTTTCAAGGATTTGGTAGTTTTAGATAAAAGTCATTGTCCTTTAATGCATACTCTGAACATATTTTTTCTTTCCATAAAGTTCTTCCTAGATCTTAAATTGATGAGTTTGAGGCATATGTCCATTCAGAGGATGCTGGGGATCATTCTCTTGTTTGGTTGTCTTGGCATCTGCTGTTACTTTTCTCCTAATCCTAGGTAGAACGATACCAACAAGAGGGTAGATTTTCTCAATTTGTGTAGATTTAAGGCATCCTGTCATTATGCGTACTTCTTCATTGATAGCAACGTCAACTTATTTTACATGTGTGGACACACTCCACACTGGAGCAGCATATTCTGGTGCAGGAATACTCAGGGCCAAAACTGATGTTTGCAGCAAAATAAATCTTGCGCAGATATTTGAATAGCCATATATTCAATGTCTAAGGCTGTATTGCTATTGCTGCCTTTCTGCATCTAGGCATGTTTCCAACATTTAAACTCTGAGGCGGATTTCTTTTGCCTGAACACCGTGCAAACTAATGAGGTCTTGCTTTGGTAATCTCACACAATTTACTTAGTCGTATTAATTTATCCACGGTTCAAATAATTTTATCTTTCACTTATGGCAATAAAAAGCTTGCTTTTGCTTCTGACCCTCACAAATTAAGTTCTCACAAATATGATCTTTCTAAAAGCTGATAGATTATGTTTACCTTACCAGTAGGCTACTATGGAAGTATCTCAGCTTCCTCTCTTCGCGTCTCTTAATCAATTTTGAGGATGTTTCATCTTTGCTATTAATCCCGTGGAGATATTCCTACCTCCCTACTTTTTCTTTTAGCTTTTAAGAGTTGGCATTTGTGTACTGTAGGATCCTGTGTATCTTTAAAAAAAGAAAACCTAAATGCAGAATTTACACATCAAAGAAATGTACTAATTTCATTAAAGTAATAATTTGAAATCAAAGGTGGAGGTTAATCCCACCTGCTGAACTGAAATCTCTAACTTCATTGCATGACATTTGATTTTGTATTGATTATATTCAGTCCTGCTGCTAACTAGCTGCCCCATATCTTTTGCTATGAATCAACAGCTTTCTCAGTGTTCAAACCATCTAATATTAGTAACAAATATTGTTTCTCAAATCTAACAACTCTGTGGTGGATGTAGCTTGATCTGATTAGGGAGGGACATATCTTAAGGGTATGTTATTAATGATCTAATCTTTTTTGTATCAATAACCCCAATTATGTTTTTATTATGTACATGGATTTATTATACTTTTAAAACATTTTCGAAAAGCTTTTCTTATACTACAATTTGATGCATATTTTTGTTAACTGGAAGAATATTGATGCATGATATGAGTGCATCCATACATTTCTTTTACTCTCTATGCAATACTTTATTTAGTACAAAAGTTAATTAAGATGGATCTTTGGAATCAATGTTTTTCCATTGGATTCTTGTGCTTTATAAAATTATAGTATAGATGTATTTCATTACTCATGCTAGACAGAAATTATTTATTACATTATTTTATTCTTTAATGATACTTATAGTTTATTAAATTATTTGCAATGCAAATCTGTCAAGCTTTGATATGCCTCTCCTCCATCCCAATTGTGTTACTGATCTAAATCCTTCAAATGTTGTAGCACCACGCACTAATAAATTCATTCTTAATTTAAAAAAATAAGTTTATTTATAACAATCTACATGTAACATACTGCAGCCCTGAACCATCAAATAAACATTAACTTAGTTATGTGGCATTGATGGACCATCAAATAAATATTAATTTAGTTATGTGGCATTGATGGACCATTCATCTTGTTCTGATATTTGAGAAAGTACACATGCACAATCATGTCTACAAATACACTTCTTGAAAGAGAGTTTTGTCTCAATGAAGAAACAGATAACAGATATTCAGAGTTGGAAGGAACCTTGTAGGTCATCTAGTCCAACCCCCCATCCAAGCGGGAGACTTTACACCATTTCTGACAAATGGCAGTCCAACCTCTTCTTGAAAGCTTCCAGTGATGAAGCTCCCACAACTTCCGAAGGCAAAAGCTGTTCCATTGGTTGATTGTTCTCACTGTCAGAAAATTTCTCCTTATTTCCAGGTTAAATCTCTCTTTGTTCAGTTTCCATCCATTGTCTGGGCAACAAGAAGTAAAAAAAAGGTCAGTTTTATGCATCACAGAAAGTCCTGATTAAATGATCGGCTTCCACAATTGTAGAGAAATAAATACAGTATTAAAATAAAATAAAGGAGAGTTTCAAGGGAAACAACAGAAGGAGGAGGAGGAGGAGGAGGAGGAGGAGGAGGAGGAGGAGGAGGAGGAGGAGGACTGCAATTATCGGATCTATATTGCCTATAAATTAGAGGTATGCAAGATCATCACATTGAATGCACCATAGTGAATTTGACAAATTTATTTTTTGTAATCTTCTTTTTTCTGCATTGATCTAATCAAATCATACTGCACTGACTATGTAATCAGCAATTTGAAGATAAGCTAGGTTCAATATAAACACTATATTGACTCTATAATAAATATTTGTTTATGAATGAGTACAGGAATAGCTAAGATTCCACTGAATGAAGAAATCAAAATTCCCTTCTCATTAGAGGTAGAAGCATATAAGAAATTATAATTTTTCGCAGACTTTAGCTTTGAAAAATATGGACAAGTCTAGATTTTAGCTTGTATATGTGTCTTGAAGTCCCGTGTCTTGGAAATGCAAAATAGATGTGTGTGTGTGTGTGTGTGTGTGTGTGTGTGTGTGCGTGTGTATATAAAAACATGTGTACAGTCTCTGTTCACCAGAAATGTATTCTTCCTGAGTTTATATCATATAAACATCACATAAATTCTGACTCCATATATAGTATATCACTGCTTTCTGTTTTATCAAATGCCCAAATATTTAGACCCTGCAGGACACACTCAAGATATAAAATAGTAGTTTAAATAAAACTCATGGGCCTTTTTCCATGCACATGATCGATAGCTGCTGATTAAAATTACAGCAGTGCTATTAACTTTTTAAAAGCACATCATAAACTCCATCACATTCTTTCTCTTCCATCCTAGCCTTTTGGGATAATCCAGTCGAATCCACTTAAAAGGAGAAGAAGCAGTCACCTGAAAATGAACTAATAATAAGTTCTGAGCATTAAAAGATAAAACTATAATGAAAGCTACAGTGTTATTCTTTTATATTCTAAAGCACATTTTGTTAAAGTATTCCAAGAGATGACCTTTATTTTACGACAATGTATCTGAAAGGTTGATTTCTGTGACTCATATCCATAATTGTTAAGCAGTATTTGGAGTGGGAAGGGTAGGAATAATAATGAATCTTCACAGCTATTTGTTAAAGATTTAAAAATACTATCTAGGATAATTTTTAACTGGATTTAACACACACACACACACACACACACACACACACACACTTTCCCTTCTAACACACACACACACACACAAAAGTTGTCATTCCTAGGTCTTCCATAATTAACAGGAAGAATATTGACATATCTAAATTTAAAACCATTTTAGTAGTTGCCACAATAAATATCCGACACTGGAAGATTATTGATACCAATGTATGGTATATTCCTAGGTCAACCAAAATAAATAAATAAATATGAAGAAAATCATCATCCATCATCATCACCACCACCACTATCACAATTAGTGCCAGATTCAGTTTGGGTTGAATATCCACCCCTACCACTTTCTGCTCCTTTTCCAATGCTACACAAGTGATTACAAAAACCTCACAACTTTGTATGCCCTTTGTAAAACTTCTTCTCCATTTTGGACATCATAAGGAATATGCAGTACTCTGGTAGTGTCAGAGTACTGTGTATCTGCCATTCTTCAATGGAAGAAGAAGGGGGTGGGGTGTTGGTACAAGTAATCCTTTTTTGATGTAACCTGAATATCTTAAATCTTTATATTGAATATGTATAACTTGCACATGATATGCAACTGGAGGACTGGAGCCAGATGACTAGAAACTTGTCACTTCTTGGAGAGATAGCAAGAAGAGAAGGGACCATAAAAATTCCAGCTCTGAAAGATACTCCCTGGGAAACTTTTCTAAGATATGTTCCCAGAAAGGGGAGGGGGAATTAACATGTTGGTTGTTTGACTAAATCCACATTAGAATAAGGAGAGGGGTTCTAACTCCCTTTATCTGTTACTGTATGCCTTAGATTCTGCTTTGACTAGTACCTGGATGACTTCATTTCAATAAAGAATTCCTTTTGAAGTACCTAGCTTTCAGAAGTTCATTCTTTTCAGTTGAAGGGGAAAAGTCCAGTGCTTACAGGGAAGGTGCTTGTACAATTCAGGGGAAATTAGTTGGTTAATTAAAAGTTTAACCCTACGCAATGCTAAGTCAACTGATCCTTCTGTTACATATTACATGACCTCTTTTGTGTTCCCATGTCACATCATTTAGTATGTTGTGAACATAGAATCTGGGTCAAGTTCAAGCTCTTGCCAAAATTAGATGATATGGTCACAGAGGATTGTCTATAAAGTAAGATCTTAAGACTGCATGCATCCTGAAGTCTCCAGTTACTAGCTTGCATAGCAAATAGTGGAACCAAAGCTATAAACTATGCTTTTTCTGCATCCAAGAATATAGGGACATTTTAATTATCCTTCTATAAATTAATTGCGTTATAAAAATATATGGTAGATAGAAACAAACATACAAAATGTAATGATGATCTGCAATATTACAACACATAAAAATACAATTTCCTGGTATTAATGCAGCAGAATGTGCTATGAAAATTATAATCTCATTAGGCAGGACAATACCGAGTCCAAGAATCATTATTTAGCTGACAACATGTCTCTCTTCTTTCTAATTAAATGCACTTTCATATTAAAAGATATTGTTCCAAAGCAGCAAACCATATTCATACAAAAAAGCTGGAGTTACATTAATCTTTCAGGGAGAATTACACAGGTAGATAGGTAGTAGGTAGTAGGTAGGTAGAATTACATGGTCCTGCAGAAGTGTGCCCTCAGCAGGAAATATCTGCAAGCTGGTGGTCAAAATAGTTCACTTAATGAAACATATGTTTAAGCAATTGAACAGAGATAAAGATATAGTATGACTTAACCATTACAATGTTCAAATAAAAGGCCAATATGAACTTGAATGTAATGTACAGTGTGGCCAGGATTCTAAAGAATTGCACATAATCAATATAGTGATTGCTTAAAAGGCTTGCAAGCTTCAGTGATTCAGAAACTCTTTGCACAACTTTTAAATCCATGATACAAACTGGAAGGGAAACAGCCATTATGGTCTGTAGGCTTCAGAATTTTTTTTCTTGCAGCCTCCAATCCTTTCCCCACAATTCTTCTGAAATTAGTTATGAGACATACAGTCTAAAATTGTTAGTCATGCTACAAAACCAGGAAAAAAAATGCAGATTTGTGAAAACATTCCTTTGCATTGCTTCAGCAAGAACAAACTGGATTGATTTGTATAAATGTCAGAGTAAATTAATTCTTCCTCTATTATTAGCTGCAGTTGGTTGCTTAACCTGGTTAACAGATAAACACAGAGACATGGAAGGTTCTAAGTAGTAACATTTGTAAAACAATCATGTTTTCTAAGATTACAGAGAAGGAAAAAGAACTAAGAAGGAGACTACATGACAAATATATTTAGCCAAATATAGCTGTGAATGAAATAGGCGGTTTCTAAATTTGATGTATGTATAGATAAATAATAAAAATAGTGAGATTTAAGTTGTCAAGCATGGTATAAACTGGATATCTTCTTAATCCTAGCAGGGCATATTTGATAACCTGAACATGTGCAGGGGATCTCTTATAAAATGACAAATGCTGGTTATATTTCTAATTCACAAATATTTATTTATGTACCATGATATTTCTTGCTATGTCTAGTACATTGTTGTTTTCTGCTCCTCAGGAAAAGAGTATACCTCCACATAGTAGCAGGCTGGTACTTCATTGTTTGAAATTTACAGGGGGTCATATAGGAATCCTGAACAAGGATCTTAAAAATTAAGATGTGCTAATGTGTTCTGTTTTGTAACACGACACCTCCCAACTTGCTTTGAAGAAACTTTAAAACTATTTAGTCTGGATAAACAAAAATGATACTGAACTTCAAAGAAAGTGTCCACAGTCTGTTGAGCATTATTATTTTTACTTATTTCTTTAACTGTAACTTCTTTACATATTCCTAAGATTGGCTTTGCATTTTAATGAGGGATCAAGATGCCTTGGACTAATTCTGTTAGCAGGGAAAGCTGCCAGCAACAAATTGCAATTCATTGCCAAAATATTAGCTCACATTTAAAATCTGTGGGTGGTGGAGATTCTGATTTAGTTAGAACTGTGAAAGTCCTAAAAATGCAGAAGGGCAGTGTTTCTGAGAAACTAAATTGAAGATCTTTCTATGAAGTTTATGTTGTATCAACTTCAGAGGAGAAGGCTGAGGTGGTATTCAGTGGGTTCTGACCAGTTCTGGAGAACTGGTAGCGGAAATTTTGAGTAGTTTGGAGAACCGGCAAATATTGTCTCTGACTGGCCCTGCCTCATCCATTCTCTTGTGTTATCTTGTGTTGTCATGGCTTATCTGTGTTCCTGGAGTCTTCCCAACCATGTGAGTTTTGCCATGCCTTCAAGTTTGAAATTCTTGCTCCTGCCCTGCCAAACTAATTACTTGGCTTGTTTGGACTTTAAGTTACAGTTTGTGATGACCATGTCTTGGACTTAATTTTCTGCAGTCAAAGGCTGTTTCTGGGAGAGTTTTTTTTTCCAGCCAGAAGGTAACCTGGACATTGGGGACAAAGTTGGAGATAATAAAATGACTCTTACTGATTACCTGACTGTGTTGCCTTTGTGCCACACCCCGAGTTGTCACAAACAGACTCTTGCTAGTCTGAAAGTACAAATTTCCCACCATCTCCTTTACCACCCAAAAACAAACCAGGGAGCATATATTCTGAAACTCTACAGTAGAGTTTCACTCTACTTTCCAGCAGAGAGCTGGAACCACTTTCCAGCAGAGAGCTGTATGCTCTGTTATCTGTTTCCTAGGCCATATCTCTTTTCCAATACACATTGAGGTTTTTTTTTTTCTTCTTTTCCCTATTTCTTTTCTGCAAATCTAGGAACAACCCTCCCTCCCATTCAGATCTCCTATTACTTATAATGTGGTTTCCCCAAAGTCAGTTTTTTATATGATGCTTACCATTCCAACCACTGGCTGTCAAATCCAATTAGCTAAGACAAATGCACTTGAGTTATTATATTTACCTTTAGATATCAAAATTATTTTGGAATAAACTAAATAGGCCACTTCATTTTATTACTTTTCT
Source organism: Hydrophis major (assembly GCA_033807585.1). Lineage (NCBI taxonomy): Eukaryota > Metazoa > Chordata > Lepidosauria > Squamata > Elapidae > Hydrophis > Hydrophis major. The sequence goes on from CM066338.1 coordinate 12,869,704, forward strand.
GGTTTCAGTTTTTCTCCTGATTTTCTGTCCCGAAGGAATCAATCACACATATTGCTGTGCCAAAATAGAAGGAAGAGAAAATTAATCAAATGCAGTATTATGGCATAAGGTTTAAGGATAAGGAGGATCTGTTAGTCTGTCTCTCTGGTCTACCATCCAGAGATCTCTGTCCTATCCAGTAGTTAATATAATGAATTAAAAGGAGGAAGGATAATATACACTAGAGTTGTATTCCATCATTGCTCCAACTTTATTTAATTTCCTCTTGAATATAACAAATTTATAAAACACAAAGCCCTAGGTATCTCTAGAGAGCCTCATTTCTCTTTATTTTTTTTCCCCAACCTGATATTTACTTCAACACATTTCTATTTAAATTTAAACATCTTCTTGTTTGAATTAATGAACATTTTCTAATTATATGTGCCTCTCTACTTTTTTCCTTAGTACATAGCAGAAAATGAGAGTTAGGTGAAGCATCAACATAATAAATAATAAAATTGTTATTTTTATTTTACATTACATAATTATATATTATAAATATTATATTCCCTTCCAATGCAACGTGGGTATATGTGAGAGGGTTCCTGTTCTGTATGTACATGTTTTTAATTTTACATGCAAACTCCATTGGAAAATGCTAAAAAAGTGCATTTTTAATATGTGTGTCAATTCAATTCATTTGTAGGTGTGGAAGACTGAATTAGTAAGTTTGTACAAATTATGAATAAGCATAATGTTAAAGTTTGATTCCAGTTTTAGGCTGTTTTTTTAAAAAAAAAAAAAAAAAAAAACACCACAAATTTATTTGTTTAAAAAAAAAAAAATTGGAAGCTTTGCTTTCCATTAAAGCCAATTTCTCCTTCTTTAAGAGTCAGATTAAGTCAGAAGTTGCTGAGTTCTCAAAATGGTTGAGAAGTATTTCTTCATGCTATGTATACCAAGCAGAAAATGATTTATCCAGTGATCTGCCATATGCTTTCTTTGCAGAACGATGAATCAATATTTTCAAGGCTTGTTTGGCAGAGCAGAGAGAACTTTTGTTTCCGTTTTCCACCAATCCCAGAAGGATTCTCTTATACAGTTTTCCTCTCTTTATTGATAGATAGCTTTTGAAAACACCCTTCAAGCGAAGTTTCTGTAGGGTTCACTTACAACATATTTTAAAATTACTTTGTTTTAAATTCAGTGATACCTTAGTACTCAACAGCTTTGAAACTAACTGAATTTTGATGTGAAAATTTTGTCCTGGTGCTCATTGTTTGCTACTCAATGCACAAGCTAAAACAGGCTAATGTCAGCACCTTCTGACTCACTATATTATTCCTTATGTGAAAAATAATGTTTGATATTCATCATTTTTGGCACTAATTGCACCTTCCAGAACCAATAATGATGAGTACCAAAGTACCACTGTAATTTCATTTGGATATTTTTAGCAGAGTTTTTCATTTTGGCTGTTCAATTCCTACTGTTATTTTTTTTCAAAGAAAAATATTTTTATAAGTGTTGGCTGCCATCAAAGAGAGTTCTAATTCCCCCCATTATTGGATCTTGATTATAGTCCACTTCAAGTCATTGTTAATTTCTAGCAACTATCTGGATAATCCTTGAAATTTCCTTTGCGAAATTTTATTCTTTACAATTTTATTAATGTTTTTAATAAACATGGTAAAAAATAATACAAATTAAACTAGCAGAAATAAAAATAGAGAAAGTGCAGGAAAAAAATAGGAAAAAAGACCACAATTTAGTGTCTTCCACATCAGCACATTAAGCATAAGCTAATGTGCTAACTTTTTACTCTTTTAAAATTTCAGATAAAAGAACTCTTCTCTCCATAGTCTTTTATCCAGAAGCATCATCATCATCTTTTTTTATCTGTTTCTGCAAACAGTCCATTAGGAGTTAGCAGAAATATCAAACAAATAGTTTTATCCCTGGTCAAATTGTCCAATTTCATATTCCTTCTTTTTGCTCCACATGATCTTCATTTTTAAATCCTTTGTATGGCAACTCAAGATCTGATCTTCTGTCAATTCAGAAGGAGTCTTCAGAGCTTTCCCAGACTGCTTTTTGTTGCAGTTGTTTCATTTCCAGATCCTTTTCTTGATTTGTGTTTTGTATTGCTATTTTAGTAAACTCAGTGAAGTTGTTTTTCACACCTTCAAACTCTATAATATGTCTGCCAAATAATAATTGAAATCTGCATTCCTTCTGTGATATTAGTAATATTTCAGCTCATATAAAAATTATTTAAAATAACAAAAGTTAAAGCCAGTTTAGCCAATTGAACTTTTTTTCTCCCTGGTCCTTTTAGTTCCCTCTAGTAACTGTTTGCAGCCTTCATCAAGCCTTAATTCTTAATATGGCTTTGGTTTCATTTCAGTCTTTTCCCCATGAATATATCACTTAATTACATACTTGTTTTTTAAATCTTATAGCTAAATCAACCAATATTACAAATTTCTTTGGTCTTCTAATATGTTTAAAACTTTCTAAAATCAAATCTAATTTGTGTCATTTGTGATTATTTTAAATACACCAGATATCAAGCTAAGCATTTGAAAGTTGCAGGTATCCATAAAGTGCTTAACTTGAACATTTCAAAGCTGGTTAGAAAGTGTTTGGCAAGATTTTAGAAGTAGTTTGCCTTTACCCATTTCTTCCTAAGGCTGAAAGAAAGTGGCTGGCACAAGGTAACCTAGCTGGTTTGGTACCCAATGCAGGATTAGAACCCATTAATTGAATTATTTATTATCATTGTATGTATATACACAGTATACATACAACAAACATAACACCAGAGACCAGACTCAACATACACACAAACATGACAATCCCCAAATACCTACCCACCCAGCAAAATCCCCCACCTCCTAAAAACACATAAGCATCCACACAACAGACCAAGTAATACTGTCCAATAGCTCACTGATGGTGGTCCTTAAGTTCATTGTTAAGTGCATTGTTATAGCTCTGGATAGGAACTATTCAGAACACGTGTGGTCTGAGTTTTAATTGTTCTGTATCTTCTGCCAGAAGGCAACAGTTCATAAAGATTGTAAGCAGGATGGGAAGAGTCTCTGAGAATGTTGTGCAACTTCCTCAAACAGTGAGATGTGAAGATGTCATCCAGAGCTGGTAGCTGGAGTCCAATGATATTCTGGGCAATTTTAATGATACTCCGTAGAGCTTTTTTGTCCGCTGCAGAGCTGATCTCACACCATACAAGAATGCAGTATGTCAGGACACTCTCAATGGTGCTGCGGTAGTAGGACAGAAGTAGATACTGAGGTAGATTTATCTTCCTGAGCATTCTCAGGAAGTACAGCCTCTTCTATGTCTTCTTTACAAGCATGCTAGCATTCATAATCCATGAGAGGTCCTTCGAGACATAGGTTCCCAGAAATTTAAAACTACCAACCCTCTCCACCTCCTCACCATTTATGTACAGTGGTAAATGTACATCTCTCTTCCTCTTGAAATTAGAGCCTAGTGCTTTAACCACTATGCCAGGCAGGATCTCCTGTCCACTTAGCTATATAAAAAGTGCTATTATCTTTATATTACTTCATTTTTTTCTCTCCTCCTTGGAAAAATAAATCCTGGGGCCATATCTTAGAATTGAATAAGATAGGATAGGATCAAATTCTTTATTGGCCAAGTGTGATTAGACACACAAGGAATTTGTCTTTGGTGAGTCTTGAGTTCAAAATAAAAATGCATCCAAGAGTCAAGGTCCCATACTTACTTTCACTGATCAGCTCTGTTCTGGTACTGTTCTAAATCAGATTAAATTTGGTTTGAATATTAGTAGCACTAATATTTTGATTGAATTGGCTTTTATATGAGGTTGTGCTCTTTCTCTCCATGAGTGCGTCTCTCCCAGTTGAACTGCTCAGAAGCAGAACTATTTTTGTTTCTGAAAAAGGGAGAAAAGTGAATGACATTTCTGACAGCAAGGCTGTCATCATAAAAATTAGGTTATAATGAATATGGGTTTCAGGAGAAGGCTGAAGAGGAAACCCCATCTGCTCCTCTCTGTGTTGTAGCATTAAAGAGAGCAGATGGACACCAATCATGCCAAAAAAATAGAGCAAGGAGAGATGTGCAGCTGTGTTGCTTTATCCCTTGGTAGAAAGTCCCTCTCCCTTAAATTCCTAATTGCTGCTCTCCTGCTTCAGAGAGGAGGAGGACAGATGCATTTATCCTCTAATTGCATCTCCTCTCAAAATGTGGAGTGCCTCACCAATGAAGCAGGTAAAAAAATTAAAGACTCCCTTGAGTTGAACTTTTGATGAGTAATGGGACATATGTTTTTTTAGCATTTCCACAGAAAAGATTGTCACTGCTTTTTTTTCTGGAATGCTGATTCTATTTCCCAATCACCTACATTTCTGGAAAACCCTGGTGGTCTTCTATCTCTTCCTCTGTGCTAGACAGATTATTCCTCATTTATATACTCCAGGACTGGATGAAAGGTCTTTGAAATGTTGCAACTTTTTGGTACCCCAATTTTCCTTGCACTTTTCTTTCATCCTGGAATTGCTCCAAACTATTGATTGGGGTTACATTCATAAGTAAAGGAAAGCTCTACATTTTTTCGTCTCCTCATTATTTCACTCATTCAATTTTGCTAATATCAATAAGAATAAAAGGAAAAGAGCAGACTAACAGAATAACAAATTTGGAAAAGACCTTGGATTTCTTCAAGTCCAACCTCCTGCTCAAATTTGACACCCCTATACCAGGTATAGATCTGACCGGCAGAGCTAGCCGGAAAATAGTAAAGGACCGGTCTGCAGTGCTTCTGCCAGTGAAAACAGGGAAACCCGATTTGGCTGGTAGTGTGCTGCAGGAGGCTGTCCAGGCCAAAAATGGAGTGCAGGGGATGTAGAGGGCTATCAAAGCAAACTAAAAACAAAACAAAAGGAGAAATGTTTCCTCTTTTGCATTTGAGCATGCAAGAAGGGGCAGGAAAGGAGAAAGGGAAAGAGGAAAGGCAAAGAAAAAGAAGGGAAGATGGGAAGACAGCAAGGAAGGAAAAATAAGGAAAGAAGGGAAGGAAGAAGAAATTAGAGGGAAGGGGGAAGGAAGGAAGGAAGGGAGGAAGGAGATTATGAGAGTGAGTGAGGGTCTTAAGGAAGTCCTGCCTTAGTACTTGCCCCCCCCCAACCCAAGTCCTGTGTCATGCCCATCCTGGCCACACCTACCCTGGCCCTCTGAGATCAAACAAAACCCTGATGCGGCCCACAATGAAATTGAGTTTGACACCACTGCCCTATACCTTTTCTGACAAATAGTAATTCATTTTTTCTTTAAAACCTCAAGTAATGAAGGACCCACAACCTTTGATGGCAAGCCATTCCGCCGGTTAATTGTTCTGTTAGGAAATGTGTTAACTCCTGAGCATGGGCGCAAGGAAAGGAGACGAGACATCGAACGGTGACTTTAACTATTTATTGTAAAATAAGAACAGAGCAAATACTTGGGCAGCAGCAGCTCTTTTATAGAGGTGGCAGCTGTCAAAACAACCAATGATTTGAGTTTACTGCTTTTACAAGCGTCCAATCAGAGGGGCCCGTTAATAGCCAATCAGACTGGCCAGAAATGACCAATCACGACTCGCTATTCGTGGCCCAATAAGAAGTGCAGGTTTACAAGCCTGCTGTAAAGTAAGCTATTTAGGGTTGCTACTGCTGCGTTGGCTTAGTCCATAACAAAATGTATCCTTAGTTTCCATCCATTACTTTTGGTTCTTCCTTCAGGTGCTTTGGATAATATGTTGACCCCCTCTTCTTTGTGGCAGTCCTTTAGATATTTTGAACATATAGACAGCTAGCTAGAAATATATAATGTGCAGACATGATTTATTTATGCTTTGCACACCATTCCTGAAACAATTTGTCTCATGTGGCATTCTAGTCTAATTTAGGACCAGCTGCTATAGTTGTGCTTTTCTTTATTGGAGATCATGAATTTGATGGTACAGTCATTTTGAATGCTCTCAAAGTAGGATAGAATAACTCATACTCTTTTTGAATCCAAATATTCCAGGAATCTGTACATATAAACATAGTGTATCCATTATAATCTGACAATGGAATGCCAAGGGGTCAACCTAGTTGAGATTTGGCCATTTCCAAAGCACTCCCAAAGAACAGGCCTCCTATTCCAATTAGTTGTTGTTTCCAGGATCACAGAGAGAACAGTTGAGCTTCTCACTTTCAGCATGGATAGCATTATTTTCAAATTGTCTTTAAATGTTATAGTTTTGTAATTTACATTTTCAAGAGCAATCTATTGCTCTGCAGTATATCCAAGGAAAGAATGGCTTGCTGGTTCTTTGTGTGCATAAAAAGGAATTGAAATTGTGAACAAAGTAAGTCTGTCTTCTATTAAACTCCAGTCAGCATAATATTGCATATACTTTCCCTTTTCAATTATTTTTTTAAGTTGTATGCTTCCTGTTTCTAGTGTTTTGTATGCTTGTGTTTAAGACTCACAATAGTGAGAGTATGCTTGTAGAAAATTGTATCTCCTTGGCAACAAGACATTTTCCCCCAGGAATGCTAACTTTAGTGTAAATGAACAAGAAATGCAGTAGATTCTCAACTATTCTAACTTTTTCCTGTTTTATTGCAAAAAGCACACGTAAACAGTCAAACTATAATATGGCATTGTTTTACTGCCTTACAAAAAACATAGATACTTAAGGATGAAATTATATATTAAAATTTGATAATTTGATTATTCACTGCAATTGATTAACTTTGGTGTTAAATGTTGGATTCGGAGTTGGTTGTGATTAGACACACTGAAATCAACAGCAAATAAATTGTGTTCACATTCAATGTTCAGGTTTAAATATTTACTAAATCATTTTTTTTTTTTTTAGTTTGTGTGATGTATAAATGACAGTAATTCACCATTTCAAAACATGAAGCAGGTTGAAGACATGCAAGTATACTAGACAAGAAGTTCAGCTGGAGCTCTTTTGCAGAATTACTAATCTAAGGACAGGCTATAAATATTTTTCCAAGATGGCAGACCTCACCAAGCTCCTTAATTTTTCTCAGCTGCACTTTACTTCAAATAGATGAGGCATAAATCCAAGATAAACACTCCAGTCTTGGCTCCCATTAAGTGATGGTCTGCTGCTTTCATTTCATTGTTACATATTACACTTCTTTTTTCTTCCTGCTTTCTGGTATTAGATGTGGACATCTTTTCCCCTTTTGTAAGGATGATGAATTGAAGGAAAACACCATTTTATATATATTTTTACATTCAGTAGATGGTTTCTTTTGAATGTTCTATTGGATGACAATAAAAAGCCATTTATTTAGCTTATTAAAATATCCATATTCCTCCAACATTTTTCTTGGTTTAAGTACAACCCAGCCTTTGGATAACATCTTCAAATGTATATCAACATTTTGTTTTTTGAACCATTACAATTGCTTACAGAGTTAGGAGTAAGATCACAAAAGGTTGACTGATATGAAATTTTGGTACCTTTCAAGCAAACAGACAAAGTTTCAAAATACTGCTGCAGCAGATGTCAATCCCATTATTTCAATGTTCTTGAAAATGGTCAGTATTGACCTACAAGGATCAATGGAACTATCCAAGGGGTCAGTGTTGCCATTATTGTTATTTATTAAATTAATTTCATATAATAAACTCTTGGTCATCAATGAACAATCTGAAAATTCATGATGAGCTGAAGAATTTGGCAACTCCTGTGCTATTTGAAGGCTAAATTATATTTGCAGAAGCCTCTCAAGAAACCTGTTTTTGCAGCAGAAGTATCGTGATAGCAATGTAATTGCCATAATAAACTTAGTACCAAGGATTCTGGAGCATAAAATTTCAGTTCTCTTTCTTCCTCTTTGCCTTCTTTTCCTCACTAGGTCTGAGAGGCTAATTTTAACACTTATCCCTGGGCTTCACAATCTTAGCTAAGCACCATGGTGCATCACCACTCATTCCTTACTCTTCTAGTATTCGTGTAACCCATCCAGTCTTCATTATTACATAAACTGACACCATAGAAATAAATGTCTAGGATTATACTACTAACCTGGTTTGGAAGCTGGATTCATCCATGTTCCAAGATCCCATCATAGATGCTTTGCTTGGAAAGTCCAAATAAATTCAAGCTTGTTCAGATCAGATCATTCATAATTCGTTACTTTCCCATGCAAAGAAAATTAGCATTTTAATCATTTTTTCTGCGTTTGACAAATGGACTTTTTCTCTCTGAAGTGTATATCTCTGCATACATTTTATCTGAAGTACATGTTCTTGTACACAGTTTGACCTACATAAAACATTTTAATATCATTTTTTAAAGTGGAAAACTGTTACAAAATGACACTATGGAAATCTATTCAGTGAAGGATGAGAATACACAATCATCTCTTTGCTTGTTTCTGCCACCCATTTGCAAGTGTAATATGTACAATATGCAAATAATGTGGTCTGTTCAGCAAGAAGTCAAGTTGAGAAAGGTAGAGAGACATCCAGGTGACTAATTGCTCAAAACCTCAGGTGCATTATGATTACCTCAATATGGAAAATGGCAACAATTTGGTAATAATGTGCTTTATTAAATAATGTAAGATTGTGATATGCACAGTTAAGACATAAATGTGACAGAAATCCATTCTTTATAGCAGCCCACATTTTAATATGCATGGTAAACTACATCATGAGGCTTCTCTGCTTTGTTGATCATCCCATAATTTAAGAAAAGCTGAAGGGATTTGCAGCTGCTGTCATTTAAAATGGAAGAATGGTTAAAACAGAAAGTGTGTAGAGTGGTTCTTGGTTATTGTGCCACTGATGCAATCACTGGCTAGAAAAAAATTGAGGAAATATATTTATTACAAGCAATTCAATAGCATCTTGCCTAAAGCTTTCCTGTAAGTTTTCCCAAAGGAATTTACAAAATCAAGGGTGGTGTAATGGCTAGAAAAACCCAGTAGAATTTCTCCTATTTCACTGGGTTAACTTCAACCACTCATTAATTCAATTCTTCCACATTTAGTTTAAAATTAAAAGATATCCCCTTGAGTCTAGATGAAGTGGTTAAAACAAATTAAAAATAATGTTGCATTCATACACCTGTGTGAATCAGGCAAATTTCAACTTGTTTATTTAATTCAGAAATCTGATACAAAAGAAAGCATTTAAATTGGAATCACTTCACTCTGATTTCCCTCATTTAATTAATTATTTTTTGTACAGGACAGAAATGTGCAAATTTATTTGAAGGCTTCTGAATGAAATCTCTGGTTCAGTTTGAAAAGCAGATTCAGTTTGAAGATTCAGTCAAATTGCCTTGGAATCCAATCTTCAAATCAAATATTTGCACAGTCTTATTAACTGGTTATGCAGGCTCTGCTCTAGGTTTGAGAGGGACCCACATTTTAGCTTATAGCTGCTGAATGCTTATTGTGCTACTAGTATAAATAAAGAGTTATGTGGACTAATCTAGTATTTTTTCCAAATGATGTAATTTTGGGGTAATGCACAAGAACTTCTGGCTTCTCAGCTCTGCATTAAATGAATAATATAGGACAATGTTATCAATATTTTCCTAATAGATCTGTTATAGGATAGGGATGATCCATATTTTCAGTTGATGTAAGGTTAATAAATATGGGAAATATATAAATCATGATATGGGAGGGAAATCTTGTTGTGATTAGATCTTTGAAATGTGAGACTTTATTGTTAAATCCTTGGTGGTCTCTGGGTTTACTTGTTTGCTTGCAGATGTTTCATTACCAACTAGGCAACATCATTGGTGCTAGTAAGTCTGGGATTCATATCTATTGATGATATTTTATTCTTTGGGATTCAGGAGGGAGGGAAATATCTGTTTCTTCTTTTCTGCTTTCTTTGATTTCTGTATGCTGGTGAGAATGAAACTCTTTCCTGATTTTCTCTCTGTGTTAATATAAAATCATACTGACCAGAGTTTTAAATACAAATACTTCAAACTGCTGAAATAGGAAAGTGTTTCTCTGGTTCTTAGGGAATCAGAATAAGACTTGGCCAGCTCTATCTGTAAAGTCAAATGGTCCAAGTTAATGCACTCTTGGCATATGCAATGTGCTGAGTGTGATGAAGGAAATAACACAGAATTTGGGAGCAGAAATATCATAGGCAAGGTTGCAACTGATTTTATCACCCAAAATTGTCTTAGGCTGCTATCAGGGCATAGCACCCAAATGTCATTTCCATCAACATTTGGGAAGAAAAGCAAGGTGAGGAATCTGAACATTACAGGTGACCAATATTCGAAAATCCCACGTCATAGTAGTTGTGCTTTTAAAGTTGTAGCAACGTTTCAGCAGAATCTCATCTGCCATCATCAGGCTTCTGTCTGTGAGTCAGACTTTTACAGTGGTTTCAGATTTAAATTTGGGGCAGCCTATTGCTGTGTCAGAATGGTTTTTTCTTCCTCCTGATTGGTTGAGAGTCTTGGTCTGTGTTTATTGGTCTTGGAGTTTGCTGTGTTTTGCTATATATATATATATATATACATATATATTGATCCACAGAAACACACTGAGACATAATAGAGACCCAGAAGATGAACAGACCCATGGAACAGCTGTCCTGCCCTACATAAGAGGCACTACAGATAAAATTAGTAAGATTCTATACAGACACCACATCAAGACTGCCTTCAAAACAGACAGAAAAAATAGCAGCCATCCTCAGGAACCCCAAAGACAAAATTGACCTGGAAAACCAAGGCATATATGAAGTCCCCTGTGCATCATGCCCGGCCACATACATTGGACAGACCAATAGAAGAATAAGCACCCGCCTGGATGAACACAAAAATGCAGTCAAAAAGCTGGAACACACTTCCTCACTTGTCCAACACATGGAAGCCACAGGTCATAACATCAACTTCAATGGCACCCAAACCCTAGCCACCATAGAAAATCCCAGCCACAGAATCATCAGAGAAGCCATAGAGATTGAAAAAAGACCAGAAAGCATGAACAGAAGAGATGATTCCACCAGGCTGTCAATCATTTGGAAGCCTGCACTCACAAACAAAAAAATCTCCACACCACAAGCCAGGCAAACACCTGGGCACAAACAGTTCCCCTCTGATACCTCCAGCTCAAACACACCCCAACCAGGCACCCAGATGAAACCCAGCTTCCTAACGAATGATAGCCGTCCATTTACCTGAAGCCAAGCTGCACTAAAGGCCTCCAATAAAGTAACACAATGTTGCCAGCCAATCAAGATACAAAAAGAGCCAAAAAAACAGACAGAAGGTATTAGAAGCAGAACACAGCAAACTCCAAGACCAATAAACACAGACCAAGACTCTCAACCAATCAGGAGGAAGAGAAAACCATTCTGACACAGCAATAGGCTGCCCCAAATTTAAATCTGAAACCACTGTAAAAGTCTGACTCACAGACAAACACCATACAGAAGCCTGATGATGGCAGATGAGATTCTGCTGAAACGTTGCTACAACTTTAAAAGCACCACGTGGGAAAATACCCGAACAAAGCTGAATGCCAGACATATATATATATATATATATATATATATATATATATATATATATATATATATATATATATATATATATATATATATATATATATATATCAGCTTATTATTATAACTGAATCCATCACACTCCTTCCAATTGAAAAAGAAATGGAAATAGTAATGGAAAACTAATAGTAAAACTTTATATTAAAAGCATAATGATTTAATTTAGGAGAGTTAGTTTATGGGGAGATCCTTGGTGTTTTCTTGCAAACATGTCATTACCCAAACTAGGTAACATCATCAATAAACTGTTGTTAGTTAATTTGGTAATGAAATATTTGCAAGAAAACATCCAAGCTCAAACAACAAACAACACACAATGTTCCCAATTTGCTAATTAAGGATTCTCCAATCAGAGATAGTTGGGCAGAAGGGAGGTGAGAATATTGTTTGGTAGAACCATAGATATTCTATTTCTCTGGACTGTTTTTCCTTGAGGAACAAGAAATTTCACTTCTCATCCAAGAAATTTCATCATGAAGCTTCTTGGATGAGAATTAAATATTCTTTTTCCTCAAGGAAAAATAGCCCAGTTGCCTTTTTGGAAAAGCATTTTTGAAATGACTATGACCTGGATGACTGAGAATCTCCACAGACATAATTAATAAGTAACTCCATATAAACTTGTCTTTCCTCTGATATTCTTTAATAATCTCCTATTCAGCATCACTATTGAGGGATTAAATGGCAACCTTTATTGTGCCTACCTCGGTTCCTTCACAAATGAACAAGTGACTACTCTCTAATAAACAATTTGGTTTCAGAAAAAAAACTATCCTGTAATCTGCAACTCTTACACTGCAAAAAACATATGGACTCCACAACTCAACCAGGGCAAAGCAATAGACGCAATCTACATAGACTTCTGTAAAGCCTTTGATTTGGTGGTACAGGACAAACTACTCCTAAAATTAAAATCTAATGTTATCTTGGACACAAGCATAACTGGATAGAAGCATTCCTGTCAAACAGGCAACAAATGGTCAAAATTGGGAGCGCCTTATCAAATCCTGTGCCACAAAAAAGAGACCACATCAATTTTATTAAATAGAAAACAAGAATTGACTGATGCGGAGTGGATGAAAGTGTTGGACCTGTCCTTTTAATCTTCATAAATGCTATTATTTCACCCTCTCTTCAGGATCTTCTTCTGAAGATGAATTATCAGAACTGCAAATTTTCTTCTGTTTCCCTTAATAAAGAGTGGCTAATTTTAAATCAGATTGATTTCATAGCATTAGTTTTTGAAAGATAAAATGTTTGAGAAAGTGTTCCTTTGGAATGTCTAGCAGTCACAGAATGTAACCGTCCTTACCACAAAACACCAATTCCCCTCTGAATTTATGAGTAGCAACATATGCTGAATTAATTTTAAAATAAAGTGATTTTCATTAGAACAAAAGGCTTCCAACAGGATTGCAACCCAACTGTCTCATAATCCATTAGGTATGGTTTTTTTTTTTTTCCTGCTGATGAGGGGTCATATAATTTTTTTGAATAAATGTGGAATATCTTGGGTTTTGTTGCTGTTTTGTTTTGTTTGTTTAAATATTTTTTGGACAACGTATGGGTGGAAAAAGGGAGGAAAAGTGACATCAAATGCTGTGATACATGAAGTAGAATGACTTGCTTTCAGAAGCTGTGAATGCTCCAATACTGGAGGTCTTTAAGAAGAGATTGGACCACCATTTGTCTGAAGTGGTATGGGGTTTCCTGCTTAATTAGAGAGTTGGATGTTGCTGTTGATGTCCAATTCTGCTATTCTATTCTAGTCTATTTTAAAAGTCACTTGCAATCTCTGAAAAAGTAGCATCATGGAACCTACCAGTAGGAAAATAGAGTTATGTTGTACTTTTAGAAGTCACTGTAAAAAAAAATGTGTCATGTCTTGGCATTTAAATTGTCCCTTTATATAGTCTAATATAGTTATGTAATTTAATTGCATGAAGACCATCTCCAAACCTTTCTCTCCCATACTAAAATTGTGCTGCATTGCTATTGCCATTTTCTGCATTGTAAACACCTGTTGATTTTCTGATTCAATCAAATCTCAGTCACTTAACATTGCCTTGACAAGTGCAAAGTACTTTCTGCTTGCATAAGCATGCATACAAGCTCCAAACAATGCTCATTTGTTAAGAAGGTTGCAATTAATGCAATTATGATTGAAACTCCAATATTACCTCTTGCCAGATGGTGCTGTCTTGATATATGATCAAAGTACCATTCGTGCTGGCTGGTCCAACATTAATGCATCATGTAAGCCATAATCTTGCCAACCATTACTATGTTAATGCAACACTTAGCATCATTGTCTTGATTCATGGATACAGCAAGAGCTACCAGTAATCTATTAGGAAAAACCAATGTCAGTGTATTTTATCGTAAAAAAAATTTTTAAAGTATTTTTCATCAGAGAAATTTTTTTGGCATTGCAGTAAAAATATAATAATAAATCAGCAGCACAAGACTAAATGCTATGATCAAAGGATATTACTTTGGGATGTTTCTAAAATTATGCTCAACTCTTCCTCTCCTTGGATTTTAGAATTTTGAACTACCCCATTGTGTTTCAAAACCAGAAATGTGAAACTAGTTTAACTCCCCCACCCCAGACATTTTCTGTTTCAAACCACCTCTTTTTATTTCATTCATTCATATGTTTTTTTTTTTTTCATCTTTTACATTACCAGTCATAGTCCATTCTAAGTTTTACAATGTAGGACTGGCAATATAGAAATATAGAGACTTGACAAAATACTGCATGAAAATAAATAAGGATGTTAAGATAAATTATGCATGCTCCAATTCTAGAATTAATTTTAGAAATTCTGCAAGAAATTAAAAGGATGGAGAGAAATAGAAATTCACAGAACAAGACAAAAAGAAAATCAGGATATCCAATAACCTTGGCATTTCTTTAGTTTCAGAATCTTCCATATTGGAGAATGTATTAACTTAACATGATTTGTAAAATTGTCCAGTAGATTAAATGCTTAATAAAACAAGTAGTCCAATGAAGTTGATAATATGGTCTCACACGTATCATAACATCTATTTCTGATTCACTGATTAACTCATATTTTATAAAGAAAGTCTGAAATCTCATAAACTTAGCAAAATGAGTGTTTCTGTTTTCTTTTGAGATATGCCATGAAATTTGTTATGGGAACAGAAGCCTGGAAAGTTTTGCTTGTTTTATATGCTAGTTTGTTTATTTATTTTTTATTATTTTTAAAAATGTCACCCCTTATATTCCACAAAAGCATACATGTTGATTGTCATCTACTTTGATTGACAGCAGAGTTTCAGATGGGAGTTTCTCCCTGTTGTCAACAAGCATGACAACACTATCCAATCAAGTTTCCCCCCATTATCTCAAGCTATAATTTCTGAATACTACAATGTGAAAACACCATTATTCATCCATTGTGGAACCACTTCACAAACTCAATGCACTACTCAGTGAAATGCGTTCAGATCATAGACTTAACTTTGTTGTTGAATTGACTCATTCCCTAAGTTCAACAATTCATAAATTAACCAAAAGGATGAGTTTGCACAATGTAACTCACATACACACACACACACAAATTAAATTAAGATTAATATTGGCCAAACTCAATAGCTACTAGACTGTCAAGTAACTTTGTTAAATATGTTGTATGAACATAACCAAAAAGACTGCTTCGTAGGAAGAAACTTAATAATAGCAATAATATTGTAAAGTTCATAGGAACTAACACTGTAAATCATTGCAAACCAGGTCACTGACAGTTCTCTTGCTAACCTTTGAAAAAAACTGATTGACTACAAAGAAGGTTAATGTTCCTGCTGAGAGAGCATTCCATAACATTAGGAGATACAGTTTTGTGAAGGGTAAGCACATCTTTCTCTATTAGGATAGTGCTAAATGTTCACTTAGTCTCTCTTTTGGGGACAGAATTGCTTTAGGGGTTCAATACAGTGTGTTATTGCTCAGACTAGATCAATCTTTGGTTTGTTTGCTTCTTATTCAGAACACTGCTAATGAAGACATAGGGAGTCTTCTAAAGTATGAATGGAGATCACTCATTGCCAGCCAGCTTAACAACATACCACCAGGAAATGAAATTGGTTACCATGTGATAAGACCTACCTGATAATGAAAGATCCAACAGAAGGTACAGCACTAGACAACTACAGATCAATTAGCACCAGGCAATTTTCAGATTCCTAACTGGTGTTGTCATTGATGTGTTATTCTGTTATTGTGTTAGTCTGATAGCATGAACTGTTCCAACCAAAGATCTGGTTGAAAGTTAAGTCTTTCCATCTGAGCCGAAAGAAAACTGCCCAAACAGCAAAGGAATGAAAGATCCTAACTGATAAGATGATTTTTTGAAATCTGCAAGAGAAGGAAGACCACCTTGAATGGAACTTGGGTCAATTACAAAAAGGCATTCAACTTCCTCCCACGAGACTGGAGAATGAAGTTCCTATAAATAGCAGGAGTCAATAGAAACATCAGAAGCTTTGTGCAAAGATCAATGGCATAATGAAAAATACAGTTACTGGTCAATGGTGATAGACTGGTGAGGTTAAAATCAGGAGAGGAATTCTTGAAAATTACTATCACCTCTACTGCTTGCAATAGCATTTACAAATAGACCATAGGTCTTAAACACCAAAAAAATATGTCAGGCTATCCTGCTTCCTTTAAATGGATAATCTGAAGCTGAAATGGAATCACTGCAACATTGCCTGTATATGCAGCCATCATATTGCAATGGAATGAACAAATGTGCCACCTTTACTATCCACAAGGGAAAGATAGTGAAAACTGAAGGAATCAAGATGCCCTATAGAAATAACATCAAGAATCTGGAATGAGGATGATCACTACAAATATAGGGACATCCTTCAAACTGACAACATCAATCACACTGAGATCAAGAAGATGGTTAGAAGTGATAAAATCACCATCAGTCAATTTCAAAAGACAGCTTTACCTGGAACAGCTTACATCTTGCAATACCTTTAATACCATGAAACAAAAATATCTACTTATCACAGGTCCTTGGGAAGGACTTGGATAAAATGCCAAATCCAGTCTAAACAAGTAGTTAAATGTGCAACCAACCATAATAATAATTAAGTAGAAGTGGTCAGTTGCTTTTTGAGAGTATAGTATGATAGAAAGTAACTGGGTATGTTACTTTCTATTAAATAGGTGCTTACAATACTATCTAAGGGAACTAACCACCCTTTTGTAAGGTCATCTTGAGTGCACATTCCATGATTTCCAAGCAATTTTTACTTAGAAATAACCTGCCTCTACAATTTTCACTTTATGTTGTCCAAAAACATCACTTTTTGCCTGTCCCATTATTTAACTGCTCCCAATTTTGTTTTATTTTACAACTGCCTTTTTTGTTGATTGGATTCCATAAACATGAAAGCATTGCTCAGGAGCTTAAATGCAAAGAGATTTTGATATGATATCATTTTGATGTTTGTTTGCATTGGTTCTTTATGGGCTAATTTTATTCTAGTAGTTAAATCTTTTCTTCTGTATCTCTGTTGCAATGCATGCTGTACATTACAGTTGATCCAACTTAAAGGGACACTCTTACGTTGGCATTGAAAATATATTCAGCAATTTATTTAGTATGGAAGTATGGCAATTTATAATCAAAGGAAGACCCCACATGGAATGCACAGTCATAAGTGTAAATAATTCTGTATTTTCCATCACCCAAAGTTATTTAAACAGCAGGGTTAAGCAATAATGTTTGTTATGATTATGTTTCCATTAACCACCCACAGATGTTCCCAGATGGGTTTTTTTTAAAAAAAAAAATGTCTAAGGCTTGATTGTTGACAGAGATCAGCCAGGAAGCATAATAACACTTCATCCATGAACCCTCCAAAGACACAACCTCTACATTCCAATATTATCTATAATATTTTCAGCCCTGCAGTGAAAAGAATTACACAAGTACTGAATTTGTTTGAGCAAAGTTACTCTAATTGATACAGATGCAATAACATAATGTACATACATTACATTATGGTGCTTTAAACCCTAACTAAGATTGGGGAAAAAAATCAATAAACAAGAGGCTGAAGTTGTTATGAAAACTATTAAATTTATTATAGCGTTGACTGAAATCTACACCATTAGATGACTGGAAATTAAATTCATGGGGTGTTTGTTTCTCAGAGCTTACAGTTTACAATAGCAGTTAAAAATGACACAACCAAAACTACCACTCCCCAATTCATACAAGAACCCAACAAGAACCAAATGAATTAGCAAACATTAAGCTTCTCATCCAATCAACATCTCATTATCATAAGCAACAAAAGTTCAATCTATCAGCAACCAATGCAACAACTGAAGTACATTTTACTGTAAAGGATTGAAGGCGGACTCAACCTTGAGGTGGTCAGGATCAAACTCCAGGCTGTGGGCAGAGTTAGCCTGCAATACTGCCTTCTAACCACTATATCATCACATCTTTTAGTGAACCATATTAACTGCATTTGAACAACCTGGCCTTAGTCCAGGAGAATGTCTAAGTCACATACTTAAAGGAAGGACAACCCACCTTGAACTAATTTTGGCACCAAAAGTCAATCAAATTGTTTATATGCAGAGAGCAAGTTTTTCATGCTTATGTTGTCCATATCAGTTCCTCATAGACTCAAGTCACCAGATGCTAAAATCTATAAATCTTTGGATTTGAGGATGGCAATGTTCAACTGATTACATCAACATAGTGGTAACACTTTAACTTTACCCCAAACTTCCATTGATTTATTTAGATGTTAAATAATATAGGAAAGGGGGCCATCCTATATAGAATTCCACATGGAAAGAGTCATAAACATGACAACTTTTGTTCGTATCATTGACTGATATCATGCAAGTAAAAAAATACATGAAACACTATGACACTATGCTTACCACCCCCAATTCTTGACAACAATCCAAAAAGCTATCATGGTATTAAATGCCCCTGAAGACCAATGTCTGATTAGTCAAGGAGAGGTGCATTTCTTCTCTTCAAGACCCAATAAGAATCACCTACCAATGTCACCCAGGGGGACGTGATGGCTCAGTGGCTAAGATCTGAGCTTGTCAATCAGAAAGGTTGGCAGTTTGGCAGTTCGAATCCCCAGCACTGCATATAATGGAATGAGCTCCCGTTACTTGTCCCAGCTTCTGCCAACCTAGCAGTTCAAAAGCATGTAAAAATGCAAGCAGAAAAATAGGGACCACTTTGGTGGGAAGGTAACAGCGTTCCATGCACATTAGGCATTTAATCATGCAGGCCACATGACCATGGAGATGTCTTTGGACAGTGCTGGCTCTTCTTTGGCTTTGTAACGGAGATGAGCACTGCCTCCTAGAAGCAGAAATGACTAGCATGCATGTGTGAGGGGTACCAATTTACCAATGTCATCAATGCTTTCTCTGTCCTACATTTTGGTCTAAATCTTGATTGGAAGTTCCCCTGATAATTCCATTCTCAAGGATCATATGTAGTTGGAGTCCTAGCACCTCTAAAGAAATGGAAAATTAGAAACTGGTTTGAAGTTGTTGAATATTATTTTCACAGATTGTTGAAGATTATTAGCTTTAATTATGTCTGTCACTTTCTGATTGGGCCTTACCTGACTTTCCATTTCCTAGTCAGGACCAGGTTGACCCGTTGTCATAAAATCTTGACCAGACTATCCTATGGATCTTTTCTTAAGCCAACTTTCCTCAGACGGTGAAAATCTCCTGTCATGCACTGATCTACTCAAAAATGATGTAATTGAAATATTTCCATTTATTCCTTTGCAGAAGGTATACCTCAAGGATCAGCATTTTTGTTTTTATTGGTCTGCTCCTAACTTCCTTCTTGCAAATAATATATAAAAGAATTAAGATTGCATCATCAACTTTCTGTTCATGTTCTCAGCATTTTGTTGCTTGTACATATTATAATGAAGATGGGCAATGAAAAACAGCAGGTAATCTTTATTTGGTGCAATGGAGGTCAGTAATTAATCTTGCTCTAAAGCTGTCCTCATTCTAAGGCATTGAGCTCACACATCAATGCGGTCTTTATAAAAATGGAAACAGGACAATAGTTCGACAGTTAAAGCTTTTACAACAATTGGCACCAAAGCAACATTCAGGATGAGATATTTTGCTAATTGCTGCCTGCTCTAGCTATTCAGTGTTTTCCTTCCTTTTCCTTTTTGTTCTTTTCTTTTCTCCTCCTGCTCTTTCGACCTACAAATATTTATAGACAACCAGTGCTGTTTTCAAGAATTTTCTAAAACACTTGATACCTGTTAATTTCAATTGAGAACAGATAAAAACCTCCAAGGCTGCCTCTGTGAATTTTAAAAAGGGTACCTTTTTGTTCAAATGTCAGTCACTGGCCAATAAAAGTGAATGGGGAAGTGTCTTATGTGAAAACCACTATTTTCCCTTGTTCCCAGTAATTATACCACAGTTACATAAATGTAGCCATCCTATTGTACATGGCCTAGGCAGGTAGCCAAAAATCTGGCTAGTTACATCAAAGCAATATGTGAGATATAACGGTCTCCCACTTCTTTCTGCTCCTTAATAGAAGGGGACTGCATGTCGGTATCAGGCTACGTGTTTTGAATGCAGAAATTCTTTGGTTCAATTTCTAGGCATTTCCAGTTAAAAGGATAATGAAGGAAAAACTAAGCAGTGGTAGGAAGAGTGGGCACGATGGAGAAATTTTCCAGCTTAGTGTAGGCATTTATGTTCCTTTTGACTTGACTTGACTTGAATACTTTATTTGGCCAAGTGTGATTAGAGACACAAGGAATTTGTCTCCGGTGCAGAAGCTCTCATGCAAACTAAGAGAATAATTATAATCATCACCATAATAATACCAATAAGAGGGTGGAGTAAGAAAAATAATAAGGATAAATAATAATGCTACAGCCACACTACGTGGAAAAATACACATAGATACTAGAAAGTACTGTGAGAATTAGGTGTTCAGCAGAATGATGCATAAGGGAAAAAAAATGTCTCTGTGTCTAATTGTTTTGACTTGCAATGCCCTGTAGGAGTGGAAATAGTTTATATCCAGAATGTGAGGGGTCTGCAGATACTTTCTCAGCCATCCTTCTGACCCATGTGATATACATGTCTTCAATGGAAGGCAGGTTGGTTGCAATTGTTTGATCTTTGACTCTGCATCCAAAATTATTTTGGCCACAGCTGACTGTATAACAGTCCTGAAAAAGAGTAAGTTATAAATACATGAGCATTCTGTTAGAATGAGAATATTTTTAATATTCTATATCATCAATAGTTGTGTATTGGGACTGTGAAATATGTCAGATTCAAAAGCAAAATTATGCTTCCAAGCACAGAAGTTGCTCACTTTGTATTAGTTGGCAATGCTTTAGAACAGTTGTCTCTTTTCCGAGAATTGCTTAGCTGTCCTTTGAAGCTGGATTGTAATTCCTGAAAAAGTCAGATTTGGTTTAAAGGCAGTCAATAACTATTATGTAT
Source organism: Hydrophis major (assembly GCA_033807585.1). Taxonomy (NCBI): domain Eukaryota; kingdom Metazoa; phylum Chordata; class Lepidosauria; order Squamata; family Elapidae; genus Hydrophis; species Hydrophis major. The sequence continues at coordinate 12,890,858 of CM066338.1, forward strand.
GTACCAACATACTCTGAAAAACTTGTTTTCTCTTTTAAATTCAAAGCACTGCACACCCACCCAAGGGAGATCATGGGTAGGGTAGGTGCAGATGCATCCATAAAGATAAGATAATGACAAGCTAATAAACCGAGAAGAGGTAAAATGTTAAAGACAAAACTTATTAGACCAATATTTCTCAGCCTTGGTCACTTGAAGATGTATGGAATTCAGAATGCCAGAATGTTTGGCTGAGAAATTCTGGGATTTGAAGTCCACACATCTTCAAATGGCCAAGGTTGAAAAACACTTCATTAGACATTGAATAGCCATATGAAAGCTTTGCAATGTTCAATGTGGGGCAAAGGCCTTCACTCTTGAAATTTCCATGTCATATATGCTAATTTCAAGATATTGATTAAAGATACTTCACTTTCCAAAATTTATTTATTTCATTATTATATATATATTTATATATATTTTTGATGTTAGAAATGAAATCAAGTGTTTTTCTCTTTAACTAAGATTTCCAGTTTGAATAAGTCTGAAAAAGTTTTTTTAGTGCTTTTAACTGTTTTACAGAAACATTAAATCTTTATGAATTTTTTATTATAATGAGCCACATCAGTATCCTATGAACAGAAATACAGTAAAATATATAAATGAATGAATGAGATGCTTGAGATACTACAGTATATTTATGATATTGGAAGGAGGCTAATTTTCAGGCTTCAACATGAGAGTCAAGTTTTGAAAATTTGGCTGTGGGACTATGCTAGACTTGAAGTTTCATAAGGCTATCTATATCCAAATTGTCTCATATGTCAATTAATAACTGCTGAATTAATAGGTTGGCACAATATAGAATAACAGGTAAAATATTAGGTAATCATTGTCTTTGCATGTAGCATAAATCAATCCACCACAAGAGAGAAAGAGAGAGCATAGTATAGTTCAACAACAATTTTATTTTAAACCAAGGGAGAACGGGTCAGCATCTTCTTCTTCTGAAAATGAATAGCAGTCGAAAATTTTAGTCGAAAATCTGAGCTTACCAGTGCTAAATGTACCTTGACAATTTGAGTGACCAAATTGGTGTGCCTTGGTGATTTGGGTATGAATGGAGAAGGTGATTTGTAAAGCACAACTTACAACTTAGGAGGCAAATAAAGTTTTGATTTAGCCTGATATCTGTTTCAGATCATGATGGGGAAGACTTTCATCTTAGTAATTCATTCACATCTATTAGAAATTGTAATGGAGCATTGTGATACCTTTTAGTAGCTGGCTAGTATTATTGTGGACATGTTCCTTTTTTTCTTCAAAATATACAAAATCAATCTTGTATGAAACAGACGGTACGTCCAAATCTGTGCAGGTGTGTTGGAAAGCTTTCTTGTGACTATATCTGTTGTGAACTAACACAATACCCAGAGGACAGCTGGGAGAAAATCTGCTAAAATGATGGGAATACATATTGATTGAAAGACAGAAGGCAGTTTAATATAATTCTGTTGCCTTATAAAAAAGAAAGGAAAGTGAGGAAAAAGTGTCCATGTGGCTGACCTTCTCCCATGAAAGATAAAATCCTTCAATAACTTTCTTATATTAGACCAAGTGTGTGTTGCACCAATTGTTCTCCAAAATACCAGATGTCTAAAACAGGTTTGCCAAATTGGGAAGAAATGAAACTGAAGGATAAGGTTGCTTTGCTAGAAAAGCAGCACAAATTCAAGAAGGATCAAATATTCTTGTTCATCTGTTCAAAATGTTCTACAGTTCATCTACAGGAAAATCATAGGGCTGATCGCCTAAAATAATATTTAATTTTGTGTATATATGTGCATACACACACACACTTAAACATTTGCATGCACACACAAAATGAAATAACAATTAAATTACAATAGAAAAGTCCATATGGGAGGAATAAGACTCCATATGTTGCAAGAGTTCAAGCATTCTCCTGAATCCCCCCTTGGTGTTTCTTTGCTATCTTCTACCATCTTTCATTTAATTAAGGAGCTTGAATACAAAAGAAATAATTAGCCCAGCCCAAAACTGATAAAATGTTTGTTTTCAGGCCACCATGAAGTACACAAAGCTAAATTGAGAGGAAATGAAGCTGAATAACAGAATAAAATCAAGTCATGGCCAAAACTTTAAAATGGGGTGTGATTCACAGCAATGTTTGGTTCACATCTTTTAGCACTCAAGTGACAATATCTCAGGTGGTCAGACAGCATGCCTCATCACTCTGAAAAAAGATAATTTAAAATTCCTCTGCTAGTCTAAAATGCATTCTCTATATGCAAAATGAATGCTTTCTTTTCTCAACACTGACATTTTTGGGGGGTGGGGGGGTGGGGAACCTTTAACTTCATTGTTGTGAAAATTAGATTCTATTTAAAATCTGCCGCATGTATTCAGAAATATATTTCAAATTCTGCTTATCAATAAAGAGCTTTTGTAGACTTTTGATGTTGCTGCTTCCCTTGGTGGGTTAGTTAGGGGTGCTCCAAATAAGGCATTTTTGAGGCAAGTTATCCATGTGGCAATTGCATCTCATGTAGACAGTTACAAAATAATGTATGAGAAGCTCTTCTTGAAAAGTGACCAAAAGCTGATTTTATTATTGACTGGAAACCCCTTGTGAACTTTTTGTTGGGAAAAAAAAAAACCTAACTGGTGTTCTATGGATTTCATGTTTAGAAAGTATGAAAGAAGGACATTAGGTTGTAACCTCAGAGAGGATTTTATTTATTTATTTATTTATTTTATTTTATTTGGTTTGTCAATTGCTTACAAGATAATAGTTATAAGTAAAAACATAGTTATGAATATATGGATACATATAAGAAAAAAAAAAGAAACAATAGGACAGGGGTGGTAGGCATGTTGGTGCGCTTATACACGCCCCCTACAGACCTCTTAGGAAAGAGGTGAGGTCAATAGTAGACAGTCTAAGGTTAAATTTTTTGGGGTTTGGGGAAGAAACCACAGATAGAACATAAATGTACCAATAAAGGAGAATATTTGTATCTCAGGGTTGAAATGAGGAGCCCTTGGTGCTGAGTTTGCTTGTTTTCTTGCAGACGTTTCATTACCCAAACTAGGTAAAATATAATTGCAGTGCATATAAATATACTTATAACTGCTGCTAAGATCAGAAGCTACTCCTTCATTACTTTTCTTTTTGTCTCTTGTATTTATTTTGCTTTGTTTTTCCCACTTTCTTACTACTTTTATTACTTTTCTTTATATATTTTTTCTTCAATTCAAAATCCGTATTGCATTTATTCTGTTGAAAACTTTAATGCAAAGAAATAGTTCTTAAAGACAGAAATAAAAGTGTCCAGAAGTTGGTTGGCGCAAAACATGGTAGTTAGTGATCACACAGTGCCTATATTGAAAAGTTGCTTTAAAAAGGAAACACTTGGTTTGAATTCACCTCCTAGTGACCATAGGTGCATCCATCCAGTAATCCTAACATTTCTTATATTGTATTTAGGATATCTCTCCTTCACCAGAAGGTTTCTATCGAGTAATATTATTTAAGTTCATGTATTTTATATTTTAATCATTGGGGGATAGGTTGAGTACTCAGTTGAATAGAAAGTTGAGAGAGTAATAAACGAATAAAATTTCCAAGTGTGAGAATCCTTTTTTTCTTCAATTCATGAAGACTTTCACTTTTCTTTTTCTTTATTTTCTTTCTTTTTTTGGCATCAGATGTGTCTCTGCAGTCAATATTTATGGTCAATTAAATATGTTATGCTACAATTCTATAAAACTGGTTCTGTGGGCGTGGCTTAGTTGGTGGGTGTGGCTTGGTGGTCATGTGACTGATGGATGTGGCTTGGTGGTCATGTTATTGGCTGGGTGTAGCCAACTCAATATCACTCACATGCATTTCCCATGTGCCCAGATACCCGACACCCAGCTGTTGCCTGGGGATACAATTTTTTTTTTAACCCAAATGCCAAAAAAATGGATGTTAGGATGAGATTCGGGGTGGAATTTTCCATGCTTAAAAATGGTATTGCTTGCTTTTTTAAAAAATCAAGCCCTGGGAAGAAAACACTTGATTCCGTGCTAAGGAAAACTGGTGACTACTGCGCAGTGGGGCTCTTCCAGGTGACCACTCACATGCTGGAAGAAATGGCTCTGCATGCCACTTCTGGCATGTGTGCCATAGGTTTGCCATCACAGGTGTAGGGTCTCCTGTTTGAGCCACAGCTTGAACTTTAAGGTCCCTTCCAACTCTGATATTTTGTATTCTGCTTGGTGGATTATATAGGTTATAGTTTAACATGATATGAATCTAAAAGTAGTTTTGTTAGTAAATTGTTGGTAAAACAAACCAGGATGTCATGAATATAAATCTCCAGTTCTATACAGATCCATATATTTGACTAAAAAGACATCTATTTTCCTCTACCCTCCTGGAATACAACTTAATTTTATATGCAAATCTTGATAAAGGTGACTTATTCAATAAATCATAGCTAAAACACACTTGTGGTTAATTATGCCGAACCCAACCTGTCTCATGTACCTTGCTAAAATATTTCTCAGGTTCTAAACTCTGCCCTTAGATCCACAGGGGACTCTGAATCCAAAATTTTAAAAAAAGTTTGATCAAAGTTGCACAAACTTTTGATAGCTGTCAATAAGTTTAGAGAAGCAATTCTTTTTCTCTAAGTTTGTTCAAGACTGAGCCTTAAATATTGTTTGTGTTTCATTGATAATGACATAATGAATTCCTTGGAAGAACAGATGGGGTGTTCCCTGATGCAAATAGCAGTATAACTATGCACCAGTTACAGGTCCTCTGAGAGGTCTTGAGGTCTTCCACCTTGCAGGAGAACAGATGGACAGTCTTTACCTACAAAATGACTTTCTTTATTAGGACTAACCTCTGTTCTAAAAAAGAAAATGGCCATATATCCCAGGGTAAAAAAAAAAAAAAGGAGAAAAACACAAGCAAACACCTGGAAAACATTATATTCTCCCTGCCCTTGTGTCAGCCACGCTGATATTTACTTTTCTCATAATCTCCTTTATATATGGAGTCCATCCAACAAGCTTCAGTGTGACCATTTTAGCAGCTGTTTTGTTCATTTTAGAGTTATTATTTTGTTATTCTTGCACTCCTGGTTTCTTTTATTTTACTCAGTTTCTTTTACTCAGTTTCTTTTATTCATTTGCTGCAGCTTTTCTTTTACACCACCAGTTTATATTTAACTCTTGCTGGCAATTATCAAATGTTTCAGGAAAATTGCTTTGGGGAGAAATGTCTGTTTCAAAAAGAGCCATGCAAATCCTGAGAATATATTGCTAATCTGGGGGCTGTGTAATGTCTTCTGACAATGTGCAAAGCCTCTTTCATTCTCTTGCATCATAAGCTGTACTAGGGTACATGCCCCCCTTGGCTTCATTTCAAATCCTCAATGCAAGATGGCCACTGAGACCAACTAACACACTGCTTAGGAGAGATTGGAAAAGTGGAGGAGAAAATGAGTACAGATAGTCCTTGACTTCTGACCACAACTGAGCCAAAATTTCTATGCCTGAACGAGACAGTTGTTAAGTGACTTTTGGCCCACTTTATGACCCTGCTTGAAACAGTTATGAAGTGAATCACTGCAGTTGTTAAGTTAGTAAACGGCTTGTTAAATGAATCTGGCTTCCCCAGTGACTTTGCTGGTCAGAAGGTTGCAAAAGGTGATCACCATTATAAATATGAATAAGTTGCCAAGGGTGCTAATTTTGATTTCATGGCAATGGTGATGCTGCAATGCAGGGGTGGGATTCAAAATTTTTAACAACCGGTTCTGTGGGTGTGGCTTGGATGGTGGGTATGGCTTGGTGGTCATGTGACTGGGTGGACATGGCTTGGTGGTCATATAATTGGCTGGGTGTAGCCAACTCAATATCACTCACATCGAGGCACGCATCTCCTCGCCTGGGCTCTCATGACTGTGGGGATGCTGTAACAGTCGTAAGTGTGAAAAATGGTCAGAAGTCACTTTTTTCAGTGCCATTGTAACTTTGAATGGTCACTCCACACAAGCAAAGTGCCAGCAAAGGAGAGGAAGAAAACTCCAGAGAAGTTCCTGAGACAGGAAGTCCAGTCCTGCCAAGAATGTAATAAGGGTTAACGGAGAGGCAGTTTCTGTAAGCAACACCAGAATGTTTCCTTCCTGCTTTCCTTACAGGATTAGGCCAGTAATTTCTTCTAACAACTGGTTCTTTGAATTGCTTAGAATGTTAACAGTTCTAGCAAATAGGTGCAAACTGGTAGAATCCCACCCTTGCTGCAATGGTCATAAATGTGAAAAAACAGTCAAAGGTCCCATTTTTTCAGTGCCATAATTGTAATTTGAATAATTGTAACTAAAAAAATGGTTGTAAGTAGAAATTTACCTGTTGTGGCCTGTTGACCACTGGCCCCTCCAGCAGCCAAATCAGATGAAGAGGAGGTATGAGAGTCAGGACCAGCATCAAAGCAACCTGGGAGCTCCAAGGGGGAAGAGGAAATGGAGCTGCCAGAGATAGAGGCAGAGGTGGAGCCTGGGCCATCCATCAGCCCTTAGATGAGTCAACAGTTCCCAGATCTGGAGGTGGCTGATGAGGAAGAGGCGGAACAGTTGGGTTCAGTGCCTGATGTGTGGATGCACAGAAGGCAGAGGAGAGGAGAGCAGTGGAAATCTATCGGTGAATCCTTGGGAAGAGAGAGTCACTGCTGCTCACAAAGCCCCACCCTAGCTCTGGCAGGGAACAGAGATGAACAGGTGTGGCAGACTGTCTCCCTGCCAGACAGACTGGTTAGCCTGCTGTGTGTGTGAGAGGGAGACTTTTTGCCAGGGCTGCTGGTGCTCAGCTCCACCCACCATACTGACTCTATCCAATTTCCCCATGAACATTTCAGATAAATCTACTGTCCATCCATGCCCTAGAATAGATCCTGAAAACTGGTCTATTTTTGCTCTTCTTGTACTCACACGTTACGGGATCTCAAGTATTCTTCTGATGCTAGACCAGTTTGGTTTTTTCCATTTCCTAGCCCGCCTTCCCCAAAAGCAAGGTATCAGTTATGCTGTATACATGTCCAAAGATATTGTTTCTTCACATTGCTTTCTCTTATACCACTTCGATTACTAGTAAAGATATGATTTGGGGATCAATGCTAGAAAGCTGTGGCTTAAATTTAGCTCCTCTCTGTATTCCCCTAGCACGCTCTGCTTCAAGAAAATAGGAAAATCTCTATTTCCTGAAAGCCTCTTTTGGAGTGAAGTGATGCATTGTCCTGGCTAAAATTATTGCCATTAAGAGGAGAGCAGGGCACAGTTTGATATGATTGATATCTCCTTTTTCTCTTTAGCAAGGGAATGTCAAGAGTACTAGCTCCATGGTTACAAGTAGGCAGTCAACAATTATTTGCTGTCAAGGGTTCCTCTGTCAGAAGGATTGGCAGAATGGTTATAGTAATGAGCTTGTTTCCATTCAGTTGAGCTTATTACTTTCATTTGCTTTGCTTCCCCATCAGCCTTGAGAAGATCCGTGCACAGTACTGACATTCTATCTCCTGCCCTTTAAAATCAAGCCACTAAAAAGCACGTATTGAAAAGCTATTTAATGCATGTTGGACTGGGCCTCCTTCCAATGCAGATTACTTACTGATGTGCAAACTCTGTCTGAGACAAAGCCTCAGCATCATATTACAAAGCAGTTGTGATTTAAAATAGTTATCAATTGACAGTTCAGTAGAATGCTCTGTTAAAAGCTAACAAATTCTATTATTTCTTTATATTCTTTATATATTGATTTTTATAGCACTTTATAAAATTGTATATCACTTGGGAAAGCACCCTGTTGGGATTGAGACTACTAGGAGGAAGGATCTGTCTTTACCATCTAAAACTTTCTACTCTTTTCTGTTTTGTTTCTTTATAGAAATAAAAATCACAAGAATTACCTAATCAGTTGTTTTAAAAAGAGTTTTTGTACAATTTATATTTCTTTTGGTTGGACTCTAGTCTGATGTTTTGCTCTCTAATCCACAATTAATTACTTCTTAATTCTGCAAAATAGGATTAAGTTGAAAATAAAGCTACAGCATTAAAAAACCTGATTTAGTGGAGAAGCTAGAATTTATTTTCTTTAACTTAAAAAAAAAAATGACAACTTCGACTGCAAACCTCAAATCTTTGGAAAGGGAATGGCAGTGGAAAAGTAAGTAATCTGTCTGGATTTTCTGATAGTGGATTTAGTACCCTAGGCTAACAGTATAGCGGAGAAACTGGTACAGAATTTCACTCAGTAATTAGCCTCACATTCCTGTGGCAGAGAATACCATCAAAATCAGCAGTCATTTCTTTGTTGTTATTGTTGTTGTTGTTTGATATCTCTTCACTGACAAATTCAGGAAATAGCTTTTTATGAAGTAAAAAGTCATTTTGGTGTGTGTGTCTGTGTGTGTGTGTGTGTGTTTTGTTTTTGGCTGAAGTCCAGATTAGGAAAATGAGTATAATTTGTCTCGGGAATGTCTGGTGTGGATGTAAAACAGGGTGAAATTCAACCACCTCGGCCCGCCTCGGGAAAGGTAGTAGGGACGATTTGAATCAGTAAAAAAAATTGTCCCTGTTATTACTATTATTACTATTACTATTATACCAAGCCACTCCCACAGCCACGCCTACAGAGCCGGTAGGGAAAAATTTTGAATTTCACCACTGATGTAAAAAAAGGAAAACAGATTCCAATTGGTTTCTTGCTGAGAGTGGGAGAAGAGCTTTCCAAGCAATAAATGCATGATCTCCCAGAGAGACATTAAGATTTCTATTACTGAATGTATTCAGGCAGAAATCAGCTGTCTTTTGAGATACAAAGTATATATGTGTGCATTGATCAAGGAATTGCACTCAGTGGTCTGAATGACTTTGATCTCATCAATTCTTTCTAATCCCAACCTTAGAGGGTTAAAAAAAAAGTTGTGGGAATAAGATGAAGAAAGAAAGAACCTCATGCAAACTCATGACAAGTGAGACATAAAATGAATAAATGCAGAGTGAATCCGGAATCACTTATAAAGTGAGATAGGTGGCACATAAATGTTATAAATATATTATTTCCATATGCCACCCAGTAGCAGATTTCCCTGGTTGGAAATTAGCAAGTATTCTCTGAACTCAATTTATGTATTAGAAAAGAGGTTAAAGCAACCATGCAAAGATTCTGACAAATGCTTTGCTTTCCTATATATAGGCAAATCACTTAGACTCTAACTTTCTTTGTATTACTCTTGAGTTTTGAGTTTATTACTGGCATGAAATACCACATTTATATTGCTAAAATTGCAAAAAAAATGTAAGCTATGATAATAAAAAAAATATTGCAGGATCCAATGTGTGTCCATCACTGGGACCAGAGGTTTAGAGAGGTGACCAACCCAGATTGGATCCGACAACATTATCCGTGGCCACATATATTTGTCTGCATTCATAAAAAAAATATTACTATGGTGAGATCTCAATATGGATTCTACAGGCAAAATAAACATATTTCTTTTTTAAAAAAAGATGAACGGTAAACTAATTCGTTTAGGTAGGAAGCTTTTGCATATTTATTTCCTGTCTGCTAATAAAAAGGCTGAAGCAATGGCCATTAGTGTTTTAGAATATGCTTCACTTAATATGCAAGATGCACAGAAATTAACATAGTAATTATGCTAGAACAAACAGGAAACAAAATATCTAAATACATTTAGCTGATTAAATAATTTTGTTTCTTTGTCTTGTCCATAATGTTTTCTAGCATAACCATCTTCAACAAAGCTTTTACTTCATTTTTCACCTAGTATTTATTCTGAAATGTGACCATGGAAAATTTCCACAGGCATTTATCACTATATTAAGCAATACGATGAATCACATTCACTAAGTTTTGTGTCTTTGGAACCACTATAGTGAATTAAGTTTGGGAAATTGCTATCTGTCTGTTTGGTGAACTTCCATCTCTGGAATGTCATATTGCTGTAATAAGATGGGAAAAGTCTGTCTATGAACTTCATGTAGAGATGGTTAGTCCAATAGTATTCTGGGAGAAAAAAATGTAAATGTAATTGTATATGTAAATCATGAGGCCTGAATTGGCACCCACAGTCCAAATGAATTTTTGATCAGTTTTGAGCAATCACTTCCATTCTTGTTGACTATTGATCATCATTTGTTTTTATTTCAAGAGTCCCCAAAATTGATCAGTGAGTTGAACTATAAAAAGGCAGCAGGCATGAAACTGATCCCTCAAAATTGATCAAAAATTCATTTAGACTGGTAGGTGCCAATTCAGGCTTCATGATTTACATATACAGTTTAAAAAGCTGGATTCCTAATGTCTGGGTTTTTGTCAATAATTATTTCAACCTTTAAATAGAAAAAAGACATATACTTTTTGATCATTATCAACTGATTCACCTATTAAACACAATTAAAAAGATCTACATGTGGACACTTATATTGGAAACCTTTAAACTAAACAAAGTTAAAAACAATCTTGCAGATAAATAGGCAGTTTCTTAGTTGGGAGAAGTACAATAGAGCAATTCTGCTTTGCTTTCGGATGGAGAAATACAGACTGAAATCGAGGTCTGCATTTATTGATTTTAAGCAAGTGTTTGATCATATCTCTCAAATGAAATTATGGAGAAACGTAGAACTACAACAATTGATTGGTGTCTGCTCATTCTTATCTGTTAGATGTATGGGAATACTAGAAGTAAGGTACAGTGAAGCAGGTGAGGTCCCACAAACCCTACTAGAAGTGTTTTAAAAAGCCTTTATCATTGCCCTAATGTTATTTGTTTTATTAATTTCATGGACAAGCATTTAACTAATGCTACTATCCACCAAATATTACAGGCCTTAGGTGTGACTACTGTATGCACAGTATAGCATTATGCAGTCATTTTATAATTATCATCTATATGATAAACATGAGATTAGTGCTTTTCTGCATACTAGTTAAACTACAATAAAACCAAGCCCAATTCTTTTGGATTCAAAAGGATCCAGAAGACTCACCTGGATCATTAACAGTCAGTAGCTTCAGCAGATTGAACTATCTAGCTGGAATTTTTCCATTCACCTGGAAATATAATCATAAAATAGTTTTGTATGCAATCCAGAAGGCTCAAAACAAAGAAACAAGTGCATGCCTGTCTTCTACACAAGAGGATTTTGGTGTAAGCCAGGTGTTTTGCCACAGTTGGGTTTGTGTGGCTAAATTCTCTAGCCCCATCCCTCTGTGCGGTGGAATTAGGTTTAGGAAATAGACACATCTATTTGAGACTATTTTGACCAGGTTTCTAAGGATCATCTTCCAAATTTCCTAACTGCATTCTGAATACTACAATCAAGATGTTTAAATTTTGGTCAAAGTTGAATTTCTTATCCCAACCTCTGGGCTCTCTACAACATTGATATATCATTTGCATCCTGGAAACTAACCTTGGGCAGTATAAAATTCTGCTGAGGGTTTTTCTGCCCAGATATTATGTTTTCTGCCCTATAAATTAATAGGGTAATAGGGAGTAAGCTATAAATAAATAAAAGAAAGTTTGAGTTATTGACACCAAAGAAGACTGAATCTCTGCAAGTACAATAGGTTGGATTTGGTTATACAATCCACAAACAGAACAATGTATTTAAGAGTTTATTCTTTTTATTTTAATCACTTCCTTTCAAACAATCCTTGAAAGAAGATATCATTTTTAGTTTTGATAATATTTTCCCCAACATTTGTCTTCCAAAAATTTTATGCAAGAGGCTCTAAACCTTTGAGGTGATGAGGAGTAAACATGGGACCACAATTTAGGAAAGTGGAATATTCCATTGACATACTTTGTGGAAAATATTTGGATTCTCTCCAAAAATATTCAGTTTCTTTTCAAAATTTATTTCAAAATTCTCCTTTGGTGGAAAGTTAGTAGCAACTTTCTCCCATTTACTTCCAGACAAGCAAGGAGAAACTATACAACCTGAAAAGTTAAGAACAGTTTACCTATTTGGAAAACACTTTTGTTCTCCAGCAGGTTCATTTAATTTTAAACTAACACAAACATAACAATTAAGATAAGTGTCTTACTGAATTGCAATAGAATCATAACCATTAAGAATGTACTTAGCATAACTATCTAGTTCTGTGGTTAAATATATTGCAGCATGTGCACTTAAGTCAGTGTATATGTTCCCAATAACTCTGTCTTTCAGGACAGTTTGCATGAGTTATAATTTCCTTCACTACTGTCACTCCCAAATACATTCATGCCTGCCTTTCTCAAGGGTACCGTATGTGCAATTTGAGATGTTCAGGGTGCATCTACTATTTTAGCTGAATTTTCTACTTGTTTTTTTTTTTTAATGCATTCCAAGTATCTTCTTAAAATTTGTAGCATATCTCAGGTAATATTTTTTTGAATAATTTCATTTGGAAAAGAAACTGCAGACAGATAAACTTAACAGCAAGCTGTTCAATTAATATCAGGTTAGTGCATGCATGCTTAATTGTGATGCATTCAAAAGCAAGAGACTTATATATTATTGGAACACACTTTTGAAAAAAAAAGTCTGATTTTTCATCTTAATCAGCATAAGATATCCAGGCTACTAGCTAGGAACCAAACAAGACAGAATTTGCAACTCTTCGACTTTGTGAAATTTGTAATGAATAAATTCATGAGATAAATGTTGTCATTATTATTACTCTGAAATAGTAAGTATACATCTGCTCTATCTGCTCTATGTGGGGTGGTGTTGAGACGGGGAATGAAATGCAGACTTGATAGACAAAAATAATTACTGATCATTTACAAACCAGATGCTAGATATTATACATGTTGGCACTGATTAATCCACTTAATGTAGTAGGAAATTCTGCTTTTGACTTGTACAGAGTAATTATTCTTCAGTGGACACAAATTTTTCAGATGTTATAACTATAGATTTGCTCACTTTCATTCAGCTTATTTCAAAGTGTTCTTTCTGTTGTGGGCAGTTATTTAAAGATCTGCCTTCTCCCATGTCAAAGAAATCCCATCTTTGTTCCTGTTGTGCCTTTGACATTTGAAATTCTATGAGCAGACCACTGGGAGGATTTCATTTCAATGGCTACAGAATGGTCCACCAAAGCCTCTGCAATTTATTCACTAAGTCAAAATAACAAACCATGATTTAACTTAAGGCATGTGGCTAAAAGGCGAAGCCAGTCACAGGAAAGTCATTTTAGATGCATTGAGGCTCAAAGCTTTCTCCTTCTGTCTTGCATTTTGAGGTGGATGCAGTTTCTTAGAGCATTGCATTCTATGCACCTCTGAAAGTTTGCATCAGCTCTTCTTCAACTTTTAAGAAGTTGAAAACATTTAAGCATAAATGACAAAAAGTTCTTTCATTTTCAAGACACCATGTAAGTGTCACCTGTTCCTCTTCTCCTTCCCTTCCTTGGGCAAAGCTGTTTGCAGCTCAAGAGCGTTAGCTCCGCTTCAAATGCATTCACATTTTTATGACCATTTCATTATTTATTAAAAACCTGAAACTGATGCTGTGTCTTAATGTTTTTATGATTGCTGTTTATTTTGCAGAAGCATTTGTATTTTTCTGCCATCCTATCTCCAAACTCAGATTCAGGCAAATATCCAGTGGCCCATTATGCTGATGATGATTATTTGCAAAGATTTATGTGAAAATAAGCAAGAGCATTTTAATGAGAATATTTTGCAAATGAGGCTATTGTGACAATTGAGGAGGGGATGAAAGCATGAATGCTCATACAATTAACTTTTTTCTGCATTTTGCAGTATTTGTAGTTGGGATGCTATAAAGGAAAGTCCTTGGAGATGGCATCAGGCAGGAGGGAGAGAAGGAACAATCAGATAATAAATGGAAAGCCTGCAACTGACCCTCCTTAACTTATCAGAGATTTGTATTTCCAGTCCAGAGGTGGTATTCAGCAGATTCTGACCAGTTCTGGAGAACCAGTAGTGGAAATTTTGAGTAGTTCAGAAAACCGGCAAATACCACCTCTGACTGGAGATTTTATAGTGTCCTTCCCCTGCCACGCCCACCAAGCCACACCCAAGGAACCATAGTAAAAAAAACCACTGTTCCAGACTTGCAAAATTCTGTTAATGTCACTTTATAACAGGGGCTCCCAAACTTGGCAACTTTAAAACTTGTGGACTTCAACTCCCAGAATTCTCCAGCCAGCTGATGTCTACAAGTCTTAACATTGCCAAGTTTGGAGACCTCTGCTTTACAATAAGTAGAATTAGTTCATCTAGCCTATTTCCTGTCTGGTATATCTGGGAATGCTGACAGTATCTGAGGAAAAGTTGGGCACTTCCCATTCGTACAAATAAGAAACAAAAAATAATTGATTTGATATACTGTCATGCTTTCTTGGAAAGCTTCTACTGATTAGTTGCTTTGTAATGCAGAGATAACCTTTTCTAACGCTGAACCAATGTTCAGCCCTAAAAGATGTTTGTGACAGAAGTCATTTATTGATTAATAGACTATAAAAAATGTTCAATAGGGACACTCTAAGGCAATCACTAATGATAATCAACTAAGTCAGTGTGGATCCCTATTACATAGGGACACAGTTTTAGAATGTCTGTGTTATGGCACTCAGAAATAGTAATAGTAAAATAATTTATATTTAATTAGCACACTCGGCACTTCTTACATTCAGAGAAACCTATCAAGAGCTATTATTATCCGAGTTTGAAAACTGAATTGCACATATGGTCTGCTCACTCAAGATTATACTCCATGCTTCTAGTAAAGTTTTAGTACAGCTCAATTTATGCCATGAAAAATATATGAGTGTTTGAGGTTTTATAAAGTTCTTCCCCTTCCATTTCCACCCATAAGCTAACATTGTTACAATTCTGGAAGTTCACCTACAAATTAAGATAGCGTCTATCACCTCTTGAATGTATAGCTTGCTCTGAAAAATGGCTTCAGCAAATAGATTTTCTCTATTGTTTTTGTGTTATTGAAAAAAAAATCTTTACATCCTTTACAAATTCTGTACATTCTTTACAAATTCAATACATAATATATTGTGAGGTATATATGGAACTGAATATCATTGAGAGTATTGTATATCATTCAGGAAGACATGTGACAAACAGCTTTTGTTTGCTTCAAATATGATATCAACCAATAAAAGATTTCATTCCAGCTTCTGTTAGTTATAGAGTGTATTCTTATAATTATGTAGATTGGCATTTTTCTTCTGTGTTTGATATCAGCCTTTTGCACTGTAGAATCCTGTAATATGCTAGAGATAGAATTTTCATTTGGGCTCTCTTGAATTTTCTTGATGTCCTCATAAAAATCCAAATGTTACAGGAACAATATTAATAAGTCATCTACCTCCTCCTGTGCTCATGTATATTTCTTGGCTGTTAAATGATATTGCATTGCACCATCTGTGCTCTGTGCAATCTCAGTGCTGGTTGTGGGTTACTTGCAATGCTCTAATAACCATTCCTCTTAAAGAAAAAATCAGCTTAATTAGAGTAAAAAGTTGAAAATCAGTAGGTGCTTGCATGAAACTTAAGGAATGTATTTTAATGGTAGAGATTCTTCATGCAAACTTGTAATAAAAAATACAAACGAAAACAAAACAGAGAAATGGGGGAGGAAGAAAAGGAGGAAAGAGAAGTGTGGCGTAAATGGAAAGAAAAGAACAAAAGCATTACTGCAGTTCTGAATATAATCTGAAATATATCACTATAAGCTGCAGGTTTCTCTATTTGTTGGGAGGCTCCACATTTCAAGTTGCTCTTCCCAGCCTTTAAAATCCCATAGAATAAAGCAAACTACAAATATGTATGCATTAAGAAGTTTTGGCACAGCTAAAGTGATGGAACTTTTCTATAGTTGCTATTTTCATAAGGAGGTAGGAAAGTAAATCTCCCTTTTAAAAGCAGCTGATATTTTTAAAATTATATTAAGGGATTTACTGTTTTAGCAAAGTTACCTAATGGGAATTATTCCTTTCCAATAATTTTCATGGTGTCTTTATCACATCTAATTGTTACAGCATATAATTAATCAATGTATGAGTGCCATCACCACAGCTATTGTTGAGATTAATGACCATTTCAGGATTTTTCAATATAAGGGCATATTTGGATGATCAGCAGACCATCTAATTCAGTTAGAAAGGAGCTCAATACAAATTTATATTCTCAGGTCTTTGATAGCTACCATTTCAGCTTTTATGGGTTTTCTTAAACACCCCCCCGCACACACACACACACATTTATGTTTTAAGGTTTATATGGCTTGGTTTTTAATGGATGTAAGCCACCCTAAACTATTAAGGATGTTTATTTGTTGATTTAAAAGATCTATGCTTAAGATTTATCTTAAGTACTCTTAAGCACTTTTAAGTCACTCTTAGTTAAGCAACTCAACTTACATTTTCTTAGTAATTAGGATAACTGAATTGCTCAGCACATAAAATTAAACAACCTGTATGCAATTTTTCTACATACTGTTCTATTTCCACAAAAAAGACTTTCTTATTTAGACAATATGTGTAAGCTCCTGGGATGAATGTTTGTTTTGGTTATCAATACATCCTTTTCAATTACAGAGAATAGTTTGCTTTAAGGTATAATATTTTGGCAACTTCTAAGATGCTTCAGTGCTGTAGAATTCCTGTTCCATCCCTTTTGTCTCTTTAAAGGTTGCCATCAAATTGTAACTTTTATCACAATAGTTTTCCTAGTGTTATTGTTATCCATGCTAAATCAATCCGGGGTCTGTTGACAATGAAGTTGTGTAGGAGAAGAGGACAAGAAGACAAAAAAACTGATGGGGAAGTGGGACGTGATGCTTGGGAATGTACAAATATCAATAAAAAGGTCTAGCATTGATTATGTTACCCAGGTGCGTAATTAAATGTCTGTAAGAAAACAACCAGCTCAGAGAGGACCAAGGAACCCACATGTACCAATATTACAGACAAGCAAGAGGGCTCACAATCAATTGCATAACCACAAATGATCTAAGAAGCCCAATGTGGTTTTTCTTCTTGCCTGGAGTCCAGAGGCAATCAGGAAAGGAGAAGTGATGCTAAGGCAGGATCTAATATCAACAAATAAAAGAAGGAGGCAAAGGTTGTATAATACAGCAGTACCCAACTTTTCTAGCTTGGTGGTCCAGCCAGGGACAGAGAAAGGATGGCTTTGTGTGAATGGCAGCCATGCACGTAAGTAGCATAGCTCCATTTGCACAAAAGGTGGACACATGTGCCTGCTGCTTGCATAAATAGATCTTTGCACATGCACATGAGCCTGCCACTCACACACAAAGCCATTCCCTCCTCCTCCCACCAAGCTGGAAAGTTTGGGGACCAATAATTTTATTGGTATTATACAACCTTTGCCTCCCTTCAAAAATCATTGTGCTTGTCGGTATTAGACCCTGGCTCAGCATTACTGCTCTTGTCATACCAAATAGATATTGAGCAAATCCCTGCATTCCAATCAGTAACAGAATGACAGAGTTGGAAGGGACGTGACAGTCTTCTGGACCAACTGCAGGAGAATCTAAACCAAATGGAGCCCAGTTACAAATAGACCGAGGTCTGGGGGTTGGGAACCCCTGGTATAATACTTTATTGGTTATAAAAAATAACTGTCGGAGACTTCAACAATACACTAGACAAAATTATGCTCTGACATTGTGTTTCATTTTATAAAAATAATTTTATATGCTTCGCTTCATTTAATTCTATAGAAAGGATTAGATATATGTTCTTAGATATTTATTTATTAATTACATTTTATGCCCTCCATCTTTCCTACAACGTGACTGTAAGATATATTTGATGATACATCAAATTATACATCATTTGATTATATATCAAATATTATAGATGCATTTTAAAATTCATAACATGGTTAACCAATACATTGCCTACATTTGACAATATGTGTGGAAAAAAAAATCTTCAGACATGTTGATTTTCTTGGTGGTGGTGATTTTGATCCAGAAAAAAATGGTCTTTTTTAAAATCTGCCAATTTTATTGTAGTAAGTTTTTATTCTGTGCACTTTTCTTCCTGGGAATGAGCCTTGGAAGAAATTTGACTTCATTGAATATGAATGTGTAGGATTTATGTGTTTGTATGTTTACATGTTATGCCTTTATGTAACAGAAACATACTTTTGACTTTTTTCTCAATTTAATAATCAGTATGTCATTATCTTTAGCATCTAATGAGCTGTTTATTTTAAGCAAGAGGCCTATTTTTGTTTGTCCTTAATGGGTAAACTTTATAATTTTTGAAACAAATTCCTAGGATTTTATTTTTGTCCACTGTACCTTTCTGGTCCCTTTGGTGTCAACAAATGAAAGGAAATTACATTCACTCCCTGACCCAAAAGTGTGAATGGAATAAATCAACAATTTATACAACATGTCCCTACTTGTTAAGTCTTTCTCGCTGCTTTGTGCATGTTTAATTATATCATGATATAGTTTTTTCACCTTGGCTTTCATTCATCTCACATTACTTTGTCCTAATACATTTCTGTTTGTTTTGTTTGGTTTTGTTTGGTTTTATTTTTATTATTAGGTCACTGAAATGACCTAATTTTCAGGTGAGAATAAATGTCCTCATTTTAAAAAAAAAACAAATCAATTGTACATCTTGTATAGGAATCCAGAGAGGCTTGTAAAGAAAAATGTGTTGTGACACAATAGCACTTAGACTTATATACTACTTCACAGTGCTTTACAGCCTTCTCTAAGCAGTTTACAGAGTCAGCATATTGTCCCCAACAATCTGGGTCTTCATTTAGCCAATCTCAGAAGGATAGAAGGCTGGGTCAACCTTGAGCCGGTCAGGATCGAATCCTGTCAGTGGGCAGAGTTAGCTGCAATACTGAATTCTAACCACTGCACCACCACACACTTCATTCTACAGACTGTAGGAAAGAATAGCCCATGTAGTCACTGCTAAAATGAAAGAAAGTTTTCAGCAGACTTCAGGACGTCTTAACAAGCAATCCTGCCCTTTTTTTCCACTTTTCAGATCACATCCTTGTAGTTGGACTCCAACTACATTATTTACATTATTCACTGACAATGTAAATATCAAGTGATTTCTTGTGTTGATGAAATAAGCTATCACAAAGCATCTGATTGAAACTGAAAGTGTTTCCAGATTTTAATTTTAACATAGAGCTTTTTAGTGATGCACACACAAATATATATTTTTTTTTGTTCGTTAACTTGACTGCATTATACTATTTCAGAATTCAAGAGCGTTGTATGATAAATTGCAATCTATTCATCAAGACCAACCAATCAATGTGTCTTCAGATACTGAACAGAGATCCAGATTCTTCCCCTACCCACTTGCCCCAGGATGATAGTTTTATATCAAATGTCACAACTTAATTTTTTCTGTCTCTTACATATGGATGCTATTATGGAAATCAATGAAAGCAAATATACATCCCATAATAATGTAATGCTACGTCCTATGTTTCTGCTCCAAGCTATCATGTTGCCTTTGACTACTTCCTCTTCTAATTCCATCTCTAATAAGTAATTATAAATTTTAGTAATATTTTTTTTTACCTGGACCTAATAGGATTTTATCTAATTGATGTGCCTTAGATAAATTCTAAAAATTTTCTTGTCCTGGCTATATCTATTTTGAATTTGCAAATAAGCCCACTGGTCTACTTGTAGCCCTTGTTCTTGGAGATCTTGCCATGATTTTAAAGTTCCTTGTGCATCAAGAAGGTCTTTGTATTTTATCATTTTATTAAGATCTAGATTATTTGGATGTATCATCGCCACCATTGTTGAGATCCAAATTGGGATTTTTAAATAATGCGGATTTTTTTTTGTTCCAATTAGCCAATAAGGAATCTCTAATTATATTTCTGTGGAAATACTTCTGCTTAATTTTTCCAGTGTCCCATAAAATTCATCCCCTCTGTAAATCATGGCCTTCTAAAAATAAGATCCTTTTATTCGACAGATTTACCCACTCTTTCAACCAAAATAAGGAGGCTGTCCTATAGTATAATTCCCAATTAGGGAGTGCCATACTTCCCCTGCTCTTCATATCTTGCATTGCCTTTAGGTTTATCCTCGGGTTTTTCCCTTGCCAAATAAATTTGGTAATTATCTTGTTAAATTCTATGAAGTAATTTTTATGTATTTTAATTGGTATTGTTTGGAATAAGTAAATAAATTTGGGCAGAATGTTCATTTTTATGGTGGCAATCCTCCATAATAAGGAGATTTGCAATTTAACCCCTATTTTTTATTTATTTATTTGATTTGTCAATCGCTTACAAGATAATAAGTATAAGTATATACATAGTTATGAATACATGAAATGGGTACATATAAGAAAAATAAAAGAAACAATAGGACAGGGACGGTAGGCACGTTGGTGCGCTTATGCACGTCCCTACAGACTTCTTAGGAAAGGGGTGAGGTCAATAGTAGACAATCTAAGGTATCTCTAAATCTTTTTTGACTTGTTATAATAATTTATTATAATTATTTTCCATTAGAGTTTTGCATTGAGCCATCAACCAAATTTCTAAGTATTTTAACTTTTTTTTACTATTTGTAATCCCATTATCCTTTCCAATTTTAGTTTTTGTTTTTCTGTTAAATTTTTAGTTATTAATTTCATTTTTTTTCCTTATTAATTTTAAGTCCTGCAACTTCCCCAAATTGATCTAACTCTTTCAATGACCTGTTTCAATTGGTTCCTCTATGAAAAATACCATACCATCCACAAATGACTGGAGTTTATATTCTTCTTTTTAAATTTTTAGTCCTTTTATTCCTGGGTTCTGTCTAATTCGTGTAAGCAATGTTTCCAAAGATAATATGAAGGAGATAATGGACACCCCAACCTGACTCCTTTCTCTATTTTTATTGAGTGCATGTACTCTCCATTAATTATAATATTCGCCTTTTGTGAATCATGAATTGTAGTCACAATGTTTTCAAATTTAGTGCCTAAATTCATATTGTAAATTTGTTGGATTAGGAATTGCCAATTTAAATTGTCAAAGGCCTTCTGTGCATCCAAGAATACAAGGGCTATTTGTTTTTCCAGATGGGCTTTGCAGTATTCCAAAACATTTAATACTATTCTTAAATTATTCCTGATTTGTCTATTGGGAAGAAATCTGATTTGATCTTTATGTATATATTCATTCAATATTTTTTTAATCTATTTGTGGTAAATATTTTATAATCAGTATTTAACAAGGAAATTGGTCTATAATTTTGTGTAAGTCATAATCTGAATCTTCTTTCGGAATCAGCGATATCAGTGTCTCCTTCCATGAATCCGGCATTCTTGCTGCTAGTAGGACCTAATTATATACCTCCACCATGAGAGGTCCTATTTGTTCTCCTATTTTCTTATAAAGTTCCCCTGGTATCACATTGGGTCCTGGGGTTTTACTGTTCTTTTGGTTTTCTATTGCTGCTTTTAACTCGGGCCATGTGATGTCTCCAATTAACATTTCCTTCATCTCCTCCTTGATTATTTTATCTTTAGTAATACCGAAATAGTTTCTTATCATGTCCTCATTTACCTCCTTCTTTTTATAAAGATCTTCAAAAAATTTACATGCAATTTCTTTTTTCTGTTCTATCCCTTGTTGGGCATCCCCGTTCTCATCTATTAATTGGTAGATCAATCTTTTTTGTTTTTCTTTTTTAAGTTTATAGGCCAACCAGCTTCCTGGTTTATTGGTCTGTTCAAAAAATATCTGTCTGGCTGTATTCAACTTTGAAGCCATTCCTTCTTGTTTGATTAAATTTAATTTATGTTTAGTTATTATCATCTGTTTTTTCAATTTACAATCTTTTGGGGTGTTTTGCAGCTGAATTTCTAATTCTTTGATTCTTTGTTCTAATTTATTTTGTTGGGCATATTTTTCTTTATTTCTTTTAGCAGTGTATGATATCGTTGTGCCTCTTATTATTGCCTTCATTGTATCCCAAATATTCTGTTTCGTAGTTGCCTCATTATTATTTTCTTTTAAAAAATAGTCTAATTCCTCATCAAGTTTATTCATAGATTATTTCTCTTTAATTAGCTGTGTATTTAGGATCCACCTTTTCCTTGGTTTCTTCCTGCCTTTCCACACTATCTGAATTGGGTTATGATCTGCCAATTCGTTTGGTAAAATTTCAATCTCTTTTAATTCATTTACTAACTCACCATTCATCCACACCGTATGGATTCATGTCCATGATAGGTGAGAGTTGGAGTAAAATGTAAATTGCTTTTTTCTCAGGGTTTAATTTCCTCCACATGTCTATCAAATTTACTTCCATCATCATTTCTTCACATGTTTTCGGTAGTTCTCTTTTTTTCTTCTTTTTCCCCTCACTATTGTGATCTTTCTGGTGGTCCACAATAGCATTGAAATCCCTCAAGATGCTAATATTCCTTTTATGTAATTCCACTAATTTCCCATGTAATTGTTTAAAAAATTCCTTTTGGTTATCGTTAGGGGCATAAATTATCACTAGTAGAATTGGAATTGATTTAATCCAAATTTGTAACACCAGAATTCTTCCTGTTTCAGTTTGAGGCATTGGTTTCACTTGTATATTTGGAACAATCCAATTTGAGAGAATGCTTTGATGCAGAAAAATGAGTTGCTTTACCTTCGTGCTTCAAGAAAAAACCTTGAAGGAGGTTGACTTGACCTCACTAGCCATTTCTCTCAACTGGAATTGAGCTTCCTTGCTTGCAAGTTGCAACCAATCAGATTTGACACTCAGAAAGAAAATGTCGGTGCTTTCCTTCAAAGGATTACTCTGCTTGAAGCTTTGTCAGTTTGACAAACGTTCAAACTTCCACACTTCCCTAATTAAATTGCCTTTAATGCAATAGCATTTTAAAAATTATTTCTCTGTCACTGTTGTGCCTGTTAAATATTAAATGCACCATCAGCAAATGGAAAGCAATGATTACTTCTTGAACATTCTGCCATCTTGCCAGGTCAAATGATCCAGCTGTTAAGGAATGTGCGCATTACAGTTAACGGCAATCACATTCATCACATTATGGTAATCAGATTAGATAGCTAGGTGTTGCTGATAAGTGTAGCAATCTGAATGAAGCTCTCTGCTGAATGAAAAAATATTTCCTCAGCTAGCAGGGGAAAAAGCATCTCCAAGAACAAATTAGACCAAAGGAACAGCTTTGTTCTTTGTATTTCTAAGTAACAATATTTGAAAGATTTTTCTATTGTTTCTATTGAAGAAATCACTTAAAAAATCCATTTATAATTTATAATACTTAGGCTGACAAAACTCTATATGTACCCATAGGCTTGATGTGAAGGTGTACATATTTGTACTGGGTCTGTCTTCCTTCCTGTCCTCCTTTGAAAACAACTGTTACAATCATACAATCACCACAAATTAATTAATTATATCTCACACACATTCAATACAGTGTCAATACAGTGTCAATTTAGAGGGGATGGATTTTATTTTCAAAAAGCTTATATATATATATATATATATATATATATATATATATATATATATATATATATGTGTGTGTGTGTGTGTGTGTGTGTGTGTGTGTGTATGTGTGTGTGTATGTGTATGTGTGTGTGTATATATATATATATTCTTAAGTTTTCGCGGGTACTTACATGTATGGCATTCAGCTTTGTTCGGGTATTTTCCCATGTCATAGTAGTGGTGCTTTTAAAGTTGTAGCAATGTTTCAGCAGAATCTCATCAGGCTTCTGTATAGAAGGTCTAGGTGTGTTTGGGTTTTTTCTCGTGTAAGATTAAGAGTATCTTGGTGATGTTTCGGCGAGGTCCCACTCACCATCCTCAGGCTGGTGATTTCGGCTTCGTGCCAGTGCAAGCAAAACGTTGCCAAGATACTCTTAATCTTACACGGGAAGAGACCCGAACATACCTAGACCTACATACCTGTACCTGTGAAAATCTATGAAAACAAATACACCCACACCCACACACACATATACAGGTGGGTTTTATTTTTCTCAGAGATATTGTTAGAATCAATTTATAGTCTACTAAAGGTATATAGCACAATTCCTGGCTTGAGGATGGCCAGCTGCTATATGTGTTATTTATTTTATATATTATGTATTTGGAGTGTTTATTTTACACCTGTACACCTTAAGTCAACTTAAAGTGAGATGGAATGTTATATCAATCGAATCAATCAATCAATAATGTTTCAGTAAGATCATTCCAAAGACAGCTGTATCCATCAAAATACTTATAGTTTGGTTACCATTTAGTTTTACAGAACTTAGTTAAATGGATTGACCTATTTTTTTTCCATTTTCCATTAAATGTCTATATTTATTTATTTATTTATTTATTTATTTATTTATTTATTTATTTTGTTTCATCTACTGGTCGATAGCAAAGGCTGTGTGAAGAATTATCCTTACAGATACTTGTAGAGCTTAGTGGACATCCAAGATCTTGGTTTCATATTGCTGAAAAAAAATGAAAGGGAATCAAATGGGTTGCTGTTTCAACTTTTTTCTACCTATCTACCTTTTCATTCAGTTTATATACCACTTTTTCATACTAGTTGAAAATTGGAAAGCATTTTACAGAATATAATAAAACTTAAACATAAAATACAACCATAAATTAAACATGGATTCTGAATGTGTTCATTTCTTTCCATTGGAAAAAAAAATACTTTTACTTTCTCAGTCCTTGGATTTTACACCAAAGCATTAAACAAAGTGTTCACTTTCCATCCTTCTAGAGTCTTGGCTGATGTGTTTATTTTCACATTAGTTTGAACCAGGAGTGGAATTCATTTTTTTAAAAAAACTGGTTCTGTGGGCATGGCTTAGTTGGTGGGTGTGGCTTGGTGGTCATGTGACTGGTGGATGTGGCTTGGTGGTCATGTTATTGGCTGGATGTGGCCAACTCAATATCACTCACATCAAGGCACGCATCTCCTCGTCTGGCCTCTCATGACTGTGGGGATGCTGCAACAGTCGTAAGTGTGAAAAATGGTCATAAGCGGCATTTTTTTCAGTGCTGCTGTAACTTTGAATGGTCACTCCACACAAGCAAAGTACCAGAAAAGGAAGGAAAAAAAACTCCAGAGAAGTTCCTGAGAAAGGAAGTCTAGTCCTGCCAAGAATGTAATAAGGATTAACAGAGAGGCAGTTTTTGTAAGCAACTCCAGAATGTTTCCTTCCTGCCTTCCTTACAGGATTAGGCCAATAATTTCTTCTAACAACTGGTTCTCTGAACTGCTTAGAATGTTAACAACAACCAGTTCTAGTGAATAGGTGCGAAATGGTAGAATCTCACCCCTGGCTTGAACTAGGGGGAAATATAAAATCTCTTTCAATGGTCATGGATAGCCTGTCGGTTTAGAACATTACTACTGCCACTTCTTTCAAACATTTATTTAAAAAACTGATCTGTTTGTATGTGTGTGTTTGTGCATATGTGTAGGTGAACTTGAAGATTTTATTTAATTGGCTTTCTGTGCGTAAATAATGTTACTTCATTGTAAAATTGTTGCATTTGCTATATAAAACATAGAATAATAGAGTTGAAAGAGATCTTGGAGACCTAGTCTTCCTGCCCATGGCAGGAAATTCTATATAATTCCATACAAATGGCTATCACATCTCTTTCTCTGTATGTGTCTTTGTGTTGTTAATAACAACGAAATAATAATGGCTTATTTAACAAAAACCTATAACCTTCATTTATAAAGAGAGAAAGGAGGGGAAGTTTTCAAAGTATTTTTTTTGGAATCTCAATTTACACCCACCAAGTTGCAATCATTTTAAATCAAAGTTTTCTGCTCATAAATGCCATGCACTTTCTTTTATTATGTTAAAGAGCAAAATCTTGGCAAGGTGATGTTGGGCATTTCTGTATTCGCAGCAGCATCTCCAAAGATACAGGAGCCATTTGTTAAAGTCAGTGAGTAAAAGGGCCACCTGGAGAAAGACAGTATGAAGATGCAGGAAGGAAAAAAATAATAATGCAGAATTGGAGCCTACCAAATGTTATTACATCTGTGCCCACCTCCCACCCATCCTGCTATTACTGACTGCTTAGTGGCATTGTTATGGGAATTATAACCTCAATAACTAGCAAAAGGGTTTGTTGTCAGTGCTCTTGCAGCTAAATTACTCTTTTCAGATACGTTGCAATTCAAAATGTAGTCTGGCTGGAATTGGATTTTATCTACAGTGACTGTTTTTCCTTTATGCAGATCACTATTTTAAGAGCTTTTGCAGACTACCATGCATATGCAAACAGTTTTCAACATTTTTGACATCGCCTATAGCCGATGGGAGTCAAACTAATATAGCAAGGCATGCAGCTATTTCTAATAATGTATTGTGCCTGCTTCCAAATATATTGCACTTGTCACAGTAAATTGTCATCCATTATTATGAGTAATAACGTAATACTTCTATATCTGTTAGAGATACATAGTCTCTGATGGAACAGACAATAGGAACTGTTGATCAAAAGGAAGATATTAATATGTATTTGGAGTTTCTAAATGATTTGCTAGTATTAAAGAGTGATTACCAAAATTTCCAGATTACCAAATTATCAAATTACCAAACTTTCTCAAGGGGATCTCTTAGCTGTTTTTCTCTATCTCTGTCTCTATTTCTATCATCACATCTGTCTCTTCTCTTCTCTCTTTTATATCATCTCTGTAACTTACAGTCTATCATCTACATCTGTCCATTCATCCATCCTCCAACCCATGCACAAAGATTGTGAATCTACTGGAAAATAGGAAAGTAGGCCAATTTATGAGTGGCTTGGAATTTATGGATTGTTTATCTCTGATCTAGGCCTTTATAGGTTCAAATTAGGACTATAGCTAAACACATGTTTAAATAAATAGGATGTTCAGTTCACTTGAATATGGTCAGAAGTGTTTAGATATTTTTCTCTTTAACTCAGGATGAATTTATCTATTTTTTCCCCACAGACGCAGAAAGAGCTCAGAGCAGACATGCTCAGGTATAAATGCTGTGTTTCTCAAGATTATTTGTGGCAGGGAGAGACTTTTTTTTTTTCATTTTTTCATGTTGCCCTTGAAGTTTAGAGGGAAAATTGGCATGCCTTATTTAGGTCTCCAAGGCATAGTTTCTAACTAAGAAGATCAAACCAAGATACCACGGGAGAGTTTTACTAAGGTTTCTATTTATTTCTGTTTCTCTTATTTCATGTTTTACCCTTTGTGTTGTTCAATTATCTTATGATCTGCTTCAAAGTACATGGAACCTTTCCAGCACCTCTCTGGAATGGCTTATATTGCTATTCCTGGGATCATGAGGCTGACCTCTGCAGTGGTAGCTTTATTCTGGAAACAGGCATGTTTGGTTTGATTGAAAGCTACCACTATGTGTGTTAAGTTCTGCGCATGGGTGCAAGGAGCGGAGATGAGGCAGTGAACAGTGAACTTCAACTCTTTATTAAACATTCTGAACAGAGCAAAACCCTAGGGCAGCAGCAGCCCTTTTATAAGGCAGGCTGCTGATCTAGTAACCAATGAGAAACATAGAGTGTTAACCCCTTGAACCAATGAGAGTGGCTCGTTAACAGCCAATCAGATTCTCCTGAACGGACCAATCCGATATCGCTATTATCGGCCAATCAGAAGTGCAGGACTAGAACCCTGCTTTTCTTAAGGTTTCTTAAAACTTTATTTAAGCGCTTTTATTAGTTCATAACACCCCTTCCCCCCGGGTTCCGTTTGAGGGGTGCGGTGACGTAATCCCGTAGATATGTAGGTTGTTTCAACTGTCGATTAGATTTACACTGTCCCACCGGTTCCTGTCTGTAGTCCGGTTTCGGTGGAACGTTTTTTAATTTCTCTGGTACAGGCGGTTCCGCATCTTCACAGGACGACTTGGCACCAATGATTCTGTTGTTGTTGTCCTCCGGTCTCTGTGGGATCGCCTCCGTTGAGGTTTTCTCTGTGGCAAGGCAACCCTCATTCCTGATTCTTCTTCAGGTAACGTGCCAGGCTGCCCACACTATTGGAGTTGCTCTAGGTGGGGCACTGCTGACTTCTTGGCACTTTAGACAAGTCTTCACCCAGGCTTCGATTTGCTTATCGATACCCGGCCACCACGCGTAGCTTCGTGTGAGCGCTTTCATACGCACGATGCCAGGGTGACCGTCATGCAATGCTTTCAAAACTGCTCGTTGTAACCGTTCTGGGACGACGACTCTGTCTCCCCATAGGATGCAGCCTTTCTGCGAGAAAAGTTCTGTTTGCCAGTTTCTGAAAGGGGTGAAGTTGTCAGGGGTTTGTTCTACTGGCCATTCTTGTTCGACCCAGCTGAGAACTCGCACCAGGACAGGATCTCATTTCGTTGCGATAGCGATGTCTCTGGCTGTTAGTGGCGGTGAATGTAGGGTTTCAATCTGGAATGTCGTGAGGGTTGGAGCTGGTCATCGACAATTTCCGGAAGTGGGGCACGGCTCAATGCATCAGCGTGGGGAATGGCTTTGCCCGGGCAGTGTTGCAATTTATAATTGTACGAAGCTAAGAACTCCGACCAACGAGTCATTCTAGGTGACAATATATAGGGGGTTGGCTTGTCTCCTACTATAATCCCCAGCAAAGGCTTGTGATCAGTAATAATAGTAAAAGCTCATCCATACACATATTCATGAAACCGTTTCACAGCAGATACAACAGCAAGAGCCTCTTTGTCAATTTGGCTAGAGTTGTGTTTCAGCTCTCCTTGAAAAATAGGCAATAGGGGCCTCTCTACCATTTGGTAACACATGACTTAAAATGGCTCCTACTCCAAACGGTGACGCGTCACACGTAATGGTTAAAGGCAAAGTCTCGTTATACTGCATTAAAACAGCATCGGAGGTTAGTAAGTTTTTCACTTGTCGGAATGCGTGCTCCTCTCGCTGTCCCCAGACCCAGGTGGCTTTTTTATGTAGGGGCTCAGCTATGGTCACCTTCTGGGGCAAGAAGATGTTGCATAAGTTAATGAGCCCCAGGAAAGCTTGGAGGTCTGTCCTATTCTTGGGTCTTGGGGCATTTTTGATCGCTCTTAGTTTGCTATTAGTGGGGTGAATGCCTTGCTTATCGAGTAGGTACCCCAGGAACTCTACTTTCTCTGTACACAGTTGACATTTATGTTTTTTAACCTTTAGGCCTGAGTCTTTAAATTTCTGGAGAACCATTTTAAGACGCCTCTCTAGTACTTCTCTATTTGGGGCCGCAATTAAAACATCGTCAAAATATGGCACGACCCCCTTGATCCCTTGCAAAAGTCTCTCCATCAGACTTTGAAAAATCCCTGGGGCCACGCTCACTTCGAATTGGAGTCGGTTGCATTTAAAAGTGCCTCGGTGCGTAATGATTGTCTGTGCTTCTGCGGTTTTTTTATCTACAGGCAGTTGTTGGTACGCCTGCGTTAAATCCAATTTAGCGAAGACTTTTCCACACCGCCCCCCAGGGAATGGAGAAGGTGCTGAACCACCGGCACCGGGTAAGCGTTCTGTTGCAGGGCGTGATTGAGGGTGGCCCGGTAGTCCCCACAAATCCTTAATGATCCATCCGGTTTGATGGGTGTTACAATTGGGGTTTCCCAATGGGCTTGGTCAGTTGGTTCTAAAACACCCTTTATCGAGCTGCTCGTCAATCTTTGGTTCTAAGGCAAAAGGTACCCGACGAGGCTTAAGGTGGATGGGGGCTACTTCAGGGTTAAGGTTAAATGATATTGGGGTCCCCTTGTACTCGCCTAGTTTGTCTGCAAAGATGTCCTGGAATTCCTGGACAAGGGTCTCCTCCCAGTCGTCGCTTCTGGTTTGGTGAATGCCGGCTACCTCGATTCCGAGTGGGGCGAACCATTGAAGGCCTAATAAACTAGGCCGGTCACGATTGACGACGGTCAGCAGTAACAACATAGTACGATTTTTGAATGATACTTGGACTTGGCTGGATCCAACGACCAGAATTCAGTTCCCCTGATAATCTTTGAGTTTAATTCTTTGGGCTCTGAGGTCTTGGCACCGTACGGCAGGGATTAACTGTTTAAGGGTCTTCTAGGAATCCATCAAGAGGGACGACCCTAAGTTGACTTCCATCACGCAAGGTTGGTTCTCGATGGCGACCCTAACTCAGATCTTCTTTGCATCTAACGATGAAGCGTGACTGATAGTAATGGTTTGGTGTGCCTCTTCCCGTCTCGTTGAAGTGGCAAGTATTTTATTTCTGTAGGAGTGGTTGTTCCATTGGTGGTTCCCTGTGGTCTGGCGGTAGTTGTTTTCTCTCTGAATTGGGCTGGATCTCGCTTGCTTCTGCAGACCTTCCCAGTGTGGCCTCTTTTCCCACAGGAATGGCAGAGCGCATCGAGGAATTTGCAATCTGATCACGGGTGGTTTGCCCCACAACCCGCGCATTGGTGCGGTAGTCTTCGATTCCGCTGGTTGCGTTGGTTGCATTCGGACCAGAGTCGGTTGACCTCCTCCTCATCACTTTCTGATGGAAATTCGAGGTCCTCGTGGTGGGCTTCTGTCGTGTTCCTCTCTAGGCGAGGTGAGGTATCATTGGCGAGTTGACGGAGCAGTGCATTGGTGCGGTGCATTCGGGCGGCCAACTTCCTTTTTGCTTCTGCTGCAGTAGCGTCTTTGATGACATCGGCAAGTCCCCTTTGGCCATGATCTTGCTCTGCGCCATCTGGTCATCTAATCCCAGAACTATTTGGTCTCTCAGAGCTTCTTGGAGGTCTGCAAACCCACAGAGGCCTCCCAGGTTCCGGAGGTCCACAATGAAATCTGCGACGCTCTCTCCTTTCCATTGGTCCCTCTGATAAAAGTCATGTCTTCGGACAAGCATTGGTACGGCGGGTGCATAGTGGGCCCGTAAAAGGGACACAATGATGTCCCAGTCCATGGATTTCACCTCAGCCGGTTTCACTAGTGCCTTGGCCATCTTAAAGATGGCAGGCCCGCAATGGGTCAGGAACACTGCTCGCTTTTTCCCCGTAGTTACGTCTTTCAAGTTGTTGGTCTCCAGAAACATCTGGAACCGGTCCATATACGAGTCCCAGTCTTCTTGTGCCGAGTCAAATGGAGCGGGTAGTATGGTGCCGCTGGACATGTTTTCCGTTGTCGATGCGCCTTTAGCCACATGCTCTGTTTGGTGCTCTGTGAGTGTTCAATCAGCTCAGATGTCTCTGCATCCCATCCTCATCGCCAGTGTTAAGTTCTGCGCATGGGCACAAGGAACGGAGACGAGGCAGTGAACAGTGAACTTCAACTCTTTATTAATCATCGTGAACAGAGCGAAAACCCTAGGGCAGCAGCAGCCCTTTTATAGGGCAGGCTGCCAACCTATTAACCAATGAGAAACATGGAAGTGTTAAACCCTTGAACCAATGAGAGTTGGCCCGTTAACAGCCAATCAGACTTCCCAGAAAGGACCAATCCAATGTCGCTATTATCAGCCAATCAGAAGTGCAGTATTAGAACCCTGCTTTTTGTTAAGGTTGTTAAAACTATTAAACGCCTTTATTAGTTCATAACAATGTGTATGTCCCTTCCATATTCCTACTCCTTTTTGCCTTTCAATCTGAAGCATAGGACAATAGTTCTAGTTGTTGTAACATCATTGTCATCATTATCATTATCAACATCATCACCACACCACCACCACCAAATGGATGTAGTTAGTGTCTTCTTCTTCTTCCAATTTGAATAACATTACATATAATATATAAAAAAGGGAAAAACATCAATGACTAAGCCAAAGAAAATCCTAGTGAACTGGCTATTTTTTCAGGACCGATTTTGGGGCATGATGTCTCAGCAATTAAAGATGCTGAGCTTGTCAGCTGGAAAGCTGACACCCTGGATTTGAGACCCAAGCACTGCAACAACAGGGTGAGCTCCATTCCTTGACTCAGGTCCTGCCTACCTTGTAGTTAGAAAGCATGCAGATGCAAGTAGAGTGACAAGTACTGTTTTGGTGGGAATGTAACTGCATTCCATGTGCCTTTGGTGTATAGCAATGCTGGCTGGCCACATGGCCACAGAAAATGTCTTCAGGCATTGCTGGCTACCTTGGCCTAGAAACAGAGATGAGCACCTAGAGTCAGACATGGTTAGACATGGAAACTTTTACCATTTTACATATAATTTTAAAAAGAAATCAACGAATAAGCTGCAGAAAATCATAGTGAGCTGGCCATTTTCTCAGGAGCTGGTCACTTTAAGATGTAAACAATAATGGCAGTACAAGAAATGTATGTGCAGCTTTGGCCTCCAAGAGAAAATTACAAAGAGCATGTTTTTGACAAGTTGTACCATATGTTGAAAGTATTTGCCTTCCCAAAGCAAAAATACCTGACTCTGTCATTGCCACAAAGCAGCACAGGAGTACGGAGCTTGTTGTCATTTGAATACCAAGAGTGCTAAGATATATATTAAATGAAGCACTTGACAACTCCAAGTAAAATGTAATCTCATTTTTCCACCTCATCTGGTCAATAATAAATGAGTTTTAGAGTTTAAATCAAGACACGAAGGGTTTCTTGTGGTACATTATTGATGGAACACACTTAGTCTAACAACATTTTCCAAGGGAAAATGTATTATTTACTGCCTCTGTTAATATAAAACCTAAGATAAATAAATAGTTTGGCTTTTTTTTTTTTTTTTTTTTTTTTAATTTATTTCGAACATGTGCAGAATGACAATAATAATCAATACAACAACAGTAATAATAATAATAATCATAATAATGATAATAATAATACACAATAACATGTCCGAAAAGGAGTAGGATGAAGCATAAGCTTATTTAATCCTACCCCTTCTTCACTTCCCCATGAATTCAACTTATATCAATAGAATGCATAGTACAAAAATGATGATAATAATAATAATAATAATAATAATAATAATAATAATAATAAATAATTGAAGTACTAAACATATACATATATACAAAAAACAAAAACAAATAAGCAGATAGAAAGTAAGTAACAAATATAATTAATAAAGAAATCCAGAATGTTCGACCCCTTCCTCTTCCCTGTACCCAGTGAAAACCATGTACCTGTATCGCTTTTTAAACTGGATCATGCTTGGACATTGCTTGAGCTCCACACCTAACTTGTTCCACAACCTCACTCCACAAACAGAAACACAAAAGCTTTTCAGTGTTGTACGTGCCCTCTGTTGTTTTAAATTGTGCTCCCCCCTCAAATTATAATTCCCTTCTCTGTTGAAAAACATTTTTTGTAAATTGCCAGGAAGTGCCTTACGTATCACTTTGAACATGAATTGAGCTGTTTGAAAATGAATAATGTCGGTGAGTTTTAATGTTCTGGATTTTACGAATAGTGGATTTGTATGATCTCTGTAACCGGCATTATGAATTATTCTTATGGCTCTTTTCTGTAATATGGATAATGAATTTATTGTACATTTATATGTGTTACCCCAGACCTCTGCACAGTAATGTAAATATGGTGAAATGAGTGAACAGTAAAGTATGTGGAGTGATTTGTGATCCAGAATGTGCTTTGCTTTGCTGAGAACTGAGATGCTTCTTGATAATTTGCTTTGGATATGTTTTATATGAGCTTTCCAGTTAATCCTATCATCTATTATTACCCCTAGAAACTTATTTTCGTACACCCTATCAATATCTACCCCATCTACCTGTATATGTGTGTGAATGTTTTTATTGCAGTTGCTAAATATCATGTATTTGGTTTTACTTAAATTTAATGATAATTTGTTCCTGTCAAACCATGTTTTTAATTTGCGTATTTCCTCAATGACTCTCCCCAGTAGTTTGTGCAATTCCTCCCCAGAACAAAAAATGCTTGTGTCATCTGCAAATAATATTAGTTTTAATACTTTAGAAACTTTGCATATATCATTTATATAAAGAATAAACAATTTAGGCCCCAACACTGACCCCTGGGGGACGCCACAAGCAATGTCCAAGCATGACGAAGAATATTCACCCACCTTCACAAATTGTTTCCTGTTGCTCAGATAACTTTTCACCCAGTGCAGTACTAACCCCCTGATCCCATACCTCTCAAGTTTATTGATTAAAATGTCATGATTTATTGTATCAAATGCTTTTTTCAAATCTATAAATATTCCAACTGAGTGTAATTTATGATCGATGGCATTGGTGATCTCTTCTATTGATTCTGTTAATGCTAGTGATGTTGAACTGTTTGATCTAAACCCATATTGACTATCGGAGAGTAATTTGTGTTTATTTATGAATTTATCTAGTCTGTTATTGAACAGTTTTTCTAGGATTTTGGAGAATTGTGGAAGCAAGGAAACAGGTCTGTAGTTTGTGAAGTGGTGTCTATCCCCAGTTTTATACAGCGGTACAACTTTAGCTATTTTCATACTGTTAGGAAATTTACCAGTCTGGAATGATAAGTTGCAGATGTACGTTAGTGGTTCTGAAATCCCCATAATGACCTTTTTTAAAACTTTCATATCAATTTCATTTAAATCCGTAGATGTTTTACCTTTGCATTTATTTACAATATCTATTATTTCCTTTCCTTCCACTGCTGTAAGGAACATTGAACTGGGATTCCTTTCTATAAGGTTGTCACTCCACTTCTTAGCTAAACATGCATCTGGGATTTCATCTGCCAGCTTTGGTCCAACATTTACAAAAAAACTATTAAAACTGTTGACAACATCATCCATATTATCAATTTTCATATTATTTTCAACAAAATATTGAGGGTAGCTCTGTTGCTTGGTACCATTTTTAATAATACTGTTTAATATGTCCCACATTCCTTTAATGTTATTTTTGTTATTAGATAATATTTTACTGTAATATTCCTTTCGACACACCCTTATAATATTAATTAACTTATTTTTATATTTTTTGTATTTATTTTCTGCTTCTTTCGTTCGTTTTTTAATGAACTCTCTATATAGTGTATTTTTCTTTTTACAGGCATTTTGTAATCCCTTTGTGAACCATGGTCGATCTTTGTACTTTTGATTTCTGTCATATTGTTTTATTGGACAATTTATATTATATAATGATGTAAACATTTTTATAAAAGTTTCATATGCACTATCAATGTCTTTTTTATTATATACATTCTCCCAATTTTGTGCCAATAAGTCATTCTTTAACATATTCATAGTTTCCTCTGACCTCACTCGCCTGTATTTTAGTTTCTTCTCTGGGTGATCTCTCAGCTGACTATTATTATAAATTGTAAAAACTGGTAGGTGGTCACTGATATCGTTGATTAGTAGTCCGCTTACTGTATTATTTTCAATGTCATTGGTGAATATGTTATCAATTAGAGTAGCACAGTGGGTGGTAATTCTGCTAGGTCTAGTGATTATTGGATGTAAACTCATGCTGTACATTGTGTTAATGAAATCATCGGTTATTTGGTGCTTATTTGGATTTAACAAGTCAATGTTAAAATCCCCACAGATGAAAACAACCTTTTGGTTAGTCTTCGAAAAAAATTCTCCAATCCATTCCTTAAATACCTCAACACTAGAGCCTGGTGCTCTGTATATGCAACTGATTATTACATTTTTACTTTTTTCATTATACATTTCAATTGTTATACATTCTAACAAGTTATCAATCACAATTGTCATATTTTCTACTACTTTGTAATTCAAGTTTTTGTTCACATACACAGCGACACCTCCTCCACTCTTATTCCTTCGGTTTGCACAGTGAAGTTCATATTGATCCAGTTCAAAATCCATTCCTTTAGCTGTATTGATCCATGTTTCTGATATTGCAATAATTTTGAATGGTTTTATAAACTGATTTAAATATTCCTTAATGTTATTAAAGTTTACATATAAACTCCTACTATTGAAATGTATTATTGATAGTTTGTTATCCATTTTAATGGTGTCGTTGTACTGTTCCTCTGTATAATAGCAGCAA
The DNA here is from genome assembly GCA_033807585.1 of Hydrophis major. Lineage (NCBI taxonomy): Eukaryota > Metazoa > Chordata > Lepidosauria > Squamata > Elapidae > Hydrophis > Hydrophis major. The sequence continues at coordinate 12,926,897 of CM066338.1, forward strand.
TTGTTGTTGATATTAAAGAAAAAATGATTGTCCGGGTCTATGTCATGCTCCAGATCCAGTAGATCATGATCAGTGTGTTGAAATGTCTGAAGTTCCAGGTTACCATGATCTGCAATCCTTTGTGATAAGCTGTCCCTAGTTGGATATGAATGAGCCATATTGGTGTGTTGTGTGTACTGTCATACCTTCGAGTCCGGGATGATGCTCATTCATACCTGACCAGTTCCTCAATATTTCTGATGACCAGAACTTTGGCTTGCTCTGGTGTCCCGTTTAGTTTAATGAATATTTTACAGTTCGATGTCCATGTGTGCTGTATTTTCCCCTGCCTCTTCATCAGCCGCGCTTTTCTGGCGATATCGGCGTTTTGTTTGGTCAGATGCTCGTTGATGAATACGTTGGTTCCTTTCAGTTTCCTTCCTTGTTTTAACAGTGCAGTTTTCTGTTTTCTGTTGACAAACCTCATGATGATGGCTCGTTTGTCGCTGTCATCTCTCCGGGGCAGAGGGTGGCAGGCCTCGATGCAACTACGGTCCATTTCGATCCCTTTGGACTGGAGGAAAGCAACCACCTGTTGCTCCACGGAGCTGCCATCCTGCTCACTGGGCTCCCCCCCGCTATCATCGGTCACCGCCCGGGCGTATGACCAGGGTTTAATCTGGAGCCCAGTCACGATCACGTCGTTGATCCTGGTGTACTGCTCCAGCTCCGCCACACGGCTCTCCAGGTGCGCCAGACGCCGGTCCTTTTCGGCGTTCTGGATCCGGAGCGCCTTCACCTCCTCCACCAGGTTCAGAATGGACTTCTGCTGCTGTTTGACGACAGAAATCTCTTCGGACAAAAAGTCCAGAGACTTCTTAATGTCGTCGCCCTCCTCAGCTGTCAGTGCCCTCTTTGGGCCCATGTTGCTAGTGACGAGCTAGCGTCTACCTTAGCCACCTGCTAGCTAGTTTGTCAACTAGCCGCCGAGCTCCGTTCTTTCAGTCCGTTTTCCAAAACTCAGCGTCGTTAAACCAGGCAGTGGTCAGGCCAGTGTTGTCAACAGATAGTCCAATGTCCGCAATCCCAAATCAGTCGCCAATAACACAGAAATAGTCCAAAAACCGAGCAAGAAAACACCAAAACACACAGACTCCAAACTTTTCTCCAACAGGAAACGGGAAACAAGCTATGATCTCTCTCTCTCTCCCTCGCCCCGTCCCCGCAGCCTTTCTTTCTCACGGCCGCGTCCTCCCGGCTGCCTGCACGCTCGATATCTTAAATGAAAAGCCTGTTATTTTGTTATTTTTTGCAGCAGAGGAGTCAATATTGGCTGTATACTTACTGCGTCCAGCAACAAGACAGCTCAGGCAAAAAACCCAGGAGCCTCTCCACTCGGCCCCCTCCCTGCCCTCCCAGCTTTCTCTTTTTAAAGGAACAAATCACTCTGAATATTCAGAAGAATGTGTGTAGGTTTGTTTGTTGTGGTGGTAAAGAAATGTTGATGCATATTTTAAAGTTTGATTGATTATTATAATGGACAGTTGGTTTCTTTTTGGCTCTGAGAGTATTGCATTTGCTACTAGCAGTCTAACATCTGTTTTATATGGCTTCCATTTCAACCATGCAAATTTTTTTGGAACTGGTCATGTTCAAACATGATTCCTTTCTAAAACAGCATGAAAAATATTCTGAATAAATTATCTGGTTTGAGGAGCAGATTGTACTCACTATGTGGCTCCAAAATGGTTGCATTATACCCCAAATACTGCTATTTTGAGATGATATCATTTCATCAATATTTTAGCCAAGCCCTCAGAAGATAGGCGTGAAAACTTGAAGATAAAGTTCTAAGTTTTTCCTTTCCCTAGTTGCCTTATCTAAACTGTAGTAAATCATTCCTTGTGCTTTATTTGAATAAAGCTATGTATGTTTTTCTTTTGTCTCCACAACTAGAATTATGTACAAGATTTTTCAACTCTGTGGTTTTGCTACAATCTTCATTCCCATGCCATACAGGTGACCTCTGCCCTCCTCTAGAAATATATTATTGGCAGTATATGGTAATCTCACTTGCAGAGGAACCACAAGGGTAAATGTCTTTAAATAAATATGCCATCCTCTGGCATTCTGCCAAACCAATTGATAGTTTGGCTCATTTCTGAGCCAATTCTGAGTTTCTTAGTTTCCTTTAAAGTGCAAAATTATTTTGTCTCTCACCCATCATGCCCAACAATACCTATTTTTTAAAAATCTGAGCCAGGAAACATTGGGATAAGTTCCCCTAAATTCAGAAGAACTTGTATACTGTATATTGTACATATAAATATATACAACAATATACAGTGTTACTTCAGTGCTAAATTGTTAATTGGTTCTGGGAGGCACAATGAGCACCAAAAATGATGAGTACAAACAAATTCTTCACTTAAGAAATAATGTAGTAAGTCACAAGGCAGCTGACACAGGTCTAGCTTGTGCATTGAGTACCAAACAAACAATGAGTACTGAGACAAAATTTTCATGTCAAAATGTGTTGAGTACTAAATTCAATGAGTTTCAAAGCAGTTGAGTACCAAGGTACCAATGTATATTTTGTTGTTGTTTTAACCATTTAGTCATGTCCTATTTTTAAATCAAGCAACACTTGGACCAATTCTATGAAGAAAAGGCTCCTATCAACCTTCTATGTAGTATGCCTTCTTTAAGAGAAGGTTATGAGGGCTATGAAATGCATTGAGGTAAAGCAGCCAGGTTGCTTTACTTTAAATGAAGCAGCTTTGTTTGAACCTTGATCAAAGTGAAGTGAAGATTTCTATTTTACTGAGCATGAGTGAGGCAGAAAAAGTTTTATAGTTAACATTGGTAGGTCGCTTAAGAGATTTCCCTTCAAATATCCTTAAGGCAATGATAAAGGACAAAACATGCTCGTCATTAGTGACATCCCATTTAAAAAATATCCAGCTTTCTCTAATTTTCTTCCCTTTCTCATCTCTTTCTTCCTTTCTCTTCCTATCCTTCAAAAAAATCAGCTAGCCTTTATAATGGAAAATGGAACTGGTTATTTCTGTCTTTCAGCTGCTTTATGAGACTTCTAATGTCCTTTTACATTGCATTTCTGTTGTACATGGTGCAATTTAGCATATCTTTTTTTCTATTTCCCAAAATTATATTGACAACTTGATTAGATGATAAAACTGATAATATTATAAGACATTTGGAGTATGCTCAATAAAAGCATTGAATAAGATTCTTTAATATTTAAATAAATGTGTAGAGTTGACATTTAAGCAATTTATAGAATTTAAAGGCTGTATTATTACACATTTATCTACTAGGAATAAAGCTTTTGATTACAACTACAAATCTATATCCAATTGCCAGCATACTGACATCCTTAAAACATTTATTTCAAAGAAGCATTATATGTTTACTTGTTATATAAGGTTCTCTAAGGACATTTTGATACTTTACTAATTTTCCTCTATTGCTATCTTTCCTTGGATGGAAAGTGAAAAGTGGTTCTGTTCCACAATAACCAAATAGGGTGATATCACATAATATTAGATTTATTTATTATGAATCAACAAATCTGATATTGTATGATACCACCTCATTCAGTTGTTTTGGAATAAAAAAAAATGAAGTCCATACATCAGGGATATCAGAACATTTTTCAGCAATTCAATAAGTACAATCAGATGAGCCAATCTTTTCTTTTTTTAAATAATATCTCTATTACGTTTTGATATCATACATTAAAATGCAAACTAACAGAAGAGGGAAAGGGAATGACAAATCAAAAATACTTCAAATAAACATAACCAAAGTGACCTCCAATTTTTTTTTTTTTATTACAGAGTTGTTAAAAATACAACAATCTCCTTTATGTGTAAAGAAATAACATTAGTCTATAAAATATTTAAATACTAATAGCAACACATCAAAAGCTAGTATTTATAAAAACTTCTTCTCTTGAAAGTAAGTCATCAAATGTAAATAACTAGTGTATTTAGAAAGTTACAATATTTCTCTAGTCAAATCTAAACTAGCTTTCAAAATGCAAATTTAAAAGTTGATTCTTTTCCTTATCTGCCTAGCAGGTTACTTGAAATTTAATCAAGTTGTTGTCTATAAGAAAAGAAAATGTTATCATCTTGGCTAGCTCCATTAATTTCAAACTCTATTCTTCCATTGTGGGTATACATTTATTTGTTAGTTTGTTATTTGTCAAACATGTACAACATAAGGACCTCTTAGGAATGGGGTAAGGTCCATGGTAGACGGTTTGAGATTGAAGCTGTGAGGGGTTGAGGCTGTAACAATGGAGTCAGATAGAGCATTCCAGGTGTTGACCACTCTGTTGCTGAAGTTGTATTTTCTGCAACTGAGTTTGGAGAGGTTTACCTTGATTGTTTGCCCATGTATTATTGTGATTGAGGCTGAAGAAGTCATTGACAGGCAATATGTTATAGCAGACAATTTTGTGAACTATGCTTAGATCGGCCCACAGGCATTTTTCTTTCTATGTTTGGGCAATCTTGATACCCTCGTCAAAACAAAATAAAAAGTATGACTTTTCTTTACCTGTTTATCTGCCATCTCTAGAAGAAAAGGTTCAGGGACTTTTCTCACAAGCCTCCAACTAACTAATGGTAGTTATGGACTGACTTTAACTAATGGGGTTTCATTAACTGTATAACAGGACAAAAAAGAGAAGATAGAATTAAAGTTTTCACTGTCACTGACTCAGATTCCCAGTAAGGTTCATATGATTCTTATAGTTATCAATTAACTCCAGTACATCATATAGCTCTGCTCCTGAATTAAACAGGAGGGAGAAAACACCTTAGGAATATCGCTGGAGATTTGGCATTCTTCACTGGTCTGGTTTCTCAGAAAGGAAATTATGAGATCTTGTGGGATTTTACAACAAAAGATGTTTTTTCAAAAGGCAACTAGACTTTGTTTTTCCTTGAAGGCATTTCCCTTCTCATCCAAGAAGTGTTTTTTAGTTCAGAACCAAAGAAGCTTCTTAGATGAGAAGCAAAATCAAGGAAAAACAAAATCCGGTTGCCTTTTAAAAAAGCATTTTTGGGAAAACCATGACTGAGAATCTCCAGAGATATTTTGCAACCATAAGAAAGAGTTATTTGGGGGCAGGGAAAGTCCTCACTGCATAATGTAAGCAAGGACCTAGAAAGATGATGAGGAATTATATTTTACACTGTTGATTTGAAATGGCATTGAACAGCCCTTGTAATTAGAACCTTCCATTTTGTTCTTACACATTCAGGCAAATATCTGGATATCTATAAGCTTGTTTTTTATTATATAGATGAGGATAAAAAATATTTATTTATTTTTTTATTTATTTATTTATTTATTTATTTTTTTATTATTTATTTTGTCAAGTGCTTACAAGATAATAGGTATAAGCAAAAACATAGTTATAAATACATGGATACATATAAGAAAAATAAAAATAATAAACAATAGGACAGGGACAGTAGGCATGTTGGTGCGCTTATGCACGCCCCCTACAGACCTCTTAAGAAAGGTCAATAGTAGATGGTCTAAGGTTAAAGTTTTTGGGGTTTGGGGAAGAAACCATGGAGTCAGGTAGAGTATTCCAGACATTAACCACTCTGTTGCTGAAGTCGTATTTTCTGCAATCAAGTTTGGTGCATTAACCTTGAGTTTGTATCTATTGTTTGCTCTTGTATTGTTATGGTTGAAACTGAAGTATTCATTGACAGGTAGGACATTGCAATGTATGATTTTATATACTAAGATCAGATTGAAGGCGGCGTGGTTCAAGGTTTTCTAGGTCTAGAATTTCTAGTCTGGTGGCATAAGGTATTCTGCAATGAGTAGAGGAGTAGAGAACTCTTCTTGTGAAATATTTCTGGACTTTCTCTACTGTGTTAATATCAGATATGTAATGTGGGTTCCAGACTGATGAGCTGTGTTTGAGCATTGGTCTAGCAAATGTTTTGTATGCTCTAGTTAGTAGTGTAATATTACCAGAGAAAAAGTTACGTAAGATTAGGTTAACAACCCTTAATGCCTTTTTGGCTATGTAGTTACAGTGGGCTCTAGCACTTAGATCATTAGAGATGAGTACTCCAAGATCCTTGACAGAGTTTAGGTCATAACAAGGTCTTGACTATTCAGCCTGTATTTTATTTTCTGATTTTTTTTGCCAATATGTAGGACAGAGCATTTGTTTATTGAGATTTGAAGTTGCCATTTGCTTGATCATTTTGAAACATAGTCGAGGTCTTTTTGAAGGGTAGCAGTATTGTCTGTGGTGTTGAATAGCTTTACATCATCAGTGAAGAGGATGCAGTTGCTTTTAATATAATCACAGAGGTCATTTATGTAGAGTATGAAGAGAGTAGGTCAGAACACTGCCTTGGGGGACACCACTATTGACAGGTACAGAATTTGATAGGACGCTCCCAATTTTGACCATTTGTTGTCTGTTTGACAGGAATGCTTCTATCCAGTTATGCAGGTGTCCAGAGATGCCATAAGATTTTAGTTTTAGGAGTAGTTTGTCATGTACCACTGAATCAAAGGCTTTACAGAAGTCTGTGTAGATTGCGTCTATTGCTTTGCCCTGATATATATAGCTTGCTGAAAGCCATCTTTGCATGAGTTTAATTGACAGATTCTGCTTGACATGATTACTTTGGGAACTAGCTCTGGCTGCCTTCAGATTTATCTAAATGGGTGCATGTGAGCGTATTAATACCAAATCATATCCCATTATGTTAAAAGGATAAGCAGGACATGAATAAATGGCTACTAAATCTTAGAAAGTTAAATAAATTCCAGAATGCTTATTTGTGGTTAAAAAGGTACAGCATTTTAAGAAGGATCTCATAACAGTGTAAAAAAAAAGCAACAACTTGGCATGAAGATTGGTGGAGAGCAGAATCAGTGAAGGGAAGGGAAAAAAAAAACCAAAATAAAACAAACAAAGCTAATTTAAAACCTGTCTCATTAATCAGATCTGCCTACAGCTAAGAAAATGTCACCTAACTATGCCTTTGCTTTTTCTCTCGCATGCTGTTGATGAAGATACTGACGTACAAAACAGCAGTAATTGGATTTCTGATTGTGGGCAATGGTAAAATGAAATGAAATAAAAAGCAATGAATTGAAATGTGTTTTGTGACTGACCTCCAGGAAGAATGCCTGGGGCCTTTGCTGCCTGGAACTCTGCCATTATTAGTGGCAATTCTACACTCAGTTCGTTAAACTACTCAGAGTCCATTTTCTATTTAAATCACATTGCAATAATACATGGACTTCAGTAAGTTGCTTTAACTCCTAAGAGCGTCTTCTTAGGTTGTACATTACAGGAGTCTATTTCCAGTCTTTTTTGTTTACTGAAGCATTCTCAGAGAGATACATGAATCGGCTCATACCATGCTTAATGTTTAAGACAACATTAAAGATCGGAAATGGTTATTCTTGTACTAATTCAACCAATAGAGTCTTCCTGTTAAGACATTTATGTAGAATTGGTCCTTAACTTGAAGAGGTGATTTATTCATTCTCTACTCATAAATGGGTTAATGGGTTGGAGAAATGTGAAAGGCCACACACAGATCACCAGAAATAGTGCCACTCCAGTTCTGATTGACATAACAAAACTGCAGAATGCAATTCAACAGCTGCAGAGGCTAAAATTAAGTTAGTGCTATCTAAAAAGAGAATCCATTTGGTACAGTTGTAAAGGTGATGGGTAAGAAATTAGAATACTGAGAGTTCTGGTTTTCCTTAGTTATGAAAGCCAGCTGTGTGACTTTGAGCCTGTCTCTGTCCTCTCAGTTCAACCCACCTCATAAGATTGTTGTTATAGGGAAAATAACCAAAGGATATATATATTTACCAGCTTGAGATGACCCAATATATATTTATTAGAAAGCTGGATAAAAATATAACAATGTATTATCATCTACTGTGATAGGCTATGCATGTTGTTAATGCAGATGCTTTGACCGATAAATTTGGGAACTCTCATGATAAGGTAGAGGTACCCTTTAAAAAAAGTTATTATTTTTGGAAAATATCTACTGGGATAGGAGGTGATGAAGGGGAAGAAACACCATTTATAGCCTATGGGAACTTTTTTTTTTCCAATTGTAAAACTCTAGAAAAAAGAATACTATTGACTTACACTTTTCTCCAAAGCACAGAACTTTAATTTTTCTATATTGAAATTCTTGAAATTCTGTCTCCCCTTTCTCATTTTTAAATGTCTTCTCTTCTTCTGAAATCTTAAATAAATAAATAAAAAAGGATAATGCTACTTGTGTGACAATCTTGACTTGGGGCATAAGTCAGTTGCAGGGTAATGTCAACATCAAAACTTGAACAAATCAGAGACTAGCATCTCTAAATCTTTAACTCTTAATTTGGGACAGTCAGACTGAAATAGCAGGTTTCTAAGACTGTATTGAAGCTAGTCCTCATTTAAAGACCATTTGAAGTTATAACAGATCTTCCCAGAGTTAATTATGACTCAATATCAAAGTTTCAACGACTGCACACACCCTCACAGTTACGCAATCACATTTTGGATGCTTGGTCTGCATTTACAGTCATTTGCAGCATCCCCTGGTCATGTGACCTCTGTGTGTGTGCGTGTGTGTGTGTTGCTTACTTCCAATTTCTGGCAAAAAAAAAAAAAAAGTTCATTGGGAAAAATGGGTTTGCTTAAAAACTACCGTGTTCACTTTACTGATCCAAAAAAATTGTAAAATCAGACATGTTTTCGTGGTGAACCACTTAATGATTGCCATGACGTATATAATTCTGGGCTCAATTGTAAGTCCAGCAATACCTTTAGGTGACATATTTCAAAAGTCTAGTTAATATTCTGGCTTATGGAAGCATATTTCTTAATCTAAAAGATTGTCTCATAAAAAAAAAACCCTCCTGCAATCTGTCCTCTTTGAAAACCAAAGAAACTTTGCAGGAAATTTGAATTAAACAGTTGTAGGTGCTGCAAAGTAATTCTCTGTAGAATGTGAGTCAGTCATTCAACAAATGTTGAAGAAGAAAAACTGAGAGTGAGATTATTATGAAGTGTTAAAAGCATTGCCTGGCAGTTTAGATAAACAAAAATCAGACTACTCACAAATAACAGCAGAGACTGACATTTTTTTGCTTTTTAAGGGCTGCTAAATTAAGTTGGCTGAATCCTCACGGGATATGCATTTGAAGATAATAAAGGCAAATCCATTTACGAATACTATTGTTGCTAGATGAAAATCAGAAACTGAGATTGTAGGCAGTCATAAAGGATGTCTACAAAGAACTGAGTCCAAACATGATTCTTGCACATAAATGTGAACATAATTATCATTTAAAGAATAATTAGCATTCTTCACAGAGTTATGATTCCCAGGAACCCTTGAATGAAAGCCATAACAGTGGCCTGAAATCTTTAGTTTCTAAATATTTTTGACTATGGATTTCTGGGTATTGTATTTACTTGATGGCAAGTTTTGTTTACAATCAATAAAGCACATTATTCTTGTTGACTAGAAGCTTAGACTGGATTTGGCATTTTTGTCCATTATTGAATCCTTTCTAAGTACCTGTTATAGGCAGAAGTTGTTTGATGATATTAAAGGTACCTTTGGAAGATGTAAGCTGTTCCAAATAAAGCTGCCTGTGGAAATTGATTGATAGTGATTTTGTCAATGTTTACTATTGTTAATATTATTATTTAGATTTGTATCTAAATATCTAAGTAGATACAAATGTCATCTGAGCATTTTTGGATGGCTCACAGGTAAAAAACAATTCAATAAATACAACTTTCAAAATCATGACACAAACATATAAAAACCATCTATAGTCAATTTAAAACAAAATAATTAGGATCAGTGGCACAACTCTACAATATTTCAGCATCATGGTGTTAAACTAGGTCAAAGGCAAATGAAAGAAGGATTGACTAGACCAAAAAAATATTCCATATAGGCCCCAAACTACTTTTATTAGAATGGCTACAGTAGCAGAATGTGAATGGCCTTCTCTTCCTCCTTCTTTCATAATCTTGTGAATTGGGGAGGTGATTCTCTGAGATATTATCATAAATTTATTTCTTTATATGGATTCAACTCACATTTATCTATTCATACCTTGGTAATGGATCTTGCCTGTCTCCATCAAGGTCCTCATGTATCTTCTGGAGATCATCCATTTTCAAACCAAGCATGGATATTCAAACCAAGCACATAAAGTTATCATGTCAATATGCAAATATAAGTTGCATGGTGTGACTGATGCAAATTTCATATTTTATATTATATCACGTGATGTCATTGTGGCTCATCCTAGGTGCCTATTTATCTAAATAAACAAAACCATTGAAGTCATCACAAGCTATCTCTTTGCCAAATTTGACATAGCTAAAAATACCCCCTCATTGAACATATGAAGCTTAGAGTGGACATATTGATGTATAGGGAAAGAGCAGTTCTCTCAGATAGCTGGGCTACAAACTGTTTAAATACTGTTGCTCTAGAAGTAGAATGATTTTTTATTTGGATATAATCCAACTCAGTGGTACATGGATTTCTAAAGAGTATCTTGCAGATTACATGTATAAACCATGCTTACATTCTATTATGCATCCTTAATTCTAAGTTGAGAAAATTCACATGAGAAAATTCCATCGCTTGGAATTATTCAAATCCTATAAGAGACTATTCAAACGATCATGAAAATCAAGAAATACTTTCCAGGCCATTTTTAATCACTTAACAGCTTTGTATATTCTGCTTCTGGAAAAGGACTATATTTAGAGCGGCCACTTTAGAATCCTGGGGGGAGGAGGGTTGGGAGATTTACTAGAGTAAAAAAGATAGTAGGAAGATATAAGATCTAGTTATCAAATGTATTATTTTCTTCGGACTTCAGCTAGTTACTTTCTGTCTCCTTGCTCAACAGAGCCTGTTCATCCATCCTGCTAGTTTAGGATTACTAGTGTTTACTGGCATTACAACACAATGGAGATTTTAATACCAAGCAATTGCCTTAAAATTTAAAACATTATCATATAACCAATACTTTGATGTAAGTTGCATTGGTTCTTTTTTATAGTTATATTTAACTTTAGATTTAAAAGCCAAACAATTTCATGCTTGTAATATTGAGATCCTAAATTTTAATTAATGTTGATTTATTTCTTCCCTTTTGTTATTTTTAATACTTTAAGCTATCTAATTAGACATGATTGAATGGAAGAATATATATCTCAGAGGCTGCCTGGGAAGTGATTTGATGTTGCCTCCTTCCTAGAATCGAGGTCTGGTCCAAGATCACCAAAACCTTTACGACCATGTTGGGACTAGAACTTCAGTCTCCCAGTTTCTAGCTCAGAGCGTTAATCGCTATAACAGTAACAGGCGTTCATCTGAATAATAGAATGCTAATAAACTTTAATATTTTATATAAGCATCAGTCTACTGAAACAAACCATATATCTACATTTATAACAATATAATAAAAGCCTGTCCAGTAATTATATCTGACAAAGACAATATGGCATGTATATTCCATAGCCACATTGAATATTTAGTTACTAAATTTAGTCTGAAGTGATAAATTTCAATAAATATATTCTGTGTCTATTTGTATGTCGTTGGATTTATAATTTTGTACTCTTCATTAAAAACATAATAGTCTAAGAATCCCATCACAACAGCCAGACTAGTAGTTAAAAAGATGAATGTATTCCAATGTTAATTTGGGAAATGTATTTTAGATACATTAAGTTGAAGGTGATTCAGACCAAATAACTTAATTTAGCATCTGTATTAATATCCCATGCAGAGAATTATAGTTTTACAGCTCAGTCTTGAACAGTGCTTTCTAACAATTGCATGACATTTCTGAATGTGTGTTCTAGCTTGAATTTAAGTTGGAAGACATAATTCTCTGTATTTTCACCCCTCCTGCTGTCCTTGTGTTTCAGAAACCTGCAGGTATATCACAAAAATGCTTCTGGTGCTTTTTCTACTCTTTCTTTTTTATTGCTTTAGCCACCCCATTCTAATCTGTGCTAGCTGCAATTTTATGTTATCTCCCTTTCCATTGGATCATGTCTTTTTCATCTCCCTTTGGTTCCACTGTGTTTCTTATCTTTTACAACAGTCAATTCAGGACTCTGATAACTTCTACCTTTCCTTGAACAATGAGTGCTAAGTTCATTTCCCTGCTGTGGGCTCCCTGAATTCAGAAGGCAATATATATAATATATATATAATTTCTTCTCTCTCTCCCTTCCCTTTCTTCTTCCAATTCACTTTTCCACTGCTTTTTGGCTTTTAGGACTTCCATTATAATATTCTATCTCCTCCCCTTACTTCAACTTAATTAAAAAAAATTGTGGAAATAAATGAAGGAAAATATATGTGTTCCATGATAATGTTGCAGGATCTAATCTGGGTTGGTCATGAGTCCAGAGGTTTAGTCTTTCAAGCTTTCAAGCACAGGAAACTTCTCTCTAACAGACTGTGTGCTTTGGGTTATTCTGTTGTGGTGTTTATATGGTGCCTAGTTGCGTGTGGTTTTTTAGTATTAATTGGGGTATTGATGGCTGGCTATTAGGTCACTTGTTTCCTTGTGCTGCTGAGTCCTTGCCTCCGAAGCACATTCTGCTATGGAGAAGTTCTCTGAGGATGGGCTCCAACCCAAATCCAAAAACTTGGAAGACCAAACTTCTGGTCCCAGTGACTCACCCAGATTGGGTCTATTACTATTATAGACAGTTTTCCAATATATCCATCTTACAGGACTTATGGGCAACTATAATGCTTACAGTTTTAATCTTTGCCTCAGTTTTGCTCAGCAGAATAGAGGTAGAAATGTTTGATATACAATGAAATTGAATGCTATGACTGGACTCCCTATTCATGAAAAAAATGCAAAATCCGCATAAGAACTTATAGTAGGCTTCTTCGATATTCTTCCTATCTCCTCTTAGCAGTAAAACTTTGAAATAGAATAGTTGATCCCAAGCATCAAAATCAATATACAATATTTTAAACTGGTAACTATAATCTCTCCAGCATGACTAAAATAATGTACGATCAGTGACTGACAGCAGTTATACATTCCAATTTTGTAAAAGCTATTATTTGTCATTCATTTCATTTTATTTTATTTTTACAACCTGGGTGACACATCCCAGCTTGATTTCTATCTGCCAATCATTCATTTTCTTTAATTAGATTTGCATGTGTGTGAAGCAAACTATATCCACCCCTTGCATTTACAAATGTTGCTTGCACCACATGTATTGATAACATGCTTTTTAGTATTTAAAGTGATACTAATTATTATAAGCAATGCTCCCTTCTTTATAGTAAAAGCTTTGACTTATCATAAATACACTTGTTTCTATAAGAAAGCAATGTATAGATCAGTGGTGGGATTCAATTTTTTTTTACTACTGGTTCTGTGGGCATAGTTTGTGGGATGTGACAGGGGAATGGTACTGTAACATCACCAGGTAGAAATGGTATTTGCTGGGTCTCTGAACTACTCAAAATTTCTGCTACCGGTTCTCCAGAACTGATCGGAACCTGCTGCATACCACCTCTGTCATAGATGTTTTGTTGACATATTTTCAGTATCTTGGTAAAACAGAGAAATAAGACACTCATATATTTCCTTTTGAGGGAGACATTTGTGAGTTGTTGCGTTAACTCTTTCAAATGTTACTCTGGAAGAAGTATAGATGCAGAACATTAGATTACTTTCTATAAAACTGGAATCAATAACATGGGCATTCATGGGAGCAGAGAGAGGCAATCACTGATACATGCATCATGTTGCCATCACAAAAATGATGTGTCTGATATACTTGTGCCAGTTGTCATGTCGTCATTGGATAATTGCAAAGATTTCCCATGTGGTGTGAGGAGTGAAAAACACATTAATAAATAAAAATATAATTGCATTATTTGCATATCATAGTAGGGACATCATGGCTTGTTGCAGATGTTATTGATCAATATGAAGCTTGCAAATGTCAAGATGCTTGTGACCTCATAAGATGGTACCTATTTCTTCTTGTCTTTTCCTCTTATGGGATAAATAGATCATGCAAGATTTCCCCTGACAGCTAAAGCAACTGATCAGTAGAATGGCTTGCCTTCAGAAGTTGTGAGTGGTCCATCACTGGAGGTTTTCAAGAAGAGACTGCACAACCATTTGTCCAGAATGGCATAGTCTCCTGCTTGAGCAAGGGATTGGACTAGAAGACTTCCATGGTCCCTTACAACTCTGATATTCTGTTTATTCCCACATAAACCCTTAAGATTTGGGGTGCTTTTAACTGTTGGGAAGAATTATCCTTCTGGGTTCAATTCCAAGTGAGGAAAAAGACCCTGGAAACATGGAGGCTGTTTGGAAAGATGGTTTAATAGCAGACAGGACCACATGGCTTGGAGCTCCAAAGAAGGAAGGGATGAGATGCTGAAAGTCCCTGGGTTTTATACCCTCTGTTGGGATTTGAATGAGCTTGTATTCTGATTGGTTGTCAGACTCCCATGGGACCATGCAGGGGCAGCTCTGTAGGGTGTCCTGAATCCTAGGCTTGGTTGAGCCTTGCTGGATGATGATGTGATGAGAAGGGCTTTGGGCAATAGCTATAGCTTTACCTGGAGAGCTTTATTATGTAAAATATTCTGGCCCAGGCCTTAATGGCCCACCCATTAACAAAGGTGAGCTTCTAATTCTGAGGTGAGTTTCTGCTTTTGAGTTTCTCCTCTTTTTTAGGAGAAATATTCTGCCTTTTTAATATTTCCTAGGATATTTCAATTTTCTAGGAGAGGGGTGGGTTTTAACTTCCAACATAACATACCTTCATTTTGTTCATAATCAGTGAAGCAGTAGCAGTTGAAGAATAAAAATAGGCAGCAGGCTAATTAAACAGGAATTTTAACCACAGTCAAGTCCATTTATGTTTGCTGCACAAAGGACGTTGAGCGTGAATCACTAATCCCTGCTAATTGTTCAGATGGCGTGACTCTGAACTGAAATGGTCAGGCAAAAATGCTAAGAGCACATCTTTTTTTCATATTTATTTTCTTATTTCCAGACCCAGCTCTATAGTCACTCTATGTCACTCTGGTCTCGTCTGTTTGAAAGTAGAAAAACAAATTGCAGTCCATTGCATTAGAATGAACTCTTTCTCAAACCTTATCCACCTTCAAAGGGGAAAGCAGATGAAACAGAAATGAATTGCCTCCCATGCTCATACTTTCAGGACTTCTAAAGGGAGTAAAATAAAAGACTGGTGATATTCAGAGATTTATAGCTATATGAAAGGTCCAAAATCCCCTTGGACATTTTTCACTTGGTGAGCTAAAGTACAGAAAGTCTCCAAGAAAAAAGGTTTTCTGGAATTCTTTCTTTTTTGCTTATATTCTACTTTTAATTAGTTTCCTAAAATATATAAGCAATGCCCTTTAAGACAGGAAATTAGAGATCTGCAGTGAGTATGGCTATTATTTTTGTGATATTCTTTCTCTTTCCCCCCACTTGCCTTTGTTACCCTTCAGAGAAATAACAAAAGGAGGTGTGTATATTTGTGTGCCTTGATACGGTTAGTTAAGGTACTATGTAAATGACACAGTAGCTTGGGATTTAGGATTAAGATGTTAATTTACATAATTCCAGAGCTTTACAACAAGTGTAGGCAGTGGCATAAAACATTTCTGAAACCCCCAAAGCCATCCCAAAATAGAAGCTTTTCTATTGTGCTCTGAGCTTTTGAAGCATAGTCCCCATTCGAATGGAGACTCGGCATGTGATTCATTTATATCGGGATTGCACAATTTGTGACTCATTGAGGGAAAAGCAACCTAAACTAGGAAGATGCAAACAAAAAAAAGAAATCTAATCCTTTTTTTTTTTTTTTAAATGGAGCAAGACAGATTTCCTTCCAGCATATATTGGTTCAGATTTTAAATCAAATGTCTGGACATGAATCTGATGGTCTCTTTTGGAAGTAAGGATTTCTCAATCTGAAATGAATAAGCATCCAGACCACTTGATATATATTTTTTGTTTATTTCTTTTCAGAGTTAGAAGGCCTTGTGCAACACTTCCTGAAAATCTTATAGGTCAATCCAGGAAATAGCAATGGCACTTAGACTTCTATAACACTTTGCAGTGCTCTCTAAGTGGCTTGTAGAGTCAGCATATTGCCCCCAACAATCATTTTACCATCCTCAGAAGGCTAGAAGGATGAGTCAACCTTGAGCCAGTCAGGACTGAATTCTAGGCTGTGGGCAGAGTGAGCCTGCAATACTGCATTCTAACCAATGCCCCACCAGGAAAGATGCAGATGTATAGAAAGAAATATGCAATCACTAGCAAACAGTCCACACCATAGATGGAACAGGTTATTTGCCTGTGTAAGAAGGATCCTCTTTGTGCTTAATCATGCTCTATCTATAGTCAATATGCTGTTTAGGGACAGCACATTAAGAAAAATTAACATTCTGAATTCTGCAGCCTTGCAGCATTATATGGTCATTCTAGGGAGTGCCTTAAAGAAATATTAGCATGTGAGGAGATCCCAGCACTGCCATAAGTATATTTTTGCTGTTTGAAAAGAAAACAATGAGTCAATCCATTTATTTTCAAAAGTGCCCTGAATTCTATTCTCAAAAAAAAAAAAAAAAAAAAGCTAGTCAAACTTTGTTCATCCTTGCATGTGTGCTCTTATATTTCTCTTGTAGGGAGATCCATGGCAATACTGCTTGCTTCTCATTCCCAATGGTGCTTAATATCTATTTATTTGTATTTTGCAATTCTAGTTAGGAAGCATCCATGCAAAGCAAAATCAGATGTTTGTCCTTACTTTGCTTGGTAGATTTATGAGACATAGCTTTTCATAGTCTATATAGATCTATTTTATGTTCTTTTATAGCTACCGCAATCACAAGGTAGTTTGGTCACCTCCATCAGAACAATGCATTCCTTATGGATTTGTGCAGAATTTCTAAAGTATCTCATATAATAGAGCCACCAAGACTGACCCCATCATAAATCAGAGTACAGTAATAATCTTAGATACAATACTGGGAGATAACAACTATAGCTCCTATGAAATGCTTCCTGAGGCCCATATCTGTACCTATGGTTTGGGACTTATCACTCCTTGTATATTGTATGCCATTTTTTTATTTATTAAATTTATATGCCACCCATTTGATAAAGCAACTCTTTTCATTCTAAAATATTGCCATCAATTTTAAGTAAACAATACTGTTCAATTGTCAATGTTGCCATTCCATTTTCCCACAGTACTCCATACTGTCTGTGGAGATTCTCAGTCATTCAGCTCATGATTGTCCCAAAGGTGCTTTTTCAAGAGGTAACTATATTTATTCAGTTCAGAACTGAAGAAGGTTCTTGGATGAGAAGCAAAAGGTCTTCAAGGAAACACAATAAAGTCCAGTTACTCTTGAAAAATAACTTCTGGCATTTCTTACTATTTATATACAGAGAAAGGCTTTTTAACAGATCTAGCTATGACTTTAAATATAGTAAAACAAAAGTGAGGAGAACCTGAAATATGTATTTTCAGAATATCATCCTTTTAATAAGCCACAAAATAAGTATATCAGAACAAATATCCTGTTGTGAATTAATAAAAGTGCTTGAATAAAGATTGTTGAAACCTTAAAGTAAAGTGCAGGGTTCTGGCCCTGCACTTCTGATTGGCCGATAATAGCGATATTGGATTGGTCCATTCAGGGGAATCTGATTGGCTATTAACGAGCCCTTCTCATTGGTTAAAAGAGCTAACGTTCCTGTGTTTTCATTGGCTAAATACCCAAGAGCTTGCCTATATAAAGGGGGCTGTTGTGTCCGTTAGCCGAGCTGTTGCACCATGTTAAATAAAGAGTTGAAGTTCACTGTTCATCAATTCATCTCCACTTCTTGCACCACGCACAGAACATAACACTGGCGACGAGGATGGGATGTGGAGACGTCAGAGCTGACTGAACACTACAGAGCGATAACTGAGCATGTGGCTGAAATGCACCAATGGCGGAACCATGTCCGGCAACGTCATACCACCCGCTCTATTCGACCCGGCACTAGAAGACTGGGACTCATATATGGATCGCTTCCAGATGTTTCTGGAGACCAACAATTTAAAGGATGCCACTACCGGAAAGAAACGAGCAGTATTCCTAACTCATTGCGGGCCAACCGTATTCAAGATGGCCAAGGCACTAGCAAAACTGGCAGAAGTAAAGTCTATGGACTGGGACGTCCTTGAACCCCTGCTAAGGGCCCACTATGCACCGACCGTACCAATGCTCGTGAGAAGACATGAATTTTACCAGAGAGATCAGCGGAAGGGTGAAAGTGTTGCAGATTTCATAGCTGATCTCCAGAATCTGGGAGGCCTATGCAGGTTTGCCGACCTTGAAGAAGCCCTGAGAAACCGAATAGTTCTGGGATTAGATTCACCAGGCATGCAGAGTAAGCTGATGGCGAAAGGCGACATTAGCCCTACAGATGCCATCGCTGATGCTACTGCAGCAGAAGCAACCAGGAAGTCAGCTGCTCAAATGCGCCGCACCCACGCTCCACTTCGCCAACTTGCCAGCGAAGTTTCACCTCACTTAGAAGAACCGGAAACGACAGCCCACTACGAGGACCTCGAATCGTCATCAGAAAGCAATGCAGAAGAGGTCAACCGGCTCCGGTCTGAACGAGACCAACGCCAGAAATCGCAGTACCAATGCGCTGGTTGTGGGGCAAACCACCCCCGATCAGACTGCAAATTCTTCGACGCGCTCTGCCATGTGTGCGGGAAAAGAGGCCACATCGGACGGGTCTGTAGAAGCAAACAATGACCCAGCCAGCCCCTGAGGGGGGCTAACTCTCACCAATCTACAGGAAGCCATCCTGTAAAGCGAGAACCCTTGAACCACCAATGGAACAACCACTCCTACAGAAACAAACCCCTAAACCACTCAACAAAGTGAGAAGAGGCACACCAAACCATTACGATTGGTCACGCCTCATCACTGGATGCTAAGAAGATCCGGATAAAGGTGGCTATCGAAAACCAGTCTTGTATGATGGAAGTCGATTCAGGATCGTCCCTCTCGATGGTTTCCTGGAAGACCCTCAAGCAACTCATCCCTACCGTCCAGCGACAAGACCTCTGATTCCAAAGAGTCATACTCAAAGATTACCAGGGAAATCGAATTCAAGTCATTGGATACAGCCAAGTCCGTGTCTCATTTAAAAATTGTACCACATCTCTACCCTTGACTGTAGTTGACAAGGATTGGCCTAGCTTGTTAGGCCTCTGATGGTTCACTCCACTTGGAATTGAAGGAGCTGGCATTCACCGAACCAGCAGCAAAGATTGGGAAGAGGCTCTCATCCAAGGATTCCAGGACGTCTTTGCAGATAAACTAGGTGAGTACAAAGGGAGCCCGATATCATTTAACCTCAACCCCCAAAATAGCTCCCATCCGCCTTAAGCCTCGTCGAGTTCCATTTGCTCTTAAACCAAAGATTGATGAGCAGCTTGATAAATTAATAGCCCAGGGGGTGTTAGAACCAACCGACCATTCTCCCTGGAAAACCCCAATCGTGACACCCATCAAGCCGGATAGATAGTTAAGAATTTGTGGGGACTACCCAGCCACTCTGAATCACGCCCTGCAGCAAAACGCTTACCTGGTACCGGTGATGCAACACCTTCTCCATTCCCTGGGGGGCGGAAAAGTCTTCGCTAAACTAGATCTAGCCCAGGCATACCAGCAACTGCCTGTAGACAAAAAAATGGCAGAGGCCCAAATGATCGTTACACACTGAGGTGCGTTTAAATGTAACCGACTCCAATACGGAGTAAGCGTGGCCCGGGGAATCTTTCAAAGTTTGATGGAAAGACTATTACAAGGAATAAAAGGCGTTGTCCCCTATTTTGATGATGTTTTAATTACTGCTCCGACTCAAGAAATACTAAGGGAGCACCTGGGGTTGGTTCTTCAGAGATTTAAAGACTTGGGTCTCAAAGTTAAAAATAACAAGTGTCAACTATGTACGGATCGAGTAGAATTTTTAGGATATTTAATAGATAAACAAGGCATTCACCCCACCGATAGCAAACTTAGGGCAATCAAAAATGCCCCAAAACCCCGCAATAAGGCTGATCTCCAAGCTTTCCTAGGCCTTATCAATTTTTATAACGTCTTTCTGCCTCACAAAGCAACCGTAGCCGAATCCCTACATCGTTTATTGGACAGAAAAGCAACCTGGGTTTGGGGGCACCAAGAGGAACATGTGTTTCGACAGGTAAAAAAATCTATTGACCTCAGACGCTGTTTTGATGCAGTATAATAAGACTTTGCCTTTAACGGTTACATGTGATGCATCACCATTCGGAGTGGGCGCCATTTTGAGCCATGTTTTACCAAATGGAAATGAAGCCCCTGTTGCCTATTTTTTAAACACGCTATCAAAAGCAGAATGCAATTACAGTCAAATCGATAAGGAAGCTCTTGCTATTGTATCTGCTGTTAAACAATTTCATGAATATATTTATGGGCGAGCTTTCACTATAATAACTGACCACAAACCTTTACTGGGAATAATAGCAGGAGATAAACCAACTCCTTATATATTATCTCCCAGAATGACTTGCTGGTCAGAATTCTTGGCTGCCTATAATTATAAGTTGCAACACCGCCCGGGGAAAGCCATTCCCCATGCTGACGCATTGAGCCGTACACACTTCCAGAAACCGTTAACGATCCTGCTCCGACCATCACAACACTGCAGATCGAGACACTCCAAAAACTGCCGCTGACAGCTCACGATATCGCGATTGAAACTAAACGCGATCCCATTTTAGCACATGTCCTCAGCTGGGTAGACCGTGGATGGCCATTGGACCAAATCCCTGACAACTACGTTCCCTTCAAAAGTCGACAGACAGAACTATTTTCCCAGAAGGGCTGCATCATTTGGGGTGATAGAGTCGTTGTCCCAGAGCGGTTACAGCGAGCGGTACTGCAAACCTTGCACAATGGCCACCCCGGCATCGTGCGCATGAAAGCACTCGCACAAAGCTATGCGTGGTGGCTGGGCATAGACAAGCAGATCGAAGCCTGTGTAAAGACTTGTCACAAATGCCAGGAAGTCAGCAATGCCCCACCAAAAGCAACCCCAACAGAGTGGGAAACACCCAGGGGACCATGGTCCCGTATTCATCTGGACTTTGCGGGACCTACGAATGGACACACATTTTTATTTACAGTGGATGCCTACTCGAACTGGCTCAAAATCCATGAGATGAAAAATACAACAACCAAATCAGTCATCAGGAAATTGGATAGGTTATTTGCAACACACGGACTACCGGACGTTCTGGTATCCGACAACGGGCCCCAGTTTACCGCGCTTTCTTTTGAACAGTATCTGGCGGACTGCGGTATTTGCCATGTGCTAACTTCACCGGTGCATCCTGCAGCCAATGGAAGGGCCGAGCGCATGGTACAATTCATCAAAAGAACTCTACATAAAATGGACTATGGCAAAATCGAAGACAAGATGAACTGGATACTCCTTTTGCAGCACATCACTCCACACAGCGTCACCAACAAAACTCCCGCTGAGTTATTGATGGGATGAAAACTCCGCTCCCACCTCGACTGACTACACCCATCGTACGAACCTGAAAAACCACACGGATCCAGCGGGAAATGCCGTAACTTCCAGCTAGGTGACTTGGTTTTCACAAGAAACTTTTATGGTGACCATTGTGGGTTGAGGCAACTGTAATCCAAGTAACCGGACCCAGATTGTACTGAGTGAAATGTCACGACGATAGAATATGGAAGCGCCATATTGATCAGCTGCGTTCAAGGCTGCAGTCTGGGGTCTGCGATTCCGGTGATTTCCAAACTGAGGGGGGAGGAGATGCCGAAGAGGCTGAGTTTGGAATGGCGGAAAGCACAAGTGGAAGAAATGTCCACTCAGAAGAAGGATCGAGGACAGGGGTAAATTCGCCTCAAAGGAATACCGAGGACATTAGTGTAATGGAAGTTTAGATACAGAACCAGAGGCACCCTGTTCACCAGATAACGTTCTACCCAAACAAGACTCTAGACAAATACTGGGAGGACAAGGTAAATCAAATAGACAATCAAAACAACCGGCCTACCTCAAAGACTACATGACCGCACCCCTTAAGCGGACCCCCGGGGGGAAGGGGTGTTGTGAATTAATAAAAGTGTTTGAATAAAGATTGTTGAAACCTTAAAGTAAAGTGCAGGGTTCTGGTCCTGCACTTCTGATTGGCCGATAATAGTGATATCGGATTGGTCCGTTCAGGGGAATCTGATTGGCTATTAACGAGCCATTCTCATTGGTTAAAAGAGCTAACGTTCCTGTGTTTTGATTGGCTAAATACCCAAGAGCTTGCTTATATAAAGGGGGCTGTTGTGGCCATTAGCCGAGCTGTTGCACCATGTTAAATAAAGAGTTGAAGTTCACTGTTCATCGACTCGTCTCCACTTCTTGCGCCACGCACAGAACATAACATATCCTTTAAAAACTGCTTGTGTCTCTGGCGCATATTGCTCGCATACTTATTTGTTCTGAATAGTCATCATCTCAACCCAGTGCCAACAAGGAAAGATTACTCCAAGGGATAAACAAACAAGATATGAAATAGAGGGGAGTAAATGTGTTCTTTGCTTTCCCTAAATGGCACACCTGTTTTGGCTTGCGATTGTTGCTGTGTCTGAAAACACACAATGACTCTCTCCATAACAAAGCCAGCATCTTGTAGTGGAAAGTCTCCAGGTTCTCATTAAATTGCCAGTTGGCCCATCAGTCTCCCAACAGAAGTGTTGCTTATTAGTTTGCAACCAAATTTCCCAGGTGCCTCAAAATCAGCTAAATAATAATATACTGTAAGAATCCTTAAAATGCTTGGCAACTTTAGAGAGAATGCACGACTTTTGTTTCCCGTTATGCATTTACGCCTCGTGTCACCTGATATTGCCAAAAGAAATCCATTCATATTTGTTCTGTTGTTCTCTTACTGTTTGGAGGAGTTTTCTGCTGGAGAGCGGGATCTGGGACTCTTTCAGCTGACAAAAGAAGTTTCCTTCATTGAGACATCTGTCTTGCAAACTAATCTGTTTTTGGTTTTTTTCAAAAATAACCCCAGTGTGTCACTGAGGCCTGATTATACAAACCACATTTTGAGAATTCATAATCTCTTCAGGCCCCTATCTTTTTTCATGAAATAGCAAATATATATATATATATATATATATCATATTTTCAAGGCTGAGCAGTACCAATTCGGAAAGAGTGGAACCCCATAGGATTAAGGGTCGCTCTGCTGGCAGGAAAAGAAAGCAGAAATATTTCAAAAAAACATTTTCAGGAAATGTATTAGAACACCTTAAAAAACAGGAGAACCTCCCCCCCCCCAAAAAAAAAAAATCCATTCACACAACAACATGCACCTGTTTTAAAGTTATCTAGGATTTTTTTCCCCTTCTGCTTAGATGGAAAACAAAGAATAAAGAATTGGAAAAAAAACTGGTGGATGTTGAATTCTGGATTTAATCCTAGTCTCATAATGGAATGTAGACAGAGAGATGCAATCATTCAGATTAGGGTTAACCACAGCTTTAGGAAACCTAGAATTTGTCTGTCTGTCTATCTGTCTATCTATCTATCTATCTATCTATCTATCTATCTATCTATCTATCTATCTATCTATCTTTAGCAAATATGAGGTGTAACAAACATGAGATTTAACAAACATTAGATATTTTATGTTTATATTTCACTGATTTTGTGTAAGAATTCACAGTTTTTGTCACTTCCTGAGTCCGATCTTTGAATTGCCATGATCTTGAAGGACTATAAGCAACTGTGGGTTGCTAGGAAGTAATATAGGGAGGTATTACATTATTTCATATGGTTGGGATTTGAATAGTGATATTCCCATCTGTCAATTGCCATGGTCTCAGTCAGTTCAGCTAGTTGTTTTAACCAGCTATGACAATAGTATTTGAAACGCTGTTCACAGCAATGCCAAATAATAACCTATCCTTATATATCAAAACACAACTCTGAACAGCTTACAAGGCACACATAACCTATAGGAAAGAAAAGTTTGGCTCATACAATTAGAGTTCTTGTATATATTTTAGAAGCAACAATACCCTTTCCAAACATCCCTTCTGTTATATGGCATTAAACTTGGTCTTCATGACAATGAACTCTCTAATTCAGGGATCTCTAACTTGGCAACTTAAAGACTTGTGGACTTTAATTCCCAGAATTCTCAGCATGGCTGGCTGAGGAATTCTGGATGTTGAAATCCACAGTTCTTAAGTTAGCCAAGTTTGGAGGCTCCTGCTCTAATTTAATGAAGTTATATCAAGAAGTCGCTTTCTAGTGGATATAGTTTCTGCTGCCTGATGGTAAATACATCACTTTTTGCAAATGCACTGCAGTTTTGAGTTATTTCAAGAGAAATCTCTGTTTAAGAGCATCTATGGAAACAGGCATCGCCTTCTTTTCTTATCTTCAGGCAGTGTTTCCATTATGCCAACAGGGTTCAATGGAGCTTTTGGTTTACTTACTTTCCTTAAGTGCATGCAATAACCTGAAATGCACAGAAGGTGTCATTCTGCCATGCCTTAATTTAAATACAAATCCTTTATGTAGAAGGAACCAAGCCATTTAATTGCATAAATGTGAATATCATCTGTGTCTTACTGTATTTCTTATATGATTTTTAAAATCAAGGAGCTCAATAGTAATAAATCCCCACCATGTCTTTCAGTAATTGAAATAAATAGTCTAAACAAAACAATCAATGTAGTACAACAGTAGTATATTAAGGTACATTGTGGTTATAGCTCCTCTCTCCCACCTCACTTTAATTTGGAAAAAAATAAGACACATCGATGCCTGTTCAGTGAACAATAAAAGTATTAGGATGTTAGAATTTTTATTAAACCCATGCCTGGCAATTTTTAGTTTTACACGATGAGAAGAGTTCAGTCCTGCAAATTATGCATCAAAGTGCTGAGATTGGTGACAATGTGAAATCAATGACAAATGTGATATGTAACAAACTGAATGCATGTACACACACAATATAGAGGAAACTCTGAAAACTGATTCTTGCCTTCCCTATTTACTGCCTTTTAAAAAATTTTTTACTGTCGCATCTTTTATAGCTACTCCATCTACCTCAGTATTGTTTTTAGCAGGGATTAGAAACCTGATGTCTTTTAAATATCTAAATATCTTTAGATGTTTGGGTTTCAACTCCTCTGTGCAGTGGCTTTTGTTATCACTGGAAAGGGGCAGTGGGAGATACAGATAGCCAAACTGTTAAAACACATGGAGCGCACCATAATTTCTATCCCACCTCTATATCAATAAGGTTTTATGAATCATAAAGCAAATATTTTGCTCCTTAATCCCTTAAAGTACAGTTTTGGCCTAAGGGAGATCTAGGTCTGTACTCTGATTATTCTGATTAATATATATATATTAATATATATTAATATATATTAATATATATATATTAATTATATATATATATTCATTTGTTTATATCCTACCTTTATTATTTTTATGAATAACTGTCTGGTTTGGTTCTGCAACCCAACAAGACAGACACAGACTACAGAGAGTAATTAGGACGCAGAACAAACAATTACTACCAACCTGCCTTCAATCAAGGACCTGTATACTGCAGGAGACATAAAGAGAGCTGTGAAAATATTTACAGAACCCTCACATTTTGGACATAAACTGTTTCAACTCCTTCCCTCAAAACAACGTTATAGAGCCCTGCACACCAGAACAACTAGACACAAGGACAGTTTTTTTTTCCCGAAAGCCATCACTCTGCTAAATAAATAATTCCCTCAACACTGCCCAACTATTTACAAAGTCTGTGCTACTATTACTGTTATTCTTCTCATCACTCCTTATCACCCATCCCCTCCCATTTCTGACTGTATGACTGTAACTTTGTTGCTTGTATCCTTACGATCTATATTTACTGTTTCCTAGTATGATTTAATTGCTTATTGTACCCTATGATTGTCATTAAGTGTTGTACCTTATGATTCTTGACTCTGACAAATGTATCTTTTCTTTTTATGTACACTGAGAGCATATGCAGCAAGACAAATTCCTTCTGTGTCAAATCACACTTGGCCAATGAAGTCTATTCTATTCTATTGTCAAGGGGGAATACATATCCAGACACAATTTCCTCCTTCTATTTTTCCCACAACAACAACCCTGTGAGGTAAGTTGGGCTGAAGAGAGTGAGAATGGCCAAAGGTCATCCAGTCAGCTTTAATGGCTACGACAGGTCTTAAACTCATAGTCTCCCATTTTTGGGCATTGTGCTTTAGTTTAGTTTACTTTATTGTCATTGCACCTTGTACAACAAAATGAAATGCCATCTTCAGTGTACATCATACATAAAAAAACTATAAAAATAAAAATAAAACAAAAACACACATCCTTCATGTTCTATACAATTGAATTGAAAACCTCTGATACTGCGTATTACACTGAGTATTACACTGAGTATTACACTATACTAATATAAAATAATATAACGGATGCAGTGGCTCAGTGGCTAAGATGCTGAGCTTGTCAATCAGAAAGGTTGGCAGTTTGGGACTTCCGGTTTCGCGTGGCTTCGGGGCAGCAGGAATTCGCGGCAGCTCGCGATTCCTGCTGTGCTAGCCGTCGAGGTACCCCCGATCCAGATGGGTCAGGGGGATATGGCTGCCCTGTAGGGACAGCTGAAGAGAGAGGGGAGTCGGATAGGGAGGTGGGGGTGTCGCAGACCCCCCCCTTCTCCGGGAAAACCCCTTTTTCCCAAGGCGGTGGAGCGGCGGTCAGCAATGGCCGCCACGAAGAAGCCAGCAACCGGGTAAGAACTGTGCTGGAGGAAGTGTGAAGAGTGAAAGTTCTGTCTGAGCCGGGTCAAGTAACACCTTTTAAATTGCCTGGAATTGAGCTGCTTGAATTGCTGGAGGATACATTGTATCCCTAAGAAGAGGGAAAAGCGGCGGAGAAGCTGTTAAAGGGAACTTTTTTTTTTTTTTACTCTCCCACCTCACGGAAATAGCAGAAATATTTGGATATATTAGACATTGAAAGTGGATTGCTTTGAAAGTTGAAGCTAAGAGACAAAGGGATTTTTGGACATTGAAAAATTTAAGAAATTGGAAAATCTTTGCTGGAGGTATGGATTTCTGATTATTTAAAATTGTCATTGCAAGTGGGAAGGGAGAAAAAAAATTGGAGCAGAAGCTGAAAAAGGAGGAGATTGTTTAGAACGTCTTTGTGGATCCCAAAGGAAGATATATGGTAATTGGACCTCTTTGATTAAAAATTAATCCAGAAAGAGAAAGAGAAGAAGGAAGAAAAGTATTACTTTTGGAACTTTTTTTTTTAATTGCTTTTGATTGTCTTTGATTAAAAATACTTGTGGTTGTTTTGGAAAAAGTTTCCCTTTTTATAATGGCATCGTTTGTGGATGAACTAGAGATTGAATATCAAAAATATAAAAAAGAAGATACTTTGGGTGCTTTGTTTCAATTCTTAGAAATGGCGTTATGTTCTGTTGAAAAGTTGATTACGCAGCAGAAGGACTGGGACAAGGAAGAAGAGGAAGAAGAAGCCATCTTTGATGAACAATGGGTCCCTTCCGGAGAGGAGGAGAAAAAGGATAAGAAAAAGGGGATTTTAAGAATTATAAAAACAACCAAAAGAGAGAAAAATGAGCGAAAAGATGGAGGCAAGGTTAGAAAGCAAAGGAAAAAGAGTAAGAAAAGCGAAGGGAAAAAGCAAAGCGGTAGAAAGGGCAAGGAGAAGAATAAGCAAGAGAGAAAGGGGGGGAGGAGAAGCCTTAATGGGGGGAAGCAAGACCTAAAGAAAAAAAGTTTATTTAGAGACAATGGGTGAATTTAATTTAGATTAAAAGAGGGATTCTGGAGGGTATATAAGAGTGTGTTTTTATATGTATATTTAGAATATAAAATTTATTATGTAATTTTAGAATCTTTTAAACAGAATCCCAAGAAAGATTGCTATATGTAGTATTTCTAAGTTAGGGTAATGAGTTATAGATGTTACTCCAATTGGTGTACAGGAGAAGTATAGTAAAAGAAAAAAAAGATGAATGGATAATTGGAAATAGAACAGACAAAGAATGTTGTTGAAAATGGTAATAAGATATGGAAGGATATATATGCTTTTTTTTTTTTTGGATTTTGTATATTGATAAAAGGCAATAAAATTTTAATTAATAAATAATTTGGATGGAAAGGAGAAGTAGGGACAAGATATGAGTTAATATTATATGAAATATTGATATTATAATCTGGAAATGTTATGCCTTATTGGTCTTTTATTATTATTTTTTCTTAGAAAAGAATTTATAAGCTGCTATGCCTTGATTCTTTGTGCATTGTTTTTATAAAACTGATAAAAATGGTTTATATATATATATATATATAAAAGAAAATGATAATAAGATATGGAAGGAGATATGGGTTGAATATGATGTTTGAATTTGTGTCTGTGTGAAGAGTTTTAACCCGGGAACAGACAACCTTCAGAAAAGATCTTTTAGTTTTGTTTATGTTTTGTGTTTGTATGTTTGTGTATTGTGTTTATGGTAAAACTAACAAAATTTGTTTTTTATAAAAAAAAGGAAAAAAGAATCAATAAAACCTTGGAGGAATGTTAGATGAGAATAATTTAAACAAGCCAGAAAGAAAAGAATATGATGACTATAAAATGGATAAATATGGAAGAGAAATGAAATTGAATACGAGTAAAGAGAAATAATGAGAAATTTGCTGAAAGATATTTGTGTGTCCATATGGAGATGGGATAAATTGGAATTATGCTGTATAAAAATAATGTTTTGTTTGACTTGTAAGGATTTACAATGTTAAGAGGTTTTATGTGTTTATGTATTTAATGGTTAATGATGTGTTGTTTTATCTTTAAAATTAATAAAAATTTGTTTCAAAAAAAAAAAAAGAAAGGTTGGCAGTTTGGTGGTCCAAATCCCTCGTGTCACATAACGGAGTGAGCTCCCGTTACTTGTCCCAGCTTCTACCAACCTAGCAATTTGAAGCATTTAAAATGCAAGTAGAAAAATAGGGAGCACTTTGGTGGGAAAGTAACAGCATTCCATGTACCTTTGGCATTTAGTCATGCCGGCCACATGACCACGGAGACAACTTCGGACAGCGCTGGCTCTCCAGCTTTGTAATGGAGATGAGCACCGCCCCCTAGAGCTGGAAATGACTAGCACATATGTGTGAGGGGAACCTGAACCTTTATACACTTTAGACCAAACTGGCTCTCCTACCCTGTACTTGCTCTGGTTTCTTCAGAAAATCTCTCGTGCTAATGTTATACTGATCACTATACTATAAATTAATACTACATGTACAAATACTACTCAAACCAGTAACTTCTACTAAATCTTAACATCAACATTTCAGGGCTGCCAACTCTCACGCAATCAGCGTGAGACTCACGCAATTCAATCAATTTTGACTGTCTCACTCTGATAAACAAAATCTCACGCTAAACCCCCAAAATCATGGAATGTACAAAAATATCCCTACATTCTCTGATTATATTCCGAATATTCCCCTTAGCTTAGGAGAAGGATGAGCTCCCAGCGCCGCCCCACCCTGCCCAGCCACCCCGCCCTGCCCAGCCACCCCACCGCGCCTCTTTTCCCGCCTTAATCCTTCTGCCGGCGTCCCGTAACTGTCACGATGCCGATCATTATCGCTTCAGGAAAGCGAAGAGCAGGAGGCTTCTTCGCCACCCGGGGCGCTCGCAGCCACTTTGCCCCGCCCTCTCCCTCTCTGCAATGTCCTCTGGGACAAGCCAGCTGCCCTAGGCTTTCCAAAGAAGGACACGAGGGGGCTGGCAAAGCCTCTTTACAGCCTCGGCCAGTAATAACAATGGTAAGCAAAGCCAACGGAGTGGCTTCCATTTAACCCTTTGGTGTTTAAATCTTTGGTGATGTTTCTTTATTTTCTCTGGCTGGATTTCTGACCCAGGGGAGAAAGACCATTTAAAAAAGCAAAAAGGACAGAAAGAACACCAAGAAAGAATGGGACAAACCCCCCCCCCAAAAAAAAAGAGATCCAACACAACTCTGAATAAAATTATTATTATTTTAAATTTTATTATTATTATAATTATTATTACCACCCCTTTACACGCCTTATGCTCTCTTTTAGCTGATCCAAAAGAGTCTTCCCAAACCAGCAAGGCGAGAAGCGTGCCAGGCTGATCTATAAAGGGGCTGGGCAGCTTTTTTGCAAAATACTTAATAGAAAGGTTGGAGGACTGACAGGATTACATCTCTGGCAGTGGATGAAGGAATCACTTTTTCCTCTTTCTCCTTTGAGTTTAAATCCTAGGTCTCCATGCACCAGATCGACAGGACTGTACTACATTATTATCATATTTTCAAACCCTTAGATAAGGACTCAATAAGGACTTTTTTTGATGCCAGTAGGCTTCTCAGCCCCAAATTGGGATAGCCCTGACTCAACTAGAACATATTCTAATCTTAACACAATTTACCATCCAAAGAACAGTAAGACCATTAAGTTCAGAATCTAAACTTACCCAATAAATAATATACTGTTTCCTCACTGTGCTCAAGCTTCAGAATACAGTAGATGAGTTTTACAGTTAACAATATGTATATTTATATGAAGCACTCATTATTTGATTAAATGTTTAGTTTATACATGTCTGAAATTATGAACCCCTATTTCAGTCAACAAGTTAGTATATAATTAAAGACTGAGACTATAGCATTTGATATTGGCATGTAGTATGGTATTTGATACAGAAAGAAGAATACCCATTGATGTATTTGCATTATCTCTGTAGTTGTTTCGGGTTTTTGTCTTTTTGTTGCACATTGAATTCATCCTATAGTGGTCTATAGTACATCACTAAGCTAATAAAGTCAGTTGAGGTAGAATACTGCAGTTACAAGTCAGGAACTTCAATTATTCATGGTCAGTGAACTGCATTATTAATATCTTACAAATCCGGTTCAAGTACATTGGTGCTGCTTGCATGTATGTATGTATGTATATGTCCAAATCATGACTAAAGTATGCATCAGATTGCACCATTTAAAATGTAAAATTGTCAAAGCTCCCTACCGTGGAAGGGGGGATACCCCCCTTCCACACCATCCCCCCCCCCTTGGTCGCTTCGCTCCCTCGCAGTGTCTCACTCCGAACTATCACTCAAGGTTGGCAGCCCTGACATTTATGTTGGTACATGTTTTGTATTTTACCCAATCCAGAACGTGAACATTTTTCCTTTCAATAACATTTAATGGCTACTCAACTTTCAGATATCCCTGCCACCTTGAAATAGGAGAGCAACAACTTAAAATCTCTTCAAGCATGTTGCCCTGTGAGACATTAAATCCTTTATCTCCGTGTGAGTGTCTGCCTTGATTACATGGGGAGCAGATCTGATTCTGTCTTATATTCCAATTACATTTTCCTCTTGAAAAGAAAAATTAAAAGTGAGTTTCTGAAATGCATTAAAGGGAAGAAATAGAACAACACATAGTCCCTTGCAGTTTCATTATGTTTATATTATTTCAAATTCTCATTACAATCACTGTCAAAGTAATAGGTTCGTGTTTGTGTTATGTTCTCATTACAACCTTGAATGAGGCATCAGAATTTTAATGCCTTATACATGCAAAGAATTAGGGCTGGAGACTGTATTGTTGTGACCTTTTCAATATTCAGTAAATAGATGACACTCTTCTTCCCCATCTTACCCCACCCACTTCTGTGTTTACAACTCTGCTTTTGCTAATTGGTGAGAAAAGAGAGAGAGAGAGAGAGAAAATGGGCCAACCTGTTAAAACACTGCAAGCAGCAAAGGTCAACTTAATATTTCAATGAATGAGCAAACAACCTTTTGCAATGATATTCCTTTGATTAATGGGTAATTAGCATGATGATAAAAGTGATATTGATAACATAATTGTTCAGGATGGTAAATCTATCTCTGCCTCAGACAATGTCATATAGTTGATCAGCAGTAAATTCCTTCTTTTCTCCTCCTTGATTTCATTACATCGGCATGTTCCCATGAAATGACAATGAAACAGCTGACTTCATATAATTGCCCTTATGTATGTACAAAATCCACAAGCAAAATTAGGTAATATTAGAGTTAGGATTTAATGCTTCCAAAGTACAGATGAAAAATATTCAGGCCAACATACAACTTATAGCCAACAAAAGGCTTTTGAGGCAAACCGCAGAAATCTTTAAAAAGTTGACACTAAATTTTGATGTTTAATATGAGAAAACAGGCACATTGTTAAATACATGGAGACTGTTGTTATCACAGTGTTTATTTACCACATCTAATCAAAGGGAAAAGAGAACCGGAGCCAACTTGCAAAGGAAGGAGTCAAAATCAGGTTTTCCAGTTTGTCAGCCTAAGCACTTGCCAGTTTTAGTTGGAGATTTCCCTCATCATGTCCTTCTATGGGTTTTTTTTTTTGTGTGTGTGTGTGTGTGTGTGTGTGTGTGTTTATGTCTGTATATATATATGAGAGAAAGAGATGCTGTATATACTTACATGTTTTGTCTCCCCTTTAATTTCAGGCGAGCAAAACAAAAAGCAGCCGTTTCAGAATTAATTCAAAGCAAAAACAAACTCCCACAAAAGAATGGCTGAAGTAAAGTCCAATACACAGCAATAAATCCTCACTCTGTCCGGCAACCTTGACGTGGCAGTAAATCCCAGGCTTCAGATAGTTTGTTGCATATCTTCACTCCCAATTAGTCACTTTGCTTCTGGCGAATTCTACCAGCCCAGCCGTGTCCTTTTATTCACTAATGAAGCGTGCTAATTTCCCTAATTATTGACTAGCTCTACGCTTCCTTTCCAGCTGGATTTGCCTTCTTAACCTCCTTCTGTTTCTTACATCTAACCATAATTTTTCCAGATTCTCATCTCTGCTGGAAAACTCTCTCCTGCCTTCCCTGTCAGCCATTCCCGGCTGCTGATCAGATAAGGAACCAGAGGAGGTCGAAGGTCCTGACAACTCTATTATTTCAGGTCTATTTTCCCTTGGTACATCCATCTCCTCATCCTGGTTACTATCCCAATCACTAAGCAATGCTGGCTTATATTTTGCTGCCATGTCCTCATCACTTGAACTCATATCTGCCACAGGAGCAGACTCCAAACCCAGAGCCACAACACTTACATACATCATATATGTCAGAGCGTTTGCAGAGTGACTATTATTGTGAGACAACCCAGGAGCAAAACACAGCACACAGAGACTTAGACATTTAACAGTGGTTTATATATGACAGTTATATACAGGCATATACGTAGTAGTCAAAATACCTTTTGACTACAAAATGCAAGCAATTTTTTCTCTTTTCTACACAGAAAACTCTGCAATGAATACTGATACAGGGGAGAGAGAGACAAGCGCTCTAATGGATGCCTTTATATAAACACTTCTTAAAGGGATAGAACTCATCCCCAGTTTTAAAGGGAAATTCCCATGCTATGCTGATTCATTCTTACTGCATCTGCCTACATTGCTTTAGCTTCACTGCTACTCAGCTCTTAAATCCCAAGACCTTAACAATATATATGTCAGAACAATTAAATGAATTGATATTCAATTTATAGTAACCAATTAAAATGATTTGCCTATAAAAGAGGGAATTGCCATTTATAGAATTGTTTTTTGCTTAGACAGATGGGAAGGAATTTCAGTGGTTTGATTTGGTGAGGGATTTAAAATTCTCCTCTTCTTTATTTCCTCTTTAACCATTTTGGGTGTTAAGGGAGACACAAGGTTCTGGTTCTTACCATTCTGGCGGCCTCAACCATTGTTATTTGATATTATAGTAGTGTGCCTTTGATGATGTCTCTCCATCTTCTTTGGGGTCTGCCTTATGTACTTTGACTTTCTCCTCTTTTTGTACAGGCTTTTTATAGTATGGAATACTAAGACATGCAATGGTTGTGGTGGACAAAAGTTGTTGGTGTTGGAACAGTGAACTAAGAGTCATCAAGCTGTCCACCCTATCAGTGAGGACTTTGAAACATCCCCAACCTGAAGTTCTTGGTCTCTAAGTCAGTGTATTTTAGGAGCAATTATTTTCCATGCTGAGAAGGAATGGGAAGGATCTTGCTTAAACAATGGACATTTGGAGCATTTTTTGTGGTATACTTTTGCCCACTGCACCTTAGCCTAAAGGTAAAATACAAAAAGAATTTTGTGAATTATGGAGATGTTTTCTCTGTATTAAGAGAATTATTGATTTTGCTCTTAACAGGGCTCCTATTAAGAGGAATAAATAAGACTACAATGAAATGGAAAAAGAATTGTATGGAGAATTTTAAACTTTTTTTAAATCAACAATGCTACATAGATAGCATTAAACTGGGTATTTTCTCAAGTTTTATTTCATCAGGCTTTTAAAATTAACATTTTAAAAATACATAAACAGTGTATCGTATATTGTATGTACATGAATATTTTACCTAACTTTAATAGCATTCACATCTTAGAACTCTCTTTTTTTAAAAAATGCATTTTAAAGCTTAATTATTGTGTCATGCTTTAGCTTATCAGAAAGCACTGAAAGCTTTAATTGCTTGGTACTTTGCTTGGTTCTGAATGCATGCAAAATTTAACTGTTTCTCCAGAAGCAAATAAAGACCACATTTATGATGTTATGTAAAAGTTATGGAATGATTTAGAATAATTAAGTCAAAAGCTGTGTTACTCAGGGTTCCACTTATTTAAATGATGCATGCAATTAATTTGAAAGACTTAATCCTGATTGAAGTCTAGTGCTAGGCAGAAAGAAAATCAGAGAAAGATGGGAGACATCGGCACTGCCCTTTTCAAATAATAATAATACAAAAATAAAATTATTTAGTTCTACCTTTACACATAAAGTGGCCAAAGTGATCAAATTTCCATACACTTAAAAAAATTAAGGCTCTCAATCAAATAAACAAAATTCAATCCAGCCACCTTGCAATGCTGTGTTTCCAGTTCTATTCAATTCTGTCCAATTGGCAGAGAAATCTAGAACTCAGATGGCTTCTTTTGGATGGTCACCTAATTCTAGATTTTTAAGCAAAGGAAGTGTCACATAAATTCAGCTAAGCTATCAATCATTATCTATCCTGGAGGACTGTCCATTTTCTTTTTCCAGACCTGTCAAATACCTTAGCCAACTCACCATACTGAAGAAGCATAGGCTGTCCTGTTACTTCTTAGTTCTACCTTCAGCAGTCTTAGAGGATAAATACTATAACAGGTCTTTAGGTGATTGGATTTGCACTTTCAGAGTAGTTAAGCTCTTCAACTGAGCTTCCTTGCATTGTTCTTTCTATTACAGCATTCATGCCATTTGCAGAACCTCATTCAGTTTTTAGCTAAAAATCTATATAGATTGGATTGATTGGTTGGTTGTGTGTGTATAAGGATTCATCTGTGGATGACTGTAATCAAGATTGTTACTGTCCTCTTAAAGATTGTTACTGTCCTGTTAGTTAGATCTCATCTTGAATAACTTCCCCAGTTCTGAATGCCATATATTTAACAAAAACAAAAATAAAAATAAAACATTCTGGAAGAGGAATAAAGAATGAGAGAAAGGGTTGTCAGAGAACTGGGAACATCAACAGAAACGTGTTATGTTTAGCCTTGAAAATGTAATGGTAAAAGGGGGGTTATCATAGCACTTTGAAGAAGCAATCTCTGATGTCTTGAATTGAATAAAGTACTTAAGTGAAAAGAAGGCAGATTTCAACTAAATGTTTTTCTTTAAAAAAAAAAAAGATCTTCACCTTAAAAGCATTTTAAAGTGGAGTTTCCTCCTGAGATGTAGTCCAATTTCATTGGATTTCTTAAGGTAAAAACTGGGTAGATGTTTGTTTGGGGTGTTTTAATTTGGATTTCTGCTCTGATGGCAGAAGATGGGCTTGTTGGCCTAAAGGCTTCCTTGGGAGTGTTTAATTCTATGCATTGGATCTTGAACTTCTGGAGTTGAGTAGGAACTCTAAAAGATTTTCCCAGTTGCCTATTCAGTCTTTCTGATAGCTGAGTAAGCCAGATCTTAATCTTGTGGGAGACTCAAAGGATGTAAACATGATCCTGATTCCTTCTTCTTTCTGTTGCTCTTAAATATATATTTTAGGAATGATTAGTAAACATGGTAGCTGTTGTGGCCCACCGGTGGCTGGCAGAGCTGGCAGCAGAGTCAGACAGCAAGGAGGCTGCGGAGGAATCTAGGCAAATCCTGGAGATTGAGGAAGACTCAGACGAGGTCTCTGCATCAGAGACAGAGATGGGGCCAGGGCAGTCTTGTAGTCATCAGCTGCCTTTGGGCTCAGACAGCAGTGAGGCAAGGGAGCTTCTGGAACTGATTCCCAACCCTTGTATGCACAGACCTTCCAAAAGAAAGGAACAATTAAGAACTCAGGGTTGACATGGGAGTAAGCCACAGGTGGACAATGAATGGTCCCTCCCATAAGGATTAAAAGAGGAGCAAAATGGGAGGGGGGCTTTTCCAGGAAACAATTCATTCGTTCATTCCATCATCTGTCTGTGTATCCTAGAGACTCTGTGCTAAGCCCTTCCTTGTCAGCACTGCATTTGGAAATATTTACTGGGCAGCTTTCCAAGATAGATAAGTTTTGAGCTCCTAATTATACCCTTGAAAGACTGTTTGCCATGCCGTTGGATGAATGTGAATGCAAGAAATTCACACTGATTTAATAAAACGTCAGGACAAAGAGTCTGCTTATTTTTCTGTCCACATGTCACCTGTTAAGGATCAAGGAAAAGCTAACATGAAAAAAAAAAAAAAAACCCTCTCATCGTTTCCAAAAATTCTCTTCCTCCTGATAATCAAA
Source organism: Hydrophis major (assembly GCA_033807585.1). Taxonomy (NCBI): domain Eukaryota; kingdom Metazoa; phylum Chordata; class Lepidosauria; order Squamata; family Elapidae; genus Hydrophis; species Hydrophis major. The sequence goes on from CM066338.1 coordinate 12,963,974, forward strand.
GAGGCTTTGAGGAAATTGATTCTTGCAAACTGATTTAATCTTGAAGTAATGTGTGGTTTGGTTAAATGATTTTAAGAAACATTTGAAAAAAAGTGTGATTTGTAAGAATAAAAACATTCAGGAATGTGAATTCAAGTACTTGTTTATAGAAACTCATGCATGCTTATTTTTATTTATTTTATTTTGTCAAGTGATTATAAGATAGCAGGTATAAGTTTCAACATAGTTATGAATACATGAAATGGATACATATAAGAAAAATAAAAAGAAACATTAGGACAGGGACAGTAGGCACGTTGGTGGACTTATGCACACCCCTTACAGACTTCTTAGGAAAGGGTGAGGTCAATAGTAGACAGTTTAAGGTTAAAGTTTATGCTTATATATTGATGTGTATGTAGTTCAGTCTCACATTAACATGAAAACTGATCAATATGAATACACATGTGAAACTGACAATGATTAGAAAATAGACTGTATTTTTGGCCCTTTTTTATTTATCATTTGGGCTTATGCTATTTTTCCTTTTCCCCACTGGGAATTTCTCATAGATTCAAGCTGTTTATCCAACTTGTATGAAGTGGGGGAAAAAGCATAAGCCCAAAAGGAACTATATTACAAAATGTAATTACATGGCAACTCTGTATTATAAATTGATACTGATACTATTCAGATGGCTGAGCACAGTCTAAACAGACAATCAGCTATTGAAGGTTAAACTCTTCTGATTTCCTTTAATGAAGGTTATATGCCCTATTTTATTTATGTAGGAATAAAACTGATCACGTGCTGATTCATATGTAGTTAGTGTAAAGACCCTGTAGAGCCCATATGCTCTTCGCTGTCAGAAAAGTATGGTAGTATGGGATATATCTGCCTGTTTTCTCAACTGGGTGTTATTAACTAATATCTTTCTACCTAATTAAATCCCCCCTCCTCCTTTTTAAAAATTGGATCTTTCAAACACATTGTCACATTGCCGATGTGGGGAGTTCCAGTGGGGCTGAACATCTGGTAGTGTATTAAGTTGTAGTAACGAAATCAACTTTCCTGGGGAGCTCAGCACATTTAATGCTGAAATGTTGAAATTTCAGTCAGGCATCCTTCGTGCATTTTATTAAAAAAATGCCAGCAGGGTTGGTTGGGGGGTTTGCAGAGAGAGAGAGATTCATTGTTGTTCAACATCAAGAAAATTGCATCTTTTCTGCTTATGGGGATGGGCTTTCCTGTCAATCTCAGCACATGGCGGTAGTAAAAAATGCTACTGGTTCAACCAAACCGGTAGTTAAAAAAATGCTACCGGTTCGGCTGAACCAATATTTTTGACAATCAGCTGTGCCGCACAATTTACATTAGCTAGAAAGCAGGAAATCGTTGGATTGTTTGTTTTCTAGCTAATCATGTGGCATAGCTGACTCCCACTCCCCACCACACACAAGGTAAGTTGTACTTATCTTGAAAATACTTTCTTCTTGAAAGTGCCCAGGCTTCCCTTAGGCCCAGTAGGCAAAAAATGGGGTGCTGGGGGGATGCTGTGAAAAAAAAAAACCACATAGCCATGCCCACCCAGTCACATGACTACCTGGCCACACCCACCTAGCCACGCTCACCTAGCCATGCCCACAGAATGAATATGTATGTATGTATTTATGTATGTATGTATGTATGTATGTATGTATGTATGTATGTTATCTCAGTTCCATAGATGGATCATACATATTGCCATTTTGGGGGAAATTTTATGTGGGAACAAATGATAGGGGTAGACTACTCACTTGTGAGTAGAATGATCAAGGAACTCCAAGAAGTGACACTGAAACAATAGGCCTTATCAAGTACTTTTTGAGAGTCGCCATAGGGTTACTGCTTTTTTGATATTTAAGTGGTTTTCCATTAAGACAAGGGTATCAAACTCATGAAAAACATTGTCGTCACGTGACATATCACAACTTTTTCCCCTTTCGCTAAACTGGGGGGAGGCGTGGCCAGTGCAAGACACATCTGGTCCACGGGCTGGGAGTTTGACACCCCTGCATTAGAGAAAGTCTACAGATTAGTAAGAAAGAATGGAGAAAGAAAATGCATTAGAAGGATGGAAAAAACAGTGTGCTGAAAAAATGGAAGAGAAAATAACACAAATAAATTTGTTTTCCAGTAGCATTTTGTCTTCTGATTCATATCATTAATAATGGCCAGCATTGAGAAGACTTTGAGAAAATAGTACCACTTCCATTCCTAATATTGTGATCTTAATTAAAATTCTTTCCACCATGAATGAAATTAAATTTGTTTGGTTTTAAAGAAGTTCAAGTTCAATGTACAATGTACAATATTGGATCTGTGTACTTATGTGGTCTAAAACACTGAATAATAATTGTCAATATGGATTAGTTCTTCTTAAAGTAACTGTGAGATACAGGGTACAACCATGGCTTTTCATCATAAGGAAATAGTAAAGAACATATTTAATAGATTAAGAAATAATAGCAATAACATCCTTTGTAAATTAAACTATTTTAATTGTCAATGTCCCTTGTAAGTTAAACAATAAAACAAACTGAAGTGGGTTTGGTTTTGCATCATATTTTTCCTCAAATTTATTCTAGAAACAGATGCTAAGGGAATAAGGCCATTAAGGAACTATCCATGTGGATATTTTTAGTTGAATAATGAGAAAAGTATTCAAATAACTGGCTAATGTTTATCCTTAACCTTATCCCTATTTATTTTAAAGTCTTATGTATGCATCATTAAACCTGTTGAAAAATGTATTACCCTACCAGACACAACCAACCCATAACAAGTTTCATTTATCACTCTCTTCATTTGTTTACTGTTGATGTAATATGAACTGCTCGAGCCTTTTTATGCACCTAACTCAATCATTGGCTTGTCAAGTTCTATAACACTTACATCAAATGTAAGGAACTAATAGTATCCCAGATGTTGCTAAGCTACGGTTGCCATCATCTTTTATTATTGGCAGGGTTGTTTAGATTGGAGAGCCACAGTTTGTCCACTGTAGCTACATGTCTGACACTTTATCTTCAGGGATTGAGAATGGAGCTTTCCCTAGATACTGTACCCTTGTTTATCTATATGGGGAGGAGTTTATTATGATTCTGAAGATAATTCAGGATGGAAAAATAATTCCAAATATCCCATTTGAAGGGCAGTTCTTATGTTTGTAGAATATAGATCTTCTATTTGTTTAATTAGCATGCGATTAAATAGATATAGAAAGATATAGATGATATCGATATAGCTCTTCTAATGACTGAGAACTCAGTAGATAGATATCTCTAATTTCTACTGCAAGCATTTTAACAGCAGAATCTATAGCCAGTAGGATAAATGATCAGCAAATCTTGCCAGCTTTTAAAAGACTTCATCTGGGCAAAGACATTCATTAGAACTACTGTATGTTCTGTCTGTTAACCTAATTTTTGTCTTTGGTGAGCTCACAAATGTTCCTGATCATCTATCTATCTATCTATCTATCTATCTATCTATCTATCTATCTATCTATCTATCTATCTATCTATCTATCTATCTACTTACCTATCTAGACCAGAGCTGGGTTTGGTATGTCAATAATATTAAAATATCTAACTTGACTCTGCTGATACATCCACATTCCTCCAAAACAAAAGAAAAACAATTATTTACATACTCATTTAAAAAACAACAACAGTCCAACGATGTCTGGTGCTATATGTTATATAAAGAAATATCAAATAATTACAAAAATGAAATACAAATAAAACAAGCTCAGGGTTCAACATCACATAAGAACATGGCTCTCATGCATGCTCTTGTGGTGTTGGATCCACATCACAGAGGGTCCAGAGGCTACACAAAATCACATATTTTCTTCTCGCACGTTCCCTGCAGCCTCTAAAATCATGCAAGAATGGGGCATGCTTTCAGAATAGTTGTTGGGAGTTGGTGAAGGCTGGGATGGGACCCAAAATGTGTGTCACCTTTGAAAGGTATGTCACAAGTTCACCATCAGTCCTTGGACTCTTCTGTGCTATGTGAATATTTTATACAGGAGCAAGAATATGTCAGGAAGTAAACAGTGGATATTTTCTTTCTTTCTTTTTTGGTTGGAAAGCGTTCTTGATCACTAAGTTGTTATTCTATCCTAGGTAATAATGGGAAAGTATTTAATACAAACCAGAGAACACTCATAGTTCTTCTTGGACATTTGTAAAGCAACTTGCAAAATGCAAATCAAAGGCCCAAATCTTCATATAGAAGCAACAAACAGATTGGATAACAGCTGAATTTTTTTTTTTCCCTCTGATTTGGCTGACGAAACATGTGCTTGTGAATACACACAGCATTTGACCTTACAACAACCATTCTTGTAAATGTTACCAAGCTTCTAATATTGTTTCAATTAAATAAAAATTAATGCTTGGAAAATATCACAAAAGGGTAATCTAATATTTAATCATTAAAGGGTTTATGCAAAGGGATATTTACAGAAGTATTCTTAGAAATGATCAATTTCAAATGTTTGATTCTGCTTTCATAACTCTTCTCTTCATTTACTCCCCCATTATGTTTTTTTCCTGTAAGGAATTTTTTTTAATTTTATAAAACATTTTCATTGCTAGGGAATTATATTTGAAATAAGAACATTTCTAAAAGAGAAGGAAAAATTGCATTTAAATTATTAATCGGTTATGAAGGACATTATTAAAGAATCTGTTCTGAAACGTGTTGGGATTCCATTTGACTAAAGGCAAGCACTTTAAAATACAGATCGTTTCAGTTATAGATTTAAGGGAAAATATGGATTTTATTTCCTTTGCAACCTGCTCTTACTTCTCAGCAGTATGTCTTAATGAACAAACCATGGTTAATCAAACTGCAGCCTTCTTCTATGACATTATGGCTACAATTATAATCAAATAAGCTGCAGTTTGTTTAACTATGGTTAATTGATCAATGCACAATTCTTTTGTATGGCGATGTAATTAAAAATTACAAATACAGCAAAAAGAAAAAAGAAACAAACTAAAAAAACAATATAAAGAAAATAGAAGGTACAGAAAAGAAAAAAAATGGGGAAAAATGAGAATACAGTAAAGAACGAAAGTCAGCTGGAGTTGTAAAACCTGTCAATTCAAAGATTTCTAAAAGCTGAAAAGCAATTTCCCAAAGATGATTTTAAAAAGAAATAGTTTCCTTTTAAAGGCACCAACCACACTTTGAGCAAGACAGATAAGCTCTCCGCTCTCCAAATATGCAGCCTACTTTTTTGCAGTCTCCTCATGAGAAGCAACTGTCCCATGCATTTGTTGGTGATCTCAAGTCTTCTTTTTGTTTGGACTAAAATTACAAAGAGCCTGCTTATTCACTAGCTCTTCATCCTATCATATATTCATATACATCATTTTACAGAACCCAATCAAACCACAGTTATAATTACTGATTCACCCACCCAATGTCTGCGTTCACAAAATGTGGTAATCTATAACCAAATAAGTTAAATTATAAATTATGATATGCATTGTGTAAAGTCTGTCAATATATTCCTGTCATATGGTTTTAAAAATAGGTTCAGAATGATTGATGATGAGGGCTAGACTTATTCAGGAAGACTTTCACTCAGTTAGTTCCCAGAATCTAACTTCTAAGTGCCTAGATGGTTTTTCTTACCAAATTAGGGAACCACAACACACTCAGAGCATTTCTGAAGAAACATGTTTAAATGTTCTTATCTTCATAAGCATTCTTGTTTTCTAAAAGCATATCACTTACACAACTTTTTTACAGACATTTTAAGAAATAATTGCTAGTTGTTGATTTTATAGGAAGCTGTTTGATTTAAACAACAAACTGTAATGCAAAGGATTTCAGTGGTTTTGTCTTTTTTCTTGGAATTTTCAGTCAGATTAGAATACTTATTATCACTCAGACTGTACTTCTGGGTTCTTATTTGAATTATAGTGGCATGAAAATGCCAGAAAAGAACATCTAAACAGACCTACTTGAGATAAGCTATGGAAAATAAAATATTTGAATTGTCTTTAACGTCTCATTTATGTTATCTTATATTTCAAATTGTTCTCAAATTTTTTTAAAATAAAGAAAGCATACTAAGAATCCCTGGAATTTATTTTGCATGGTATCTCAATTTTAATATTATTTTGGAAATTTAAGAGAATTGCCTAACTAGATTGGAGCCCAATCCATGCAAATAAATTGTCTTCCACATTATTAATAAATTAAATAATTTTAAAAGCAGTGTTTTGATAAGCGTATTGAATTTCTTCATCAGCTTTTCAAAGTCAGTAGCCAATGCTTTTGTTTCAAGGTTGTTGAGGGGTTTATTGCACATTGTTGAACTTTACTGCACATATCAAACTCTGATTCAGACATAAAAATGTCAAGGCAAGCAAGGAGCATTGGGGAGTTCTCAGATTTTAAATTATTAACTTTTCAATCTTGTAGGTACAGGATAACCCTAAATAACACACCAAAACTCACTCAGCAGTTAGAAATATTTCCTCTTCTTCATTCTGTAAAGAAGGGTATTCAACTTTGTGACTGTATTTCTGTCTTTCTAAAAAAGGAGGAAAGTAAGTCCTATCTTGCTTTCTCTGGCCATTAAGCCCTGAGGTCTCCTGCCTCTTCTCTCTAATTGTTTCCCAGGCAGAATCTCTTCTCCTCATTCCATTATACAATATGTCTGATAGGATATTCTTGGAACTTTTCTGAAACATGGGAACACCAAGAGGCTAGTAAGTTGGAGGGAGTACTATAAAATCTATGTCTATATGATTCAGGGCCTTAATACATTCATCATACTTTTGGCCATCTCATCATTAAAGAAGTACAAGGACACCATACTTCATCTAGGAAAATGTATTTCATTTAACTAGATGAAAATGCTAGAAAGCCGGGGATAATTTCTCTGACTGATTCTAATTAAAACAAAATAAAAAGTGAGACCTTTGCCTATGATACTCCAACAAAACTATTTGTACTTTTTTTTAAACAAGCATAGGTACGTCTCTTGCTATAACCTTTTTTTTTTTTTTTTAATGTGCCCGCGCTGCATTTCTTAAGGACAGTGGAGAACTTTGCAAGTTTTCCTCCTAGCCATTTCAGTCAACAATTGACATATTAGACTTAAAACTGTTTCCTAGAATATTCCAATTAATAATACATCTTTGACATCAAGCACATTACAGAGCAACTTTAAGCTTGCTTTGTGTTAAAATCTTGTCTGCTTGTAAAGCACTTCAGGATGAACTGAGAATATAGAATTATTATTTGTTCTCTTTTTCTAACAATAAGCAAGAGTCTTATGCTAAGGCTTAATAACAACTATAGCTCATTTTATAGTAAACTCAAATTAATTGAGTTTGGATAATATGCTAAATCTGTGCACATACAGACACAGTAAAGAAATACAGAGTTTGCCCAATATCTAATCCAAATTTCATCTTTCTGAACAACATGGAAAGAGCCATACAATTTTAATCCTTTCAAATGAAATGATAACTGAGAACTAATAATCTGAGGATAATAATAGCTTAATATACCCATCATAATATATGCATTTTCAGCCACATACATATTGTTCATCATTTATTGGCCAGCAGCAAATCAGGTGGCTGTCTCTGGGACATGATATTTTTAAAAGAAAAATTGGCTCACTCAAACCAATTAAAATCCAGGCAAAGCAGAAGATTGCATGTTTATCTACTCCATTGCAGAACAGGTTGCATCTGCCTTCAGACTCCACTCACATTATGTCTGCTTGGGCATTTATCATATTTTTTATCGATATAATATTCTTATGCAATATCCATTTCCTTTGGATTAATTGATTCCATTCCCCGCCTCCTTCAGATTCAGCCAGAATTTTGGAATAATGTGGAAGGACAACCATTGTTAGATGGAAAACAATTATTCTGCAATTTTGTGTATTGCATATCCATTTTTCTCCCTCCTGTATAAAAAAAAGTGAAATAAAAGTATGGATAAAAGTGAACAATAAATGAATTAGCAAGTCTGTGGGAAGGGCTCTAGGATTTATACGAAATGCTATCTAGAGATCAAAACAAATGAGAACATGAAACATCATCTTCTAGGAACAAAGCTTATTCATCTTAAATGTCTTGTTCTTTGATCCTGACTGTTTGAGAAGCAGTTAGCTTTCTCTTAGTCAGCAAAGCTTGTTACTTTGCTGATTAAATGCTACTCACAACTTTTTGCTGCCTGAATTTGCATTCAGATGGGGTAGTAGGGAAACAATAATTTTATTTAGCCTCTGATTTGTTGGAACATAACCACCCTGATGGATCATGAATATATAACAACTATCTTAGGACTTAAAAGATTAACAGAATGAGAGTTGGAAGGGATCTTGGAGGTCTTGTAGTCCAACCACCGCTAAAGCATACCATTTCAGGCAAATGGTTGTCCAATCTCTTCTTAAAAACCTCCAGTGTTGTAGCACCCACAACTTTTGGATGGCAAGTTATTGTTCTTACTGTCAGGAAATGTCTCCTTAGTTCTAGGTTGCTTCTTTCCTTGATTAATTTCCATCCATTGCTTCTTGTCCTGCCTTCCGGTGTTTTGAAGAACCTCTTCTTTGTAGCAACAGATATTGGAATACTGTTATCATATCACCCTTAGTCCTCCCCCCCCCCCCCAATTAAACTAAACATATCCAATTCCTGCAACTGTCCTCCAGCCTCCTGATCATGTTTGTTGCTCTTTTCTGCACTCTTTTAAGGGCCTCAATGTCTTTTTATATCAAATTGAGCAGAACTGGATAAAATATTCTAAGTGTGGTCTTATCAAGTGGTATTAAAACTTCACATGATCTTGATTTTTGGATAACCTTTCCCTCAGTCTGAAACAAGGTGAATGAACTCAAAAGGCTGACTCCATTTTGCCCATTAACAGCTCTTCCTGATAGAGTATTCACCCACTATTTCATAAAAGCCACTTCTCTTATACAATGGAATTGAGGTAGTCTTTTTTGTTTCCAATTTAGTGAATTCGGAATGTATTTAGGTTACATATTTATTAGGAGCTCTTAAATATTCAACTGCCAATGCATTTGTTACCTATTTCTTGTCTCTGTTGCCTTAGAAATTCATCTGTCTTGTAGCATATTATAACTCCAGAGTTAAGTTTCTTAACATGTGTAAATTGGACTCATGTACAGTACTAGAAACTTGCAAATGAAGACATGCTTGTTTAGTTAAATGCACTTTTATAAAGCTAAGTTTGGAAAGGCTTCCATTACATTGATACCAAGACTGGTTTTTGTTTCTGCTATTCTTTAATTTATAATGACCAGATAGATACTTTCTCCTACCTTCACCACTTTTAAGAACTCCTTTAAAAAAAAGCCTCCTTATAAATCAGGTTGATGCCTAAAGCAAAACTGTAGACTTGAATAATAAATATATTGATGAATCAAGCTAGAAATTCCTCATAACATTTAATATGGAGAAACTAATCTGACTCATGGACATTGACAGGATTTCCTTACCACCAAGCCAGATAGTTTTAAATTTTGATTTTTCTTTCAGCTTTAAAGTCTTCTCTCTTGAAAGAATGAGACTTATCCCCTGAAGCCAAATACGTCCAGCATAGATCCATATACCTCTGCTTCCACTTATTGTACTTCGCTAGCTGGTTCTCCTCAAAAAGGGGATTAGCTAAGCAATTCCCTGTATATGGCTTAGCAAAAAACACAAACTTAAATAATAAAATAGGGAGGGGTTTGTGTAGCTTTTGCTATATTTAATGAAGGGATAGCAAGATATTTTTTTTAATGGAAATATGTTACTATTCTAAAAGAAACCAAAATCCAGACTTTGAGAAAAATAAAAATCAATATTGCTTATCTAGGAAGATATTATGAGTTAAAGATGACTTGATGGAACATAATCGATCAATTGTCTTGCAACTAAATTGATCAATCATCTTGAAATCAATTGTGATTAACTCTTGTTCCCATCAAGTTTATTTCAAAGTATTTCAGTTAACATTTTACAATGGTAGGTGGACTAAGATCTTTTTTTTCCCCTTTTTCTTTTGGTTAATTGTTATGCCTGTTTTAATGAACAGGTTTATTTCCTTCCTTCCTTCCTCTCCCTAATTTCTTAAAAGGAAACCAAGTTGGCCAATATTAATGTCTTTATTTGCCAAACTGACAAATGAGAACATGTTGAAATAGATTTTGTTAATTATTTTTTCTTAATTTTGTTACTATCACAATATTGATAGGAATAAAGACAACATCAGAAAAAAATCAATTCTTTGTAACTTTTTTTATTAAAATATTGAGTAAGACTATTCAGTTGGAGACTTTTGTTGCTTATGGTAGAATTGCAATTTGGAAAACTCTGCTTCAAATATTTTCCATGGTGGATTTTAAATCTTCAGCTAGATGCAATGCACATACCTCTCAAAAATTTCAGTTTTATTACCATAAAGTGGCATTGTTGCAAAGATAGAAAATACCCCAAGAACTATCCTTTATTTATTAAATTTATATGGCATCCATCTTGGTGTCAAGAGACTCTGAGCATTGTACAATTCAAGAGAGTCTGCTTGGGAATATATAAGTTTATGGTTCAAATCAATTCATCCACGACAAAGTTCATCCTGAACAGCATTTAGTCCAGGGTATGGACCAAGGTATGGAAAAGGTTTCTTCTTTTTCACTCAATCTTCCAGGACACAGAAAGCAACACATGTTGGAAATGGTATGCTAGCTTTTAACAAGCAAAGATTTCATTCCTTAAAGAAATAAATACACAACCCTTCACTTTCATATTGAAGTGACTAAGTCCAGTGTTGTCATACAATATGCAACTTTGATAGGATAGGGCTGTTGGATTAATGCAAATGCTATTAATTTGTGTGGCTCTCATTCCAAAGCTTTCTGAAATCATCAGCATTCACCACTTGGTTAAATTCCTGAAGGGATTTTATATTAAACATTGGCATGTATCTCATCAGAAAAGGGGAAAAAAGGAATAGGATGCAGCATGTTGTTTTCCTAGATGCATAACTACAGACAGAATCCAGAAAGGATATCTCTCCTTTGTCAGTTGTCTCTCAGAGATTCAAGTATCTCCTGTTATAATGCCCTCTGAAATGATGGCACCATTTAGCTATCATGGCTAATGGCTATTGATAGCTCTATCCTTGAATCCCTCTTTAAAGCTATCTAAGCCTGTGACCATCAGAACCTATGGTGACAGTTAATTATAAAAGCCCTGTCTCTGAAAATGAAATTGTAATGGCTCATTCAGGTGTAATTTGTCATCATTCAATATGACTGTCAACTACAGAAAGGTAGACTTTTGTTCAGTTAGCATTTTAATGTAAGTTGTTGAATATTGTGCTTCTAAACGAAGGTCTAAATAGTTCACCAAATATTGTGATGCAGGCTTACAAGCAAATACAAAAATGAAGAAAGTATTTTAGGAAAACAAGGTCAAGAGCATTGCTTGAACAAAAAAAAAAAACATTGCTTGGAAAACAAAACAAGGCAATGCTATTTTTTTAAAAATACATAAAGTGTCATGCAAAATGAGAAATGCAAAAGAATAACTAAGAAGGTATTATGTGTGATCTTTAAATTGCAACAGCTCTGGATTGTTGCTGAACATGGGCAAGAAGTAGATGCTTTCCCCCTTCTATTGTGTATCTCACTGACTCATGAAGATATAAATTGCAAGGGTAAGTAGGCAGGCGTGGGATTCAAATTTTTTAAGAACCGGTTCTTAAAAACCGGTTGTGGCTTAGTTGCTGGGTATGGCTTGGTGGTCATGTGACTGGCTGGGCCTGGCCAACTCAACATCACTCACATTGAGGCACGCATCTCCTTGCCTGGCCTCTCATGACTGTGGGGATGCTGCAACAGTCGTAAGTGTGAAAAATGGTCATAAGTCACTTTTTTCAGTGCCATTGTAACTTTGATCATTCCACACAAGCAAAGTACCAGCAAAGGAGGAAAAATAAACTCCAGAGAAGTTCCAGAGACAGGAAGTCTAGTCCTGCCAAGAATGTAATAAGGGTTAATGGAGAGGCAGTTTCTGTAAGCAACACCAGAATGTTTCCTTCCTGCCTTCCTTACAGGATTAGGCCAGTCATTTCTTATAACAACCGGTTCTCTGAACTGCTTAGAATGTTAACAACTGAATAGGTGCAAACTGGTAGAATCCCACCCCTGTAAGTAGGTCTTTTGTCTGGAAAAAAATGATCCTTTTTTACATGTACATGAACTCAGTGAATAAGGGTGAGCATATTTTGGAAGCATTCTGTAATAACAATAAGAGGGTAAAATGATAACACAATGCATGTTTCAATGGTGGCTGATGCATCTCTTTGTAATTATGAAGTTAGTCTATGGAAAAAAAGATTGATCTGAGTGAGAAGGCAATACAGGTAGTTCTCAACTTAGGACCACTTCTTTAGTGACCATTTAAAGTTATATTGAACATTCCCTATGTACAACTCAAATTTAAAGGTGTAATGGGTTCCTTCACATGATCCTTATGGCCATTTGCAGCATCCCATGGTCACATATTGCAATTTATGACTTTTGTTTTTACCAGAAACCTGTCTTTACTTTTTGTCCATTGCAGATAATGGGCTCTCTTAATGACTGTGCTGTTGGCTTAACAACTGCCACAAGAAAGGTCATCAAATTGAACACAGTCACACAGTAACCCAAGTAACAACCAACATGAATTATGACCATAATTCCAGGCTCAGTTATACCCATAGATTAAGAACTACCTATAAAAGAACCGGCAATTTTCATTGGTGGAAAGAAATAAATCAAGAAATAGGGTTAATATTTTTTGGGGGGGGAGAGGTGGGGGGGACTTTGTAAAATTTCTAAATATTTTCCCTTGATGTTGGTGGTAGTAATAAAAGCACTTCCTTTGCTTCTGATTTTATTACAGAATAAAAGCAATATGCAAATTAAATAACAAACTGAACATGATACCTCTGGCAGAGAATATAACCAGCTGGTGTGCGTATTATGCTTAAGCTCAATTAAACACACTTATATCTCATTGTTAATTTTACTATTCTATACAAAGCTAGGTAAACCCGTATCTTACAGAGCTTTGTTCTCCATCTCTCTCCTAAGCATGAGTTTCTAGCTGGAAACTTACATGATTCCTTTGCAGGGCAAAGCTTTCTGCCTTGTGATTAATCTTTTGGTTGGAAGCTCGGCTAGTACAACTCATAAGTAATAACCCCATTTATCTGCTTTGATGACTAACTGCAATAGTCAATCATATCTTCCATCTGTCCATCCAGTATAGTCTATGTCAAATCATGGTTCACCTTCAAAGATAAGTCTGGATATCATTACAAATTGCCATCACACTTTCATTCCATTGTTTTTCTCCTCGCCATTCTTCAATTTCTATATCACCTAGAAGCAATATGTTAGATTACACAAAAAATGTATGTAAGTTTCTTTTTGAAAAGTTTTCAGTTTTAAGTTAAACATAAATACATTCAGAGTTTATTAAAAGTTATCTGTAATTCTATACTAAAAACCCTTTTTATGTAAAAGAACATTGCTTTTGTAGGAGAAGAACAGGCATGGCCAGGAGGGTGGAGTCAAGAGAGGAAATAGCCTAGAGTCACTTTGTCCCACAAGAAGTCTAAGTCCAACCCCTCTTGAATCCCTTTGATATAGTACCAATTTATTGCTGACCATTAGTTAACTAGATTCTTGTTTATAAGCATGATCAATAAATAATCTTAATTGGAACTCAGTGTGTGGTGCTGATTCTTCACAGTTGATAGCTTTGTTCTTTTGAGAACAAAGCTATCCCTAACTCTAACCCTAACTTTGTGTTTCTCATGATTTTCCATAGTTACAACAACTCTATTTGGAATATAAACAGGTTGCTATCTAATTAGGCAATAACTGGTTCCATCTTCTTTCTCCCTTTATTTTCCATGAAAGGAACTACTTGCAATAAAAAAGTCAATCCATGCCCATTCTGTCTTTTCCATCTACTTCCAGCAATCCAAGTGCTGCTTTACTTCTTTGCTTTCTATTTTATAATTATAGGGAGATTGAAAGCTATTTCTTCAATTAATAAGAGCCTTCAAACTACCTGATGTGATTGGCCTTCCTTGTAAGAAATGCAGGAAGTGCAGCTCTTGGATGGCCTGTAGTGTGTACAAGAACCTGGTATTAAAATTCAGGATCATATCCTTCAAGAAGTAGCTTGGTGAAAGCAGAAAAAGTAAGCCATTCTTACCATGTGGACTGAACTATTTAGCCAGACTATTTTATGTTGAAGTAGTAAAAAAAAAAATCATATTAGAACCATAAGAGCTCACACAATAAATGTTATTATGGCGTACAATTTTTGGAATGAAATTCAAATATTCTACTTTGCTGCCTTGAAGAAAACTGATATTTACTCTTCTAGAAGCTAACCAGGTTTCTGTTCAAGGAAACACATGAATAAGAGTCCTAGAACCTGGAGTTTGATCTGCTGTTAGCCTTTTTACTCCTTTTTAAATTTCCAGACTTTTTCTTTATTTATCTTCTTCATTTTTATTTGCCCAGTAATCTCCTGCTCATGTCTCCCCTATACTTGACACTTCTTTTATTTAATATGAAAAAAAAAATTTTGCACACATTTCCAAATAACATATTTTTTCCATATGCCTTATAAAATCATACTTGATTATTTTGGAAGTAGCCAATTTGAATTTTAAGCAAGACTAATTGTGGTTTTCTAGGATGTCATAATTAAGCAAACTATGACTTAACATGTGTGAAGATAGCCATAAATTATATACACATACACACACATATACAACAGTTATATACATATAAAACACACACATATAAAACAGTTTTTTACTCCTGGTTCTGTGGGTATGTCTTGGTGGGCATGACAGGGGAAGGATACTATAAAATCTCCAGTCAGAGGTGGTGTTTGCCAGTTCTCCAAACTACTCAAAATTTCTGCTACCAGTTCTCCAGAACTGGTCAGAACCTGCTGAATACTACCTCTGATATACATCCCCCCCCCAGGTATTTTAAAAGGAACACCTGAACATCAAGAGTGTAACTGAATTTCCAGTTATTGATGGACATTATCTTTTTTTTTTCATAATTTGCATTTAGTCAGAAAACTATATTTACACAGAGAACTCTGACCTAGTGAATTATAAAATAAAAATATCTTAGTTTAACACATGATGGTGTAAAGTATGCCTTGAAGCATTGTTGAATTTGATTGCATCCATATTTTTATGTTTGTGTGTATAAAAAAGAGAATGAGTGAGTGAGAAACAGAGACAGAAAAAAAAAAATACTGCATTAGCCTTCCAGCCCATGAAATTTCAGCTCTTTCATAAAGATAATATGACCCCTCAAATGTAGTTCCTATCTTTTAGACATATGAAATGTAATTATTACATGCATCAAAGTAGATAGCAAGGTAGAGGACCTTGATGGAGATATACAAGCTCCATTGTCAAGGCAACAAGGGATAAAAAGTTACCTAAATCCAGGGGTGGGATTCTATCAGTTCGCACCTATTTGCTAGAACCAGTTGTTAACATTCTAAGCAGTTCAGAGAACCAGTTGTTAGAAGAAATTATTGGCCTAATCCTGTAAGGAAGGCAGGAAGGAAACATTCTGGTGTTGCTTACAGAAATTGCCTCTCCATTAACCCTTATTACATTCTTGGCGGGACTAGACTTCCTGTCTCTGGAACTTCTCTGGAGTTTTTTTCCCCTCCTTTTCTGGTACTTTGCTTGTGTGGAGGGACCATTCAAAGTTACAATGGCACTGAAAAAAGTGACTTACGACTGTTGCAGTATCCCCACAGTCATGAGAGGCCAGTCAAGGAGATGCGTGCCTTGATGTGAGTGATATTGAGTTGGCCACACACAGCCAATAACATGACCACCAAGCCATGTCCACCAACTAAGCCACGCCCACAGAACTGGTTGTTAAAAATTTGAATCCCACCCCTGCTTAAACCTACAATTTCATGATAACATTTGGATAGATATTCAGATAGATATTCCATAATTTACTGAATTTACTAATTTACTGAACTATAAGAAGCTGTGGGAGATACAGACTTTCAAGATTTTGTTAGCAAGTTTCAATAAAAGTAGTTTTAGACTTCCCACAAAGCTGAATTCTCGGTCTAGTCTAGTTTTCGGGTGCTACCGAATTCTTTAGGATTCCTGATTGCTAACGATATTGAATTTATGATAAGTACACTGTAAAATATCCAAGCTAAGAAATAAATAATTGTCCCCAAAACAGCCATGATAAAGTTAAAGTAAAATATCCCTGGTCAAATAATCAATTCAAGTTAAAGGACACTTAAATTCCAAGAATAATATAACCAGGATCATAGAATTGTATTTGAAGTTTCAATTCAACTGTAATTGAATTTAATTACAGCCCATAGATAACTGTGGTTTTGAAAATATGTCATCATTATATGAATAGCAGAATGGCATGCCATTGTTACAAGTACTGAAATCATATTGAGTTGCTTTGTTTTGACATCGCATGAAGTGTCTTCTGCTTACTATACCATCAAAGCCTCCAAACCATTATTGTTTTGATTACTTTTCTAAAGATAATTAAAAGAAAATAATGAACATGTCATAAACAAAAGTATGCAAACAACTAAATACATTGTGAAGCTCGTAGTATGATGAAAACACTGGTTGGAGAACAATGTGCATGTTCTTGTCATAAGTTATTTAGTGTTAACTGACACACCAAGGTTTTTCATGAAGCAAAAAGAAAATGGTTGAGCTGCAATGGACTAAACAGGAGTTAGTGATGGAAATAGCTGAGCATTCTTTATCACATGGAGAACTATATATTAGTGTGAAGAATCCAGCCCAGTATTCTGATAGATGTAGGGAGCACAATGCCTCAGCCGTTAAAAACACTCAGCTTGTCTGACCACTTGGGTTCAAGACCCAAGGGCCATGCAATGTTGTGAGCTCCCATCACTTTCCCTAGAAGAAGAGCACCACACCCTAGAATCAGAAATAACTGGACAGAGGACTTCCAGTTTTGCGTGGCTTCGACGACAGCAGGAATTTGCTTGTCTGTAAGTCCTGCTGTGCCTGCTGCCAAGGTGCCCCCGATCCAAATGGGTCTGGGGGATATGGCTGCCCTGTAGAGGCAGCCGAAGAGAGAGGGGATCCGGACAGGGATTTGGGGGTGTCGCAGACCCCCTCCTCAGCCAGAAAAACCCCTTTTTCCCAAGGTAGTGGAGCGGCGGTCAGTGATGGCCGTCACAAAGAAGCCTGCAGCCGGGTAAGATTTGTGCTGGAGGTTGCAGGAGGAAGTGATAATTTGGCTGAGCCGAGACAATAACAACTCTTAATTATCCTGGAAACTGAACTGTTTGAATTGCCTGAGGATACATTGTTTCTCAAAGAGGACTGGAAAGCTGCAGTGAAAGCTGTTAAGGGGGAAAAAAAATTTTCTTAACTCTCCCTCCCCATAGAAATAGCAGACGGAGATCTAGAAAATCTACTTGGGCACAGAAGGTAACTCAATATGAAATTTAAATCCAAGGGATGAAGGATTTCTGGACATTGGATTTTAAAAAAAACAACAACTTAATATTGATTTGGTTTGCTTTGTGACTTTGAGATCTTTGTGAAATTTTGTTTTTTAAAAAAAAGGGACTAAAGACATTAGGGTTGCATTAAAAAAGAAAGAAAGAAAAAATGGCATTATCTTTTGAAGGACTACAAATGGAATTTCAAAAACTGAAAAACGAAGATAAGGGCTCATTTGGATCTATCTTTCGCTTTTTGGAAATGGCGATTTCTACCTACCAAGAAATACTACAGGAAGGCTGGGATGAAGGAGAAGAAGCCATCTTTAATGGACAAACACACTTAGTGGAGGAAGAAAAGCAGAAGGGGAGCAAGGAAAAGATGAACTTAGAAAGCAACCAAGAAAAAGGAGATGAAAAAGCGATATGATGTCAGAAAGCAACAGAAAAGAGAAATACAACAGAGAGGGAAGATTAAGAGGGTGAAATTGGAGAGATGGGGGGGGGGGGTCAAAAAGTTAGAATGGAGAAGAAAGAAAGGGAGAAAGGAAAGAGAAGTCATAAAGGCTTCAAACAAGATGCAAAAAAATGTTTGTTTGTTTTTCAGAGATAAGGGGTGATATAATCTTTTTTAAAAAAAATGATTCTGCAAAAGTACATAAAAATGCATTGTAGACATTAGTATTTGAAGTTGAGTTAGAAAATTAGAATATTATATGATTTAAAAATGTATTAAAGCGAAGTCATGATTTAATTATAGAGTTTAATTTTTAATTTCATAATAGTATTGTTTAAAAATTAATAATAGAATTTAATTTCTTATGAAACATTGCTTTTACTACATTATAAATTTAATATTTCTTTTTTACTTGTTTTTAGTTTTATTATTACTTATTAAACTCAATATTATTTGTTTGTTTTACTATTTTGAAATGTAATATTTTGAATGTACAGAGCAAAATCAGCACGAAAAATATGTATTATTTTAAGTGTTATTTAGGGGGAAGATAAAAAGTTGTCATAGTTCAATCTGGGTTTACAGGAGAAATATTGTATTAGATAGAAAGGATAAGTAGGTGACTGAAAGAAAACAGACCAAAGATGCAAATATAATTATTTAATTGAGATGGAATAAATAAAATAGAATTAAAAGAATGAGTAGGAGAGAGAAAATATATGGAAAATAGAGAATGTTAAATAAGATATGAGATAGTATATTAAGTGAGTATAAATTTTGATTGATGTCTGTATAAAAAGAGTTAACTCGGGGTAAGCCGCCTTCCAAAAAGAAGTTTTATGTATTTATGTTTTGTGTAATGTTTGTTTAAGTCTGACAGGATGTGGAAGAATACTAATGAAAATATATATATTTTAAAGACAGAAGAAATATGATTAAATAGAACGAAAGGGAGTAATAAGAAAAGTTTTGAAAAGATATGAAGTTGATTAGATAAGATAAATATATATATAGAAATGTGATAATTTGGAATTATCTTCTTTTTAAATAAGATTTGTTTCTTCTAGAAAAGATATTTTATGTTACTACATCCTATGTTTTGTTTGTGTGTGTTAAAAGAAAATTAATAAAATTTGGAAAAAAAAAAGAAATAACTGGACAGGGGAAACCTTTACTTTTCTGATAGATGCAAAACCTCATATAAGAACAGTGACCTGTTTGTGTGTTCCTCCAGTAGATCTATTTCATATCTTTATATCTTGCTCCCTTGTGTAGGATCTCAAGCATTGAACAATGGAATTATCCTCTGCATGACAAGAACCTGTGAATAAGACTGGACTAAAATAGACTGCTCATACTCTATGGTATCACCCAGTGAGTATCCAGTGTTGTGAGTACTAGAAGGGGGCTTGCCCAGTTCAGCATCTTAACTATCACATCCAACCAATATTACTTTAAAGTTTAAGGATGCAGAAGAATCTTGCATTTACTTTGCATTAAATATGGTTCAGGTTTCTATTGTTGGACCTGTGTTGGTTGGTCCAATTTACATTGATGATTTCTACTTGATATGTGTAAGAAAAATTACACATATGGTATACTCCTTCAAACTTATATTAACTTACATAAACTGCATCATGTAAGTCATTACTCTTTAACATACTGCTATAGAAAACCATTATTTTTTTCTTTGCTTAATCAAAACCTGTTAGCATATTTGGAAAAATACAAAAAAATACATGACAGAATGACTGCATATTCACTTAACTTTTCCTATTACTTCTGAACAAAATAGACTGAACACTGTGCTGAATTAAAATTTAAGAAATCAGGATAGCATGTAAACCAGAATATTCCTCTCCTAAGCATGCATTAAAAAGTTGAGATAATGTTTACATAAAGATTGATAATTATGTGGGTATTCTATAGGGTACAGTTTACCTACAAATGAACATCCTAGTGTAAATAATAGTTTCTTAACATTTTAAAAACAGTAAAGATGAAAGTATATGTAGTATATAGTTGACTTACTTTGTAGGGACAATTATTCCTCAGTGATGGTATTTGACTTTTGCACTGATAAGACAGGGAAATACTCAAATCCATTCTGTTGTTCTACCCTGTTGGTTAGAGTCCTTAGTCAATATGGAAGGAAATAAGGAAACAGTTTTTATTATGATGATAGTTCATTGCACAGTCAACCATATGTTTATAATGAACTTTTTTATCCACTTCTTGAGTCCTTCCGAAAGACCTGAGTTAGAAATATGTTGTTTGGTGATGTTAAAGGTATCATTGCAGGATATAATCTGTTCTAAGTAAAGCTGTCTTTTCCAATTGTCTGGAGGTGTTTTAGTCAATGCCAGTGCTCTAAATGTTTTGGGATTGCACCCAAGCTGTCTATTGGTTGTTATTTCTTTGTTTTCTAATCTTTGTATATGTTAGAGATGGACCAGATTAACACAATCATCTTCAACTGTTCCTCCTTATATTTAAATTGAGTTGGAAAATGTACCTCTAGATGGAGCTTTTAAGTTTCAATATCACTTGGTTTGTATATCTTCCAATGTTTCTGTTCAGAATAAGAGAATCAGGAGAATAACAGTGGGGTGCAGAAGATTTTAGAACATGTTTACTCCTTGATTAAAATGCTCCCTGGCTGATACATAGTCAGTGCAAAAGTGGGAATAGAAAGCAATAAAGTAATTCATCTTTTTCATTTGTTGATGTTATACAGGTGGATGATTCAATGTTTCTGGGAAATGCAGCAACAGAAATCTCTTTATTATTGAAGAGATCAAGTAGTAACCAATCAAACAAAACAAAGAAGTGTCCCCTGGAGCAGAAATTGCTTCCACTCTCTGTAACAACAAAAAAAAGTTGAATTATTGATGATGCCACTAACTTCAGCAAAGATGGGATAAGCCTCCTATTGAAATTTATCCTGCCCTTAAGGATAGCAATGTGAGACCGAGATTATATATATATATATATTTTCTTAAGTTTTCGCGGGTACTTACATGTATGGCATTCAGCTTAGTTCGGGTATTTTCCCACGTCATAGTAGTTGTGCTTTTAAAGTTGTAGCAACGTTTCAGCAGCATCTCATCTGCCATTATCAGGCTTCTGTGTCGTGTTCATCTGTGAGTCAGACTTTTACAATGGTTCAAATGCATGCATGTTTCTGACTTTTTTCCCTAAATAATTACAGCTAACTGTAAATCCATTTTTAAAACTCTTAATCATATTTCTGGATAAAGAAAATGGCTGTGTGAATCTTCTGTGTTTCCCCTAGAAAAGTAGATGATCATCAACAATTTTCCCAAAATTGGAAATCTACATTACTGCAGACTGAAGGTTTAGCTAAGCAAAGTCTTGTGATGCATCAATCAACAGCAACTCCCCCCTCATCCCATTGTTCTCCCTTTATTGTCAAGAAAGCACATGTGAGTCCACTTCATAAAGAGCCTTGATGGTGCAGTGGTTGGAATGCAGTATTGCAAGGCTAACTCTGTGTTCCCTCTGCGGGAGTTCAATTCTAACTGGCTCAGAGTTAACTCAACCTTCCATCCTTCTGAGTTTGGAAGATTCAGATTATTGAGGGCAACATGCTGACTCTGTAAACTGGTTAGAGGGTGCTGTAAAGCACTATGAAGCGCTGTGGAAGTCTAAGTGCTATTGCTATATAAACACATCTGGAACAACTTAATCATATTTTGAGCAGGGGTGGGATTCTACAGGTTCTCACCTATTCACTAGAATCGTTTGTTAATTTTCTAAGCAGTTGGAGAACTGGTTGTTGGAAGAAATCTCCTTTTGTTTTTTTTTACATTCTTCTTGCATTCTTGGTAGTATGCCTAGACTTACTGTCTCCAAAGGTTTTTTTTTTTTTTTCTTTCCTGGTACTTTTTTAAAGGGGAAGAGTTGTTTTAAGCTTTTTACACTGCTCCCTGTTGGAGTTAGTACTTTGAAGAAATAATTGAATAATGAAGCAGAGCTGCCAGAAAGAAGCGTTCAATGACAAGGAACCAAGATGAGTGACATTCAGCAAGGCATCTTGTCTAGCTAGAAAGATTGCCATTCAAATGTGAGTTTACATACCCTTTTTGAGTTTTGGTCTAAAACTGGTGACCATTCAAAGTTACAATGGCACTGAAAAAAGTGACTTATGACCATTTTCACACTTACGACCATTGCAGCATCCCCACTGTCATGAGAGGCCAGGCGAAGAGAAGTGCCCCTTGATGTGAGTCATGTCGAGCTGGCCACACCCACCCAGTCACATGACCAGCAAGTCATGCCCATCAACTAAGCCACACCCACAGAACCGGTTGTTAAAAAAATTGAATCCCACACCTGGTTTTGAGTCTTAAAAAAACTATCACCCTCCCCTTTGCTGCCAATAGATCATGGTCACTCTTCATGGTTTGACAAGGATGGTAAATTTTGATAAATGGAATAAATCCCATTTATAGGCAGCCATAAGGATTAAGCTTCCTTGATTTACATATAGTAGTCCCAGTCCTATGTAAGCCATCACATATTTCCTCTAGAGATCTTATGGCCAAGAACATATTTTTTAAAAAATATATTCATTTTGTGCTTTGCAGAACATAATGTAATAATGCTGTGACATCACTGGATGGGGAGCAGAATAAATGTTTCTTATTTATTTAACATAGAATTTGTACTTGTCATAGCTGGAACTTTGATAATGTGGTGGAACATGGAGAGGATGTGGATTCCCAGGAGGCAAGGTGCTCATTCCAAAGGAGTACAAGGCAACTCAGCCCAGTATATCTTGTGTGAGAGAAGGATGGTGAAGACACACACACACCCGTAATGATTCACATAGTATATTGCAGATGCATATACTAAGTGATGTGGTAGCCTAGTGGTGAAGACATTCGCCTCCCACTTGGAAGGTTAAGAATTCAATCCTAGGTATCTTTCTCTATTAGGGCTCAAAGAAAAAAATATCTGCTGCAAATTCCAGGTAGGCATCAGGAAGGACAGTTGGTCAGTAAAGGCTCAGATCCATTCAGTCACCCTGATTCTACCTTGAATTAAGAGATTACAGGGTCATAAAAAGAGAGAGATTTTTTAAAATAGCAGATGGAGATACTAGGGTCCTCAGTCTAGTCAGATTTGATCTATAGATGTGAAATATATAAATTTGATGAAAACTAAAGGTGTAACCATTTCAGTTCAAAAAGGATTTCCAACTGAAGTTATCATTGATCCAAATGGGTGCTGTTTAATTTTATGTACTAAAGTAGCAGTGATTACAATACCAAATTTAGATTCTCCTATGTTTTTACTACTTGAATGAGTGTATTTCTGATAAAGTGAGAACAGGAGATTTTTTTTTTCCAGGTAACTTCAATGAACTATAGACCATGGGTCCAAAGAAGGTTTCCTTCTTCATTTAATTATTTAATTTTTGTGTTTGAACATAACCATTATGTTATGTAAACTAAATGCTTTGTACTAGTGTTTTCCCCACCCCAAATAATGCTCAAGATGATATTATAACTGGATTGTACTTGGTAGTACACTGGCCTGTGTTATCTTCATTTCTGCTTGGAGAGAAAAGCTACATTTTGTATTGTAACACTATGTAGCAAAATAAGGAATATTTGGTCACCAATTTGTAGTTTTGAAAAAAATTGGGAAATTAGGAATCTGGAATAAAGTCTGTCTGTCCAATTTGTTGTATGATATTCAAGATTATATCAGAAAGTCCTTCCCACTTTTCTTTCTCTGGCAAATATAATAGATTTTTTTTCCTACCACAAAGAGTAATTTCCTGCATATATTTTTTTTTTATCAATTCTTAGTCAATCTGAGGAAAAGTAATTTGTTTCTGAATTTCTTTTAAAGCAGAAGACTATTTTGGATGCACACTCATGACTAGAGTCTGAAGTTCTTGCTCTTAGTTAGATGTATAGTGGCTGAAAAATGTGTATAAGTATTTGATAATTTCAATCTTCTGCCTTAATTAAACCCAAAGGGAAGACATAAATTCATCCCATTCATGTTTTTAAATAAAACTGCTAGTATCTCTTCTAAGAGAAAGGCATATTCTTGAAAAATTGTTGATGATCGTTTACTTCTCTAAGGGAAACACAGAAGATCCACACAGCCATTTTCTTTACACAGAAATTTGGTTAAGAGTTTTAAAAATGGATTTACAGTTAGCTGTAATTATTTAGGGAAAAAAGTCAGAAACATGCATGCATTTTTATCACATAAAGATATATTACCTTGCATGAAGCTAATTGCAAGCAACATTTATATCAGACACAATTTCAGACAAAGATAAAAACATGTTAGAATTCTGAAAACTCTGAGCTTTAAGAAACAATCTCTTCCTTCCTTCTTTCCTTCCTCCCTCCCTCCCTTTGTATGATACATGCTAGCATTTCATTAATCTTTTGTTTAATATCTAGTTTTAACATTCATTTTTTGTCATTCTTGTGCTGCTAAATCAATGGGATTAGCCTGTACTGTTTAAATGATAAAACCCTAGATTCTATTTAAGATTGTTTTTAATGTTTGCAATTTTAATCAGCTCACAAGATGAAAGAAATACCTTAGTATTTCTTTATCCCTGAATTCTAACATAATGACAAACTATGCAACATAGCTGGAAAGGACAGATGACAGACACAGAGAAGATAAAATCAGATGGACTTGCCAGTATTTGTCTGGTCACACTCAGAAACTGAGGGTGCCTAGTTGAATAGTGATTTGTAAAATCATTCCTATTATTGGCTGAAACTTGCCAGTTTTAACTTACAGTTTATGGCCAGATGGTAAGAATTATGCTTCTAATTCTAAAGCTCATTAGGGCACACTGATTAATTTTGAGTGATAGAGACGATCCAGAGGGGTACATTCTTACCAGTTCCTGTGAAATTAGGCATTGTTGAAGAAACTCCAAAAATAATGCTTTGAAGGCATACGACTTCTAGGTAACATTTTAAAAGGACTTGGTTGACTATATTTTTGAAACACCCAATAGAAGGACTTATGTGCTGCAGGACTCAATGGTTAGAAACTCCTACAGAGTTTGAAGGAGACATTCCTTCAAGGGCAGCCCTCTGCTCTGTGTGAAAATTCAAATTTTAGCATCCTTCACAGATTATTTTCTAGATTCTGCTTGAACATAGCAAAAGGGAGGCTCAATGTGTTCCTCAACAATGGGCACATTCCAGGGGTGGTATTCAGCAGGTTCTGACCAGTTCTGGAGAACTAGTAGTGAAATTTTGAGTAGTTTGGAGAACTGGCCAATACCACCTCTGACTGGCCCCATCTATTATCTGCCTTCTGAGTCCCAGCTGATCGGCTGGTTCTTCTTTGGTTGCCCTGCATAGGAGAACGGAGCTGGATAACAGGTTAGTGGAGTGGGGAAGGAATAGAGATTTTACAACATCCTTCCCTGCCACTCCCACCAAGCCACGCCAACAGAATCGGTAGTAAAAAAAATTAAATCCCATCACTGGCACATTCCAAACTACTCTCTCTTAGCATAACTTTAGCATGCAATTCAACTGGAAACTGACTTCTCTACCTTCACTAGGACTTCTCTACCTAAAGGTCTTTGGTTTGATTTAATAGACAACTGCTCAGGTTTTTAAAAAGGAGTCATCAATCTTCTTCTTTTATACCTACACATGCACAGTCTCTGACATTTAGTTTCCAACTCCTTGATCATCTCTGTGGTCCTTTCCTCCATTTACTTTAGTTTTTAGGAATATTTGTTAAACTATGATGAGCAAATATTGGGTAATTATAGTGATTTTCCAATCATAACTTTTTACAGAAGGTTATTCAAAAGATGGCATGGCTTCAGTTGCAGAATTTTATAAATAAAACATCATCTGGATCATTTTCAATGAAACTTCAAGTTTGAGATGGTATTGATCAGACTACTAGTTGATCTGCAATTCTTTTCTTTTGAATTCATGCCTATTTCACCACCAAGCGGTAACTGAGTAGGGTGGCTTTTACCATCATGTCCTCATCACCATCTATACAAAGTGTTAGAATAAGATTGAGATGGGGCTACCTTTGAAGACTATTCAAAAACTAAAGCTGATGCAAAATCTTTCAAAAACTATTCTAAAGTTAAGTAACAATGATTGCTTTAAAAGTGTTGTGTGTGAACTAAGTATAACAAATGCAAGCTTTTTTTCTCTCCCCCTTACAACTTTTTAAAACAAATGCCATTGGGTTTATTTCAATAAGTTTGCATTTGGTTAGGGAAAATGAAATAAAACAGCCATGGTAAAAACACTTAGTTTGTAATAAATAGAACTTATGGAACTCAGCAGTGGGACTTTACCATAAAGCTGTACAAGGTCATGCTGTAAGGATGCTTTTATATTGAAGAGTGAGAAAGTTAATTGACCTCACTCCATATTTTCTCAAAATGCTTTCAGACATTGCTGATAATTTCAAGCAATTAAAAGATGCTGTCCTAAAGCAAAAGAACAACATTATGTTTTTTTTTAAACCATTAACAGAAAATCACCTAAAATATTTCAATGGCCGTGTTCAGCTAAGATGAACTAGGCAAACCTAAAGTAATTATAAATACTGAAACAAACATTCTGCCTTGTAATCTTTCCACTCCCTTTAATAACATATGAGCTCATTAGGCTAATATTTATTGCAAAAATAATAAGTTGGTATACGTGGGTGTATATAATTCTTCTTATCATATTTTTTCCAGTGAGGGTCCATAAATAGAGGAACTTTCTCATTATTTCTGGTACCTACTTTGTCTATGAGAGTATTCTCTATGAAATAATTGCATTTTTAACCATTCCTGAGAATGCAGTTCTTAGACACTGATTTAGTCCAAAATAGACAGTGAATTATGCTTTGGGGGGAAAGATCAGATGCATGCTGTCACCATTTTGCCCCCATCATTTTTACTTCAATGAGCCTGCTGTTAGAGAGAATGATTTCATTGTTTCATTTTGTTTCCACAAGAAACTGATTTGTTTGGGAATATTGATCTAAGGATTGAGTTGAAACCCAAGGAAGCACCCTTGGTTTTGCATGCTTCTGTTACATATATTACTTCTAACAAGTTTAGCTGTTAAACTCTTGCATAACACATTACAGTTGGAATGAGAATGCCATTTGTTATTTTCTGTGAAAGAGACTTAATCAAAACTGACCCACAATTTCAAGCATGAATGCATAACATCTCATCTTTAACTACTGGCTGAGACATTATAGGGTAAGTTTAGTTTTGATTGGAATGTAGTGGAAGCATTCAAGAGAAACTATTTATTCTCCTCTCTAGCATCTTCAGGTAGTGTATAAAAAGGGGAACAGATATTCATTCAGTAACTGCATTCCCATTCATTGCTTTAGAAATATGTTGGAAACATATTCATTCAGTAACTGCATTCCCATTCATTGCTTTAGAAATATGTTGGAAAGAAGGACTGCATGATTCTTTCACAAGGATGGGAATCCTTTTGATAGCTAAAGAATACTTAGGCTGCATTGGATTTTGAAAAATGATGCAATATAGATGAACAACAATCATTCTTCCTCCAGTGTCCTCTGTTAGCTTTTCTGCACTTTGGCTGGCTCTGCACATTTTGTTATGTACATCACATGATTTGTTAAATGAATGCACAAATGCATCATTTATGGTGTGTAGACCATGTCCACGTTTAGTGTGTTTTGTATACTCTGGCAAGTGTTCATTTAAGAAACAAGTAGAAAAGTGCAATGTATTTACAATTATTGAACATTCTTTCAGTTATAATATTGCCCTTTATGTTAAGCAAAGTAAAGTTGTATGATAAAAAAAAAAGGATAATCATGTATTTGTGTTGAAAGTGTGAAGAATTAGCATTGCTTTTTTCATGGCTATGATGTGAAGGTGCAGTATAAAACCAAGAGAGACATGCATCAGAGCACTAGCATGCCTACCTGCCCTGTCCTACTGTTCCCATTTATACATTTATTCATACTCATTTATTATGTATATATTTATACCTGTTTATACTTATTTGTTTATATGTTATGTTCATACTTATACTTGACAGGTCAAGGTAGTTGGAATAATGATAACTCAAATAAACCAGGGATCATGGTCCTAGAAGAAGAATTTACTTTGGAAAGGAGAAAGCGTGAATGAGGAATTACGCACCAGTCACACAGGAAGAGCAAGGTGTCCAAAAAGAGAAGCCACCTTCTGATTGGGGACTCAGTTGTAAGTGATATAAATTTAGGAAAGGACACAGAGGTTTTGAAAGAGGTCAGGTGTCTGCCAGGTGCTACTGCCAGCAGAGACAAGAAGCGTATTCTTAAGATAGTCAAGAATGCCAGCAAGGACTGTGATGTTGATGCTATTATACATCTTGGTACAAATGATCTGTCACAGAAGGATGTACTTTCTGTTCAGAAAGACTTCCAGAGCTTGGGGTATGAACTTAGTAATATGGGCTGCAAGCTTATCTTTTCAGAGATTCTACCAGTATACAAGGAACAAAAAGAGAAAGGGCAGCATGTAGCGGAGTTTAATGTGTGGCTAAAGGAATGGTGTCAAAGGGAAGACTTTGGTTTTATTAGTCATGATGTCTGCAGCTGATCCAATGAAAAACTGTACAAAAGAGATGGTTTGCATCCATCAAAGAAAGGGACTGAGGTACTTGGCATTAAATTCACAGTTTTCCTGGATAAACATTTAAACTGAACAGTGGCAACAGAGAATTAATGGATACAGAACATTTCTGTCCCCAGCAATCTAAAATTAATAAGGATACCAGTGCATGCAAAATAGATGTTTGTGCAAGTAAGATTATCAACCTTGCTGTCAACCAAAACCAAGCATTTAATAGTGAGTGCCATACCATGTGCATTAATAAAACAGGTGGCAAGAAAGTAGGGGCAGGAAGGCACAACACAGGTTATGTAGACAGAAACACAGCGTCAGACTAAAGATCTCAAGTGCCTATATACAAATACACAAAGTCTGGGGAACAAACAGGGTGAATTCAAACTACTAATACATAAAGGTAGATATGATATAGTTGGAATAACAGAAACTTGGTGGAATGAAACCCATGATTGGAACATACTGATAGAAGGATACAAACTGTTTAAAAAACCAGACCTCATAAAAGAGGAGGTGGAGTTGCACTGTATGTAAAGGACCACTATATTGCTACAGAAACATATGAAACCAAAGATGAAAACCTCCTAGAATGCATATGGGTTAAAAGAAAAAAAAGAATGACATGGCCATAGGTGTATATTATAGGCCACCCAATCAAGCAGAAAAAATAGATGTCCTTTTTGCCAATCAACGAACATATTCAGGAAACACAACAATAGTAGTGGGGGACTTCAATTATCCTGATATCAATTGGAAAACTAATTCTGCACCAAGTGAGAAATCAAATAAGTTCCTAACCAACCTCACTGACAATTTTGTTGTCCAAAAGTTAGAGGATGGAACCAGAGGGACAGCCATATTGGACTTAATTCTTACAAACAGAGAAGAAGTGATAGAGTTGAAACTGCAGGAACCTTGGGTGAGAGTGACCATGGCTTACTAGAATTCAACATAACACAAACATAAGCAATAGAACATAATGACACCAGAGTTGTGGATTTTAAAAGAGCTGATTTTAATAAACTCAGAGAGAACTTGGGAAAGATTCCATGGATGAAAATCCTAAAGGGGAAAACAACTCAAGAATCATGGATAACTCTGAAAAGTACGACCATAGAAGCCCAAACCAGCACAATACCATTGAGAAAGAAAAACAAGAAATCCAAGAAGAAATCAGCATGGCAGCACAAATGGCTGGCAAATCGAAAGAAAAAAAAGACAGGTACAAAAAAATGGAAAGAAGGACATACAACTAAGTGAGAATATCAGCAGATAACCCAGAATCTGCAAAGACAAAGTCAGAAAAGCAAAGGCTTAGAACGAACAAAGACTTGCAACAAAAGTCAAAGATAATAAAAAAAGTTTCTTCTAACATATAAATAACAAGAAAAAAAATCAAGGAAACAGTCGGTCCACTAAAGAGAAAAGATGACAAGGAAGTAACAGGCAACAGAGAGAAAGCAGAACTGCTTAACTCATTCTTTGCATTGGTCTTCACGCAAAAAGAAACCATAGCTCAACTCACCAAAAATATAACTGTAAAAGACAGACCAGAAATAAAAGTTAAAATAAGCAAAAAAATAGTAAGAGAACACCTGTCTGATCTTGATGAACACATATCACCAAGGCCTGATGGATTACATCCCAGTGTTTTAAAGGAGCTGGCAGAGGTAATCTCAGAATCACTGCACCACATTTACTTCAAAATTCCTGAAGCACCGAGGAACTACCAGAGGACTGGAAAAAAGCTGATGTGGTTCCCATCTTCAAAAAAGGGGAAAAAAACAGATCCAGGAAACTATAGATCAATAACATCAATACCCAGGAAGATACTGGAAAAGATAATAATAATAAAAAAAAAACAGATCTGCCAACATCTAGAAACAAGTAAAGTAATAACTAGCAGTCAGCACAGGTTTAAGAACAGATTATGCCAAACCAATCTTATTTCATTCTTCAACATAGTGACTAAATTAGTAGACCAGCAAAATACTGTGGACATAATATATTTAGATTTCAGCAAGGCATTCGACCACAACCTACTTCTTAGTAAGCTAGAAAAAAGTGGAATAGATAGCACTACCACTAGATGGACTCGCAACTGGCTGGCAAACTGTACTTAATGAGTAATCCTAAGTCAACATGTAGAGAAGTAAGCAGTGGGGTGGCACAAGATTCTGTCTTAGGCCCAATACTCTTCAATAACTTCATTAACAACTTAGATGAGAGAATAGAAGGGGAACTTACCAAATTTGCAAATTATACTAAGCTGGCAGGAATAGCTAACACCCAAAAAGATAGACTCAAGATCCAGATGGATCTTGACAGACTAGACCACTGGGCCGCATCTAACAAAATGAAATTCAATGAAGAGAAAAATAAAGTCCTACACTTAAGCAAGAAAAACCAAAAGTACACATATAGGCTGGGCGAAACCAGGCTCAATAGCAGTAATTGTGAGAGGGATCTTGGAATCTGAGTGGACAATCAGCTATATAGGAGCCAGCAGTGTGCAGCAGCCACCAAAAAAGCTAATGCAATCCTAAATTGTATTAACAGAGGGATAGAGTCAAGATCAAGGGAAGTACTAATACCACTCTATAAAGCCTTAGTAAGATCACACCTACAGTACTGCATCCAGTTTTGTTCACCACATTATAAAAAAGATGTTGAGACTCTAGAAAAAGTGTAGAGAAGAGCAACCAGGATGATTAGGGGACTAGAGACTAAGGCATACCTTCAAGAAGAGATTGGACTGCCATTTGTCAGAAATGGTGTAGGGTCTTCTGCTTGGGTAGGGGGTTGGACTAGATGACCTATAAGGTCCCTTCCAACTCTGATTATCTGTTTTCTGTTTTCTCATACATGCTTGACAAACAAAATAAATAAAATAAAATATCTTCTGGAATGGCTCTAATTTCATGACATCAACTTTGTATTTAACTAAAAATGTGATACAGAGGAATATTTGATACTTGAAACTTTCCCTGTTCATATGTAGATTTTCTTTTTCAGGATAGAAAGCTTTGTATACAAATGTTTGCATATGTATTGCTTCCACAAAGGGGTTCAGCTAAACATGTCAGAAATGACATTGCTATTATAACAAGTTTGTTCCTCACTCCATATGTATTCTCTCTAGCTGGATGTGCTGCTGTTATACATATAATAGACAGAAATTGAACTATCTTGTTAAGATAGATATGAGCAAGAAAGCAAAGACAAAGCTAATAAGAAATTCAGCTTGAAGTGATTACAAAATCTTGTATAATAGTAAAACATGCTGGTATATTTAATAGATTTCATTCTTAAACTAATCCTAAAAAAAAACTTTCTTCAATAAATGGAATTGAAATCAGACACATTTTAGGTCTGATGTCAGTCAGATCTATTTCCATACAACCAAGTCTGGATCCAATCAATAAAATGAATAACACTCAGATGCGGTCTACATATTGCAGAAACCAATAATGTAGTTTGATTGATTTTGTTTTAGAATATTGTACAAACCTTCACCACTGCGGATTGTAAATCTTAAATTTCTCAAATCCATAGCTATGCATCATGTTACGCAAATGATACATCATGCTGAAAATCAGACATTAAATAGGGGATTTGTTTTTCCTTCTTGGTAAATTGGCCTTTTGAGAAGAAACTTTATCTTATTCTGTACTAAATTACAGTGTTGCGGTTATAGATAAAATAAACAAACACTACGGTACATTTTAGGAAATGTGATGTGAAGAAAAATAAAAAGTATCAACAACTTTAAGGATAAATAGTTATGTGAAAAGGAGAAGTTAGGAAATA
Source organism: Hydrophis major (assembly GCA_033807585.1). Lineage (NCBI taxonomy): Eukaryota > Metazoa > Chordata > Lepidosauria > Squamata > Elapidae > Hydrophis > Hydrophis major. Next base: position 12,996,492 of record CM066338.1, read on the forward strand.
AAGTATAATTTAGTTCTACTGCCTATTTCCTGTTTCCTAGTGTGAATCGATTCCTTATTGTACCCTACAACTATTATTGTATTGTACCTTATGATTCTTGACTCTTGACAAATGTATCTTTTCTTTTATGCACACTAAGAGCATATGTACCAAGATAAATTCCTTGTGTGTCCAATCATACTTGGCCAATAAATAATTCTATTCTATTCTATTCTATTCTATTCTATTCTACTCTATTCTACTCTGTTAATTCACAGCTGCTTATTGTCCTTACCCACCTAGCAGTTTGAAAGAATGCAAATGGGAGTAGATAAATTGGCATCACATCTGTGGGAGGTAGCAGTGTTCTGTGTGCCTTGATATATAATCATGATGACCACATGACCACAGAAAGGGTCTTTGGACAATGCTGGCTCCTTCAGCTGGGAAACAAGATGAGCACTGCTCCCTAGAATCAGATATGACTGGATAGGGGAATCCTTTACTTATTATAAATACATTTCCCTTCTATCAATGCAATCCAGAAAAAATAAAACCTCAAAAATTCAGTTTCCTATCTGTGAAGCTGAAACATTTCTAGATTTAACTTTCATAATATGAGTCAATGCAGTATTTGCAACACTGACTCAAGTGATGATTGACCAAAATTAATTATATCAGCAAAATTCAAAGCCATTCAAGTATGCAGACTGGATATGATAATCCTGAAATGGATGGTCACACAACATGTTCAATAGGTGCATGAGCAATATGGCTGTGTTGACACTGCATGCTAAGAGAAGGTAGAGTCAATCATGACTTATTTATTAAACCATAATTGTCTGGGTCTTGAGGAGTACTAAGCTATAAACTGGATGTAAAAAGCCATGCTTGTACATAAATATGCCACATTTAGGCTCCATTTTTATGAAGCAATTAGTTAGCTATCATCAAACAGGCCAGTCGCTGACAGCTATAGAGACAAATGCCTTCAGTTCTGATTTGACCCTGGCAACAATATGTATTTCTTCCAAGAACATTCAGGTGATATTTCCAACTCTATCCATTCACTTTATTTGTGGTCTTTATTGTCTTTCCATTCTTTTCTTTTTCCCAACATTGCCCAGCATAATCATTTTATTCTCTAAGCCATTGTTTGTTCACTTCACATATCCAAAGTAAATGAATTTCTGCTTGTTGATCATTGTCTGTGGGGAACAGTCAGTCTTTCTTTCATCCACAACCAATTGATTGGTTCTTCTTACAGTTCATAATATTCTTAGAAACTGTTTCCAAACCCAACATTCAAAGTTATCTATTTTCTTTCTCAATATCCAGTTTTCATAAGTACATTCTATCATAGAAATATGTTTAACCTTCACAATCTCATTTAAGTTTTTCATTGCTTTCCTCTCTAGGATTGTGTACCATTCTTTCACTGGGCCACACATCTGTGTTCTGCGTTTGTTGTTAGCATTTTAATTGTCGCTTCTCCTAGAGATGTTAAGATGGGAATGGGTATCTCATCTATAAATTCCTCATTTGACAGATGGTCTACTATTTATTTATAAAGTTTGTAGAAAACTTCAAACTACAACAGTGGTGTTCATAAGCGCTAAAGAGCTAAAAATATACCAATGTATAAATGCAAGAATAAAGCATAAGAAGTCTAACAAAATGAAATTCAATGTAGAGAAAAGTAAAGTCCTACACTTAGGCAAGAAAAACCAAAAGTACACATATAGACTGGTGAAACCAGGTTCAATAGCAGTAACTGTGAGAAGGATCTTGGAGTCTTAGTGGACAACCAGCTAAATAGGAGCCAGCCATGTGCAGCAGCAGCCAAAAAAGCTAATGCAATCCTAAATTGTATTAACAGAGGGATACAGTCAAGATCAAGGGAAGTACTAATACTACTTCAGAGTACTGCAATACTACCACACCTAGAGTACTGCATCCAGTTTTGTTCACCACATTATAAAAAAGATGTTGAGACTCTAGAAAAAGTGCAGAGAAGAGCAATCAGGATGATTAGGGGACTGGAGACTAAAACATTCGAAGAACGGTTACAGGAACTGGGCTTGGCTAGTCTAGTAAAGAGAAGGACTAGGGGAGAAATGATAGCAGTCTTCCAGTATTTGAGGGGCTGCCACAGAGAGGAAGAGGTCAAGCTATTTTCTAAAGCGCCTGTAGGCCAGACAAGGAATAATGGATGGAAATTGAACAAGGAGAGATTTATCCTGGAAGTAAGTAGAAACTTTCTGACAGTGAGAACAATCAACCAATGGAACAGAAATTTCCCTCGAAAGTTGTGGGAGCTTCATCACTTGAGACTTTCAAGAAAAGATTGGACTCCCATCTGTCAGAAATGGTGTAGGGTCTCCCCCTTGAGTGGAGGATTGGACTAGATGACTCTTCCAACTCTGATTATCTGTTATTATTAAGTTTCATTGATATCACACACTTCAACTTTCTATGCCAATAAGAAATAAAATGAATTCATGTCTGAAGGTTTTATCCTGAAATACAGCCAAGAATTAAGAAGTTTCCAGAAACCAGTGAGATTAAGAATCTACCTTAAAGGTGGCAGGGACAAATTAATCTAAAGTGAAGAGGTTCCACAGAGAATGCCCGCTTTCAGACCCCACTCTTTGCACTACCCCATAGATCGAAACTAACCAGTAGTTAATTCCTATACCAGCTTTAAGTAGCAATGTTAAGATTTTTCCATATGTTGGGATTCTTGGTGCTTTCTAAAACAAGAAATGTGTTCTTGCAGATGTTTAATTACCTAACTAGGTAACATCATTAGTGCTAGAAGGAAAGGGAGGTTATTCTCTGTTTATATACAAGTGACTTGCTCTGTCAGTATTGATGGCAGTATTCTTGATGATTCCTTGATTACGCTCTTGTTTATTGAGTTGGCAGTTCTTTGATTGGGGTTATGGTTGACTGTTTGGTGTTAATATCTTCTTACATGAGTACTAATTGTTGGTCAGGAGGTGTTGTGGTCTTTTTTGATTGTCTCTTTTGAATGGTGCACAGATATTGTTTATCACTGTGTGTGTGTTGATGGCTGATTTGTCCGAGTGCCAGGAATTCTCTACATTTTTGGTCTAGGATGTTCACTGTCTCTCAGTTGAAACTATGGGGAAGTCTTCCCATGTGTTGTGAAATTAAGAACTTTCCATCATGTCTTCTGAGTGCTTGCTGGTGTTCATGGATGTGTTCTGCTAGTGTTCTGCCTGTTTGTCCTACATAGTGGTCATAAAACTCTACCGTAGGTCTTTCATATCCATGCATTCTGCTGTATTTGGCACCACTGAAATTTCTAAATGGTATTCAATACAACCCATTGAATGGTAACATGGGCTATGTCTCCTCTCCTTCTACTTCCAGACATAACAAGGAGACAAGGGTACATTATGCACTTTATTAAGCTTTTGTGAAAACCCACGGATTACTAACAAAATGTGATATTTTATTCCCTTAGCCAAAGCAAAGTGATCTGTATTAAATTGCTAATGTGGAACCAAGTCAGCATTGTGGGATTTTACTATTGAGATGCAGAATCTATGTAAATATGTGCTCCCATGGCAATAAAACGCACGTAGTACTAATACAAATGTGGATCATGATTATACAATATCTGTGCCTTGTTTCCCTAAATCCTTATTCTCTAACAAAATCATTTGAAAGAATCTACACTTTGAAGGGAATCATAAGGACTATTTTTTTTAAAAAAAATGATGAAATAGCCCTGTAAATACAATGATTATTGTATTCAATAATGATTTCCATTTTTTTTAAAAAAGTGTTCATGTAAGAGCTCAGTTATCTTCCTCCCTTTTCCAAATTTTCAGCCTCAAAGGCTATGAATTTCATTGCCAAAGTTTAACTGTTTTCTCCAAATTCTAAATGTAGAGTTTGAGAAATAAAAAAAAACGAGCCCTATTGTTTATTTTTCACAAAGCTAAATTTATGAAAGGAGGAAAATGTGTGTGTGTGTGTGTGTGTTTGCATAGATTTTCATGGGTAAGGTATGCAGGTCTTGGCGTGTTCGAGTCTTTTCCCGTGTAAGGTTGAGAGCATCTTGGCAACGTTTCAATGAGGTCCCACTCGCCATCTTCAGGCTGGTGTTTTCGGCTTTGTGCTTGTGTGAGCAAAGTGTGATCAGAACTGCCATCTCCCTATATATACTGGTGGAGAGATTGGTTGTGTTGTCATTTCTTGATTGGTTGATGGAGTTGATGTTTGCAGATTGGCTGGCTTTTTCGTAAGAACATGTGTGGCTGAGAAAGTGGGGGGAGAATTAGTAGCAATAAATCATTATAGGAATGCAAAAGTCTTCAGTACAAACTTGAGAAAAATTGAGCCACAATTAAAAAAAAAAAGTATCAAATGCAGAAGCCAAAAAGATTCACAGCATGAGTGCAATCCAGAGTCAAAGCCACGATAGTCATGAGAGCTCAGGGGAGGAGATGTGTTCCTCAATGTGAGTGATGTTAAGTTTGCCACACCCAGCCAATAACATGACCACCAAGCCATGCCCACCAACTAAGCCACACCCACAGAATCAGTTTTATATTTGAATACCACCGCTGGTTGTTCCCAAGTATACATTAAACTTTTGCAAGTGACAGCAGTGCCAGTTCAAAGGTGTATATCACCTCTAGACTTGACCTGAGCTAGATCTGACTTTGATTGTCAGTGTGTGATGAAAACAACTAAGTTTACATCCAAATGCAAATCTCTTTTCACCTATGGAAGATAACTGGGCTAATCACCCTGCTTGAACTGAACTGTCATACTCAAGACTTGGTTAGGTTGCTAATAACTAGCTTGGAACTCATGTAAAAATTTACTAGCAAGTTTAGATTTTGATGAATGGTCACATGAGAATAAGCCACAGAAGGTTATCATATTAGTTTGTTATTCTGACCTAGAGGCAGAAGCCAAGATTTCAGGTACTGAGAAGGGGAGGGGGAGGGATTAGTAGCAATAAATCATTATAGGAATGCAAAAGTCTTCAGTACAAACTTGAGAAAAGTTGAGCCATAATAAAAAAAAGTATCAAATGCAGAAGGCAAAAAGATTCACAGCATGAGTGCAATCCAGAGTCAAAGCCACGATAATCAAAGTAGTTGTCACAAATTCTAGATAAACTAGTTCAAGGGCCAGAAACTGCAGTTTATCCAAGGATATGATGACAGATTCAAAAAATTACAGGATTTGAGTTGAGAGATAAATGGTTCCTTCCTATAAAGCTGAGAACTGTCATTCTCAAAAGTTTAGGAAATTGTTTTTGTTCCTTTCTTTCAGCAAGGAAACCAATTTTGTTTTGCCTTTTCCATTTACCTTCTTGTTTCAGGGCAAATATCAGTTTTTAAATTGGAAGAAGTTAGCAACATCTTGGTGTAAATTCTCATTATTTGGGTTTATCAGAGTGCTAATCTGGCTTTGGGAAGTGAAAGCAAGAGTTTCCTTCCACAACAGATTGGCTTTTTTTTTTTTTTTTTTTTTCATATTCATTGCTATTGTCCACTGACTGAGGAACATTGCCCTATAGTATGGTTACCATATGGACCAAGAAAATAAAAGAAAGGAAAGGAAGAGAAAAGAAAGGAAAGGAAGGGAAGGGAAAGAAAGGAAGGAAGGAAGAATGGAAGGAAGGAGGGAGGGAGGGAGGGAGAGAGAAAGAGAAAGAAAGAAAGAAAGAAAGAAAGAAAGAAAGAAAAGAAAAGAAAAGAAAAGAAAAGAAAAGAAAAGAAAAGAAAAGAAAAGAAAGGAAAGGAAGGGAAGGGAAGGGAAGGGAAGGGAAGGGAAGGGAAGGGAAGGGAAGGGAAGGGAAAGAAAGGAAGGAAGGAAGGAAGAATGGAAGGAAGGAGGGAGGGAGGGAGGGAGGGAGAGGGAGGGAGAGGGAGGGAGAGAGAGAGAGAGAGAGAGAGAAAGAAAGAAAGAAAGAAAGAAAGAAAGAAAGAAAGAAAGAAAGAAAGAAAGAAAGAAAGAAAGAAAGAAAGAAAGAAAGAAAGAAAGAAAAGAAAAGAAAGGAAGAGAAAAGAAAGGAAAGGAAGGGAAGGGAAGGGAAAGGAAGGAAGGAAGGAAGAATGGAAGGAAGGAGGGAGGGAGGGAGGGAGAGAGAGGGAGGGAGAGGGAGGGAGGGAGGGAGGGAGAGAGAAAGAGAAAGAAAGAAAGAAAGAAAGAAAGAAAGAAAGAAAGAAAGAAAGAAAGAAAGAAAGAAAGAAAGAAAGAAAGAAAGAAAGACAGACCTTCAGGAAAATTTATGCATGTGTCCAATAATTAATAATTATTTTTAATTGCCTTTCAGCCTTCCAGTACAAAATCTTTTCTTCCTTTTAGATCCAGTTAGATAAACTTCTTGTTTGATATAGTTCCTTTTGATCTTCCATAGATATATATTTAAGTGGTTTGGTATGCCCTTTAATACAAAATATAGATATAGGTGGTGTAGTGGTTAGAAAGCAGTATTACAGGCTAATTCTGCTGATTGCTGACTGCCAGCAGTTCAGCAGTTCAAGTGTCTCACCAGCTCAAGGTTGAGTCATCTTTCCATCCTTGCAAGATCAGTAAAACAAGGACCCAGATTGTTGGGGGAAACAGGCTGACTCTGTAAAAACTGCTTAGAGATGGCTGTAATGCACTGTGATGTGGAATATAAGTCTAAGTGCTGTGGCTAAGTGCTATTGTGTGTGTGTGTGTGTATATTGCTGATGGTTTCTGCAGTGTAGAATTCTCTTTTGTGAGATATACAAAACTGTTATTGTTTTGTTTTCCTCTCTCTTTCCAACTAGAATTTAATAACTGAAACCAATTTTGCTATATGCTTCACTGTTAAATAAAGAAGCCATATTTCTGCTATGTACAAGTTCTATTCCGATATCTTAAATGGTTTATACAGGTGAGTTTAAAAATTTATCTGTAATTGAACGAAATGTTCACCTTAACTCAAATGTGGTCTGGAAAAGTAGTTAAAGAAGTTAAATGTGTTTTTGCTGGCATCTCTACATCGATATGCCAAGGCCATGGTGAAAGGAGGAGAAGGGCTTTCGGTGGCTAAGGAACAAACACTGCAGGGAGTCCTTGTTTAGTGACCACAATTGGGACTAGCAACTTGGTCATTAACTAAGTTGCTGCCAACTGAATCCATGACAATGCTTATAGTCTTTCTTCAGTTTTCTTTTGCTTTGCAAACCTGCAAAGATTGCAAATGTGAGGTTTGGTTGCAAAAGATGCTTTTTTCATCACTGTCATAACTGCAAATAGTTGCTGGACAAGGCAGTCATTAAACAAAGACTATCTGTGTTAATGGGGTTAAGGACCTTGTAGTAGTAGAAATAAGTCTGTAAAATATTAATCAATAAAACTAGTGGTTATAAACAATATAGTCAGCCCACCTGTGTTTATAAAGAACATAAAAACGAGGGAAGAATGAATAGCATCTATTTAGGCAATCCTGGTTTTACTTAGATATTAGTCATTTAAAAACGTTTCCTTCCCAAAAGCAAAACTCTTAAATTTATCCCTTTAGGTCCAGCCCTGTGCCCTTTTACATGCCTAAAATAGGATGATTCATGTGTTTTTGGCTTTTTTAGTTCAATTAGTAAGTATTTTCTTTTTTTAAAGTATACTTTCAATGTGTAGGTTCCCCTGAATATAATACTTCCACCCTTCATTACTGTGTGTATAACTACCAAGCTTGCGAAATGTAATCTGCTCAAGGCAGGCAGTAAAAGAAAAAAAAGAAAAGAAAATATCTGATTGAAAGGGTAAGACAGACTTTATAGAAATGTTTGAGTTATACTATTCATCTGCTGAGAATTTGGACAGTACATCAATAAGTGGGCACAGCAGGGAAAAACTCATCTCACTGAGGATTGCATCTCATAAAAACATGAGAACTGTCACCATAATAAAGAACTCACTGGGAGAATAACTACTCCTGCTTATTGAAGTGGGGAAGAGAATGGGTCTTATTTTGCTAAGAAACGTGATACTTCACATGTTGGTTCTTGTGGTGGTCTCTTACTTATTTCTTTTCCTTAGTCTCAGCCCAGCATTAATTCAGATACCCTCAGGTTTGTTTTTTTTCATCCAAAAGAATTCTGCACACATTAAAACTCAAGTATTTAATGCAGCACAATCTGTTGTTGTTTGGAAGGAAGATACAATTGTGTGCTGATTTAATATTTGCCCAGTTAAATTTGGAAAGAACTCATCCCATTCTTCTATATGTGAAAAAAGATACATGACTAGAAATGGGTTGCAACATGCACCTAAATTGTGGTAGTGTGATGGAATGTAGAGAGGAGGTGGACAGGAAGAGCATAGCAATAGCACTTAGACTTATATACTACTTTACAATGCTTTACAGCCCTCTCTAAGCAGTTTACAGAGTCAGCCTATTTCCCCCAACAATTTGGGTCCTCATTTTACCCACCTTGGAAGAATGGAAGGCTAAGTCAACCTTGAGGTTGGTGGGATTTGAACTGCCAAATTGCAGTCAGCCGAAAGTCAGCAGAAGTAGCCTGCAGTACTGCACTCTAACTACTGCACCACTGAGAGTTCCATTCCAGAACAGTAAGAGGCAACTCATTCTAGATGTGTGTGAGAAAGAGGTGAAGACAGACCCTCCCTTAATAGTTCAGAGAGTATATTATAGTTTCAGATAGTAGAGTCTTCAGTCTGGCAAGTTTTTGCTTGTAGGTGTAAAACAATAAAGAATACTTTAGGATCCTTCTATTGGTCTACTGATGGCTAACAGAGCACTATTACAACTATCTGTCTCACCTGATTAGTGATTACTGAAAAGGAACAGGACAGTGGTACTAAATGCCACTATTTTGTCTCTACTATTGGTCAACTTAAGGGATCACTGATTGACTCATTGTACTACTGCTGTTCTCATCAAAATGCTTGGACAAATCCAGATTGCATTTCTATTTAGTTAACCAAGAGAATTGTGACACATGAATGATCAAACTATTTTTTTTTCCTCAGTCAACTTGATCCGTTACAGTGGCTAAATGGTAGATTACTACATGATGTTAAAAAGTTGAATCGAAACAGTGTGGCAGATGCAAATACCTGAGAATTTAGTTCTTTTTTAAAAATGAAAGTTTAAGAGCCTAGCAGATCTCTTAAGAGATTTATTCAACAGAATAAAAGGAAATTGAGATCATTTTTTATGATAAATGTGATAGAAAGAAAAATTGACTATTTTATTTTAATTTGTCCAATTCTTAGAAAGGTTTGCTAAATTGGTGGCCATCCCCAATGTAACTTCATTTTACAAACTGAATTCCTTAAAATTCATTAACATCTGTAAAGGGAGGGATGGCAAACATATCATGCCATGGAACTGCCTGATGTCAAGATGCAAATATGAAAGGGATTATGGGATGACATCATGATTCCTTTTTCATCCTTTTAGCATATTTATAATTTGTACCAGATGCCTCTATCACTCTAAAAAATTACCTTCCTTTTTCCCTTGATGACCTGCTTCAGCACTATGTTTATTGAGTTATTTGTTGTGAATAAAGAGAAGGAAACATACTTTAAGTGTGATTCCATGCACATTTACTGAAAATACAACCTATTTTTTTCAAATAATGCTTACCCTGGGGAAGCAAGACATATTTTTCCCTCTGGTTCTTATTTTAGGCACAGGTGTTCACAACCGTACATAATCCATAAGGTCCTATTTTAAGCCATTCTCAGATAAATAACAGAGGCTGCAGAAGCTATTGGCACTAAAGAAGTGAAGCCACAAAACAAGGGCATGAATTCCCAGAGGAATAGCATTTCAAGATGATGTCACAACTTTATTCTTCCTCCCTTAGGCAAACCTTAAGGAAGATCGAGGTCAGCTGTTTACTTCTATACCAAGAGCAGTGACTGGGGAGTTGTTGAGAGAAAGTGACAAAGAAAACAACAACCCTATGCTAATTTACCTGGAAGTAAATTCTAACAAACCCAATAAGTTTCCTTCTGACTAGACAGGATACCCAAATTGCAATGCACAAATATATTAAACTTTCTCATCTAAAGTTTTGGAAGTTTTCTTCCCTTGCAAAATAGACTTCTGCTATTCAATCTTATTTACAGAGCATTTCTTCCTTGAGACAATAGACCAACAAATTGATAGTTAAAGTCTCAGTACTATAAGTCTGGGAAATTCCACCAGCATAACTCTGGGAAATTCCATCACCAGACAGCCATAGGGTTGAGCATCTCAGGCAGGTAACTGATATGCAGCAGAGACGAAATAACTGTTCAACTTTACAAACAGGGTTTCGCATCCCATAATCTTCTGAATAAGCATCTTTCAAAGTCATAAAAAACTCAACAACTAAGCCTCACCCTTGCCTGGGTGTTGTAGTAAATGCCAAATCTGAAATTCAAGTGGGCATGTTTCTGGCCCTTCCTTTGGTTTTTCTAGTAATAGAATCAGATCCTTCATCCATCATAAAGTTATGAATGAAGAAAGCCTTTTTACAAGCTGATTTGGTATTAGAGAGCTGGAGACTAGGACCCAAAGATCTGATGCCTAGGGGTCTGGAACACAAAATTTATATTTGACAGAGAACACCTTCCTCAAGAGTTTCCCTCCCAATGTCTCGCACCATATCTCCCACTGCCCATCACTACTGAAATATTATGGACTGTCCCCTCTATTCCCAAACCCACCAAATCAGATACTCTGAATCCTGACATCACTTTCCAAGATACAAGGAATCAGTCAACATTATGATGCCACTGACCACTCCTCACTAGCTGACTTGTCAAAGCTTTAGTTAATACGATAGATGCTATGTAGCTTAATTTTATACTCGTCAGACTTCAGGCCCAGTCAAACCAGCTATTCCTACCATCAGATATGCACTAGCCCTGATTCTAAACCTGCTGCCACTTGGATTATTGGGGATTAAAAATAGACCCTAAATCCCCAAGTAGAGTTTGTAATGCTTTTAAGAGGAGGGATTTAGTAGGACTAACTCTAGATGCAGCTATTATTTCAAGGAAAGGAAGAACATCTGTTGCTATGGCCAAACCTCATCAACTCTAACCAAGAGCATAATAAGAGCTTCAATCCAACTGCACACATTTTATCACCATTGTATTGCTTGTACTGCTAATAATCTGCTATGTCTACTATCTCTTCAACCTTAATCTAACTTCATGGTGCACCAAAGAATGGGCCCTTTGGCATTGTTATGTGCAGAGTTATGTACTGGCGGAACAAGTTTCAGAGCTTTTCCATTGCTCTACTAATGACTAACAGAGCAATATTAGAGCTATTTACTAATAGCCTCAGTAATTTATCCATTAAAATGTCAACTGCAAAACTTTAAGCCATTTCTTCTCATGGGAAAATGGTCCACTAGATATATTTAATTGGCCATGTTGCTTCAGGTTACTATTAAAATATCCAAGTGATGCAAACAATTAGGTTTTGCTTGTCTTTAAAGCACTGACTTGCACACACTGAGTTCGAATTAATAGACAGTGCACCTCTGGTCTCAGATAATTATGTAGTGCCCATCTCTAACTGTAATAAGCAGAACTCAGCAAGCAATGTATGCGTGTAACAATGCTAACTTTCTCTCGAGATATTGAGGAGACAAATCTTTCTTCCTCCCAAATTTTACTGATTGGTTAGATGTTTGCATTTGTTTGATTAGTTGATTCTGTATATTTAAAAAAAAATGCACTCAGCAAGCTGAATAACTTCTCTGAAATGAAATTCATGAACCATCCTCCAAACTGTTTTGGAGAAGAAAGGAAAAAAGGAAAAGAAAACTGCCTTCATAATACACAGACATACCCAAACACATAAAAGGGAGGGAGATAAAAACATTACCCTTTATTCACAACCAAGATGGCCAAAAACTCTGTTCACACTTCATTTTAAAACTTGGGGTGATAATTGTAATATTGAATGCTGTTATTCAGGTTGCTGCTATTTCAGTTCTGTTCTGTTGTATTTTAATTATCGTATATATCCAGCATAATGTGGTTTAGTAGGCTATGCAAAATGAAGAACAGTTTTTCTTTAGCTGGAGGGCATCGATGGTTCTGGCTTTAGGGAGGATAAGGGATTTCCAAGTGGGCTGGGAAAGATCCTATTCCAAATCCCAAAGAGACACTTAATAGGACAACAAAGAAACTGCTTTGTTTGTTTGTCCAAAATCCTGAAAAGTCATTGACAGTCATGCTGGAAAATTCCAAAAAGTCATTGAAAGTCAGGCTAGAAAATTCTGAGCTAGTTAGATGAGTGATCTGAGTTGTTCTTTTATTGGTTTCTAATCCTATATGCAGTGAGGGAATCTTTCTTTCTTTTCATTTCTAGGTTGAATTTTTTTTTAGCTTATTAAGTTTGAAAGCAACCTGATTTACTCATTGTACCGATCTATAATGTGGTTTCCTTGCTTTGCAGTCTTATAGCAGAATGATCAAACTGGCCATTCATTATTTATTCAGCTAAATAAGAGTAAAATCAGTGAATTTAATCACTGTAGTCTGTGACCATGCTTGCTTGGGAAAACTCCTCCCCAATATTCAGGTGGCACCAATCCTGCCAACCTTAACAAATCCCTTGAAGAAATGGCTCTCTCTAAGGGTTCTAAATAGCTCTGAAGGTATTTTAATGTGAGTTATCTCCAGTGCAATGTGTTTCAACAATTTCTGTTTACATTTTTTCCCTTTCTTAAATCTATTCCTGGAGTCACATGACAAATGGGCAACCATCCACATTGAAATAATAAACAAATAAAATGCTGTTGTTGTTAGTTACAAAGTCATGTTCTACCCATCCCGATACCGTGGACAACATTCTTCCAGGCCTTCCTGTCCTCTACCATCTTCTAGAATCTATTTAACCTCACACCTTCTGCTTTAGTGGTGCCATCCAGTCACCTCATTCTCTATTATCCCATTCTTCTATTGCCTTCAATCTTTCCCAAGCATTCCCAAGCATTGAGTCCTTCCTTCTCATTAGGTGGCCAAAGTATTTGAGTTTCATCTTCAGGATCTGGCTTTCTAAAGAACAGTCAGAGTTGATCTCCTCTAGGACTGACTGGTTTGATCACCTTGCAATCCAAGGGACTCGCAGGAGTCTTCTCCAGCACCAGAGTTTGAAGGCCTCAATTCTTTGGTGCTCAGCCTTTCTTATGGTCCAACTTTCACAGCCATACATTGCAACTGGAAAAACCATAGCCTTGACTATACCCACTGACAAATAAAATATGGGGTCACAAATTCCTTTACTGGGAATTCCTTTACTATTTATAAAATCCCCACAGATGTTTGCTTTCCATACAATATGTCAGCCATGGAGCATTTCAGAAAATAAGATGGTCTTCTTTGAACCTTAATTCTACTGAAGAACCTTTGGAAAATTTACTCTAGTGGTTTGGCTTCTCCAGTTGCCAAATAGTTACCTTCAGATATGGGAGTCTCCTGTTTTGGCAACCTGGCATTCTTGATTTTATTTCCATGAGTTTTCTTGGCATTTATAATGAAGTCATTGTTTTCTTCCATGCAGTGATTCAGTCAGTAGAGTTGATGCAAACTTACCTGCATTTGCCAATGTATTTCGTCTTGATCCTTTCCTATGGCTGGGTCTGGAATTTTAAGCTGGTTCCTATCCAACCTATTATAGTGCTGTCTTTGGATTTCTGTGGTGTTTTATAGAGATTGTGGTTTCATAGATCATCACAGCCTACTGATGCTTCTGCCTATAGCCTGCAACTACTTATTTGTCTGAGTATATCCTGCTTATATTTCAGCTAACTAACGTATTACAGTCTTCTCTGAGACTCACCTTCACAGACATTCATATTCTTTCTTGCTTCCTTCACCTTCTTCTTGTCTCAATGCTCAGTTTCCTCAGTTTTCTCCAAGGAATACATTTTAATGCCTTAATTGCCAAGTTTCAGGAAAAGCAGGATATACAGGCAGTTCAAATGGGTATAAAGATTTATGGTAAGCTTAAACTCTCTACAAGAATCTGAACTACCAACAGTAAAAGCAATTTGATGGTAGATAAGAATCAAAGTAATTCAAGGTGGGCTGGACATAGATCTCTTCTGGGCATAAAGATTGATGACATGTTTGACTCCTCCCTTGCACTCAGCATGGTCATCTCCTACATCAATAATTTTCTTGTTCCAGTTTCTTTATTTTTTTTTCCTTAAAAGGCAGTGTGATGTTCTGAATAGTTCTCAAGATGGTCTCTTAACAATGCATAGAAGAGTTGGGTTGTCACTTCCTATGCGTTATTGGCATATTGCACCATTTCCTAATAATATTGTTTTTGGTTTACATGCTGAGATGCAAAAGGAAGGAATAAGATGCATCACAAGATTTTATATTCATCACAACTGCAGTTTCAGTAGTTGAAAATAAAAAAAAAAGTTAAATATTAATTTTGAAAATGACAAAGAGTCAGGGAAGGGTGGCAACTAAGTTTTTTTTTAAGTATAGGCTATAGCTTCTTACAGCTAAAAACTTGAAATATGTATTACTCCCAACAAACTTATTTTAATTATTAGTCCCATAATGAAAACTGTATCCAAATGTGTAAAGTACAGGGAAGCTCATAACCTCTTATATTTCATAAAACCAGGGGAAAGGAGCTTGCAGGGAATTTTAAATTCTACACAAAATTGAATGTTGAATGATAAATCTGAATGATTTATCCATTTTCATAATGTTGTAGGAAGTTGCTTTGAAGCTTCTAGTGCAGTGCTCAGCATATTAAATGTTCCTGAGGAATTACTGTCACCCGTTTATATTTTATCAGATTTCAGTTGCTGTGCACAAGCCCTCCATGGATGAATAATACACAAGGCCATTCTTCTTTTTTCATGTGTATGTGTGTGTGTGCCTGAAGGAAGCGGTTGGGGGATTGCTTACACCATGAAAATGACAGTCTGGAATAACTTTTATTTTAAATCAGTCCAAAATTATTTTTGTCACAATGGGAATGCTGGAATCTCTAGAATGTAACTTGTGGTTACTTTTTCTTCCATATTGTTTCTGGAACAGTTTAATGGAAAATGAGATTAAAAAGGGCAAGAAAAATAATGTACTACAAGAAGAAGTTAGAGATATATTATAAATGTATTCTCTGAAGGTGAAAGAGAAGTTAAGGGTTATGAGACCAAACTAGAAGCCCAGGTGAAGATTTAGTCCCATCTTAGGCATCAAGCCAACTGGGTGGCCTTGAGCCAGTCCCTCCATCTCAACTCTAAGAAGAAGGGTCAAGCCACTTCTGAAGTTTGGCCAAGAAAACTGTGAAACAAATCAAGGAAGTTACTAGGAGCAGAGATAGTATTCTGACAGGTTCTGAACTGGTAGCGGAAATTTTGAGTAGTTTGGAGTACCAGCAAACACCACCTCTGACTGGAGATTTTACAGTATCCTTCCCCTGCCACACCCACTAAGCCATGCCCACAGAACCGATATCAAAAGAAATTGAATCCCACCACTGACTAGGAGTCACATTTGGCTTGAAGGCACCATAAAATAAATAAATTACTAATTAAGCAAGACATTTGTACACTTGATAGACCAGGAGAACTAACCCTTGGACAATTGGTCCTGAATTAGAGATCTTAACTTGCTTCCTTAACTAAAGGGTGATAAGTAACATTGTCAGAAAGATCACAAAAAGAACAAGACTGACTTCTTTGAACTTTCCCCTCTCTTTGGCTTTTTGTTTATTTGGCCCTTTCTTTAGAAAGGAATTTATATTAGAGATCTTCAGTCACATAAGGGTTAAACTCTAATTCTACAGATTTCCTATTAGTCCTGCTGAATGCATTGGAGTTTATATGGGTCTTTATATATTAATCAATTCAATAATCACTCAGGAAGTTAATCTGTTAAGAGTAAATTCATGGAACAAACTTTGAGCTTTAAGGAATGTATCAAAATAAAAGTCAGGAAATAAAGTCGGTACTGCACTGCCAACCAGAATTAGCAGTAATCTGGCAAAATCATATTTCATTAGATGCCCCTCAGAGATATTTTTTTTAATAACAAACTTTATTAATTTTTTTTAACACACACAAACAAAACATAGGATGTAGTAACATAAAATATCTTTTCTAGAAGAAACAAATAAACCATCTTATTTAAAAAGAAGATAATTCCAAATCATCACACTTCTATATATATATTTATCTTATCTAATCAACTTCATATCTTTTCAAAACTTTTCTTTATTACTCCCTTTCGTTCTATTTAGTCATATTTCTTTTGTCTTAAAAATATATACTCATTGAATATATTTTCATTAGTATTCTTCCACATCCTGTCAGACTTAAACAAACATTACACAAAACATAAATACATAAAACTTCTTTTTGGAAGGCAGCTTACCCCGAGTTAACTCTTTTTATACAGACATCAATCAAAATTTATACTCACTTAATATACTATCTCATATCTTATTGAACATTCTCTATTTTCCATATATTTTCTCGCTCCTACTCATTCTTTTAATTCTATTTTATTTATTCTCAATTAAATAATTATATTTGCATCTTTGGTCTGTTTTCTTTCAGTCACCTACTTATCCTTTCTATCTAATACAATATTTCTCCTGTAAACCCAGATTAAAGTATGACAACTTTTTATCTTCCCCCTAAATAACACTTAAAATAATACATATTTTCCGTGCTGATTCTGCTCCGTACATTCAAAGTATTACATTTCAAAATAGTAAAACAAACAAATAATATTGAGTTTAATAAGTAATAATAAAACTAAAAATAAATAAAAAAAGAAATATTAAATTTATAATATAGTAAAAGCAATGTTTCATAAGAAATTAAATTCTATTATTAATTCTTAAACAATAAAAATACTATTTCATACTATTATGAATTTAAGAAATTAAAATCTATAATTAAATCATGACTTCGCTTTAATACATTTTTAAATCATATAATATTCTAATTTTCTAGCTCAACTTCAAATACTAATGTCTACAATACATTTTTATGCACTTTTGCAGAATCATTTTTTAAAAAAGATTATCTCACCCCTTATCTCTGAAAAAAAAAACATTTTTTTGCATCTTGTTTAAAGCCTTTATGACTTCTCTTTCCTTTCCCCCTTTCTTTCTTCTCCATTCTAACTTTTTGACCCCCCCCCCATCTCTCCAATTTCACTCTCTTAATCTTTCCTCTCTGTTGTATTTCTCTTTTCTGTTGCTTTCTGACATCATATCGCTTTTTCATCTCCTTTTCCTTTTTCTTGGTTGCTTTATTAAGTTCTAAGTTCATCTTTTCCTTGCCCCCCTTCCGGTTTTCTTCCTCCACTAAGTGTGTCTGTCCTCTAAAGATGGCTTCTTCTCCTTCATCCTGTAGTATTTCTTGGTAAGTAGAAATCGCCATTTCCAAAAAGCGAAAGAAAGATCCAAACGAGCCCTTATCTTCATTTTTCAGTTTTTGAAATTCCATTTGTAGTCCTTCAAAAGACAATGCCATTCTTTCTTCCTTTCTCCTTCAACACAATCCCAATGTCTTTAGTCCCTTTTTTAAAAAAACAAAATTTCACAAAGATCTCAAAGTCACAAAGCAAACCAAATCAATTTTAAGTTGTTGCTTTTTTTTTTTTTAAATCCAATGTCCAGAAATCCTTCATCCCTTGGCTTTAAATTTCAAATTGAGTTACCTTCCGTGCCCAAGTAGATTTTCCAGATCTCCGTCTGCTATTTCTATGGGGAGGGAGAGTTAAGAAAAAAAATTTTTCCCCTTAACAGCTTTAACCGCAGCTTTCCAGTCTTCTTTGGGAAACAATGTATCATCAGGCAATTCAAACAGTTCAGTTTCCAGGGTAATTAAGAGTTGTTATTGTCTCGGCTCAGCCAAATTTTCTTCCTGCAACCTCCAGCATAAATCTTACCTGGCTGCAGGCTTCTTTGTGATGGCCATCACTGACCGCCGCTCCACCACCTTGGGAAAAAGGGGTTTTTCCGGCTGGGGAGAGGGTCTGTGACACCCCCAAACCCCTGTCCGGATCCCCTCTCTCTTCGACTGCCTCGACAGGACAGCCATATACCCCAGACCCATTTGGATCGGGGGCACCTTGGCAGCAAGCACAGCAGGAATTGCAGACAAGCAAATTCCTGCTGCTGTTGAAGCCACACAAAACCGGAACTCCCCCTTAGAGATATTTTGAAAGCTCCATTGACCTATATTTCACCAGGGAAGGGAACACATATCAGTAATCTGCCATATCAAATCTCTGTTGATTTCCAAATGCTGGTATTGGAATTTGGGTGCGATCCTGAAACTTCTAGAGCACTTGAATTGACAAAATCCACATTAAAAAGGCAGCTTTACTTGGAACCACTTACATCCAGGGGTGGGATTCTACCAGTTTACACCTATTCACTGGAACAAGTTGTTAACATTCTAAGCAGTTCAGAGAATTGTTTGTTAGAAGAAACTACTGGCCTAATGCTGTAAGGAAGGCAGGAAGGAAACATTCTGGTGTTGCTTACAGAAACTGCCTCTCTGTTAACCCTTATTACATTCTTGGCGGGACTAGACTTCCTGTCTCAGGAACTTCTCTGGAGTTTTTTTCCTCTTTTGCTGGTATTTTGCTTGCGTGGAAGGACCATTCAAAGTTACAATGGCACTGAAAAAAGTGACTTATGATCATTTTTCACATTTACAACTATAGCAGCATCCCCACAGTCATGAGAGGCCAGGCGAGGAGTTGCGTGCCTCAATGTGAGTGATATTGAGTTGGCTACACCCAGCCAATAACGTGACCACCAAGCCACATCCACCCAGTCACATGACCACCAAACCACGTCCAGCACCTAAGTCATGCCCATAGAACTGGTTGTTAAAAAAATTGAATTCCACCCCTGCTTACATCCCATGATAAAAACCTTTAAGACTATCAAACAATGTCTGATTCAGACATCCACATCTGCCTATCCCAAGTCATTAGAAAGGCAGACAAAATTGCCAAACCCAGGTTAAAATTCTGGCTAAATGCAAACAGCCATAATATATTTTCAGTAAGAATTTCCTGAAATGAATATATTTCTTCTGAAAAAAAAAAAAAAAAACCACCATGAAAAAAAAAATAGAGGAAGCAAAATGGATAGATTCATTGAATCCCATTGTCATTGTCCTAGCTTGGCTTCTAATTTGGTAAGACCATTTTTCCAGGGGCTCTAGGAACAGCTGTCAGTTTTGTATCATTTTTCTATTTATTGTGCTGTGCATTCCTTGTCCTTTCCAGGCTGAGAGTGCATAACATATGATGCATAAAGTATATATGCTGATATATGTGAGAAGATATAGTGAGACTGACTCCTCTTGGTCATTAAACTAAAGAACTGCCTTATAATTGATGACAGATAGCAATTCTGTTCGGATTCCTCTGTCCCAAAACAAGTACATTTTCCAGAGAGCTGTTTTTATTTGCAACCCTATGCTTTATCTTTTTTGTATATAGGGCAGTTGTATGTCAGCTTTTCACGCTCATTCTTTCTGTTTGCCCTAGTTTCTTTGCTAAAAAAAACAACTTTGGCATGGGTTTAAAAATGTTTCTGCCTGGAACGAACACATGATAGAAGCGTGCCCTTAGGAAATTGAAGTTTCACAAAGCCCCAGGGAAATTTCAGCTCATAAACATCATCCCTGTAAGTGGTACTCAATATTTGATTCTCTCCAAGCAAGACAAAGGGGAGATGGACAGACAGAGCTTCAGATATTAATGTTAATCTAGCAATACTGGCACAGACTGTGAAATGAAATCCAGAAAGCCGGGAGCATGGGGCAATGTGAATAAAAAAGATCAAGCTAAGGTCAACACTCTCATTATCCAGGCAGCTGCTAAATGTCAAAGCAGTCCTATGGTATCTCCAACTAAGGCAGCTGCTGCTACAGAAAAAGCTTACATTTGTGTAACGGAATAGAGTAGAATGGAAAGTATATTGTATTTGAATTCCTTTCTTTATTAGTCCAGTGACTGTTGTGGTTATCATGATACAAGTTTTCCATGTCTTCCCTGATAGCTGATTTCATGTCATCCATAAGCCCCAATGTAGCTTGCCTTTTTATGGGAGCTGAACATTTTTGGAAAATCCAACCACTGTGATTTAGAAAACAGAATTTATGACTTTGCTTGCAATATGAACTCAGCTCATTGGGTTTACTTCTTATATCAAGTTTACAGCATATCTTGCTTAAACTTAAGCAAGCTATGTGGTAAAATGTGGGAAAGTGGGTCAGTGACTTTTCTCTGTTTTTGCTACACTGATGACCCAGATAGACTGCAGTGGTTGATGCTTTTTGAGATGCCTGATGATAAAAATATTAAAGCTCAGTTTCACTCTATTGCGGAATTCTGGGAATCACAGCCTCAACATATCTGCACAATAGCAGATTGGAAATGATTGTTTTCAGCTGTTCTTCAGAAGGTTCTCTGGTTATGTAGAGAATTCTATTTCTTCTGAAATCCATTACATACCTCAACATGGGGATTGAAAGCAACCCACTCATCTTTTCCAGTTTCTCATTATTCTACATTATTCTATGATAGTCTTACATGACAAGAACTAGAAGTCAAGGATGCAATCAGAATAGGGTTCCTGACCCTGCTTCTAAGACTACTGAAATCTTAAATATCTATCAGATGTTCTCACAAGATGCCCACTGTGGATAATTGCCCATGTATTCAAATATTGTGGTTGTTATAGTGAAATGCATCAAATAAAACAAAAGGCAAAAAAGAAGTAACTTGCTGAGGATCCAATATAATAGTATTGACTTCCAATGTATGAAACTTTCCTTTGAGAGGCAAGAATGGTTTTGTTTAATTGCTCTTGTTTTTAATAAGCTTGGTAGGATGGTAATAAAATTACCACTGTCATCTAGTGCTTTTTAAGCTTTTTTTTTTAACTTAGTAAGTTCAGAGATCTTGGTGACTTCCAAGAGAGTTGTCTGAAGACTTCTAACTGGTGTTTAGAAGAACCAATTAAATAAGTCATCTCACATTCTTTAGTCAGACCTCAAACAAACAGCAATCAGCAATTTACAACATGGAAGCACATATGGAGAAAAAGATATCCCAACAGAGCCTCTTTTTATTATAGGCTCTTAAAGTGATATCAGCTCAAAAACCTTGCTGACTCATTCCCAGTATTACATCATCGTAGAAGATGGTCAGCTGTTAAATCACTACCTTGATAATATAAAACCGAAGAATATTTTGTTTTCCATTATGCACAATTCCATGCTAAATAAAGTAAGGGTATCTTTACCTTTCAACTATGATTCAACATCTTTGATCTTTCTCTTTAAAAAAAGTGACAAGCTTTCCCATGCCCCATAAACCTGAATCTCATTTAAAAAAATATATATATATAGAAAAGCAAAAATCAGGAATGCTTCCCAAAGGGAAAATTTGAAAATCAAAGAAGCAAGAACTCTTGGATTTTCTGATATAACTCTTCTGTTTATTGAACACAACCTTGAGATTCTGATCTCTTTTGTAGTTACTTTAACTCTGCTCAGACCTAAATTGGTTCCTTTCATTCTGTTAGATATTTCCTTTTGATATTTTGTTATTGCCTTTTCTAATGGCTTGTGTATTCCCATGAAACAAAACACTGCCATTGAAAATGTCAAAATACATCAATGTGAATTATGCAAAAGTCATGATTCTCCATAGGCATTAGAATAAAAATTAGACACACTTGGGCATTAAGTCAGAAATAATTGAAACGTAGAATTATTCATTTAGCAGGCTGGAATTCATAAAATTTAATCAGTTTTTTTCTTCATTATGGACTTCTGACTAAATGGGCTAAAGCATGGGGGAGTTTGATAGCCAGAAAGTATGCTCTTTGGAATGAAAAAACAAACAAACAAACATGTTCTGGCTATGTACATTTCTTCATGAGATGTATCAAGGCTTCATTGCCTGCAGGTCAACTATGATTGTTTTAAATGTATTAGGAGCAGCATCAATCATCTAAACCCAGCAGTAATTTGTCCAAACCCTGAATTCTCAATCAATCAGAATAGAGCTGGTAGGGAACTTTGAGGTCTTCCAGTCCAACCCTCTGGCTCAAGCAGAAAACCCATTTCAGACAAGTGGCTCTCCAGTCTTTTCTTTAAAACTTTCAGTGATGAAGCACCTACAACTTCTGGTGGCAAGCTGTTCCAATGGTTAATTGTTCTCACTGTTAGGATGTTTCTCCCTGATTCCAAGTTGCTTCTCTCCTTGATTAGTTTCCATCCACTGTTTCTTATCCTGCCTTCTTTGGTGCTTTGGAAAATAAGTGGAACCCCCTCTTCTGTGTGGCAGTCCCTCAAATATTGTAATACTGAAATCATATCATCCCTAATTCTTATTTTCTCTAGACTATCTATATTCAATTCCCAATTTTGGATAGAGGTACCCACGCTGGTCTATATCACCAAGTTTAAAGCCAATCAAGATAATGTATTTGATGTAGTAATTTTCCTTTGCTTTTCGAGAGGAAAGAATTTAGCATATTCTGAGATATATTTTTTAAACAGTAGCAGGACATCATTTTAATTGTAGGCAAAAAAAATGTCACCAGATTTATCTTGGAGGCAGGGCAGAATTATTCTTGTTCCGAAGTGACAATCATCATTAACAAGGACCATGGCCAGAGGCAGGGTCCAGAATCTCTGACCTTACATGGGCAAACTGGGATGAGGAGAGTATTTTTTTCTAAGGCATATTTCTGCAGAATTTCTGCACAACCCTTTATATAGGTGAGAGCAATGCTGACAATTAGACTGTTGGTTTGAGCTCTGAGCTTGGCAATTTTTTTGCAAATGTTTTGTCACCATCGGAGAAGATATTGTCAGTGTGCTTTGAATTGTGCTCATCTGTCAGAACACTGGCCTTTAAATACCTTTTTATGTGATGTAAATTAGCATTAGTGTTGTTTGGATACTTCTGAGTCATGGTCTGGTTTTGGACTGTTTGATTGGCTGGCTGTTGTCATGCTGACAATATTTTCCTTGCCAATTACTTAACCTATAGACACCACATTGAGAACAAAAAACTATGGTAGTGAATAATTTGATCTACTAATTTGTTGCAGTAATTTATTTGCATCATTGCCATTTTCATTTACATTGCATCAATAGTACAATAATTATACTAATTCTGTAGATATTTTTTTCCAAGTCACAGAATATAAACAAAATACCAGGTTCCCAGTTTATATGCAATTATTAGTTTGAGATGATGGTTGCAACCCAAATTTTAGAGGAGTGCAAGATCTTAAGGATAATTTGACTTGAGGGTTAGCATTCATGAAAAAAAATTTAGATCCGCATGGTTCAAATACACATTTTGAATGAACAAAAATTTCTCCAGAAGGTTTGTTGGGAAGTTTTGTAATGCAGTCATCTAGATCCATGGAAAGAGAGAAAAAAATGTAGCTTTACAATTGAAACCACAACTATTTGGGGTGGTGGGTTGGGGTGGGAGGACTGGGATTAATGGATAGTCAGAAAAGAGCCAATGAAGATTATTTGTATGTCTCTTATTGCTGCTGTGAAACTACTATATGTTAAGCCTGTGTTCCCCAACCAGGGTTAAGGAGACACGCTAAACAGAATGTGCAGCGTTAGTCAGATAGGCACACAGATAAATGAGTGAGATATATTTGTATGTTTGTTAACATACAGTAAAAAATAACAGATACGCTTGTGCTATCAAAAACATAGTTTATTTCATTTAGAGATTATAGCATAGTCAAAATAACAGTCCATTAGTCATGTATTGTTTTAGTCAGTCCATTCAAGGATATTCAGTTAGCGAAATCCGTGTAGAATATCCAATGTCAGTTCACTTACAAATCAGTCCTTTCTCTCTCCCGTTTGAGTAAGGAAAAACGCAGTCTTCATCCAGTAATTAGGGATCATCAAGCCAAAGAGAGCAAGCTGACGTTCCTTGCTCTTTTTATGGTGCTTTCACAACCACTCCCTTAATTACATTCCTATATTTAAAGTTGCAGACACTTTAACTTATAAACCATGATAACATATTTATTATTTTACCTAAACCAGTTAGGGTAAACAATGTTATCGCTAACACTATATATATCCAGAAATGAAATACCACAATGGAGGAATGGTTGGTGAAAATGACAGAACCACTAGTGATGACAACATTAACTTACTTAATTAGAGAAAGATCAACAACTACTTTTATTAGGAACTGGAAAGCCCTCATGGACTTTTGCTGGGGAAAAATGGAGAACAAAGTGAACTTGTAATTTATGGGTGTGAAAGGATTGCTTATGGAAAGAAGGAAAGAAGAATTATGATATAACTTAGAGAAAGAGGTTAAAATGTAAATCTATTTATAATTGCTATCAAAAAGATTGGAAGTCCTTCTTTCCTTCAAAATAGAATGAGATTTTTGTTTTGCTTTTGTTTATTTGGTAAGGAAGGTAGATTTCTATCCATCATCAATTTATAAAGGGCAATTACTGCTAAGGTGCTAAGAAGCTTCATTAAAATACGATATGTATGTATCTTTTTCTGAACTGTCTGTAACTTAAGACCTTATTTTATCCAATTAACAATTTAAAAAGTTAATTTATGAGAGCAATTTGCAACGTAAATATGATTCATTACCATTTGACTAGGATAATTAAATAATTTGAAAAGTAGGATTAATAAATCATTATTGCAACTTAAATGTCAATTAACACTATAAATATTAATATTTTTAGCAAGATATTGGCACCTGATTACTGTGTTTCAGGATACAGCTGTTTCAATATAAATCAGGGCTCTAAACTTTGCTTATAAATGTTATGTGCAATTGAGCAAAGTAATTTGGCTTTATTGAATGAAAAGGAGGGACGTTTTCCCATATGTCACTAATATATAACTTCTAGCTATATTGAACATTATTATTCATTGCATTTATTGGATTGAATGTCAACAATGAAATAAAACACTTGCTTCATCAGCAATACAATTTCTTATTACTTTGATGAATTTCCAATTGTTTAGTTTTGTTTTCCATTTCCCAGAAGAAAATATTGTTTAAAGATTGATTTATGATTTATCTCTATGAAAAGTTGTGTGTAAAAGTTACTCTTTCCAGTGAATTACAAATGAAAGTATATTCTATATTTCAGAAGAAGAAAAATATTAAGCTGCAGGAAACAATTCTATCTTTATTATTACTGGGAAGTAGTATTCATTGGATGTCTTAGGATTTATTAATGAATAAGCATGGATAAAATTCAGCCCATTTAACTTAAAGATCTTAATCCAGAGTAAAGGATACAGGATTTCATTTCTACAAATAGAACAATTCAGTGGATACTATTGAAACAAAGCATAACAAAATTGAAAAACAGTCAGTAAAATAATTGGGCAGTAATCACTTCCAACAGACTCAATAAAAATAAATTATAATGAATTTCAGCAGCTCATTAACATACAATGTGAAACATTTAGAATCACTAATGATTTATGGTACCATATTTTGGATGAGTATCCATGTGTGTGCTTGCATATGTCTGTAAAAAAGAATATAATCAGATCAGTAGAGAAGATTGGACAGATTATATAACTAAAGAATATTATCTTGGTGAAAATGCATGATAAATGAGCTAACACATATTTAGAATAAAAACAATGTAATTTATACAATAAATCATCTATAGGGCTTGACTTCTAGTAACTATCTCTATCTCTACCTTGTTGTTGTTTTAAACAAGCACACTTACATATTTTCATTTATTGCCTGATGAAATTGCATGCAGGAGACCTTTCCCATACATTTTAAATCATTTACTGCCATTTTGGCAGAATCTGTTCAATTCCATTAGATTCATTAGCTTTTCTAAAGAGCATTGTTGTGTGAAAAGAGCTGAAGCAGCTGCCCTGTGTAATTTTGTTATTTCTTTAATTTACTCAGAGTTTTGTTTTAATACTCCAGCTGTCAAATGTACAGAGAGAATCAGCAATCAATATAAAACACTTTTTTTACCTTATCCATCCTGTATCTGCAATAAAAGGGGGGGGGGGGGAATGGAAGTACAAACTATGTTTTATTAGCTGCTAATTGTCTTTCCCAATTCCACTTAAAGAATAATTTGCTATAGCAAAATAAATATAAGTGTATAAAAACACCCACAATTTGTCTTAATTTTTCTCAAATACTACTGAATAGGAGGATAGTTGTACATATCCTGCCCTTTAAAAGAACATCAGATATCAAATCTTGGACCCTGAATCTTTGGGACTTTTACATTTAATAAGTATTGGGCTGAAATTTGGAAGATATTTGAATCAAAGTAGGAATTGTTCAAGATAAACGTAATCAAACTTGAAATCTTTTTTTATTTGGCATGTGATTTTGGAATGGAAGGTATTTTGGCTTAAGTGCCATATCAGTCCAGCCATAATGGCATTTATACTATACTTTATGGCTTAATGTTATACAAGAACCAAGTCATGACTTTTAATCATAGTGAATTGTTCTAACAGGACTCTTAGATCACCAGCTGCCAAAAACAATAATAATTCTAACATTTCTGGAGATACAAAATCTAGAATATTACATCCCATTCCAAATATCAGAATTATACGTAGGTATAGATAAATTGGAAAGTTATGAAAAAAAATGATGAAGATAACGAAGGGCTAGGAGGCCAAGATCTATGAGAAAAGTTTGAAATAAATTTCTGGATTTAGCCAAGATGGAATATTTAGGGTATGATATGAAGCAGTGACATTCGAATGTTTCAAGGGCAACCATCCAGATGATATTGCAAATTTATTTTCCGTTGTTCTTTCTGTATAGGTCACAAACCAGTGATATTGTTTGAGAGGAAAAAGGATTATGATTAAACATTATGAAAAACTTCACAGTCTGTGAACCTTTTTCACAGTGAAACCCTCTCTCTCAGTAGGCAGTGAGCTTCTTTATTAGAAGTTTAGAATCCATCTAGAAAGGATGCTATAGTAATAGATTTTCTGCATCAGGAGGAAATTTGTTTGCGTGACCTTTGAAATCTCTGATTACTTCCACTAGCAACATGTTAACCTTGAAAGGCTTAATTGCCGTCATTAATTGAGAAGAGAATTGTTCTTTATTAATAATGAATTAAGAGTGAAATCCAGCTCAGAGTGACATCATCATTTGATTAGTAGTGATGATGCCAGTGGGATCATATAAAACTACTGTATACACAGGGTTACAATAGAAACAGGTGCTATAATAAAATATTTTTATATTTTTATTTTATTTATTTATGCATTCATTTCTCTCTTTTCTTTCCTTTCCTCCCCTTTTTCCTTTCTTTCATTTTTGCAGTCCTTTTAAATGGCGCAATTCCAGGAGAAGAGAAATATAAAAAATATTAGTTAAGACACTCATTAGTGTCATGATTAAATTGGTGCCCCCAATCAATTGTATATTTATCATGCTTGCTTCGCTTGCCTGGGCTATACATATTCATAAGAGTCAAATCTGTTTTCTGTTTGATTTTAGTATTCCCTTTAAATAATGATTTAATCCATTTTCTTCTTTAATGGGCTACAGAAGGGTCACTTTTCTCTAACCCTTTGACAGTCATATTAGTTGTCAGATTACACAGGCTCACTCTTTAATGATACTAACCCAAATTAGACCTGTAAACTTGATTTATGTTAGACTCAAAGTTTAAACAGAAACTCAAAGATAATGAATAAAATTTGTCCATGTTAGATGTTAAAATGGATGTCCTTTCCACCTCTTCATTTATGGTTGTGGCAACAGTAGTGTACATTTGGGGGCAGCTCCTGGGATCTTCATTCAGTTATATGTGAAGACATGACATCATATTCTAAATTTGAAGATAGAGTCAGTCAAAATAGGTGCCATTTGTAATGACATTGTTCCAAAGTCTGTTCCAACTTTGAATGGGATCTGAAGATCATGGAATGATTGAGACAACATCACACATTTGACTTGGGATTTAGTTTGTGGAAATTACTATGAATTTCCTTATCTCTTCCCCCCCCCCCGCCCCCCAAATATTTTGGAATTGCCTTACAGATTTCATTTGTTTTCTTTTTCAATTTCGTGAGAATCTATGCTGCCAACGTTCAGTTATCATGGTTCCAGAGTATTCAGCAGGTTCCGACCAGTTCTGGAGAACCAGCAAATCCCACCTCTGACTGGCCCCACCCCCATCTATTCTCTACCTCCCGAGTCCCAGCTGATCGTCTGGGTCTTCTTTCATTGCCCTGCACAGGAGAATGGAGCTGGAAAGCAGGTTAGTGGGATAGGGAGGGAATGAGACTTTGCCGTAACCTTCTCCCAGGAGTGGGGAGGGAATGGGGATTTTGTAGTATCCTTCGCCTGCCATGCCCAACAAGCCACACACACCAAGCCACACCACGCCCACTAAGCCATGCCCACAGGACCAGTAGTAAAAAAAAAAAATGAATCCTACCACTGTATGGTTCCCCAAGAATCCTGACATGGAGACTTGCCCACCATCACCTTATGGTGACAAGAAAATACATTTTTAAAAAATTTCTGTATAAGTCCATTAAAATGTCTTTTAGATATATGCCCTAGATAATTGTTTCTCAACCTTGGCCCTTTGAAGATGAGTGGACTTGCTGGCTGTGTAATTCTGGGTGTTAAAAGTAAAATCCACTCATTTTCCATGTGCCAAGGTTGAGAAACACTGCCCTAGATACTTGATCAGAATCAATACAATTTAACATTATTTCGCTGATATGCAGAATCAGGTTCTGAAGATTTTTAGTCTTTGAACAGTGGGCTGAATATAGACCAACCAACCCATTGCCTCCTTAATTCCAAGTCAGCACAGTGGCAGATGAAAGTCATTAGTCTCATGATGTTCAGTGGCTTATGTAGGAAATTGGCAGTTTCAGGTGTAAACATCATAAAAAATGTAACAACACAGTTGGCAGCTGAAGATTGAACTGACATAGAAACTAAATGACTATTTCATCCCACAAGGTGATTTTTCTGGAAAAAAACAAAGAAATTTCTTCAGTACTCTGTTCAAAGATGTCATCTGCAATTGTTTGTGCCTCGTCTTTTTTCCCCCCCTCATTCTTTCTTCTTATTTCCTTTCTTTTACTCAAGAGGGACTTTGGTTTAAGGTAGTTTGACCTTTATTTGGCTGTGGTAATAAAGTTGTGAACATATAAAATAACCTCAGCAACATAATCTCAGATTTCATGTGTAGTAATTCATGCATAATGCCACGTTATCTGCTCCAGGTGACCAAAGTAATAGGTCCTAATGATTTAACAGCTCTGCTTTAAGCATAGGACATATGAGCATAATTATCAGAGGTATGGTAGAACTGTACAAAATTCAGACATGAATCTGATCTACTGAACTGAATTCCATTTCTTCTTATGAATATCTAGATCTATTCAATTGCCCCCTTGGACAACTCTTTGGCATTTTCTCTTCAAGAAAAAATATCCACATTTTTTTCCAAGTGTTGTTTTATGTGAAATTTTCCTGGCAAATCAACTCTGGCTTTAATTGTAGAAAGTAGGCTAAATAAATCATTCCTCAAAGCATGCCTTTTATCTATGAGCAACAGGGAATTATCTGATGTAAAGTAATGCATCTCTTTCTTATTTATCTCTAGGCATCAGGCCAATATCTAATAGAGATACTTTTAAAAGGTATAAATAGTTGGGGGGTTTCTTCTTTTTCTTGTGTAGAGATTTTCCTTGTGGGAAATCTGTATTTTATCAATATTAATTAATATGTACTTAGTACCATTTCTTTTTTTTTCTTTTTTAATCCTGATAGAGGACACTATTATTAAAAAGCCTGTATGTTTATGTGCATTGTACATCTAGACAGTAAAGTTCTCACTCAATACAAAGTGCATTTAGATTTAATCTACAAGCAATTATTATTTCATTTGTAGTCTTTCAGAATAAAGAGTTGGAAGGGACCCAGGAATCTTCTAATCCAACTCCCCACTAGTGTTGCTTTGGTTCTTCAGAAAGTCTCACAACTTTATGGAGGTCATATTTATACATTTGAATTTATTAGCTGCCCAACTTCAATGAATGCCATACCATCCTGAAAATCACATAGAAACAAATGATTCATAAATTCTAAAGGCTAAACTTGATACTTACAGATAATATACTTTCTAAAGTAATGTTTGGAATTTTAATTTGATGTTCTGAACTTTTACAATAAGAGTCATATGATGTCAAGATTTTGTGCCTGATTATTTGTACTTGACTTTACACTTCCACTTTATTTTGTGTTTTATCTATTTAGATTGTAAGCTTTTGTCCATGTTTCCAGCTGAAAAGAAGCATTTATGTGCTATCAGTCAACCAATAACCTGAAGAGGAGTTTTAAAAATGAGTAACTCAGAAGTTAGAAACTTAATATTGCTTTAGATTGCTCTTCTTTGAACAATTGTTAACTTCAAGTTTTCCCTACATGACTATGCTGAATTTATCGTACATTTTTCATTTCTATAGATAATGGTTACTGGGAAAAAATGCAAAAAGCTAACCATTGCTAAGATCACCCTAGCTGATATATAAGATCTAAAGGCAATCATGCAGGGAACTATCACAGTATGTGCTGAAAAGAGCTTTGATGAGGTAAAATATAAAATACATAATTATGTGCATAAATTCACGTCTTTGTTTTAATCCACTTCATCTATTTTAAGTGGAGAAAGAATGAGAGTCACCCTTTTACCTTAATGAGAAGAAAAGTTGTGCATTAGAAGATTAAGAGCTAATCAAAATTCCTTTTCAGTGACACTTGGAACAATAAAGCACACTCACTTCTTTATAATGGGGAAAAAATGATGAGCCAGGGAATAAGATTCCCAGGAGCATCTGGATGTGCATAATCCATCAATAATTGGGCACATGTTTGAGTGATGGTTAATGCCACCTGTGCTATGGCTTACACAAATTACAGATGTATACAATAATAATTTAATTCTATGCTAATGTGCTGTGCACATTTCAGGGCATTAGATTTCTCTTTTACCTGTCGTAAAACTTGTGGCTCTTTTAGATCCTTCATTATCATGCATTAATTAATGGCTCCCTCCGGGTCTTCAAGGAACCAGCTTTCTAGATATATGCAGAATTTGGCAAGCAGGAAGAAACATAACACTGTATTTTTGCAGGAATTCCCACTGCTCCATCTTCCCTTTTCTCTTATCTAAAGAAATAAAACTTAGACTTTTGAAAATCACTTTTATTTATATGAAGGGATGCACTTTTGTTTTAAAGGGGCCCTGAAAATGGTTTACAAGTACAAAATTTATCAATAAATCTGATTCAAACCACAAGCTTTCTTTCAGCTTGGAAACTAAGTAGGGTCAGGTTACAGGTATGGGAGGCCACCAAATCCCAAGTCAGTAGGTTAAACTGGGAAATTGAAAAGAAAACATCATGACAGAAATTTGCAACAAATAATTTCCATGTCACTGCCAAAAAAACAAAAACAAAAAAAGATTTAGAAATGTCACTGAAGTCATCAGGAGCTACTTTTTTAATGAATGAAAACTAAACAACAACATTATTAAGATCTTCAGTTTAAAAGCCATTAAATGCCAGGCAGAATGAAAAGTTATTTCCCTCTGCTTAAATGTGACATAGTTTAAAAGGTCCTCCTCCTGTTTTGGGTGAGAACCCCATATCAGAAACAGAATGCTGAAATTAATGTGGGAAGGGCAGAGGACGCCACAGAATATCAAAAGATTACTGCAGCTTGTAATTAATGCTAGGTACAAGGAGAACTTTTGAGTACCATGCCTGTTCTTAGCACAGCTGGATTTGGAAACAAATCAGATATGGATTGAATACATTTTTAAACTTTGGTGGTAGTTATACAAAAAGCAAGGGGCTTACATGCTTTAAATGTTGGTTAATACCTTTTCTACTCTGGCAAGTTTTCAATTAAAAAAGACAACTTTTGAATAGTCTACTTCTTAATGCCAAAAGACATTTTCTAACTTCAGGTCCTTCCTAAAGCATGCAATAGTCAAGCAGACATCCTGAGCTGTTTTGATGATATTTGAAATTACTGAGGAATCTTCCATGGCTGAGCATAGACTTAAACTTAGATTTCCTAGCCCTAATCTTAACCATTGTATCATCATATCAACGTTTATTTCAGCACAAGTCTCTAATTTACAAATTTGAATTCAAATATGCTGAGCAAAGATAGTCCATGGTTACCTGCCAATATGCCACTGCTTAATATAAGATGCAATTGTTACCATTCTAGGAGTGACATTTGTGCATGTATTCCAAAAAATGACAGCTTTTTTGGATTAGAAAGCACAACAGACCTCTTATCGTGTTGGACAATTTGGTCTCTACCAAATATTTCAGTCTCCAAATCCTAACAATCCCTCCAGCGTTTTTAGAGGAAAAGGATTGTGGGAGCTGCAACTCCATCCAATAACTTTCCAGTTTTTATAATCAGTTATCAGCCAGCATTAGGTCAATCATGCCTGGAATTTCCTTTTGTATTAACCCTGCATACGTCTACTTTAGATAAAAGATTGAGCAGCCTCCAGATTGGTATAAATCCCTTGTGATTTCCTTTATTTAAGATCTAAGTTGCTAAGACTTTCTCCTGAGACTTCTGCAATAAAACATTCTTTGGAATTCAGCACTTTAATGAGAAATTAAGATAATTGTAGATGGAATCAATGTTAGTAAGAGAAAGAGTAGTTATGATATGTAAAAGCCTAGTGCTCTTTCTAATATGTATGTCCAAAACTTTAAATCTTGATCGTCTTTGTTAGGGATAACATTGTTTTACCCTAACTGGTTTAGGTAAATAATAATATGTAATCATAGTTTGTATGTTAAAGTGTCTGCAACTTTAACTGTGGAACAGTAATTAAGGGAGTGGTTGTGAAAGCACTTTAAAAGAAGCAAGACGGCAGCTTGCTATCTCTCTGGCTTTGATGATCCCTGATTACTGCAAGGAAAACAAGTCTGCATTGCTCGAACAGGAGAGAAAACAAAGGACTGGCTTGTAAGTGTATTGACATAGGATATTTCTACACGGACTTTTGCTAACTGAATATCCCTGAATGGACTGACTAAATGATACATGACTATTGGACTGTTATTTTGACTATGCTATGAACTCATAATGGAATAAACTATATTTTTGATAGCACAAGCGTATCTGTCATTTTTACTGTATGTTAATAAACATAAAGCTTAGCTCACTCATTTATCTGTGTGCCTATCTGACTAAGCTGCACATTCTGTTTAGCTTGTCTCCCTAACCCTGGTTGGGGAAACCAGGCTTAACACTGGTTATGGGCCCAGAGGCTGCAAAGTCAGTTTAACTAGGATAAAACAGATTTATGTTAAAAGTGAGAGTTTGTGTTGTTATACATTACAGTAAACAGACAGCTGTGTTTTATTAATTATAGTTTTATATCCATATAAGAAAACATGGCACAAGTCAATTTACAAAGTTTGTCCCTGATATCCAAGTTGGATGGAACAAACTATGTATCATGGTCTATGAAATGTAGTCTGCTTCTACGAAGAGAAGGTTTGTGGAACATAATTGAAAATCCACCAAACGTAGAAGAATGGGATCCAGAGGATGAGGAAGATAAATTAAAGATAGAAGAATTTATGCATAAAAATCAGCAAGCTATTTGCATTATTGCTTTAACCTTAACTGATAAGCAACTTGTTTATATCCACGGAGAGAAATCAGCTGTTGGGTGTTGGCAGAAGCTGAAGAGGATTTATGTTCGAGATAATGTTGGTGCTCACATAAATCTAACGCGGAAACTTTTCAGTACACATCTCCATAAGAATGGTGATATGCTGAGTCATTTGAAAACTATGCAAAGCATTTTTCAAGAACTGCACGAGAAAGAGCTTATTTTCTCTGAACTACACCAAGTCTACATAATTCTATCTTCCCTTAACGACAGCTATGATAACTACGTAACTTCACTTGAAATATTGCCAAAGGAAAGCCTAACTTTAACTGATATAACTGGCAGATTGATTGAAGAGGCCAGAAGAAGGCTTGAAAGAGACGAGTTAAGGAGGCAGCAACCTCAAAAAGAAGATAATGAAACTCCTACTGCATACGCAATTAAAAAGTGTTTTAATTGTGGAGGAAGAGGACATTTGGCAAGATTTTGTAAAAAGGCAAAGTGCCAGAACGCTGGCCAGAATACAAAAAGTCATCAAAAGATAAAGAAAAATTTAGAGTTAGCCATGTATACTAACGGAGCTGTAAAAAATAATTTATGGGTGGTTGACAGTGGAGCATCACATTGTATAACAAATGATAAGAAACATTTTATTAAAATGTGCAAGAGTACACAGCAGATATCGTTAGCCAATGGCTGGAAACTGAAAGCTAAAGGTCAAGGTATAGCGTATTGTTCTTTTATAAAAGAGAATGTAAAAATGTTATATGTACCACAACTTAAGTTTAATTTAATTTCAGTTAGAATTTTGGTTAAACTAGGATATGTAGTTACATTTTGGGGAGATAACTGCATAATTGAGAAAGAAGATAAGAAAATTACTGCATCTTTAAGAGGTGAATTATATGTGTTAAATGATGATGGTTTAAAGGTGGCTAACACAGTTTATGAAAATAAGAAACCTCATGATGAATGTATTCACTTGTTACATCGAAGGCTAGGGCATTTAAATTTTAAAATGCTTAAGAAAACTGCTGAATTATCTAAGGGAATAAGTTTGAAACCTTGTAATAAGTATTTGCAATGTA
The DNA here is from genome assembly GCA_033807585.1 of Hydrophis major. Lineage (NCBI taxonomy): Eukaryota > Metazoa > Chordata > Lepidosauria > Squamata > Elapidae > Hydrophis > Hydrophis major. Next base: position 13,031,313 of record CM066338.1, read on the forward strand.
ATGCCTGCAATCAAAGTAAAGCAAGGGTAACACCGGCTAATAGAGTTGATGGATTTACTACCAAAGAACCTTTAGAGGTAGTATTTGCAGATTTAATAGGTCCTAAAAAACCAAGTGTAGGAGGAGCTCGTTACATACTAAGTATAATGGACCACTATTCTAGATATGGGTTTTGCTATTTAATGAAGAGCAAAACTGAAACGTATCAAAATCTCTTTAATTGGATAAAATTTGCAGAAAGGAAAACTAAAAAGAAATTAGTAACTCTTATAACAGATAATGGTATGGAATTTACAAATAATAAATTCCCGAACAGACTAAGAATGTTAGGAATTCAACATAAAAAGTCTGCACCATATAGGCCACAACATAATGCCTTTACAGAGAGAAGAGGCCAAACATTACAATCAATGACACGATCTATGATGTCTGATTCAGGATTACCTGACAATTTGTGGGGAGAAGCAATAATGTGTGGTAATCATATATTAAATAATGTTGTTAATTCAACAACAGGTGAATTACCATTCACACTGTGGCATGGTACAAAACCTGATTTAAGTTACATGCACACATTTGGAGCACCAGCATGGGTGCATATCCCTACACAACTTAGACACAAAGGACAGCATAGAGCTAAAAGATTATATTTTGTAGGATATACATCTAATCATAGATCTTATGGATTCTGGGAACCAGGTGCATCTAGGGTTTACACCAGTGCTAGTGCAAAATTCCTAGAACATGTAGGATGGAATGGATTGGAACAAGATTTAAATAATGAAGTAATTATTGAACCCTACAAAAGGCAGAAAGATCAGATTAGTTATAAGAAGAGTCCAATTAAAGAAGAAGTCCAAGAAGAGCAAATAGGACCAGAACAAGAGGAAACAGTTGATCAGGAAGAGTTAGATAATCAAGAAGAGTTAGTTAATAAAAGTCCACCTGTAAGTCCTGTAATACCTAGGCGTACTACACGTGTAACTAAACCACCTGATAGGTATCAAGCAAGTATAGTTTGCCAAGTAACTAAAGTTCCAACTAGTGTAGATGAACTTAGGATGTATCCTGCTAAGGATCAGGAGAATTGGCAAAAGGCAATGGAAAAGGAACTAAATTCATTAAAGGTAATGAAAGTTTATGAAGATGCTAAATTACCTCCAGGAGAAAAATCCATTGGGTGCAAATGGATATTTAAAGTAAAAACTGGAAATGATGGGACTGTTACCCATAAAGCTAGGTTAGTAGCTCAAGGATTTAATCAAACTGCATCTGATTATGATGAAGTTTTTGCACCAAGTCTTAAAGCAACATCTTTAAGAGCAGCATTAGTGTGGGCAGCTAAGAAAAACTATGTCATTAACCATTTAGATGTAGAAACTGCTTATCTACATGCACCATTGCAGCACACTATATATTTAAGAAAACCAGTAGGTATAAAAGACAATAAAATAAATAGTAATGATTGTTGGAAACTCAAAAAGAGTCTTTACGGGTTGAAACAATCTGGGTTTGAGTGGAACCAATATATTGTGAAAGAGTTAAACAATATAGGTTTTAAATCTGGTTCAGCAGATCCATGTGTGTTTAAAAGAGAAAATAATGGAACGGTGTCATTATTGTTATTATTTACAGATGATATTGCTTTGATAACTAAGACTAATAATGAAGTTAATGAGATTATATCATTATTAGCCAAAAAGATAAAATTAAAGCATTTAGGTGAAATTAAAAAGTATCAAGGATTGACAATTAACAAAACAAAAAATGGTTTTAAGATATCTCAAGAAGATAAAATTTGCCAATTAATTAAAACATTTAAAATGGAACTTTGTAAACCGGCAAAGACTCCAATGAGTCAGGAAGTTTGCCAAACTGATGATCAAAGTCCCAAATTTGATAAGTCTATATATCAATCTTTGATTGGTAGCTTATCATATATAAGCAATTGGTCAAGGCCAGATATAGCTTATAGTGTAAATCAGCTGGCACGTTTTAATTCAGATCCACATCAATGTCATTGGCAATCATTAAAAAGAATTTTAAGATATCTTAAAGGAACAATGAACCATGCATTGTATATAGAACCAAAAGGTGATTTGAGTCTTAGTGCCTATGCAGATGCAAGTTTTGCAACTGATATAAACACAAGAAAATCAACATCTGGGATGGCTATATTATTTGGTAAGACACTAATAGGGTGGAGGTCAATCAGACAACAGCATATTAGTTTGTCCACGATGGAAGCGGAATTTTCATGTCTGTCATTACTATGCACTGATTTGATTTTGTACAAACAGTTATTATTAGACATGGGTGTAACTGTAAAAGATTCCATTATTGTGTTCGAGGATAACCAAGCAGCTATAAAGTTAGCTACTAGTATTGCTATAAAAACTAGATCAAAACATACTGATTTAAGATACTTAAATGTTAGAGAATCTGTAAAGAATGGGCTAATTAAATTGGAATACTGCATGACAGAAGAAAACATTGCAGACCAATTTACAAAAGCTCAAGGAGTAACTAAGTTTAAAGAAAGTTGTAACAAATATGATTTAAAGATGTAAATAGTTATATTTATTATTATTTCCTAAAAGGGGAGAATGTTAGGGATAACATTGTTTTACCCTAACTGGTTTAGGTAAATAATAATATGTAATCATAGTTTGTATGTTAAAGTGTCTGCAACTTTAACTGTGGAACAGTTATTAAGGGAGTGGTTGTGAAAGCACTTTAAAAGAAGCAAGATTGCAGCTTGCTCTCTCTCTGGCTTTGATGATCCCTGATTACTGCAAGGACTCAAGACTGCATTGCTCGAACGGGAGAGAAAACAAAGGACTGGCTTGTAAGTGTATTGACATAGGATATTTCTACACGGACTTTTGCTAACTGAATATCCCTGAATGGACTGACTAAATGATACATGACTATTGGACTGTTATTTTGACTATGCTATGAACTCATAATGGAATAAACTATATTTTTGATAGCACAAGCGTATCTGTTATTTTTACTGTATGTTAATAAACATACAAGCTTAGCTCACTCATTTATCTGTGTGCCTATCTGACTAAGCTGCACATTCTGTTTAGCTTGTCTCCCTAACCCTGGTTGGGGAAACCAGGCTTAACAGTCTTTCTGCTGTTTTTTTGTAGTTAAAGCATGTAGTCTCTTTCTTATATTGCACCTGACCTATGGTTATAAAATTGTGCTATCTGTTTCTCTATTTCTTCATATCAGTTGACTATGGATCATTGCTAAAGTAATACTGCTATTGCCTATCATAATGGAATGCATCTTGGTTTTGACTGATCGTTATCCATTATGCTTAGACATTTCATTATGGACTTAGTCTTAAATACTCACATTTTTATTAACTCTGACCTATCCTAGTATTAAAGTAGTGTACTCAAGAATGAACATGGGAAATTGGAAAGCAGGGCAAAAGCACCAGAAGACAAGACAAGAAACAGCGGATGGGAACTAATCAAAAAGGGAAGCAACCTAGAACTAAGACGAAATTTCCTAACAGTGAGAACAATTAACCAGTGGGATGCCTTTCTTTCAGAGTGGGTGGGTGTTCCAACACTAGAAGCTTTTAAGAAGACATTAGAGAGCCATTCATCTGAAATAATATAGGGTCTCCTGCTAGAGCGGTGGGATGGACGTGCAGAGGAAGACCTCTAAGTTCTTTTCTGATTCAGTTAATCTGTTATTCTGTTCAAATGAATTGGAGTTGAGCAATCCCGTCTCTGCTGCATTCTTTAGAAAGATCAGCATGGGTAATGCAGAAGACAAAAGTGTCTCAAATCTGATTTTTGTGAACCACAATTTCTGTACACGATGACAGAAATAATCTGCAGCTACATTTCCCTGAGTTCTCTAAATTAAAAAAAAATCAATTTATAGTGGAAATTCATTCTATGGGGAATACAAAATTTTAATGGTACCCTGATGGGCTATTCAATTTATCTTTGGTTGCAATTCACTTAGCCAATTGATTATACTTTAAAAAAAAATTCCTGTCCATCTACTTTTCAATGGAAGTGCTAACTATATAAGGAAGAAGAAAGAAGATGTGAGTATCTGAGATGGAACCTACTGTGCAAATGTCATGGTTACAACAAAAATATTATTTTTAACATGTCCCTTTGTTTAAAATGTTGTTGAGATCAAGCAGTTGTTTTGAAAGATTTTGTTTTAAAAGTTCAAGAGTACAATGAAAAGCAAGAGCAGAATCACCCTGGTAGCCATGGTTGAGTTACAACTTGTTTAGTGTAGAAGAGACAGAGCTTTTCAGAAGTCCATTTGTTAAAATTACAACAAGGGAAAAGAAATCTACCTTATTGGAATGGAATGGAAGAGATCTATCTCCATTTTTGATGTGCAGGGATCGGAGGATGGATAAACTGATCAGATGAGAGCTAGTGTGATGTAGAAATTAAGGTTCTGTATTAGGAGCAGGGAAACTCAAATTTCAATCCTCATCACAGGCTAAAAATTCACCATCCTGCATTTGGACCAGCATGTTAGTCTAGTCTAAAAGACAGGCTTTTATTCTACAGTCGATTGCTTAGAGCGGAGTATGACTAATACTGGTTTTGAAAAACATTTACAAATATATTAATTCTTACAGATGCTGGGAACTGTTGTTCAGTCTGTATTTGAGTTTTTTTTTTTTCTTGTTTAATTTTCTATGCCTATCTTCAGTTATTTTCAGTTTCATCAAAGATTGGCATTGATGCATCAGTTGTTGTTATAGTTTAAGGCATCTATTCTAGTCCCACTTATTCTTAGTGACAGCCACTTAGGCAGATGGCATGGGGAAACTGACCTCCTGTCTAGCAACTGAAGAGTGGGAGAGAATTCACACTTTTAAGCAATAGGAGTATTGGCATCACACTGGGAACATAAGTGAATTATCATATTGATTTTGATACTTCTTGATATATTTTTATTCTGATTTAATGGATAGCATATGTTAATTTGATATATCTTCTGTTTATCTGTCAATGGCCATATTAGCCATATCTAGGCAACACAGTCAACATTCAAGTCCAATCAATCAATAATAAATAAATATCAGCAACTAATACTTAATGCAAAAGTTGACATTCAATATTCTTCCTTATTTTAAATACCATTAGCAATAGACTTAGATCAGGGCTGTCAAACTCCTGGGTCATAGGCTGGATGTGTCACACACTGGCCAGGCCCATGTCCAGTTTAATGAAGAGGAAAAAAAGTCCTGATACATTATGTGATGCCACCATGACAATGTGAGTTTGACACCCTGTCTTAAACTTATATACTGCTTCATAATGCTTTATAGCATTCTCTAATCAGTTTACAGAGTCAGCATATTGCCCCTAACAATCTGAGTCCTCATTTTACTGATCTTAGGAGAATGGAAGACTGAGTCAACCATTAGCTGGTCAGGATCGAACTGCTGGCAGTGTGCAATGAATTAGCCTGCAATACTGCTATCTAACCACTGTGCCACCACTATGATTCTTGCAAATACAAAGCAATAATGTTTGTCTTCCCTTAATATCAAACCCTAACCCTAACTATCACAGTATACAAGGACATTTGTCAGGACAGAATTAATATGTTTAACCTAGGAATAGGACTTCTTATTTTTAATTTTTTCTACACACATTATCAAACCCATTATCAAAGAAATGTTAATTTTCTACCAATACATGCTTCTATATTTCAGTGTTAGTTGTATTTAATGATTGATTTGTCTACATTTATCAGTCTCACCTTCTGTAGGAATTAAATTGAATAGTCATTCAACAAATGCCTTTGTCAGATACCTGTACAACTCAGCTGATCAGATACAAAGTAGGGATTTCCAGAAGCAATAAATTCATGTTTGGTTCCCCTGCTCAATTTCTGCTTGAGCCTAGCAATGAGAAGATTAAACTGCAAAAAAAGCAAACATAATAGGGAAATGAAAATTTTCCAACAAGAATCACCTCCTTTTTTCAATACTGCTTCCTTCATCCATTTTTCAATGTACGCTGGCTTCAAAATTGGAAACAATTGCTGCTGGCAGTAAAATAGCAATAACAACAATGTCCATTGCCAGTTATGATGACATTGTCACATAAATGCCATCCCCACATATGTGTACCTTGATTATAGCACATAATTTGAGATATTAGAAACATGAAGGAATCATGCTTCCTCCTTCCCCTGCATACAAGTGCCCCCAGGCAAGGAATTAAGCTATTTAGTGATGGAATCTCTGAACAAGAAAACAGATGGGCACCAAACAACATAGCCTGAAATGGCTTTTAATAAATGGATACTTGTGTGGGAAATTTTACAGATCTCTGTACATGTCCAAAGATTATGACTATTGGGAGTAGCAAAAATTGGAGGACCACTAATTCCCCAACTATAATTTTATTTATGAAATGGCAAGACATATATCAGCTAATCATTTCTGGGGATGGTGGCATCTTAGTTATATCACAGCAGTACAACAGATGCTGATGTTACAACAAAGCTTTGCTAAAGTGAGAAGAATGAAATGCTATTTTTGTCAAGGTTACTGCTGTGGGTAGGGCTATGATGGTTGGATTGCAAAACCACAGGTGATAAAGAGAAGGCAACAAACGTTTAGGATGCTTTGAATATTTATTTGCCATCATTCATATTTTTGCAGTCTAGATGAGGTAATCCTATGTATTAAAAATCCAGACATGTTGGCTTGTAAATCATGGTACTTTGTAAATCAAAGTACACAGTGTGTTTCTCCAACACAAAAGTATATACATTATGTAGTTCAGGAATGAACTGTGGAGACTTTAGTGCTCTCTGAGATTGGTTGTCTGCTTGCAGATGTTTCATTACCCAGAGCTAGTATATGTAGGACTTTTTCCCTGTTTATCTAGTGTCTTGCCCTACCAGTGTTGGTGATGGTGTTGTTTTCTCCTTAGAAACGTGTTCTTTAGGGTACTGTTAAATTGTTTGTTCAGTGTTAATCCCTGCTTATCTGGGTATTGACTGCGAAAGAGAATGTGTTCTATTTTTCTTATTTTTAGCTTTTTATTATCTCTTCTGAATGTTATATAAGAATGGTTTATCCCTATATTGGTGGGTGATTTTCCTGAATACCAGGAATTGTCGAGTGCTTTTCAATGTAGCTCAATCTAGGATGCTCATAGTTTCCCAGGTGAAACTGTGGCTAAATCTGTCCAAGTGTGGTGAGATTAAACAATTTTCATCATGTGGTTTCTTTAAAAAGCCATTGTTTATTCCAACTGGGAAGTTAATCTACAACTGTGTTGAAAATTTTGACCAAGGGCTGTTCTATAACTGAACAAGAATAATTGGATCTGAATAAATTGTGCAGTATTGATGGACTATCTCGATGGTGGCTGGTATTCAGTTCCTTTATTTCCTTCTTCAATTATTATTCAGTGCAAATTCACTGTGTTGCCTATCATAAAACCTATGGCTAGAACAATATACATTCCTGAAAAAAAAGAAAAGAGTAACTACAAACAACAGTTAAAAGTGTTGCTGAGTTTTTTTCCCTTCTCTGCTGCTGCAGTGTCATTTTCTTTTCAAGTGCCTGCAGTTCCAGCTTGAGGTGAAGAATCTTGATGAGACAGTGTCTGATTATTTCCAGAATCAAAGACAACCTCTGATTCATGGTCTGGAAAGACTGAATGAAAAACCCCAGCCCAGCTCTGCCTTTTGGGAGTTGGGAACACATCTCATCTTGATAGTCTGTCTTCCTACAGAGCCATTCATATTCTTTCAGGGAACATTTTCTTAGTGGCATGCTGGAAAAAAAAAATGAAGCCATTTCTCTAGATATACCCTTTAAACAACGGTTTGTTTTCGGAAGGAAACATTTCAAGCCATGTTTCATGTTCTCTCTCTGCCCCAATAAATATAAAGTTTTACAGATAAATCAGGCAAAACTAAATAAATAGCAGGAGCTGCAAGCCTCCAAATTCTAAAAGCTATCATACTGATTCCTAATGATTCCATCAGCAATTAGAGGTTTTTTGACACAAACACTGATTGCCACTGCAAGCTGGCCATTTTATATTCATATCTTTAAGAAAGAATGGCTTTCCAAATCCGCTTCTTGCATTGCATTTGGATTTAACCATTCTGCTTCTGGTTAAATATTAGACACAAATAAAATGACCCTGCATATGTAATAATAATATTGAGCAGTAAGAGAAACTAACTGAAAGTATTATTGTTGTTAGTTACGAAGTCATGTCCAACCCATCATGACCTCCAGGCCTTTCTGTTTTCTATCATCTTCTGAAGTCCATTTAAGCTCATGCCGACTGATTCAGTGACTCCATTCAGCTACCTCATTCTCTGCCGTCCCCTTCTTTTGCCCTCAATCATTCCCAGCATGAGGCTCTTCTCCAGTGAGTCCTTCCTTCTCATTAGGTGAGAAGTATTTGAGTTTCATCTTCAGGATTTGGCTTCTAAGGAGCAGTTAGGGTTGATCTCCTCTAGGACTGAAGGTATAGCTGAGCACAATTTTATCTCTAATAATCTAAGAGGAGTAGGAAACAAATCTAGAACTGGAATGATTTTATATATATATATATATATCTTAAGTTTTCGCGGGTACTTACGTGTATGGCATTCAGCTTTGTTTGGGTATTTTCCCACGTCATAGTAGTGGTGCTTTTAAAGTTGTAGCAACGTTTCAGCAAAATTTCATCTGCCATCTTCAAGCTTCTGTATAGTGTTCGTCTGTGAGTTAGACTTTTACAGTGGTTTCAGATTTAAATTTGGGGCAGCCTATTGCTGTGCCAGAATGGTTTTTTCTTCCTCCTGATTGGTTGAGAGTCTTGGTCTGTGTTTATTGGTCTTGAAGTTTGCTGTGTTCTGCTTCTAATATCTTCTGTCTGTTTTTTTGGCTCTTTTTGTATCGTGATTGGCTGGCAACATTGTGTTACTTTATTGGAGGCCTTTAGTGCAGCTTGGCTCTGGGTAAATGGACGGCTATCATTAGTTAGGAAGCTGGGTTTCATCTGGGTGCCTGGCTGGGGTGTGTTTGAGCTGGAGGTATCAGGGGAGGTATCACCTGTTTGTGCCCAGGTGTTTGCCTGGCTTGTGGTGTGGAGATTTTTTTGTTTGTGAGTGCAGGCTTCCAAATGATTGACAGCCTGGTGGAATCATCTCTCTCTTCTGTTCATGCTTTCTGGTCTTTTTTCAATCTCTATGGCTTCTCTGATGATTCTGTGGTTGGGATTTTCTATAGTGGCTAGGGTTTTGCCACAGAATCATCAGAGAAGCCATAGAGATTGAAAAAAGACCAGAAAGCATGAACAGAAGAGAGAGATGATTCCACCAGGCTGTCAATCATTTGGAAGCCTGCACTCACAAACAAAAAAATCTCCACACCACAAGCCAGGCAAACACCTGGGCACAAACAGGTGATACCTCCCCTGATACCTCCAGCTCAAACACACCCCAGCCAGGCACCCAGATGAAACCCAGCTTCCTAACTAATGATAGCCATCCATTTACCCGAAGCCAAGCTGCACTAAAGGCCTCCAATAAAGTAACACAATGTTGCCAGCCAATCACGATACAAAAAGAGCCAAAAAACAGACAGAAGATATTAGAAGCAGAACACAGCAAACTTCAAGACCAATAAACACAGACCAAGACTCTCAACCAATCAGGAGGAAGAAAAAACCATTCTGGCACAGCAATAGGCTGCCCCAAATTTAAATCTGAAACCACTATAAAAGTCTAACTCACAGACGAACACTATACAGAAGCCTGATGATGGCAGATGAGATTCTGCTGAAACGTTGCTACAACTTTAAAAGCACCACTACTATGACGTGGGAAAATACCCAAACAAAGCTGAATGCCATATATATTTATAAATGAGTTTCTTAAAACATGTCATTTCTATCAGGAACTTTAGGTGACCATCTTTGGACGAACCGTGGTTTCCTTTCAGTGGAAGTGTGGGATTCACACTGATTGAATTTATCATGAAGCAGTGGTAAGTCTCATGTCAATCACTATTTTGATGTATCCTGAAAAGCTGTAAAAAGCACTACTCCTGAATATGTTCCAATCATTTTTTTCCTGCTGCCATTTGATGAAACTGATTGTATGTAAGGCAGCACAGGTCTTTGTTCTAGGGCAGAAAGATATAATTTCAGTCTACAGATTTACTCTGTGGTATGTGACAGATTATATTAGGAGCTGTGATTCCTCAAGGCAGGAATGTGAAGAATGTAAATTGACAGTTGGCACCAAGGGCTGAGTGCCAAAAACATAAGGTGAGTTTAAATACATTGAAAACACAGGAAAAAAATGACATCAAATTGGAACCCCAAGGGATGTAACATCCGTTCATCACTCTTAACAGTCTTTAACATTGAGAAATGTTTTTAATTTTAGTTTTACAATAAAGATTAATGTGAAATTGCCTGGAAGTTTGAGACTGTTAAGAGCTAGATAGTCTCTGAGCAGTCTAATATAGACCAATAATAAGAACCATATTGAATCTAATATAAAACAAAATGGCATGCATTAGCCTTTGTACTGTTTCAAACTGTGTTAACAATGATTGATGAGATCACCTTTAAATCCTTCTTTTCTATTGTTTTATTTTTACATAGCCAACTCTAGATTTGAAATCAATTTTTCATTTTTTATGCTTCTTTTTATTGAAAGGAAAGTTATTTAACAAAGCTTTGGATTTTTACCAGTTAAATTCTGATTAGGAAAACTATAATGATTGAGTTCACACTTTGGGTTAAGTCAAAACAAAGCAAATTCCATTATGACTTACTGTGATGTGTGAACTCAACCATTGGAAAAGAAAGGTTTCTATCTATCAGGATCTCTATTCAGTGACATTTACTTCATTAAAAAAAAGTAGATTAAAGAAGCTGAACCTTGACTGCTGGATTAAAACTTCTAAATGACAGATTTTTGAAAAATGTAACATAAGTCAATTGTCAGTTATTAAATACAAAAGGTTTCATAATTGAATCTATCAAGGTTCTGAGGTTTCCAAGGAGACTCTGGGAACTAAACTGGGTACAATCAATTCTCTGGGTGGAGGTAGAACATAAAGGAAAGATTTTAAGTCCCCAAATTTTAACTTCTAGTTTCTGAGGATCAGCACAACGTTGTATGAAGGACATCAGCATTATGTGAAACAAATCATTAAGAGGTTAGAACAAGTCATGGTCTACTTTAAGATGGAACTGAAATTTGTTCAGTCCTGTTGCAGAAGTAATGCTCTCTTGTGAGAGTATGTCAGGTTTTCTCCAGTATTTTTTAGGTGTTTGAATGTTTGTTGCAGATTTTTTTTTTTTTTTTGGTTCCTGAAAGTCAGGGGAGCTGCAGTTCACATGCTCAGAAATGGTGCTACCAGATCTGGAAGGAAGGAAGGAAGGAAGGAAGGAAGGAAGGAAGGAAGGAAGGAAGGAAGGAAGGAAGGAAGGAAGGAAGGAAGGAAGGAAGGAAGGAAGGAAGGAAGGAAGGATACACATATACATACATAGACTTTTCCATATCTCTGAAGCCCTCTTAGCTGCTCACACTTTCCAACTTGATAAAAGGAGAAATCCTGTCTCAAAGGTGCTTTTTCAAGAGGCAACTGGACTTTCTGAGGGTGTTTTTGAGGATGTTTTGCTTCTCAACCAAAATGCTACTTCAGCTCTGACTGGATGGTGGAGAATTCACAGATTTATAACCTTACAGACAGCTGATCTTTCTCTAAGGTCTTTTCTCAAAGGAGGAGTATAAACCTGTCAATTCCGCACCATCCCGTCAGACCAGAAGAAGCTTCTTGGATGAGAAGTGAAACATCCTCAAAGTAAAACCAGAAAGTCCAGTTGCCTCTTGAAAAAGCTCCTTTGGGAGAACCATGACCTGGAAGACTGAGAATCTCAATAGACATTAAAATCTTCTGTTCTTTCCTCTGTCAGCCCACAATTTCTTCTAAATGTAGGAGAAATTTATTATACATCACTATTTTAGCACTATTTATTACATATACTTTAGAATAAAATGTGATGGGGGAGGGGCATCATGCATTCCCTTTCAGGGTAGGCAATGTTCTATAAAAAGCAGAAAAAACAGTAAGAACTGGAGAATAAAAGAAATAAAAGACAAGAGACAGACATGCTTAGTGTCTACTATGGACAGTACTTTTATTGTGTTTTTTTTTTCCCCAGTTTCATTTGATTTTTTGTTTGCTTTTTGGACTATAAGCATAAACTTAAAATAAATTTAAGAGATAACAGCTCACTAATATTGATCTATGATTCCCTTTAGTTAGTTGTGGTTATCACCAGATACTTCTTCAGTACACAAGAAAAAAGTAGGTTAGGTTACCATTGTAAAAAACATTACACTATAGATAAAGTTCCTTGCTTATGGAGAAGACATAAAACTAGTTTAGTTTTGGTATCTCTGAGCTAGTTTTTCACCAGCACAACAAAAATCCAGTTTTATCCCAAAACCACTTATGCTATTCTATCTAAGGTTGGGTATCTAATCTAGATATTAGATTAGCCAAAATACTGATATCCATATGTCTCCAAGTAAGTTTATAATAACAACAATGGGTGAGAATAAGATTTCTACTTAGATCAATACATGGTTACTACAGAATCCAAAAGTGCAGAACATTTTCCACAGAAATACAGCTACTTGACATATATATCATTCAGGCAAACTGTGGTTGGTTGGATAGTGAGTTAGGTTTCTGTCGGAACCCACCCAGAATGGCCGGCAATCTATAGTTTTGGAAGAATGCTTTTGATTGTGAGTGGTATATAAGAGACCTCACCATACCCTAAAAACCAATGGGTATGGTTAGTATAAAAGTGTTTTCATTTAAATTGTGGTTAATTTTGAATATAGCTATCCTAATTATGATGCCTACTAAACTAGATTCTGTGACCAAAATCAGTTATGGTTTTATTTGGAGACATTTTACCTTCTGAGCTGCATATGGTTCTGCAATAATTTAATAATAATTGATCCTCAATTTCTGCTTTAAGAACCTGCTGTGATAGGACTTCTTTTAGATATAACATCCAGAAGCTATTTTATACACCAGTGCCCTTATGTTCTTGACCAGCATGAAGCTCCTTATGCATTTTAGACTCATGATCAAAATTATCACTTCCCCCATTTCCATCTTTCAGCATTTCTCTGCCATAATTATTATAATAGTATGCTGTTCCATATTTTAGACAGTAGATATAGCTATCAAGCTGTTTTACTCCACGGTAACATATTCACCTATGTTTTTTTTTTAAACAAATTTTATTAATTTTACAAACACAATACACAAAACATAAACAAAAACATCTTTTCTGAAGGTTGTCTGATCCCGGGTTAAAACTCTTCACACAGACACAAATTCAAACATCATATTCATTTTATATATCCTTCCATATCTTGTTATCATTTTCTTTTCTTTTTTTTTTATAAACCAATTTTATTAATTTTACAAAAACAGTGCACAAACAATCAAAGCATAACAGCTTATAACCATTTTCAATAACATTCTTTGTCTGTTCTATTTCCAACTATCCATTCATCTTTTTTCTTTTACTATACTTCTCCTATACACTATTTGGAGTGACGCCTTTACCCTAACTTAAAAGTACTTCATATAACACTTAATTTATCTTGGGATTCTGTTTAATAAATTCTAAATTTACACAATAAATTTTATACTCTAAATACACATATAAAAACACAATCTTATATACCTTCCAGAATCCCCCTTTTATCCTTAATTAGATTCACCCATTGTCTCTAAATAAGCTTTTTTTCTTTAGATCTTGCTTCCCACCATTGAGGCTTCTCCTCCCCCCCTTTCTCTCTTGCTTATTCTTCTCCTTGCCCTTTTTACCCCTTTGTCTCTCCTCTTCCCTTTTCTTACTCCCTTTCCTTTGCTTTCTAACCTTGCATCCACCTTTCCTCTCACTTTTCTTTTTTTGGGTTGTTTTTTCAAACCTTAAAATTTTACCCTTTTTCTTATCCTCTTTCTCCTCCTCCCCGGAAAAAACCCATTGTTCATCAAAGATGGCTTCTTGTTCCTCTTCTTCTTTGTCCCAGTCATTCTGCTGTGTAATCAACTTTTCATAAGTACATAACGCCATTTCTAAAAATTGAAATGAAGTGCCCAAAGTATCTTTTCCATCTTGTTCTTCCTTTTTATATTTTTGATATTCAATCTTTAGTTCATCCACAAGCGATGCCATCCTGAAAAGAAAAACTTTCCCCAAAACAACCACCCAAGTATTTTTAGTCAAAAGTAATTCAAAAAGAAAGTTCCAAAAGTTAATACTTTTCTTCCTCCTTCTATTTCTCTTTCTGGGATTACTGTTTAATCAAAGAGGTCCAATTACCATATTTCTTTTTTTAGTATTCTTGGCAATCTCCTCCTTTTTCCACTTCTGCTCCAATATTTTTTCACTCCCTTCCCACTTGCAACATCAATTTTTAAATGATCAGAAATCCATACCTCTAATAAAGGTTTTCCAATTTCTTAAATTTTTAAGTCCAATATCCAAGCAACTTTCAGAATATTTCACCTTCAGTGCCCAAACAAATTTCAAATCTTCTTCTGCATTTTTCATGGGGTGGGAGAGTGAAGGAAAAAAAAAGTTCCCTTTAACAGCTTCTCCGCCGCTTTCGATCTTCTTAGGGATACAATGTATCCTCCAGCAATTCAGACAGCTCAGTTCCAGTGAATTTAAAGGATGTTGATTGACCTGGCTCAGCCAGCACTTTCACTTTTCTTGCTTCCTCCAGCACGATCTTACCCGGTTGCAGATTTCTTCGTGGCGGCCATTGCTGACCGCCGCTCCACCGCCTTGGGAAAAAGGGGTTTTTCAGGATGAGGAGGGGGTCTGCGACACCCCCAACCCCTTGTCCAGCTCCCCTCTCTCTTCGGCTGTCCCTACAGGGCAGCCATATCCCCCTGACCCATTTGGATCAGGGGTACCTCGGCGGCTAGCACAGCAGAAATCGCAAGCGGTCGCGAATTCCTGCTGCCCCGAAGCCACGCAAAAACCGGAAACCCATATTCACCTATGTTCATATGCATATTTAAAATAAATTTTAAAATGCAAATGAAAAGAAATGAACAAAAGTTTAATATACTTAATTGGATTAATTATGTATTCAGTAATTCTATCCTTCTGTGACATTAAACTTGTAATCGTCATAACAATTTCCGGAGATTTCTGGCAGTCACATTCAAAGATTTCTAACTGTCCTACAGTTTCAAATTTAGTTTCTCTAGTTAGTAAATTCTGTGAATCCAGCAATTGTGTTAGTTCGGTAAATCATGATTAAGTAAAGGCTTAGTGTTTTGCTTAGTGTTAGTCTTCAAATTATAATATGGAGTGGAAAAATTATCCACAATAAAATAAATGAACAGCTGGGTTAATGGATGTTTATTCCTAATTTGTGACTAAAGAATGTTGGCATCAAGGAGAACTCTTCCTGATATGCTAAAATTTTGTTCAGTTCTCAGATTTCTACCCTTGCTTTGTGGCAACTGAGTACTTGTAAAACAGTCCCAGCATTATGTTTGATCTTTAAAGAGTTGGATGTTTGTTTTTATTCCACCCTTATAATTTTTACAAATGATTCATTGTTGAAAATATATACAACACAGCTTCCTCCTTCTATTTTCCCCATTGCAACAATCCTTTGAGGTGCATTGGGCAGAGAGAGAGGGATTGGTCCAAGATACAGAGCTAGCTTCCATGGCTCACATATCTTGGTTAAATAATCATAGTCATAACTTTATCTCTTTTTGCTGATTTTGTCTTTGATTTAGCCTAATGTTTTGCTAGTATATTTGGATAGCTAAAATGATCTTACTAAGTATCTCAAATATTTCCTTGAATGCAAAAATGGAAGTGTGTGTGTGTGTGTGTGTTTTCCATTGAGGGAAGTTGGAGCAGGAAGAAGAGCATGATTCAGTATCTGGTGTATAAAAAGAGAAGGTAGGTTTGCAAGTTTATGCCACTTTTGAATTTTATCCAGGCAGCAGGATTAGCTTTGTATGCAAACAGTTGACTTCTTGATTTAAAGTTGTGGTAAGACCTTCTTTAGATTCATGATATTTTTTAATAGCATAGTTGCATCATCCGTCATATTTTATATGATCAAAATGTTGGCATCAGCAACACACTGTTCTTTGTTCCTTCTGGAAGTTTTAGCTAAAGGATAATAACTTCTTATAAATGTTGCAAGTGCTGAGGAACACTCAGGAAAAGATTTAGATGTTTGCCACTCAGCTGTACAAAAGTCAGGGCCATATTTTCCCTGATATTTTTTTTCCACTTTTCAATCTTTATGCATTTTAATATTGAATGCTTAGATATCTATTGAATATTGATATTGATGGAACTTTGAATTATGACTCTATCCGTCTGTCTGTCTGTCTTTCTGTCTGTCTGTTGTCTATTGTCTGTCTATTTATTTATTTCATCCATCTATCCATCATCTATTACCTATCATCTATCAATCTATTATCTCCCTCCCTTTCTCTCCCTCTCCCCCAACCTTCATTCAACTGAAGGTTTTATCAAAAGTGGGAAAGTTCTATTCTATTCTATGCCCTCCTCAAATTTTATTTACAGAGTACAGCAATCCATGAAGTTTCTTACTTTCAGCCAATTTCTTAGTATAACTGTGAGTGCAGTTTTTTCAATCCTCTCTCTCCATTCAGCACAGTGTGCTCATTTTACTAGACTTCAGGTCATATACATGAAAATGACTCCAAATAAAAACAAAGCTTTTTTATTATTATTTGTTGAAACAAAATTAAAGTTCCACTGTAGGCTAGGGAGCAGTGAACATATTTAGAGTTGGCAAAACATTACAGATTGTTGGTATGGCCCATCCACAAAATGGCTGCTGAGCCTAACCAACTTATCAGTTAGAAAGCACCAACTTATCAGAATACTGATTACCATCTGTTTGTGCCCTGTTTCTTTAGAAGGATGTTCTTGACTTTATTTCAGGGGAAATGGGAAAACTTCTGAGCAAGGATTGAGCTGAAGCTATTGACTCATTCCTTCATGTTTTCCTTAATTTATTGATTTATTTTAATGTAATTATTTTTAACGTACATAAAGAATGTGTTCCTTTGCAGCATTGAATGCATGTGCATGTAAAGCTGTAGAAGATATCTCTTTTTTTACTGTTGCAATATAGTAAGTGGCTTATGAAACCACATTTCTATCTAGAACTTAATATTGGATAGTTTATAGAGAGAGAATTTGAAGTTTATTTATTTCAGTTTATATCTATTAGCTGCCTTAATGAGCATGCAGGATGCATTTTTAAATGGTTGGTGACATATAGCTCCTTGTTATTATGGTTTGTTGCACAGTCAACTAGATGTTTAGATTGAATTTGACATTTTTGTCCACCTATTGAGTTTTTCCCAAGGACCTAGGATATGCAAAGGTTGTTGTTTAATAATATGAAAGCTATTGTTGCAGAATGTAAAATGTTTTTTTTTTTTTTTTGCAATTGACTGATATTTGTCAATGCCAATAGTATTCAAGTGATGCTCCAGATATTTTAGAATTGTACCTAAGGTGTCTATTTCTATTGGTACTACAAGTCTGTAGAGATTCTCAGTCTTCCAGGTCATGGTTGTCCCAAAGGTCAGTGGTGGGATTCAAAAATTTTTACTACTGATTCTATGTGTGTGGCTTGGTGGGGGTGGCGTGGCTTGGTGGGCATGGCAGGGGAAGGATACTGTAAAATCCCCATTCTGTCCCCACTCCTGGGGAAGGTTCCTGCAAAATCTCCTCCCCTCCCCACCCTGCTAGCCTACTTTCCAGCTCCATTCTCCTGTGCAGGGCAACAAAAGAAGACCCAGCCAATCAGCTGGGATTCCGAAGACGGAAAATAAATGGGGGCAGGGCCAGTCAGAGGTGGTATTTGCGGGTTCTCTGAACTACTCAAAATTTCTGCTACTGGTTCTCCAGAACTGGTCAGAACCTACTGAATACCACCTCTGCCAAAGGTGCTTTTTCAGGAGACAACTGGACTTTTCCTTGAAGATGTTTCACATCTAGGCCAAGAAGCTTCTTTAGCTCTGACTGGATTCCTTCCACTCCCCACTGTCCTGTCAGAGCTGAAGAAGCATCTGGATGAGAAGTGAAACATCTTCAAAAGAAAAAACAAGGAAGTCCAGTTGCCTCCTGAAAAAGCATCTTTGGGGCATATTGGTACTATATTTGTTTTCTTTTTCCACCCACAGCTGTTTTATTCCTATTTGCAGATCTTTGTATTGTGTGATTTTCTCCAGTTCTCTCCCTTCTATGCTGCTGCCTAGAAGTATTGCAATGTCCAATAGTAATCTTGTCTGATTCTTTGTTATGCTACCATTCCATTCCATATCTTTGAATGGAATGAAGTGATTGAAAAAAAGAATAGGTTGTACACAATAAGTTGTGCACAAAGTACAGATATTGTTCCTTTATACGTTTAGATCTCAGAAGTCTTCAGCTTCCTAAACGTACCTGTGAGAAATGAGTTCAGCTTAGTAAGATGACAGAAATAGCATGTAGGCTGGGCATATTTCACTGTCTATAGATTTTATTTGTGCTCAGCATCCAAAGAAAGTCCAGACCTGAAGGTTAGACTTGCTAGCCCAAATGTCAAGATTTGTGTGAACAACCTCCTGGTAAAAGAAATGACATTTTTGCTTTTTGCCTTTTCAAGAACAATCTGAATGTCTGACAGGCAAAGCACAGCTGTATTTTTTTTGGTCTACCACCAGATTTGTTTAGATATGAGTGCCAGATTGCAGCCACTTGCTTATCTTTTCTAAAAGCTGATAAAGACACAGCACCAAAAAGTATTAATCTAGTAGCCTGACATTTTCCTTTTCTGATTTTTTTTAACCTGCTCAAATATTTTGTAAAACTTTATTGAGAAGGCTTTCTCTGTTTTTAATGTATTTTTGTGAAGAGAATTAGATCATTTTCCCTGGATTGATCAATGCCACTTATATATTTAGACCAAAAGAAAGCTTAAGCAAAACAAGGCATGCAGTGGTGGGATTAAAAAAAAATTACTACCGGTTCTCTGGCGTGGGTTGGTGGATGTGGCAGGGGAAAGATACTGTAAAATCTCCAGTCAGAGGTGGTATTTGCCGGTTCTCCAAACTACTCAAAATTTCCGCTACTGGTTCTCCAGAACTGATCAGAACCTGCTGAATACCAGCTTTGATGACATGTATGAATAGCATTTAATCTGGATTTACATGCTCTGTGTTCCAGACAGCATCTACATAAACCATATGAAAATCCATTTTAGGATCAGGAATTGGTAGAAAGTAGCAATTCCTACAAAGATGGTAGAAGAAAACAGGAAAGCAAAAGCATCAGCCGCAAAAGGCCAATACACACATAAACAGAGAAATCCCCATGAGAAAATAACTTGGAGGTGTAGATTGAAAAATGGAAAAGTCAAAAAGACAGAAGCCTGTGGCTGGAAGTTTCTCCCTTTTGTATGCATGTGTGTATGCATGTGCATGTGTATACGCATACGTAAACAGGATCCAATGTGGGTCGGTCACCAGGACCAGAGGTTTTTGTCTTCCAAGCTTTTGGACTCGTGCTTCTCTTTGGGCTGTTCTGTGGGTATTATTTATGGTACTTGTTGTGTGTAGCTTTTTAGGTGTAGATTGGAGAGTTGATGGTTGGCTATGAAGTCATTAGCTGTTGTTTTCTTGTGCTGTCCTCACCTCCTAAGTACTTGATAACATGGAAGAAATGGGAAGACAAAACCTGTGGTCCTGATAAATGACCCAAATTGGATCTTGCAACATGATCCAGGGTCACATATATTTGCCTTCATCTGTAACATATGCAAACAGACTATTTAGTCAAGCTCAGGAGAATTTAATGACAATCAGTAATCTTCCTTGATTCTAGCATAAAGTCCTGATATTATGGAAATAGAGTATATAGTGACCAGACTTGTCAGAAAATTGATGATGATGCTACTAGCTATTTAAAAAAAAAAAAGAAATAAAACATTATCTGAAAAAAAAGAAACATTTCTCACTAGCATCTTATGGAAAAGAGTTTTTGAACTTCTGCCTCACTTACAGGTATTTGATCAAGTAATGAATTGACTGCACTCATCAAAAGTCAAAATCCTTTGCTTCCACATTTCATACTCTTCTTTGGCATGCTCAAAATGTAAAGGGAGTCATTAGATTAAATACAGATACATTAAAAAAAAAAACCAGAGAAAAGTAATTAAACATGCTAGTTTATATGAACTTGAATTCAGCTGAATATCTCAGGTATCCATTTTTTACTGTTATATATTTGGGAACTAGCTGTTTGGCAAGCAGATTAAATTCTAGCTCAATGTCAATAAGAACTTGATCACAAATTAATTTATTTTTCAATGGGATAAGTGCATTGAGAAAATAGGTATTTGCATTTCACATAATATTACCTTCTACCAGGAAACCACAGCAAATAAATAATCCCTGACATTTTTAAGGCCTACATAATTTATCCTAATAATACCAGCCAGTAGCATTATTTGTACAGACCTTAGTGTGTTGCATAATGAAGAATCTTCTTCTTCAAAAAAAAGTATTGCTGAGCTAAAATTAGTTTATTGTGAATGTTAGATATATTTCAGTATCAGCAATCAAAGAGGAAGCAATGAAAAGGTGATTCTTGGAAAGGACAAAGCTGCCATAAAAAATAAAAAAAATCAATAATTTGATGATTGGGGAGGACAGGTGTTCTGGAAATTATTGAAAGTCTATTGAAATATTTTATTTTGTGGATGTGATAGATGTTCATCTCAGGCAATAGCCTCAGTCCAGTTGCCTTAAAAGGAATCCAGAATTTATATCTATATATGTGGGCATGTCTAAATAGAGACTTAACACATACCTTTCCTGCTTTCCAAATAGTAGAAAATCATGGCAGTTTGAAACTGAATCCTGAGGCATTTAAAGGCCCACTAAAAAGAGTAAAATAAAATAGGCCATAATTTGCACAGTCCTTTCCTAAATCATCTCTGCAATAGGGACTCCTGAATCTCCCAAGATGAAACTAAATTCAGTGTCATATATACTACACACTGAACAGTTTAACGTGACCTTACTCACACAAAGAAATCTTAGATCCTGTAAAGATGAGTAAACTAAAATAAATCTCAATGAAATGGTAACAATCTCCATCCTCCATAATCAAATTCAATCAAATTCAAATTCTAGCCTTTATTGGCAATGCACAACATGTGCACAATGAGATTGGATGAGCCTCCCTTAGTGCAGGCCCCTAAACACAAAATACAACACAAAATATGTCTCAATAGCTCATAAGTGAAAGAAAGAAAATTCCTAACCCAGTAGATCAATACTAACAGACTATCATTGGACTTTACCAATAGAGGAAGGAGGCTCTATTGAAGATAGAAGAAGGCTTGAGTGGTTGGAAAGCTGGGCAGGAGTTTAGAAACCCAAGATCAGGCAGGGTTACGCACTCATCATTCATTCCAGCTCCTGCTGGAGACATGAAAAGATCCCTGAATAGGGCATCCCCAGGGCAATGGTGATGTCACCGGCTAATCCTTTCAACTCAGAAGTGCCTAGGTCCATGATGGCGAACCTATGGCACATGTGCCAGTGATGGCACCGCAGAGCCCTCTCTCTGGGCACATGAGCTGTCGCACCAGCTCAGCTCTGTTGCACATGTGCATGTGTGTCTCTTGCTGGCCAGCTGGTCTTTGAGTCTCTGCCATGCATGCACAGGGATGGGGCATGCACAGGGGTTGTGTGTACATGCCCAGGGGCTGGGCACACACATGGGGGGCAAGGCACACATGCAGGGGGAGTGCATGCATGCATAGGGGCAAGGCACACACAGGGTGGGGGATCTTGCATGCATGTACAGGCATCATGGGGGTCATGCATGCATGTGTGGGGCCAGAGGGGTCATACATGCCTGCACGGGGGCACACGTGTGGGGGTGCAGCATGCATGTGCATTGCATTTTGGGGATGCACACGCTTTGGGCACTTGGTGTCAAAAAGGTTAGCCATCACTGGCCTAGGTGCTTCTGATACAAGTCTAAAGGAAAAAAAAAAAACCAACCAGCCAAGGGAGCTTGAATGAATAAACCCAAGATTCCATCAAAAATACATTAAAATCCCTCAATACATATAACCTTATCCTCCACAGAAGATGTAGCCTTTTTATCCTGATATTTAATTTCTTTTAGGCGTTCTATCTAATCATTACCTGAAAGTTATATAGTTATTGAAAAGAATTCATAACTGTGAAATAGAAACAGATAAAACAAAAATGCTAATTAAATTAGGAAGAAAATAAAATAAACATAAACTGGAGCAGTATAAATTGATGTGAAATTTAAATTATATGGCCAGAATGTTTCCTTTGTTTCAAGTTAGGCTCAATTATAATTGTCTTGATTTATTATCAGTTTTCTAAATATACTCACTCTGAAAAAGAACCTGGCATCTTTAAAAATGACACAATCATTTTGGTCTGTAAGATGAAATGAAATATAGATTTCCCCCCCCTGATCTGTCAAGAACTTACTTAGAAGTGGAGTTAAATACAGGTGACAAATTTGAGCTTATAATTGGAAATACAACAACACATGACCCAAAGTTTGATCTGCTCCTGAATTATAGGGAGTATAACGTGGATACATCAGCACCAGTACTTTGTAGCAGCAAGATTATCTAGATATTTAGCCAGAACAAAAGGCTTCCCTTTTCAAAGCAAGGAAAGCTCCTGGCATTATCTCTCTGAAAATCAATATCCATTATTTGCTGTTTTATAATTTCTTCAACTTTGGTAAAACCCAAAGAATAAAAAGCCCATTATAGATAGGCAATTTTTTTTGCAATTTTATCTCCAAGGTCATGTTCTAAGTTGAGTAAAAACTTTCTTACTAGTATCAATGAGGCCAAATCCTCAGAGAAGATTGGCAGCTTAAGATGGTATCTGACCTATCCAAAATCATGCTTCTACTGAACTTTGTCCTGCTTCTAACTGAATGGTGGCATTGGGGTACATGGAAGGAGCCAAAAGAAGGCTCGAGAATATCGATTCAACAGAGGATTTCTTGAAGATGCAGGGTTGTGTATCATACATAGTAACAGCGTCTTGCATTGAAATACCCCGTTTGAGAAAAGAAAGTACCCAAGAATGAAGAGAAGAACCCAGGTTCCTTAGATAGACTCCATAGTATGCAATATATATATATATCTTAAAGCCCAGATATGCACATTGTGTATATCAGCCAACCTAGTCTTGGAATTTTATTTGTTGAAACAGGAGCATGTTTTCAAAGTAACACCCATTGGATAACATTTTTCAAAATTAAAAATGAATGCCTTTCTTCTTCAACTCCCTCTCCCTTTCACCCACTGCCCAATATATCTAGTTTAAATTGTAGAACTAAAATGTCATATGAGGAATTAAAGCTTCAAAGTCATAGTTTGCATTCTAACTCTGGTAATATAGAAGTTGTCTTTCCCAATCTAATGTTTTCCAGATAACTTGGACTCCAACTTTCAGTCATTGTGGTCAGAAGAATATTGGATAGAAATAATAGGGGTTTATTTATTTTTTAAACTTGTATGCCACCCATTTTGCAAAAAGGGATTTTTGTGCTACAAATTATCCTACAGATAAAATTGATGCTCTGCCATCCCTTTAAAACTTTGCAAGATGTCTTCAAAAGTCCAGTATTGTTCACTGGACTTTGTTCATTGTTCAGCCAATTAGATACCTATAGTATTGTAAACACTCTGGGCAGGTTGTCTTCTGCCAATCAGTAGTCATAAATGTATTGTTTCTAAAAATGATTGTTCCTTATAGATGTTATGACAAAGATTCTACAGTTCTGGCCTTTGTTTAAACCATATAATGCTATTGACATACTTTATTAAAATTAGAAAATTGAATGCAATGTTGAAAAGATACTTTCTTTCTAATCGTGTCTTGAATCTTTTACTATCACTTTCACTTGGAATGCAAGTTCATTACTATCACTATCACTTGGAATGCAAGTTCTAATGGGTCATGATTTCTTATGATATAAGGAGAAAATATTTTTTTAATTTATCTTAGGTAATTTATTTTAGCAAAAATTAGGGAAAAAATAGAACAAACGTCTGTTTTGTTTCAAAATCTCTACTTTTCTACTTAACTCATGGCTTCATTATACAAAAGGAAACTTTTTATCATTAAACTTGAGGATGGTTCTATTTCAACTTTCACTGGAAAATGTACCTATCTTTCAAAGGCCAAATCTAAATATGTAAACTGTCCTTCAGTTGAAATAATTGATTCTGTCTACAATACTTGCTTTTGTGCCAGGAGCAAATTGCTGTTATTGTTTCTATTGCACCATCTTAGGAAAAAATAGATAGGTCTATATTTCAATAATCTTATATTGAAGAAGTTACATCATTTGTAGAAAAAAGAACTAAGTGAAACAAAAGGGAAGAATGAGATGAGATGAGATGAGATGAGATAGGATGGGTCATTTCCTGGGGAAAATGTCAGTTTTGTATACTAGAAGCTTATCTTTGAGTAAGAATGAGAAGCCTAGAAGAAATGAAAGAAAGAAGCATAAAGAGAAAGGAGGGTTTGAAGAGGAATAAAAGAGAAGGCAAGTGGTGAAGGAATATATATTTTGGGAGATGCCAAAGGTATTAGTTAGGAAGGACAAATAGATGGTATGATACATGTTTGCTCACTTCTCACATGTTTTGATTTCTGAAAAAAATAGACAATGTGGTCATGATCACGATTATATTCAGTTGCAAATGCTTTGTCCTCTTTTAGCACATAAAAGCTCCCATAATTTATAGGCAGACATTGGAAACAAGGTTGTCTGATAGTTAAGTAATGGTCAAGGGCTGGATTAGTAGATGGCTTTCTAGCAAAGCACCTAAGCTGTTCAAGAAACTCCTTCATATTTTAAAATAATATTTTAAATTATTATTTAAATAAACAATTTAAAATTTAAAGTAATTGCAGAACTCGGGGCAAATGATCTCTTGAAATTATTCTTGTTTATAGGCAAAGAAATAGATCAGTATGAGTAAGGAAAAGATTTTTCCAAGAAAACTGAAATTATTCAGCAATTTCTCAGCTTAAGTTAACCACAGGTGACAGTAGCAAAGAATTTTCCCCTTTAAACAAGTTGGTCCCTAGAATTTATCCTTCATGGGCACTTGCTTTTAAAAAAAAGTAAAACAAAAATATTTTTTTCTATCTATCCATCCAACAATTGACATTCAATCATATAATTTGTCAAGTCTTTTCACTCTAAGATTATGGCATTTCACACCACCATTCTTAGGACATGTAAACAAACCCTACAATAAAATAAGGAAAGATTGAAAGGCATTTTGTCATGTGGGGTAAAGGTGGAGAGCTATTTTATATAAAGTGCTTAACTGTTCTACTTCCAACAATTGTTTTGACCTAAAATCAGGAAGAACACAATAATTACCAACCATTTCTTTTAAGTATAGGCTTATCCTTGGGGAACAGTCATACCTCCCACTACAGATGTTCAGAAATAATAATGAAACAGTAGCATTTTTTTAAAAAAAAAGAAATTATATCTGCTTACTATGTGGCTGTTGGACCAATCTGTCTTACTTTTATGAAATAGAATTATTATGGCACAACTTTTGGTGTGAGATATATAATTTCCTAAAAAGTAGGCTTCCCAAAAACATGTTGTCTCCATGGCTCTTCCTCCTGTCTGCTGTTCCAAAAGAAATGTAAAGTAATGTTAGTGTCCTTTGCTAGGGCAACATTATACAGACATAAATTCCACCCTTCCCACCCTTTTAATAAAGTTTGATGCCTTATTTGAAACAATTCAGGATGCAGAAGAAGTAAAATAAATTAGATTGTTGTGTTTGGGAGACACTAATAATTGGGGACAATAGGACAGGGATGGTAGGCACAGGTCTGTACACTTACAGACCTCTTAGGAATGCAGTGGGGTCAATAGAGGTGAGTTTGAGCATAAAGGAGTGGAGGTTTGAGCAGATGACAACAGAATCAGGTAGTGAGTTCCAGAAATTGACCAGTCTGTTGCTGAAATCGTACTTCCTGCAATCAAGTTTGGAGTAGTTTACATTACATTATATCTGCTGTGGTTTACATTAAGTTCAATCTGTTGTGTTTATCAGTACACATTTCTGGTAGAAGCTGACAATGTGTCTCTCCACATTCACATAGTGTAGTATTATCCACTAAGGATCTTCACTTGAGCATATTGGTTTTCACTCCAACTCTCAAGTATAAGGGAGGTCAAATCTTTTGACTGAGCTGTACATTGTGTATGGGTATTGAATTTCTCATAAGCATATACTCTTCTTTTGAGATCTGAGAGGAACAAAATAAGAGAAGAATTAAAGGCCAGTACTGTTCCAATTTTTAAAAGAGGGCAAGATCTCAGCTAGCAGAGGGGGTAAAAACAGCTGTGTAAATCTTTGGCTCAACATACCAAGGAGCAAAGTTCACATTTTTAAAGAGTTCACTCCTTTAAATTTTAAAGAGTTCTCTTCTGCTGTAAGAAACTAGCTATATTAAACACAATCATCTGTTTTGGATTAAGCAAACATAGAAACTTTGCAATTTTATAAAACAGAAAACAGTTGCTCTGAGTTAATAACACAATTTTTGGTTTGAGCCTTATATGTGGCTTTTTTATATTAAACCCATTAATCTCCAATAATGTCTATGCAAAGATGACTGATAATCCTTAATGAAAAGGCCTATTCTTAGGATCAGTTGAACGAAAAAATGAAAGATATTGAATTTGCATTAACCAGAAAAATGTGTGGTTTGCTTTGCAACTATTATACTTAATTTTGGCAGCTTGACTCTGTATGAATATTTGTCTTTCTTAATGTAAATTCCATGTATTTTTAGCTCACTTTTTAACAGTTGTGAGAGGTAAAGTTTAAAATAATTGTGTGAAATGTTTTGGAAATTTCTGGCATTGTTTGGATTTTAAGTGAATGTTGTGAGTTTTAAGAAATCTCAAGATGGAAATATTCATGAAAATGTAAAATATGCAGACTAGATGTTTCTTCTTTTAAACAACAACCAAAAAACCCCACCACCCCTTATTATTAAGGCATTATTTTCCAGTTTAAGTCAATAGGTACAGATTTGATGTGGTATACAAATCTGATCAATAAGAAAATATATAGACTCATAGTTTTTTTTCTACAATGATGTCACTTCTTTTCATGCACAAAGAGAACATTTTAATAGATCTATCTTTGTGGGGTCCTGGGTGCTCTCTGGGAATGCTTGTTTTCTTGCAGATGTTCCATTACCCTAACTATGGTAACATCATCAGTGCTATCTTTTTTACATTAAGGATTTTGAATAGTAAAAAATAAGACAAACTTAATGAATATAGATTAACAGAATTAACAAGGATCTTGGAGGGCTACTAGGGGAATCCTCTGCTAAAACAGAAGACCCTATACCATACCAGACAAATAGCTGGTCAATCTCTTCTTAAAAACCTCAGGTGATGGAGCACCCACAAATTCTGAAGGTAAGCTGTTCCACTGATTTTTTTTTTTCACTGACAGAAAATTTCTTCTTAATTCTAGGTTGGATTTCTCTTTGTTAAGTATTTATCCATTACTTCTTGTCTTGCCCTTGGGCAATAGGTCCACCCTCTCTTCTCTGTGACAGCTTCTTGGATATTGAGAGACTGCTATCATGTCATCCCCAATCCTTCTCTTTGTTAGACTAGACATTCCCAGTTCCCACAACCATTTGTCTGTTTAGCCTCCAGCCCACTAATAATTTGTGTTGCTCTTCTTAGCATTCTCTCTGGAGTCTCGATATCTTTTTTGTATTCTGGAAACCAAAATGGGATCCAGTATTCCAGGTCTGGTCTCACCACTACAGTGTAAAGTCACACTTAGAATATTAAATCCAGTTTTGGTCATCATGATGCAAAAAGAAAAAAAAAAGAAACAAAAGTACCAAAAGATGTCATTTCCAACTTTAATGACAATAAATATAGACTAGTAACCCTACACTGCCTGAATGGTTTCAAATAGATATTTCTTCATCTCTTGCCCCATCCCTTATCCCTTTCAACCCTGGAATCAGTAAAAAGTCCGTAAAGGGTAAAACAAATTGTCACTTAACTTCAAAAGTTATGGACAAAACTTAAGTTCAACTCCCAGCCAACCTACTAAGGACCTACACTACAGTATATCTGCTGAGTCCCAAATGATGTACCTTCTGTACCATGGGACCCACCTTATGGAACATCCTTCCTCCTGAAATTAGTCTGGAGATCACAGAGAATCAGAATTGACTTATTGGGGGTGGTTTGTTTATTCTCTCTTTATCGAGTGTTAATATTTTTGGTTGTATGTTACTTATTACTGTGGGTTTTTTAAAAAAGATTTTTATCTGCTATTATATTGAACCTTTGTGCCACAGTAGTTAGAATGCAGTATTCCTAACACTGCTCATAGCCTGGAATTCAATTCTGACCAGCTCAAGGTTGACTCAACCTTCCATCCTTCTGAGGTCAGTAAAATAAGTACCCAGGTTGTTGGGGGCAACATGCTGACATTGTAAACTTCTCAAAGAGTGCTGTAAAGCACTCTGGGGCAATTTTTATGTCTAAGTGTATTGCTGTTGCTATTGGCTATCTATTATTGTGCACCACCCAGAGTTGCCTTTGGTGAGTTGAGCAGCTATATAAATTTGATTAATAAATAAATATCTGGCTGACACAGTAAGCAGTGATTACTAACTCCTGCTCTATAATAAGCCAGGCTTCATTATAACTTCATTTCAAATAAAATTGGATTGAAAAGGTCATCAGTGAAGTGGTATGTGCATGTTATAATAATTATCATTTCTTGGAAGTACTTTTACTTAACCTCTCTCCGAGGTATCAGAAAATTGGGACTCTAAACCTTTGTAAGCCAATAGGAATCTGAATGAGCTGAATTAAATTATTTTGCTCTGTAGTTAACTCAGTCCTTAATAAATATTCATATTAAATTATAATGACTATTTGAAAATATTCTAATTGGGTAACTGATAGCACAGGATTTTTAAACTTTCATACACTATAGGTTAGGACTCTATATTTGAGGATATTTTGGATAAGATTTCTGTTTAATCCAGAATCTTGCCTTTTTAAAAATCTGCATTGAAGATTTCCCTCTGAAGGATTTGCTTCAAATAGATTGACAAGATTTGATGAACCAATCCAAATCTTACGAACCTTGTCCCATACTTATTTTTCTTGATAGGTTTCACTGATTAAAATTGCTCAAAATAGCACAATCTTTGAAAAATATTACCAAGATGAGTTTGTCCATGATGACAGTAACAAGAGAAGTTCATATGTTCCTTTGGTTGAAACCCTATCATTACTATTATGTTCACTGAAGTTCATGAATTGAATGTTAAAATTTTGATAGCACGCTTGTATTTTTTAAAATCTCAATATAAATCATTCTCTTTATATCTTGGAAGAATAGGAAGAGGACAATGCATAGGTTTTATTCATTCTTTTTTTTCCCTCCAAGAACCCTTTGATCTTGTTTAAGCCACTGGCCAACAATTAATTTTGCAGGATGCACCTTGTTTGTAATGCAAGTCAACTGACAGTCAACTTCTCTTGTACTTTCATGGATATACTTGTGTAACTGTAATTTCATCGGCAAAAGAAAGAAAAGAAAATTCACTCTTGCCTTAAATGAAACTTACAGAAACCTTCCCAGCAGATTCCATGAGGAATACTGTTTAAGCCTTCCCTTAGAGACACCACACGACAGCTTTGTGATGATGCAAATTCATGACAGGGTTTCTTAGGTTATTATTTTTTTAAAAAAATCTACTGTATGGTTCCTGTTTCATCGTGAAACATAGTGATAATGCTACATTTTATACCCTCTCCGGAGTAAAAAAAAAACAAAAAAGTAAAAAAGTAAAAAAGCAAAACCAAAAAACATCACCCTCATTTTAAATTGGATCCCTTCAAATTGTTTTTGAAGAAAACAAAAGCCAAAGAAAGCAGATACAGTGATAGGTTGCCATTTAGTTTAGTACAAATTAGCATTTGAAGCATACAGTTCTCAGAAATCAAAGATAAACTGAGTCAGGTCTTATCTCTCCAAAATCGATTCTTCCTGGGAAATGCAGAATAATTAGCATCATTGTAGTTGTCCTGCTAGCTTTTTTTCTGGGCCAACTCCAGTTTGTTTTCACAAACAAAACCTAATATTTTTCTGATGTTAGGTGCTGAAAACAACCAGAATAGCCTAGCTATGTTGCCAACAGTCTTCTATTCAACAATAGTTCATTCCAAGATTCAATTATTGTTTTGAATTACATTCTAAAACCCCAATGTTTTCCCATTTAATTTTTTGACGCTAAGTATTTTTTGACAACAAAATACTTTCTGTGTTTTAAAGCAATTGTCTTTATGTGTGAATCTCCATTTATTTTCAGCCAATGTAGACCTGCATGATTGACAGGTCCTGATTAAAAGTGGTACTAAGAAAATTAAATTAGTTTTTCATCTCTTAGTGTTAGAGGTCAATTCTCAGAGGAAAGGTAGCACTTTAGCAAAGGGATGAATTTATTCTATATGGCCATTCTTCAACCCAAATAGGAAAATACATCTGAAATTCTGGTTTTGCTAATGACTATTATATGACTTAGATGGGCAATCTTCCTAAATTTTCCCATTAACCATGAATTCCTCATAATTGCTTTGATTTATATCCTTAAGGATTTTCTACTTTTTGGTCTTAAATGAATCAGTCTATGAATGATTTAATTTCCTATATGTTCATTTGCATTTGGCAGCTTTTGTATGTTCTGCAGAGTCTAAAATCAGATTAGGTATGACTTCATTATAATAAATTAAAATAATACTTCATGCCTCTTTATGATCCAAATATTTCTAAAAATTCAAATATGCACTCTCCGATATTTCCCAAGAACATAGCTGGGGGAAAAAGTATTTTTGAATTGAAGAGTATATTAACTAGTTCACCTTTACAAGTATTTATGATGTGTCCTTAAGAGCTATTGTGTGAATGTTCACCATCTATGAATAGTTATTGTTCTCTGTTGCTTTCAGATTTTATGTCTTCCCTGACTCATGATTTTTAAGGTGCTGCCTAGAAGCCTATTGGTAACCAATACAGTAATTAAGGGTAGATATAGTTTGGCACAAGCAAGGTTGTCCTGCTAGCTTTTTTTCTGGGCCAACTCCAGTTTGTTTTCACCAGCACATTAAGTGTAAGGAAGTAGTCCAGTTAGATGATATTGCATTATTGTGGACTTCTGGTGGTAAGGTCACAGTGGAGCGGAGCAGGAAAGCAATCTCTGCAAACCTGTATCTGAATCATGAAACTTGGAGAGACACACGGATTAGAAGGGGAAGCCTAGGAGCAGAGTGGAGGAAAGCAACCTCCCACTGCGACGAGGGGAAGCCCTTTGAATCCGGCGTGAAAGAAACCCGGCATCTATGGTGGGTCCGAAGCTGTGACAGCCCGCTACAATCGGGAAGCAGGAAAGTGGATCAACGCAAGCCATCAGAAGAAGAATGGCAGACTGGGACAGTTTTTGAGAGGTGAGAGAAGAGAGTCCTGTGAAAGACTTTGACAGAGGGAGTCTCCGGAGAGAGTGAATCAAGTTAGAAAATCAAGGAGTATACAAAATCCCTTGCACTGCCTGCCCCACCACATACATTGGACAAACTAACAGAAGAATAAGTGCACGCATTGAAGAACGTAAGAACTCAATCAAAAAGGAAGAACCGACCTCTTTCCTGGTCCAACACCTCAAAGCCACAGGACATGAGATTGACTTTAAAAATACCAGAACTATCACCAAAACCGAACATTTCAGCAGCAGAATAATCAGAGAAGCCATAGAGATAGAAAAATGCCCACACAGCATGAATAAACGAGATGATACCTCCCACCTACCAGCCATTTGGAAACCCACCCTCGTGAACAGACGAGTACCCACACCCCTGAGAGCCACACAAGATGCCACCACCACACTTCCACGTAGAAAGCAGACTCACACCCGCACAGAAGATGAAACATGACCATGGACCAGAAGCCACACTGCAGCTGCATCACTAACCACTTCAAACCCCTCTGAGCCATACATGAAGCAAACTGACCCCCACTATGAAGGTGCAGTACGACCACGAACTCGAAGCCAAACAGCAAGATCACAGCTCACCAGCTCAAATCCCCCAGCAACTAAGACTAACCGGAGCACAACCAAGCCCCCACCTGAACAGAACACGCCTCCAACCAATCAGAACACAGTCAAGCCCCCACCCAATCAGAACACAGCCAAGCCCCCACCCAATCAAGTCACTCCCCCACTAGCAATTAAAAGGAAGAAGCAGCTGCAAGCTCACATCATTCTGAGAAGCACAGAGCTGAAGACCAAGCCTGAAGATGATGAATGAGACTTCATCGAAATGTTGCCTAGATACTTTCAATCTTACGCGGGAGAAAACCCAAATAACCAAAGATCCATATATGTATATATATATATACACATACACATACACATACACATACACATACACATACACATACACATACACATATACATATACATATACATACACATACATATACACACACACACACACACATATATAGTGTGTGTGCATAAAATTAAGGAGAGACATTATTAAATATATTAGACCTTGTAGTGAGAAACTGAAGGGATTAGAATAAGATAAAAGGGAAGAGATAAACATAGAAAACACAGAAGGGAGTTGATACAACAAATGATAATATTGAAAGACTTTCTTAAGAAAATAGGTAGATTTGGGAAACCTAAGATGTCCACCACGACAACTGCCGCTAAGATTGGGAAGAAAACAACATCCAATCCAACATCAATGATAACATCACCAGCAGGACAACGTTCAATAAAGGGCATGTTGAATCCTGAGGAGGCGAGTCAGGTATCAAACATGCAAACAATTCAAATGGCATTAACAACAATACAAGAAATGATGGTGAGAAACCACACAGACTTTAAAACTGAAATGGGGGAAATGAAAGGTAAAATATGGAAACTAGACAAGAAGATAAGTACAATCGAACAAACAGTAGTAAAGATGGAACATGAAATGAAAGCAGTGGAGGCAAAGATCGAACAAACAGATAAGAAAGTAGAATCAATAGAACAGAAATTAATGGGAGAGAACAGGAAATTAGAAGAGGCAATTGCAAACTTGGAGTTGGAAAAGGCTGATTTCTTCCTCAGATTTCAGAATGTAACAGAAGAAAGGTGGGAGGATTTGCCCAAATTAATGGCAGATCTCATAGCAGAAGCATTACAAAAAGAGGGCCAAGAGATTCGAAGGGAAGTCAATGAGGTATATAGAAAATATACCAACTATACAAGATGTTTTAGACTTCCAAGAGAGGTTCATATACAATTCTCAAAAAAACAACTGAGAGATGAGATATACAAAGTGACAAGAGATGAACCACTGCTATTCAAGGGAACAGAAATTGTAACATTGAAACAAATTCCAAGAAGAATAAGGGAACATAGAAAGGAATACAGATTCCTGGCTGCCCAACTGAATAAGAATAACATCCTGTTCAAATGGCTCATCCCAGAGGGAATGTTAACATCATGACAGGATAAAAAATTTAAAATAGTATAGAAAAAACAGAATTCTTTGAACTGTATGTGGTATTAAGAGAAGACCAGAACAGCAAAGAGGAAGTGGAAAGTAGGCGCCAAGAAGAAGATCAGGTGGAGGAAAAGGAAACAGAACAAGAGAAAAGAAAGCAGGAAGAAGTGGAAAGAGAAGGCGTAAGAATGAGACACCAAATGAGAGCAAATAAGCTTCAACAAGAAACAACTACAGAGTAAGATGGTGGAAGAAATCAAATTGATTTCCATTAACAAAAACAGTTTAAATTCACAAATTAAGAGGAAAAAAATGATAACTAAACTACAGAAACTGAACTTAGATATTATATGCCTTCAAGAAACACATATCCAGAAACATCAAAGCAATCTGTTAGAAGCACCAAAGTTAGGAGATTTATATGTATCTCTAGTCCAACAAAAAAAAGAGAAGGATAGCAATATACATTAGGAAACATTTACAAAGAAAACAGGTATATGCAGATGAGGAGGGTAGGATTTTGATGTTAGAAGTTTATATAAATTATAAGAAAACGTTATTGACAGTGATATATGCATCGTATGAGAAACAAGAAAAAATTATTCCAAACTATACAGAAAATTAGTAGAACAGCAATATGAGAACATATGCCTGCTAGATGATTTCAATGCAATAGTAAATTTAGGAAAAGATTACAATAATGGAAATCCAGGAAAAAATGGAAAAGGAAAACATTACCAAAAGTATTCTATCAAATGGCAGAAGAATTAGGATTAAAAGATATATGGAGAGAAAGAAATCCAAACAAAAAAACAGTATACTTATTATTCAGCACCACACACATCATGGTCAAGACTGGATATGTTATGGACAAATGGGGAAATGGAATCTAAATAGAATTTGAATCTAGCACATGGATGGACCATAATCCCATTAAAATAATTTGGAAATGATTGAAAAAAAAAACAGAAGATGGATGCTAAACAAGAAGATCCTAAAAGAAAAAGAATGTGTTAAGATGATGGGAAAAGAATTGGTGTTCTTTCTGATTTGGCTTTTTTTTTTCTTCCCTTCCTTATACTGACAGCGAAGAGATTTAAGTAAGAAATTAACAAAAATCCACTTTGACATCAATAGGCATTTAAGCTGAAAATAAAATGTCAAAGGGATAATAAAGACTTTTGGATACTCAAAAACCTTTAAAAGCAGGAAAGGAGAGAAAAGGAAAGAATAAAAGGGCGGGATCTGGAAAAACAGAGGAGACTGCCTGGAACTAAAAGGAACTTACAGTGAAACCTTAACAAGATTCCTAAAAGATACATTCTAACTGAAACTTTGTAACGAAATAATAGATCCCAGGAAGAGAAAGTGGAAAAAAGAAGCAAGAAGAAACAGCCTTGGATTATTTGGATTACTTGGTGATTTTTGGATTTTGGGCTATTGGATTTAAATGACTAAAATCAATCGAGTGGTTGTTTAAAAGTGTTTAAAATGGCATCACTTTTAGAAGAACTGAAAATGGAACTTAAAAAACAGAAGATGCACAAGAAGGAAGAGGTTCTTTTGGCTTCGTATTTCAATTTTTAGAAATGGAGATCTGGAACTATGAGAAACAACAAAAAATGCTTGTAGAACAAGAAGGTTGGGGCAAAGAAGAAGCCATCTTTAATGATCAAGTAATTTTATGTGGGGGGAAAAAAGGAAAGGGGGGAAAGAGAGTGAAAAGTTTAAGATTTGAAAAAAAACAACCAAAAAGAAGAAGAACAATTTGAAAGATAAGTATAATACTAGAAAGCAACAGAAGAGGGGATTATAGATGAGAGAGTTAGAAGTAGAGAGACGAGGGGGTAAAAAGGGGAGGGAGAAGAAGAGGGGGAAGAAGGTAAGGGAAAGAACTTGTAAAAGACAGAAACAAGAAATAGAGAAACAGGGAAAATGTATAAGGATTGAAAGTATAAGCTTATTTAGAGATAATGGGTGAACATTTAATTGAAAAAGGAATTCTGCAAAGGTACATAAGATAGTATTGTTATATTAGAAATAGAAATAATTTTAGAAAATATGAAACAATGTATAATTAAAATGATGGATAAAATACTTATTGTAATGCAGTGGAATGTTTGTTAATAAATAAATGAAATAAAGTGAATGAAAGAATGAAATCAGGAAAGGATGGGGACATTTAAATTATTATTAATGATTTATAAAAATATAAGTGAAGAAAAATATGGAAAAAAATAATTATGGAAAGTTTATAAGTGTTCATAAGGAAGTATGATATTCAATTGAAAAGAAATGTTAAAGATGTTAAGATTCTAACTAATATTAACGGTAGAATTGAATTGGAATGGAATGAGTGTTTATTTACTATTGTTTTATGTTGTGACTGGAAGGATCGATCCTGCTGGGAGTTTTGACTCTGATGACTCTGAAGATGGAAGTCTGGAGCCTGCTGTGAATGTGGAGTCTGAATTATTAGAGGACACAGATGTGAGCCAGGAGGATAAGAGACAATCCTCCCCAGAACCTTCGACTTTGCTCATGCCAGCAATTGATCCACAAAATGAGTCAGAGGCTTCGAGTGGGGAAACTGACAGATCGTGGCTTGATGCCCAAACTAGGAGGAGACTGAAACGTCAAGCTGAAGGGAGGTGTCAAGCCAGACATTGATTAGAGAGACTGACACACCCATCCAGGTGATTTAAGGAGGCGTGATGATTCTCAAACTTTGCTTGGAAGCAAAGTGTTAGATGAGTCGAAAGGATACATGTGGAACGGCTTTTGTAATTTATGGACATTCTGAATTATGAGACAGATTCCGGGAAGTCTGCCAAGAACTGGAATATAGTACTGTTAACTCTTTTTTAGTCTGCTTTTGTTTTGTTTGAATATTTTGAACTGTGGAACTCTGTATTCTCACTTGTGAATATAGGTGAGACATAACAGTTTTATATATAAATATAAAACATAAGAACTATAAGAAGATAGTGTGTATTTTAAGAATGTACCAAGCAGAATTTCATTGGAAGTTGTGTACTATATTGAATGATATAATTTTAAAGGTATAAATTAAAGTTTAAATAAGAATTGAATGGATAAAATTAACAGATATAAAGGTGTCATACTCCAATTAGTAACTACAGGGGAAAATTTAATGAGAAAATATAATATGAAATTGAAACAGGACAGATAAAAGTATAAATATAATGATTGGAAAGACATTGAACTTTAGAAAAAGATATATAATTGAATTTAGATATGAGATAATTAAAAATAAAGTTGAGAAAACAAGGGAGGGGAAAAATTATGGAGAAAATGTTAAAAGAGTAATAAGATATGGAATAGAACACAAACATGAATATGATTGGGTCTGTATGAAGAAGTGATAATGTGGTTTCCGGTTTCGCGTGGCTTCGGGGCAGCAGGAATTCGCGACAGCTCGCGATTCCTGCTGTGCTAGCCGCCGAGGTACCCCCGATCCAGATGGGTCAGGGGGATATGGCTGCTCTGTAGGGACAGCTGAAGAGAGAGGGGAGTCGGACAGGGGGTTGGGGGTGTCACAGACCCCCTCCTCCTCCGGGAAAACCCCTTTTTCCCAAGGCGGTGGAGCGGCGGTCAGCAATGGCCGCCACGAAGAAGCCAGCAACCGGGTAAGATTGCGCTGGAGGAAGTAAGAAGAGTGAAAGTGCTGTCTGAGCCGGGTCAAGTAACATCTTTCAAATTGGTCGGAACTGAGCTGTTTGAATTGCTGGAGGATACATTGTATCCCTAAGAAGATCGAAAGCGGCGGAGAAGCTGTTAAAGGGAACTTTTTTTTTTCTTCACTCTCCCACCCCATGGAAACAGCAGAAATGTTTGGACATATTGG
This sequence comes from Hydrophis major, assembly GCA_033807585.1. NCBI lineage: Eukaryota > Metazoa > Chordata > Lepidosauria > Squamata > Elapidae > Hydrophis > Hydrophis major. The sequence continues at coordinate 13,068,954 of CM066338.1, forward strand.
ACATTGAAAGTGAATTGTTTTGAGAGTTGAAGCTAAGGGACAAAAGGGTTTTTGGACATTGAAAAACTTAAGAAATTGGAAAACCCTTGTTGGAGGTATGGATTTCTGATTATTTAAAATTGATATTGCAAGTGGGAAGGGAGAGGAGAAAAAATTGGAGCAGAAGCTGAAAAAGGAGGAGATTGCCTAGAATCCCAAAGAAAGGTATATGGTAATTGGACCTCTTTGATTAAACATTAACCCCAGAAAGAGAAAGAGAAGAAGGAAGAAAAGTATTAATTTTTGGAATTTTTTTTTTGAATTATTCTTGATTAAAAATATTTGTGGTTGTTTTGGGAAAAGTTTCTTTTTTCATAATGGCATCGCTTGTGGATGAACTAAAGACTGAATATCAAAAATATAAAAAAGAAGATACTTTGGGCACTTTGTTTCAATTCTTAGAAATGGCGTTATGTACTTATGAAAAGTTGACTACGCAGCAGAAGGACTGGGACAAAGAAGAAGAGGAAGAAGAAGCCATCTTTGATGAACAATGGGTTCTTTCCGGGGAGGAGGAGAAAAAGGATAAGAAAAAGGGGATTTTAAGAATTATAAAAACAACCAAAGAAAAGAAAAATGAGCGGAAATGTGGAGGCAAGGTTAGAAAGCAAAGGAAAGGGAGTAAGAAAAGGGAGGAGGAAAGACAAAGGGGTAAAAAGGGCAAGGAGAAGAATAAGCAAGAGAGAAAGGGGGGGAGGAGAAGCCTCAATGGTGGGAAGCAAGATCTAAAGAAAAAAAGTTTATTCAGAGACAATGGGTGAATTTAATTTAGGATAAAAGAGGGATTCTGGAGGGTACATAAGATTGTGTTTTTTATATGTGTATTTAGAGTATAAAATCCATTGTGTAATTTTAGAACCTATTAAACAGAATCCCAAGAAAAATTGTTATATGAAGTACTTTTAAGTTAGGGTAATGAGTTAAAGACGTTACTCCAATTGGTGTATAGGAGAAGTATAATAAAAGAAAAAAGATGAATGGATAGTTGGAAATAGAACAGACAAAGAATATTATTGAAAATGGTAATAAGATATGAAAGGATATATAAAGGTTTTGTTATTATTATTATTTTTTGGATGTTGTATATTGAAAAAAGGCAAAACAATTTTTTTTTAATTAATAAGAAATAATTTGGATGAAAAGGAGAAGTTGGGATAAGATATGAAGTTAAATAGATAAAATATTGATACTATAATTTGGGATTGTTATGTTCTATTGGTTTTCTTCTTTTATTATTTTTTCTTAGAAAAGAACTTATAAGCTGTTATGCCTTGTGCATTGTTTATATAAAATTGATAAAAATGGTTTATATATATAATATAAAAAAGAAAATGATAATAAGATATGGAAGGATATATAAAGTGAATATGATGTTTGAATTTGTGTCTGTGTGAAGAGTTTCAACCCGGGATCAGACAACCTTCAGAAAAGATCTTTTAGTTTTGTTTGTGTTCTCTGTAAAATTAATAAAATTTGTTTAAAAAAAAAAGAAGTGATAACGTGGGATCATGCTATTCTCAAAAAAGATGTTTTATTTGTATTATGTTTTTGTGAAAATCCAAATAAAATTTATATTTTTTTAAAAAGAGAGAGATAGGTCATTATGAAAATGGTTAAGTGGGCCTCTGCATGTTCCTAAAAGAAACCTTTGAGAAGCTTTTAGAAGAGGGGGGGGGGGACTTTTTGATCTATTTGCAAATGAGAAACTTGGAGAGAATGTGAAGTACTGAGAGAGCTGAAAATATACCACATCTTGTGACAAAGGGAATACCTCTGGAGAACTCATTGCAGCTCCCATTGGCTTGCAGCTGATTGCACACTTGAATAGCTGTCTGATTATAAAAGATGCAAATTATAGTTATTTATTGTGTGGAGTTCAGTTGCTGTGAGACCATCAAAGACAGATGAAAGAAACCTAAGCTTTAATTTTTATTTTTGGTCCTCATCTAAAGTATTTAAATTGTTCAGTCTTGCCGCTTACGTGGCCACTGAAACAGCATGAAATGATTACTTAGTGCTCTCATATTTTTAGATTATAAAGCAGCAAGAGTTTATGCCATTGAATAAGTTGGCAGCTTTTTTTATTTCATTTTGTTTTCATTGTTAAATAGTACAAATTGCTCTACCACATAAATCTCACAATACATTAAATAAAGCATTTAACACATTCCACCAGAAAGTTATCCAATAATCTGGGAGAGATTCAGGGATCTAATTTAAAGCATTATCGCAATAAATAATTCTCTTATTTTCCTGGAAAGTGCATGCTTTTTGGATTCATTATTATGCAAATAGTGGTTTGTGATAATATTTGAGCATGTAATAATAAAAATTTCAAGCTAGGCTGGAAAGAAGAAAATTAAGTGAACAGGATTAGAAAAATAATGCAGTGTATTATTCACCCAGGAGAGAATTTTGGTTGGGTGAAGGAGAATCACATTCACACACACACACACACGTGTGTGTGTGTGGTTGTGTGTGTGTGTATTTAACAATAGCCATTTGGAGGTACTCTGCAGCATTTAATGGGTATCTTTAGAAAGAATGCAGACAAAAATCACAGTGGCAATTTTAGTTCTTTCACAGAATATATATATATATATATCCCACCTTCATATTAATGCTAATATTATTAATAGATTAAAAATATCTATCCATCATCACATCTTGGACATGAATTGGTTCAACTCCTACCCTTAGGATATCACAATAGGGCAACTTCTGTAAAACAACTAGAAAGTATTTTTGCCTCGTGCCATCACTCTGCTGAACACCTAATGCCCACAGCACTGTCTTATGTCTAAGGATATTTACCCATGTAGTATATACACATGTATTGCTATTATCCTTTTCATTTTTCCTACAACCTTCTTCTACTGGTATCTTATATTATATTATATACTTGGCCAATAAAGAATATACTAATGCTAAAAAGAAATGTGGAGATAACTTAGAATAGCAATAGCACTTAGACTTATATATCACTTTATAGTGCTTTACAGCCCTCTCTGAGTGGTTTACAGAGTCAGCCTCTTGCCCCCAACAATCTGGGTCCTCATTTTAGCCACCTTGGAAGGATGGAAGGCTGATTCAACTTTGAACCTGGTGGGATTTGAACTGCCAAATTGCAGGCAGCCAGCAGTCAGCAGAAGTAGCCTGCAGTACTGTATTCTAACCACTATGCCACCAAGAATTAAATAAGAGTAAAACAAAACCTGATTACATTTTATATTTTTTATTGTTGTTGTTATTTCGTATCAGTGCTGAGCCCTGGTAACTGTATTGGTCCTTTCAGTTCTCTTGACAAGATTTTCAGGAATTGTTTGTCTTATTCTTAGGGCTGAGAGAAAGTAACTGGCCAAAAATCATCCAGCTGGCTTCCTATCTAGGGTGAGATTATAATTCACAGTATACAGTTTCTATCTTGATGCCTTAACCCACTATACCAAACTGGTTGTTAGATCTTCTATTAAGATATATAAAATAAGACAAATAAGTTAGGAATGTCATTGAACTTTCAGCATTAACTATTTTAAAACCCACACTTTCTCTACAATTTCCTTAAATGATTCATTTCTCTTTTTGATTAACATTTTTTCCCAGCCTCCATCTAATTTATGTTGATCGCCATGATCAACAAACACTGTGGCTTTGAATTAAAAATAGAGGGAGAAAATGAGTTTGAATACTACAAGTCTTTGGGTTTTGTTGGGTTTCCTTTCATTCATTTTTTGCTACTTAAAATATATTTGTCTATAAGTAAAAATGTGCACTGAAGATGAAGACTGAGATAAGAGTTGGTAAGATAAAATATCATATACAAACAAAAGTATTGGGGTGCATTGCTTTCATTTAAAAAAAAAAATCATCACAATACTGAGATGCAGGAACCTGATAAGTTTTCCAAAAGGGGTTGATTTCTGAGGACTTCATGTATCCCTTAATATGGATTTAAAACTTAGCTATAGTTGTTGCACAACTAACACACCAGGCAAAGGTTTCAGCATACTTGAAGCAATCGTAATATTGCAGGAAAGCTAAAATCTGATGGAAATGAATGGTGTCCTAATAGCTAAATGTTGTAAGCTATTGAATGAGCAAACAAGGGGGAAATAGTGGCATGAACAAACTGGATAGCAGAGAGTGTAATCAAAAAGCACAAAACTGTGGATTTATTGCTTAATATTTTAAATTCTACAAAAAAAAATCAAAGAAACCCATCACATTGATGGAAAGAAATAACTGCTAGGAGTATCACCCAAGACTTGTAGATCTCAATACCCCGTCTTCAGAATTCAAAAGCACTGAGTTTGCTATCAAAGCCAACTCTTTTCAGTATTCATGAACCTCCAGATGGTGAACTCATTTGCACAAAACTTTATCTTGTAAGGCATGTCATCCATTGTGTTATGTAAACCACAGAAGTATTTGAAAAGCACTCATTTACATTCTTGTTCAACATTCGCAAATATCAGAGTTTGCAAGATTTTTTTTTCCCATAAGCAACCAGAGAGTTATGCTGACCTTGCATGAAATCTGAGATGAGGAAGTGAGGAACAGTCAGTGAGTCTTAAAAGGATTCATCTCGAGACACAAAACAGATTTCATGGATAGGAGTTATTAGAATTGAAGTGAAGAATCAGAAGCCTCGGAGAAGTAGGCTAACAATGTAGGACATGGATTTTGTCCAAAGACACTGTCAAATGTTTCGTTGTTCCAAGAATTGAAATTGGCTTATTTAGGTTATTGATTCACAACCCCTGATCAATGCAAGAATCTGAGTGAAATCATTTCTGGTATATGGTTTGAAGGCATCTAGTGAAAAGTATATGTCATTCCACAGACTTTGGTTTTCTTAGCATTTTCTTAACATTCAAATAGAATTTGCCTTCCTGTAACTTGAATCCCTGATTTAATCTCAGGAATGGAAAACCAACTTTAATCTTATTCTGTGTGAGAGACTTCCAGGTCAGCAGGGAAGGATAAGGGAGTTAAATAGGTTAGTCTGATAGCAGCAGTGTTGTGTCATTTTGAGGCAAGCTCACACCTTTTATATATGCATTGTGATATCTCATTCATGTTCCAAAGGAGTACAGCTTGTGGCATAACAACACCTTGCAGCTTTTGTCATTTGGACAAAAGCAGGCAAGAGTTTGTGAATGCCCACATTCTAGCTATTGACTGACACTGTAAGGTTCTTTTCTGTAGGCTAAACATTCCCTGTTTCTTCAAGTTATTAGAAAATTTAATATTTAATCATAGGGGGAAATGATTAAATGTAGGATTGGTATATATTCACTGCAATATGTATTAAGTACTAGCGTGATTTAAATCAAATTTGGTACTGGAGAGGGTCTCCAATCTGACCTGTGCAGGCCTTTGAAAATGCTGTGTATCCTCGCAGCACAGAAATGTGGTTGAAGGATAAAAAGTGGGGACAAGAGGCATAAATCCATTGGGTGTCTGCAGCCTTCTGAAAGCATGTTTCATTTAATTATTATTTCCTTCTAGCTGAAAGAAAGCCAAAAAATGGGTTTTCTTATAGGAGAGATAATATCTATTAGCTTCTTGTTTTTATTAAAAGGGGAGAAAAGAAAGAAAAATGTGCTAAGGGCTAAGAGCATTATTGAAATTATAAAGAAAGAAAATCTAAGGAGCTGGAAGCTGTGGAATTGTTATCAGGTACCTACATTTTGGCATCCTGACATACCATAATTGAAATTCATTGTTCGACCTTTCGTATATCAAATGTTGTGTTTGCCATTAGCAGTGACTGCCCACTCTATTCTCTTGTCACTCCCTGCTTCAGCTTGAACCACGTTAAAATGAAATAACCTATTTAATGTCACACTTCACAATCTGCCATTGTAAAAGCAGCAAGGTAGCCAAGGAAGAAGCATCATTTAGCAATATGTGGAAAGAAAGGAAGGCTTGGAGAAAGTTAAGGAACTATCCCATGGACTGAATGATCTTACTTTGGAGATGAGTAATGATCTTACTTATCCTTTGTATAAAGGATACCAATCTCTCCAAGCATTTTCATTCATAACTGTATTTGAACTTGTACTGGCCAGGTCAACTGAAGGAGAAGTAGTCAATAGAATGAGGAAATATGCGCAATATAATAGGGTGAATTGCAGTAACATAATATAGTTGGCTAGTTAACCATAAGACATAGCAAGAGAATACTTATTACTTTGGGATTGGAAGAAGCATGCAATCATGTATATGGTGGGTGTGATCCATCATGTCATTAGAAGGACTTTTTTTTTTCATACATAGGATAGCTTTACATATTATAGGGTTTAATATATGAACTTTAATATATGAACTCAGCCCCTTAAATTTTTAAACCATGATTTTTGGTGCAACATTTTTTGCTAACCCGCAAGTGAGATGAAAGCATGCTTTGGTGCAATATATAAAGCTAGTCTTTTAATACATTCACACAATATATGTGTATCTATGAATATATTTTAACATTAATGCTATCATCATCAAGCCCAATTTTTTATGGCTGAGAGTAGATGTGAAATGAGTCTGTTGAATCCTAGATTCATATGAAAATATTCCACCTTTATCCTAATCTTGTTTTAAGAGACCTTTGTTATAACATGAGAAAGATATTGTAGTCATTAGTCATTTTGCTTACTTTGTATTCCTTATTTCACATCCATAACATCATATTTGAATTCTGGAAGAACTACAAATTTGTCCATTGGCAGATATCAAAATATGTCAGTGGTGGCAAAAACGTCTCCAAAGTTTTGGGAAATATAACAAGCAGAGGTCTATATTTATTGCATTTATGTACATACACATATGTGTGCTATGCTGCATTTATGGTTATGATAAAAAGCTCCAGTACCAATGATAATTGGAAATTATGAAGTTAGCATTTAAAAATGGAGCTTAAATTTTGCTCAACCAAATGAGACTATTCAGACATCTGTGTTTCTTTTTGGGGGGGTGGGACAAGAAAGCAAGTGAAAATTGGTGCATAACTTCATAGACCGAAACATCTGTGGAAAGACTTCTCAAAATAGTCTCTTTAAAAGAGGTAAAAAGAATTGGATAATGGTCAGGATCTGTGTTTGATTACTGCTAACATAAAGGAATGCTTGTTAGGTATTTTCTCCTAGTGCATGGACTGTTTATATCAATTAGATATGACATGTAATGAAGATTGCATTCTGCCATGAATTCATTTGCTTTTCCAGGCCAAAAACCATGGATCAATTACTTTTTCTGAAGACAGAATTAACTATATTATATCTGCTTCTGAGCAAATAATATATCCTCTATAGAAAGCTACGTAATTATGATATTGCTGTTCAATTTTGAGAATGACTTGCAAAAAGAAAAGGGATCTTTGTTCTTTTAGTTTGCTCTTTTTATTCATTTTGAAGTTAGTGCTTCTTTGTTGGCCAGTCTGATGAACTGAAGTTATGCTGAGCCACTTCAAAGGAGAATCACTTTTCGGTTTCTTCAGAGAACTTCATTATAGCAAAATTTTCACATTTTGCACTGGCCAGAATTTGATTTTACATTGGAGAGGAAAAAAAACTTCTTGGCAAAGCTGTGTAATTTGAATCACTAATTTTAGAGTGATGCAGTCTAGAAAATTCAAAAAACACATATATCTACAAAGATGGTAGCTTTTTTTTATCCCATTAAAGAACACAATTAAGTGCCACATGTGAGAATTAATCACAAAACTGAAGATGTTCAACCCAGTAGCATTCAACCATAGTAGACATAATGCCAGTAAATATCTCTTTGAATGCACACCAATTTAAATCAATTTACCATCTTTGTACAACACTTCTAAATCCTAAACTTTACTCTGGAATAATTTGCAACATTGAATCATAGTGATAATCATAATCCTAGTGATAGGAAGGTGTTTGTGCCAATGTTTATTATGCCACTATTTAAAGTGGAGAAAAACATTCTATTTATCAAAACAATGGCAGAGATTTAGGTATTCATTTAAAATGTATGAAAGCTCCCCATGTCCTCAACTAATACAGAGTTTATACATGGTGTCACCAGAATTTTGAACCATGTATAAACTTTGCACTCCTTTCTGGAGATGTTGGTTATTGAAATCAAGACCTTCTGAATGAAAAGGAGGTGTTCATCTGCTGCAATATGAATCCTTCAATTTGTAGCTTCTCACAAGCCTGACCTGGACTGAAATGGGACCAAGGGTGTAATTGGAGTCATGAAGCACTATTACTTTCCCCTTGCCCTTTCCAAAGCAATGCACTATGATAATTGAAAAAGTTGGCTATTAAGTTGGGAACAAGACTTGTTGATTTCCTTGAGAAACTGAATTTTGAGTTTGTTAGATAGATCAATCTTCCATGTCAAGTAGCAACATGTTACAAACATATTCCAATGATGGATAAATCAAATCTTTATTCAGTCATAGATCAGCAAATAAGATAGAAGAGTCATACTTAATTAAAATGAAAGGAAAAGACAAGATGACCTTTATTGACATTTTTTTCTGTGGGTACTCTGGCACACATTAAAAATGAAATTCTGTTGCCTGCTCTCAAAGGTGTACACATACATAATCCCCACACACATATAAGCTATATACATAATATGTATATACACCTATACCCTAACATATAAACATAAATATTAATCACTGTCTATCTTGAATACATAAACATTGTTATTTTAAAATATTTAAAATGAGTTAGAGTTAATTCTATGGCATACTTTCCAGATTGTTGAACAGTACTTGAATGCTGTCAAGGAAATCAAACGAGGCTGATCCAATAATAACATCTAGAGATAAAACATATGTCAGGATATTTAGTAAAGAATGGAAATAATAAAAGAAATAGCACTTAGACTTATATACTCTTTGTTAAGTTTGAGCATGGGCGAGAAAGAATGGAGACAAGTTTCTGAATGGTGATCTTCAGCTCTTTATTTACATCGTGACTTGCTCAACTAATATTAGTAAAACCCGCCTTATATAGGCAACCCTTGTAACATTTAACCAATAACAAGCTAGGAACGCTAGCTTTTATAACCAATAAGAACTCTCTGTTAAGGGCCAATTGGATTCCCCGGAACAGGCCAATCCGGTCCGGCCACTTAACAGCCAATCAGAAGTGCAGGGCCAGAACCCTGCACTTACTCCAAGCTCACACTTTATTAATTATATTGCATACACAACACCCCTTCCCCCTGGTTTCTTAGTTCAGGGCGCAGTTACATAGTCCCTTAAATAGGACGGTTGTCTTTTTAGTCTCTTTGATTTTCGTTGTATCGGCTGGATGCAATCTCACTGAGGTAGATCATTGTCTGGTAGTGGGGCCGTCTCTGGTTCAGAGTTCTACGTCATTGCCCACATTTTCCTCGATTCCCTGAGGTGCAGGCGTTTCTCCCTCCGGCTCCACTTCCTGAGTTTCAATTAAATCGTCGTTTCCCTTGAATGGGTTTCCTAGGGCTTCATCTTCTTCTGTACCTCCCCCCCCTCAGTTTGATCATAGGGGAGTGACGAATTGGCCGGTGCAAGCCATGACCGTAATTGGTCGATATGCCATTTCCAAAGTTTATCGTCAAGGCATTGCACGAGGTAGGATCTAGGGCCGGTTACACGTACTACTGTCGCTTCCACCCACAACAGGTCGCCCGATAGTTTTTTGCATAAACCAGGTCTCCTACCTGGAAGGTGCGACAGCGACCGCTGGATCCTAGTGGTTTCTCTGGTTCATACGCAGGGTGCAACTGGTCAAGGTGGGAGCAGAGCTTTCGCCCCATTAGCAGCTCAGCAGGAGTTTTGTTGGTGACGCTATGTGGGGTGATGTGTTGCAAAAAGAGGATTTGGTTGACCTTGTCGTCAATGTTGTCGTAGTCTACCTTTTGCAAGGTTTTCTTCACAAATTGAACCATGCATTCTGCTCGGCCATTGCTCGCAGGGTGCACAGGCGAGGTGAGTGCATGGCGGATGCCGCGGTCAGCGAGGTACTGCTCGAACGCTAGTGCAGTAAATTGTGGGCCGTTATCATCCGATACCAGGATGTCTGGTAATCCGTGGGTTGCAAAGAGTCTGTTTAGAATCTTGATGACTGCCTCGGAGGTCGTAGTCGTCATGCGATGAATTTCGAGCCAATTGGAGTAGGCATTGACGGTAAGCAGGAAGGTGTGGCCCTTGGTTGGCCCTGCGAAGTCCAAGTGAATTCGGGACCAGGGTCCACGTGGTGTCTCTCACTCAGTAGGCATGGCTTTTGGTGGGCCGTTGCTAACTTCTTGGCATTTGGGACAAGCTTTAACCCACTGTTCGATTTGCTTGTCAATGCCCAGCCACCATGCGTAGCTTCGTGCAAGGGCTTTCATTCGCACAATGCCGGGGTGGCCATCGTGCAAAGTTCTCAGCAGCACTTTTCGGAGCCGTTCTGGAATAACGACTCTATCGCCCCAGATGACATAGCTTTTCTGGGAGAAGAGTTCAGTCTGTCAAGTTTTGAATGGTGTGAAGTCATCTGATAACTGGTCCAATGGCCATCCGCATTCTACCCAGCATAGGACTCGTGCTAGGGTGTGGTCACGTTTGGTTTCTCTTGCGATATCTCAGGCAGTCAGTGGCGGCGCGTTGAGCGCTTTGATTTGTAACGTGGTTACCATTGGTGCCGGATCGTCAAGAGTCTCTGGAAGCGGTGCTCGGCTCAATGTGTCAGCGTGGGGAATGGCCTTCCCTGGGCGGTATTGCAGCCGATAGTTATAAGCAGCTAAGAATTCTGACCATCGGGTCATCCTAGGGGATAATATGTAGGGAGTTGGCTTATCTCCGGCTATTATCCCCAATAACGGCTTGTGGTCAGTCACAATAGTAAAAACCCTACCATACACGTATTCATGAAATCTTTTCACAGCTGAGACAATTGTGAGGGCTTCTTTATCAATTTGTCCATAGTTCCGCTCCATTTTTGACAGAGTCTTTGAAAAATATGCAACAGGGGCTTCGTTCCCATTAGGCAGTACGTGGCTCAAAATGGCGCCCACCCCAAAAGGCGATGCATCACAGGTTATAACTAACGGCAAAGTCTCGTTATACTGCATGAGTACAGAGTCAGAAGTGAGCAGTTTTTTAACATTTCGGAATGCCTGTTCTTCACGGTAACCCCATAACCAAATTGCTTTTTTATCTAACAATCGGTGTAACAGTTCAGCAACAGTTCCGAAATGTTAAAAAACTGCTCACTTCTGACTCTGTACTCATGCAGTATAACGAGACTTTGCCGTTAGTTATAACCTGTGATGCATCGCCTTTGTGTGGTAAAAATACATTATAAAAATTGATGAGGCCTAGGAATGCCTGGAGATCGGCCTTATTTCTTGGCCTGGGAGCGTTTTTGATCACTTTTAATTTACTTTCGGTAGGGTGAATGCCCTGGCTATCAATCAGGTAGCCTAAAAACTCAACACTGTCAGTACACAATTTACATTTGTTTTTTTTAACCTTAAGACCGGCCTCTTGGAATTTTTTTAGGACTAATTTTAACTGGTCCTGTAAGATTTTTTTTTGTAGCGGCTGCAATTAATACATCGTCAAAATAGGGGACCACGCCCTTAATCCCTTGCAATAACCTTTCCATAAGGCTCTGAAAAATCCCCGGGGCTACACTTACTCCGAATTGCAGCCGGGTACATTTAAAGGCACCTCGGTGCATCACAATAGTTTGGGCCTGTGCCGTTTTTTCATCTACTGGTAATTGCTGATATGCCTGAGCTAAATCCAATTTAGCGAAAACTTTCCCGCCCCCCAGGGAATGGAGGAGGTGCTGCACCACCGGAACTGGATACGCGTTCTGCTGCAGGGCGTGGTTCAAAGTGGCCCGGTAGTCCCCACAAATTCGGATTGACCCGTCTGACTTAATGGGTGTTACAATAGGGGTTTCCCAGGGGGAATGATCGAAGGGCTCCAACACCCCCTGAGCTATCAGTTTGTTGAGTTGTTCGTTGATTTTCGATTTTAAGGCAAACGGAACTCGACGGGGCTTTAGGCGAATGGGAGCTATTTTTGGATCTAAGCTGAATGAGATCGGGGTCCCCTTGTACTCACCTAAGCTGTCCGCGAAGACGTCCCTGAACTCATAGATAAGGTCTTCCTCCCAGTCACAGCCACCGACTCGGTTTATGCCGGCCACTTCAATGCCGAGTGGCGCGAACCATTGGAGGCCCAGTAGGCTAGGCCTATCTCTATCGATGACCATTAAAGGTAAGTATGCTGTGTGCTTCTTGAAGGAGACTCAGACTTGGCAGGACCCGACGATGGGGATTCGATTCCCCTGGTAGTCCTTGAGAATGAGGCGTTGGAAACTGAGATCTTGGCATTGAATTGTGGGGATGAATTGCTTGAGTGTCTTCCATGACACCATCGAGAGGGACGATCCCGAGTTGACCTCCATGTGGCAAGGCTGGTTCTCGATGGCTACCATGACTCGGATTTTCTTAGTGTCCAAGGTTGAGGCATGACCGATAGTGATAGTATGGTGAGCCTCTTCTCTCTGCAAAGCTCGATTTCTGTAGGAGTGGTTTACTGGCTCTCGCCTTACAGGATGGTTTCCTGTCGATTGGTGATAGTTAGCCCCTTTTGAGGCCTGGCTGGGTCCTGGCAAGCTGCGGCAGACCCATCCGATGTGGCCTCGTTTCCCGCACTCATGGCAGAGTGTGTCGCGGAATTTGCCTTTGGACCTGGCATGGTTGGCTCCACAGCCAGTGCAAGGGCATAAGGGCTTCGGGTGAGGGTCCCGGTCGGACCGCAGTCAATGGACCCCTTCTTCGTCGCTGTCTGACGACAAAGAGAGGTCCTCGTGGTGCATTGTCGAGAGCTGCCCTTCTGAACTAGGTGAGATTTCGCTGGCTGGTGGTGGTACCGGAGTGCGGTTTCGGCGTAGTTGTGCAGCTGACTTCTTGGTTCCGCCACGGTAGCATCGGCAATGGCATCGTCAAGGCTGATGTCGCCTTTCGCCATCAGCTTGCTTTGGACGCCTGGTGCATCCAATCCCAGAACTATGTAGTCTCTTAGTGCTTCTTCTAGATCGGTGAATCCACAGAGGCCTCCCAAATTTCGGAGGTCTGCTATGAAGTCGGCCACGCTCTCTCCTTTTCTCTGGCTTCTTTGATAAAACTCGTGGCATCTCATGAGCGTAGGCACGGTCAGAGTGTAGTGGTCTCGCAGGATAGGTTCAAGGTCATCCCAATCCATGGCCTTCACTTCTCGGGTTTTGGCTAGTGCTTTAGCCATCTTAAATACGGTTGGACCGCAATGCGTTAGGAATACCGTCCGTTTCTTTCCTGGTGTGGCATCCTTTAAATTGTTCATCTCTAGGAACATTTGGAAGTGATCCATGTAGGACTCCCAGTCCTCTTGGGTTGGATCGAATGGAGCGGGTGGTACGATGCCACCGGACATGGTTCCGTTGTTGGCGTCGTCTGTCACGTGCTCAGTGTTCTTCGAAGTTTCGTTGGTTCAGATGTCTCCATATCCTACCCTCGTCGCCAGTGTTAAGTTTGAGCATGGGCGAGAAAGAATGGAGACAAGTTTCTGAACGGTGAACTTCAGCTCTTTATTTACATTGTGACTTGCTCAACTAATATTAGTAAAACGCGCCTTATATAGGCAACCCTTGTAACATTTAACCAATAACAAGCTAGGAATGCTAGCTTTTATAACCAATAAGAACTCTCTGTTAAGGGCCAATCGGATTCCCCGGAACGGGCCAATTCGGTCCGGCTGCTTAACAGCCAATCAGAAGTGCAGGGCCAGAACCCTGCACTTACTCCAAGCTCACACTTTATTAATTATATTGCATACTCAACACTCTTCACAATGTTTTACAGCCTTGTCTAAGCCCTCAATTTACAGACTTGACATCTTGCTCCCAACAATCTGGGTTCTCATTTTACCGACCTCGGAAGGATGGAAGGCTGAGTTAACCTTGAACCTGGTGAGAATCAAAGTTGCCCAACTCCTAACAGTTAGCAATCAGCAGAATTAGCCCACAATACTGCATTCTAACCATGGCGACAGAGAAATCTATGATAAGGCTTCTTTGATGCATTTGAATTTGAGAAAACTTTCACATTTCCAGTGGCCTGTTGCTGGAAGGCAAGCAAAGCAGAAGTGAAGAGAAGTAGCAGAAGTGAAGAGAAGTGTTTAGATCCTTTGAGCCAGCTGATCCCCTGGGAAAATGAAAAGCCTGTATTTAATGCAGTAATGTGGGCAATGGTTCCCTCCTACTGTTCCCTCTCATTTAGCTTCCCTTTTTTTCCCTCATGTCAGCTGAAGAGCGAATTGAAAGGGGAATGAATGGAAACGTAACCTTGTTCTATTCTCAGAGGAGAGCACAGATGGAGAGGTTGTCGTATCTTTTCTAAGTTGTTGCTTTAAACATGCTGTGGTTGCATGCACCTGCTTGCAATGGTGTGGGATATTTTTCTGCTTAGAGACGCAGTTGCAGTTCTGGGTGGGAATGAATCAGGGAGTTTCTGCAGGGTCACTAGCTCCAGAGAGGAGAAAAGTTAGTACATTAATGGAGCCTTTTTAAAGTTCAAAAGCGCAAAGTTTATTTTAAAGATGAAAGAATAGGGAAACATGGGAGTCAATGCATCCTCTTTCAAAGAAAGAGACTCTACCCTTTCGCAAGGGATCAGATGTGCGGTTGGTTAAAACTGTGTAGTTATATCTCTGTTCGGTTCCTGGGGTAGAAGGAAAGATTTATATTTTTTGCTATTTTTCTGCAGTCTTGGCTGCTCCCTGGATTATTTCTCAGCCTTTTCTTTCCTTTGGTGGCCATTTTCTCACAACAGCAATCTGTTCTTCATGGAATGGAGACCAATTTCCTTTACTCTATACTATACTTTATAAGTGGGTTCACTTATACAGTGGCCACTTTACCTCTTGAGAACTCAACAGTTCAAAATCTCAAACTGTTAAGTCCTGAGCATGGGCGCAAGGAACGGAGATGAGACATCGAACGGTGACTTCAACTCTTTATTGTAAAATAAGAACAGAGCAAATACTTGGGCAGCAGCAGCTCTTTTATAGAGCTGGATGCTGTCAAAACAACCAATGATTTGAGTTTACTGCTTTCACAAGCGTCCAATCAGAGGGGCCCGTTAACAGCCAATCAGACTGGCCAGAAACGACCAATCATGACTCGCTTATTCGCGGGCCAATGAGAAGGGCAGGATTACAAGCCTGCTGTAAAGTAAAGCTGTTTAGGGTTATACCACTGCGTTGGCTTAGTCCATAACACAAACAATATATTTAAGCAAACTCATTTGCTTATTTCTTGCATAGTAAGGGAATCCTCCCTTTATACAGGAAAGAGAAAGAGAAATTTCTTTGAGGATGTACACAATTTGCTAAACGCCAAGTTTCATCTTGTCACTATTAGGTTTGCCTTGACCTAACAATGCTACTCCGTGTATGTCACTGAGCACAAACAAGCAGATACTAATAATAGCATTAATTATGTTTATATATCATCCCATAGTGCTTTATAGGACTCTCTGACCACTTTACAATGCTAGCATTATTGACACTTTGTCCCCAGCAATCTGGGTCCTTATTTTAGCAACCTCAGAAGGATGGAAGCCTGAATCAACCTTGAGTCCTGTCAGGAATAAACTCCAGGCTATAAGCAGAGTTTACCTGTGGTTAAAGTGTTTTATAGTCATCTGCATACTGATTTTTCCCCTTCTGGAAAAGAGATCCAGGATGAAATGCCATTGTAAATGCCATTTTAATTGAACTCATGTGAGCAAACTGGGTCTTCCCTTTAGACTAGAGACTGTTCTCTCTCTCTCTCTCTCTCCTTCCCTCCTTCCCTCTCTTTCTTTCTTTCTCATAATATAAACAGGTTAGGCCAATATAAACAAGTTAGGCCAAATTTCAGCCTTTTACTAAGCTTTGGAGATTTGAGGTGTATGATCAAAAGCAGCTGTGACTTGAGGCTAAATGCTGTGAGATATCATGAATCAATTTTGCTTGTTCAGATTTAAAGCACATGTTCTTTTTTCAGTCGGATTGCTTTAACAAAATGAAAGGTGCCAGAGGTAATACTTGATCTTGCTGTATAGCCAGCTTTGGCTTTCTTTAGTCTCAGAATGTTGAGTAGATTTTGTGCTTCAGTGCATGTTTGGCTGGTGTTGCATTTCTCTAAATAGTAACTGCTAGCATTCAATTCAGTCCCCCATTCATTTTAGCCAGAACACATGAGTTTCAGATTTCAAGTCAACGGCTGTGTTAAACCAATATTATAAGCTATGAGTTGTCATGGAGGATTTTTAAATCATCAAACATTATTATTATTGTTGTTGTTATTGTTGTTGTTGTTGTTGTTGTTGTTGTTATTATTATTATTATTATTATTATTATTATTATTATTATTATTATTATTATTATTATTATTATTTTATTCCATCTTTATTTTTATAAATAACTCAAGTGGGCAAGCATAACTAAACTCTTTCCTCTTCCTATTTTCCTCCCAACAACCCTGTGACGTTGAGCTGGGGAGGGAGAGGGAAAGAGAGAAAGAGAGAGAGAGAAAGAGAGAGAATGACTGGTGCAGTTACCCAGCTGATGACTTTTTGTGATGGTAATATGATTTTAATTAAGTTCTATGTCTATTGCACTATGTTTCAAGTTTGTATATTTTTTGAAATAGGGCTATTATTTTCTGAATTAACATTACTATCTTCAATTTGAAAAAAAGGGAGAAAGGGGGAAAGGAAGAGGGAGAGTCAGTGAGAGATAGAGATTAGAAAGCAATATCCATTTTAGCCATTTTGAAGGTTTTAAATTATTATCTCAATATGTGAAGAATGTTGATGTACTGAGCTTGATCTGCTGCAAAAAGTATTCATATTCCAAAAAGATACTGATTTCTCTGATTAAAGAACATGGTTTAATGCAATATGCCACATTTTAGCTTTTGTTTAGGTTTGTATTGAATGAGAGTTAAACCCAGACAATAAGATTCAGGGTAATTTGGACTGAATTCACTGTTTAAAAGTTAAATAATAATTTGTAAAATGAAAAACTTTAATCAACTTCTGGTATTCAAATAGCCTGGCGATATGTATACAGTATATATCTTGAGTTCAGAAATACCCTAGTTGTTCCACTCTTTTTCAGGATTGAAAAGTTCTTATTTTTTTTCTGCTTAAAGAATTAAAGGTTAACAAAAAAAATCATTACCAGCTAATTCCAACGATCAGAGGATATCGGTAAGAAATCTGTCATTATGAACTCTGCTGTTTAAAGTACTGATATTCAAAGTCTGTCAAAGTCTATCAAAGCTATCACGTAAGACGTTCTCATCTCACATAATATATGAACTGAGAAAGAGGGAAGCCTACAGTTTCAGTACCCAATCAACTACAAAGCCCTTGCCAAAAAAGATGTATGTTTGGATCCAGTAAATCTTGTTGCTTTGCATGATCCCAAAATGAAGGGATAATGAACTACCTTATTTACCCTGATAAAAAAAAAAAAGTACTTTGTGAAGAAGGAGGATTGGACAGATTTCACTCTCAGATTTCAATATCTCTTCTATTGAAAACAAGGGATGCCAGAAGTCAATATTCAGTTTCTTACTCTCTGTGTCAATACCACCCCCCACCCCCCAAGTCTACAATGTGGAAAGAGTAAGAGACAAATAATACTATTCCCTAAACTTTCTGTTGACAAATATTGTTTTCTGTCATTGCAATTGCACCATGAAATATGAAAGTTCAATTTCCTCTTCATTTCCTTTTAATAAACCTTCTGTTCATTTCATTTTTGGAAGGAGATTGGATCTAAATTACTTTGACTTCTCCTGGACTACCCTTTCTGGGTGCTACTAAATAGAATTTGAAACCCTTTGAAACTTTTTAGGGATATTGAGGATTTTATCGCTATAGTTCCAAAGCCCTCACCCATACAATATGTTATTTACTATCCAAACAGTTACTGGGTCATTTAAAGGACATACCAAGTTCTTTTAGTTCTTCCTATAATTCCTTTTGCAAGTTACTCTTTTTTTTTAGCATGAATTTGCAAGACCAAATTCAGTTCCGTTTTAATTTGTATTCAAATAATAGAGTGAGTGGTGACCAAAACATGTATAATTTCAATTACTTGTAAAGTAATTTCCTTCTTAAGGAAAGTTGGGTGGTATATATGATGCTTTAGAAATATATATTTTTAAATGTCACAATTCTCACTGAATGGGTAAAAAACATTATGCACAGAATGTGGAAATGGCCTTTTGCTTTATGCCAAACTTAGAACACGAATATCAGATTCTCACTTTTCAATGTAACAACAAGAAATATATGACAATAAAAACTTATTGTGTGCATGCATATTTAGAGAAAGCATATGATAAAGTGAATAGACCTAAATTATGGAAATTTACACAACTATGGAGTTAATGAAATATGTTTACTGTAAGGAATAAAACCTATGTGAGGATAAATGTAATGCACAGCAAATGGTTCAACATTAAATGGAAAGTAAATGAAGAAAATTTAATATTAATGTTTAATATACTTATGGATAAGTGGGGGTGTTCTGTTGCTAAGTAAGACTGTTGCTAAGTGAGACAGACTTTCCAGACATTGTCAGTAACAGTTCTGTGCATGTATGAAGATCCTTAAATTGACTTCTGTGAGGAATATTTGGGAAAGCTATAAACTGTTTACTTTAAAGATGAGGAGAATATCAATGGAGATGTCATAATTCTCTTTCTATATCTGAAGGGCAGTGCTTGACATAGATGGAAGATTATTACTATTTCAGCAAAGATCAGAATGAGCTTCACTTTGAGTCATGTAGACAGAGGCTTTTAATGTTATTCTGCAGTGGCCTGATAAATCTTGTGAAATTTTAGCAGAATCTTTCTTTGAATTGTGCAAAATGCAAGATTGTGGCGTTTGGGCACAAGACATTACAGGAAAGGTGAGGTTTTTAGTACTCTCACATCATCTTGTTGTAAGAGATAATATTTATGTATTGAGTGATATATCCTGCTTGGGAAATAAGATATGCCAGTGATGGCTAACCCTTTCCATGTTGCGAGCCAAAAGTGTGGATGTGCGCTCTCGGGTGCCTGCACCCATGATGCAGTGTGTGTGTGATTCCCCCGGCCCTGGGCATGAGTACACGACCCCCTTCATGTGCACCATGTGTCTCTGTGCATGCACGTGAGAACCCCACACACCACAAACCTCTGTGCATGTGCACACAAGCCCCTTCCATGCTGCATGCCTCTGCACATGTGTGTGTCTCCCATGTGCGCATCTCCCACCGTCCATGCATGGTAGATACCCAGCTGGCTGGCAGGGGGGAGCATTTGTATGCTCAGTGGGGTTCTTTCAGGCGACCTCTCGCATGCTGGCAGAAGTGGCTCTGCATGCCATTTCCGGCACGCATGCCATAGGTTCGACGTCATGGAGATATGCCGTATCTTACAGAATACTTCGTAGATGCCACCAGGGGTGGGATTCAAATGCTTAACAACCAGTTCTTGTGGGCGTGTCTTTGGTGATGGGTGTGTCTTGGTGCTCATGTGACTGGGTGGACATGGCTTGGTGGTCGTATTATTGTGACCAACTCAAGATCACTCACATTGAGGCATGGATCTCCTCGCCTGGCCTCTCATGACTGTGGGGATGCTGCAACAGTCGTAAGTGTGAAAAGTGTGGTCATAAGTCACTTTTTTCAGTGCCATTGTAACTTTGAATGGCCACTCAACACGAGCAAAGTACCAGCAAAGGAAGGGAAAAAAACTCCAGAGATGTTCCTGAGACAGGAAGTCTAGTCCTGCCAAGAATGTAATAAGGGTTAACGGAGAGGCAGTTTCTGTAAGCAACACCAGAATGTTTCCTTCCTGCCTTCCTTACAGGATTAGGCCAGTCATTTCTTCTAAGAACTGGTTCTCTGAACTGCTTAGAATGTTAACAACCGGTTCTAGCGAATAGGTGTGAACTGGTAGATTCCCACCCCTGGATGCCACTGAATTTATCTATTGAATTATTTCTGGGACTTAAATTTCCAAATTCCAGGAAACTTCTGCTGTACAAACTTTCTCCAACATGTAATTATGGTGGTGTTAATCTTACCAGAATTCTCTGCTGAATACAAAATCAAGAGAGATTGGGAACCGTTTCTCATATCTAATTCACAGTGTGCAACTGAAAAAAAATGCATCCCTGATTTTCTTTTGTTCCTTGCTTCCAGAACATTAGAGAAACTTTCATCCTGATAGACTTGTTTAAAAATTTAAAGAAAAGTCTTCTGCCCTCAGTTTCACTTTATTACAATCAATCAATTTTAAGCTCATTTGTGGTTAATTTCCATTGGAAATGTACATTACCCAATCAGAACTGAACAAGCTCCTCAGGGTAGATCTAGTATCACATAAAAAATTCAACTCAAAATTTACCTAATAAATCAGCAAGTCGAGCTTTGCATTCATGTAGATACTAAGTCCATCTAAGTTTTATTAAGAACCTCTAAATCCCATTTCAGAACAGAAAATGAAAGAAACTTTCTAAATGAAGCATCCCTGAGAGATGCCTTAAACTATACATGCAAACATTTAATCATTGCCTGGGTCTTTTGTACACCTGCAAGTCAGTAATTTGTTGCTGATGTGTCCATAATGAATTGGGAGCTTAATCCTATGGATCAGTGTTAGCAGCAAACATGGAACTGAATGAAAATGTCCTGGTTTCCTGCTTTGTTTTCAGAACATTCTTAGTCTTACAGAGCCAAACAATACCTTTCACTGCTTGCTTCAGTCTCAATAATTATACATTTCTGAGAAGTCAGAGAAGTGCACATTTCCTTCTGCAATGTTTATCTATCTCTTTCTATATCATTTTGGGAAAATAAATGAGCAAATAAGCTCCCCACAGTTCCTTCTCCTTTCCTTTGTTCATTTGTTCCTTCATTCCTTCGTTCCTATCTTTGTTCCTTTGTTCCTCCCTATCCTCCCTCCTTTTTTAAAAAAAAATATTTGTCAACCACTTACAAGATAATAAGTATAAATATAAACATCAGTAAGAATACAGAAAATATGTACAAATAAATGGGGACAATAGGACAGGGACAGGAGGCACAATGGTGCACATATGCATGCCCCTTAAAAAAAGTCTGCTACTCACAAGCTTTGCCAAAGCCTGGGATTGAACCAGGGATTGAATCTTCCCTCTCTCCCCTCCCTCCCTCCTTCTCAGGTTTAGAACAAAGCTGGTTAGGTAACATGCAACCTGAAAAACTACATGATTCAAGATACTACAGCTTCTTCCAGCTCATTAAAACCTTGGATTTGGGGGTTCCATACATTTCTGTAAAATTTTCTTTTCCATAAATTTCTGCAAAATTGTTATTTTTTAATCTGATGGGTGAAAAAAAAAAAAATTAAATCACCTAATATCTGCTTGAATAATTTATCTTAAAAAAGCTAAAGATTCCTCTTAGTGGATCGATTGTTTATTTATTTACATATTTACGTATAAAGTGTATAGGTCATGCATCTTGCCTCAAGGTAATTCAGTTATTAGTCACCCTATTAGCAGTTCAATTTTCAAATATTCAATTTTTCTGGCAATAATAATTTTCTTTACCTTATCACTATATAAGCTTAAATTATATTAATAAAATGTTTCTCTCCTGTAATTGTCCACTTTGGGAAACGTCCCATAGTAATTAAAGTACTCCAGTGCCAGGTATATTCTGTGATTTAGTGTAAAATAAGTTGTTAATCTTGCAATAAAGATTTTAATATATAACATCTCCCCACCCACCATATCTACGGTATGCAAAGTAATCATAAGAAGCACCAAAATTGAATTTGCTGTTGTATGATGTTAAAGTTATTAATCTAGATTACTTAAATAGGAGACTAGGACAGGGGTGGGATCCGACTGGTATAACTACCGCTTCGGTGATTTTGCCTGCACGTGTATATCGTCATCATCTAGCTGCCTGGAAAGCTGAGTAGCGCTATGCATGGGTGCACAATGGTTGAAAAAGCACTATTTTCCTGCTTTTTCAACTGTAGCTGTGTCACACAAAGCAGTTTAAAAAAGCAGGAAATAAAGGTCAGGTGAGAGCCCGAGTTGGCATGTGGGCCAAAACAGCAGCAAATGTACAACCAGTTCTATGACTGCTGCTCTTCACAGCTACCAGTTCTACAGAGCTGGACAGAACCAGTAGAATCCCACCCCTGGACTAGGAAAATGCATAGAGAAAAGAGCCATCAGTGATCATTAGCCTACTGATCACAATCCCTTTTCTGTGTTCTTATTATTCAGGTTATGTTAGGTGTCATCGTAGAATAATTTTCAGTATAAGGGAGTCCTTTCTGTGCTCTTTTTTTTTTTTTTTTTCAAAATTCTTTCTAAAAGAAAATGTTCTTTGGGGCATTTTTTTGTAGGATTTTTTTTTTTTTTTTTCATCTCAAAATAGTGCTTTTCATCTCAAAATATTGAGAGCTAAAGAGATCCTCGAGGGAAGCTTGATTGATAGTGACTGTATGATTGCAACTTTGTGTTACAACAATATGGAATTTCATGGTTTAGCCTAAATACTTTAGAAAATATGTGTGCTAGGAAAGGTGATGGAAAACAGATGGGAATGACCAAATGGCTATATTTGTGGAGTACAATATTGCCCTATTGATATTTACCCGGGGGAAGAAAATCCCTATTAATTGGGAATAAAAGCAAAGGCAAACTTTTTCACAATCAATACAATGGATTTGGAGAATTGATTGGTTTGGTTTGGTTTTTTGTATAGATATAAAAAAGATTCTGCTAAGAAGTCAAGGTAGCATTCATGGTCCTATTTGTCCATCACAAGCAGCACTCTGGATTAAGATATATGGACTGTACCAACATCACCCAAAGAGCACCTGTGGAGTTGGGTGGTCTGTTACCTGGGACTTGCCACTTTTAGTTCAGCATCTGGGTTTCATTAAATTAACTGCATTCATGTTGGTTTCCAGTAGATAAATAATGATAATAATCATTAATAAATAATCTGACTTTCCAATGTAGTTTATAGTTCTGGAATACACTCATCTCCCTTTTGAATATCAGCTAGCTTTGACTCCACTTGCCTACTTTGAGATCTGCCAGGGATGGCTAAATATTGCTTCCTAACATGCAGCTGTGACATAAACCTGAGATTAAAAAGTGCTTTTTAAAGAGGCAGCTGGACTTTGTTTTTCCTTGAAGGAAAACTTCATGAACTGAAGAAGCTTCTTGGATGAGACGTGAAATGTCTTCAAGAAAAAAGCAAAGTCCAGTTGCCTTTTGAAAAAGCACCTTTGAGATAACCATGACCTGATGACTGAGAATCTCCATAGACATAAACCTGAGACAGTCTCCATAGACATAAACCTGAGACAGTCTTTTTATCCCTGAAAGCTTATTGCATGCATGCTATTACGTCGTGTGTCTAAACTAATTAACTTTACTGTTAAAGTAAACAGCTGGCTAGGATGTTAATGTTTTTCAATCTTGGCAACTTTAAGTCACATGGACTTTAATTCCAGAATTCCCCAGTTAGCATTGCTAGAGAATTCTGAAAATTGGAGTCCACACATCTTAAAGTTTCCAATGCTGAGAAGTCCAAATTAGTGCACTTTCGAACATATACATCATATGATGTATGATTTCAAAAATGTTGCTTTATCCATGTCTAGTCACTTCAAGCTTCCTCTAGAAACTGCCAGGATGGTGTCCTGTTGTGTTATTTAATAATTAATTAGTTAATTAATTTGATTTGTCAATTACTTACAAGATAGGTATAAGAATAAACATGAGTAAGAATACAGGAAATAGGTACGAATAAATGGGGACCATAGGACAGAGGCAGTAGGCATGATGGTGCCCTTATGCACACCCCTTACAGACCTCTGAGGAATGGGGTGAGGTCAATAGTGGATAGTTTAAGGTTAAAGGAGTGGGGGTTACAGGATGTAACAACAGAGTGGGGTAGTGCATTCCAAGCATTGACCACTCTATTCCTGAAGTCGTACTTTCTGCAATTGAGTTTGAAGCGGTTTACATTGAGTTTGTATCTGCTGTGTGCTCTTATATTGTTGCGGTTGAAGCTGAAGTAGTCATTGATTGGTAGGACATTGTAGCAGATAATTTTGTGTACTATGCTTAAGCCTAACCATAGGTGACGTAATTCAAGGTTGTCCAAGCCCAAAATCTCAATCCTGGTGACATAGGGTATTCTGTTGTGAGCAGAGGAGTGTAGTACTCTTCTCGTGAAATACTTCTGGACTCATTCAATTGTATTAATGTCTGATACAGTGCGGATTCCAGACTGATGAGCTGTATTCGAGTATTGGTCTGGAAAAAGTTTCGTATGCTCTAGTTAGCAATTCAATATTTCTGGAGGAGAAACTTCGTAAGATTAGATTTACAACTTTGAATGCCTTTTTGGCAATGCTGTTACAGTGAGCTCTGGTGTTTAGGTCATTTGATATGAGAACTCCAAGGTCCTTGACAGAGTGAGCATCATCAATGAGGTCATATCCACCTAGCTTGTATTTGGTGTACTGATTTTTTTTACCAATGTGTAGGACAGAACATTTGTTGGTCAAGATTTGGAGTTGCCAACACATAATCAAGGTCATACAACATGGGGCATGATATCTTTGTGATTGTGTACAATGCCACTGTTGGCCCCTGCCCCATTAGCTGAAGCCAGAGGAGCAGCTGAAATGGATTTAATTCAGTTTAAATTAGAATGTAATTACAATTACACTAAATTAATTTAACCAAATGCAGTTAAGAAAGGAACTCTAAGTGTGCTTTATATATGTTCAGAAAGTTGATTAAATTTGCAGAACCAAATCATCAAATAGTTTTGCATCATTATCAAATAATGTTTATAGATATCTAAGGTTTATATCAAAACCTTTTACTTAATTTATTTTAAAAGCAATTGAATCCATTATAACACTTCAGGGTTTCTATTCACCTGTGAAGATTTTTCAGAGAAACCCTAGTAGGCTGTTGATTTACATTTTTGACATGTGTGGATTAACTCAAATTCTCATTTTGTCACACAAACTGAAATGGTTTTAAGAAAACAGTTTTGTTTTATTTTAAAATAGGACCACCTAAATCTTTTGACTATGAAACCAGCCCACAGTTCTATTTTGTCTACAACATTTTTCAAAATTATTATTTGACGTTTTGGTTTATTTTATTTGAACGATGGAAAGAGAACGATTGAAGATGGATTTGCAAACTCTACATGTTTACAAATTTTCTTCTAATTCACATCTGCTGTTTTTATTGGCTTTGTAATTATGCTTCACATGATTCAATTATATGAACATCAGCCAGTTGCTAACCGTGCTTCATATGGTAGTCATATATTAATGTGAGCCAACAGAAAATCCCAAAGAGAGAAATAATTTTTTTAAAAAAATCAGTTCAATGAAGCAAACTCAAGAAGTGGTATTCAGCCAGTTCTGACCAGTTCAGGAGAACTGGTAGTAGAAATTTTGAGTAGTTCGGAGAACCAGCAAATACCACTTCTGATTGGCCCTGCCCCCATCTATTCTCTGCCTCCAGAGTCCCAGATGATTGGCTGAGTCTTCTTTGGTTGCCCTGTGCAGGAGAACGGAGCTAGAAAGCAGGTTAGTGGGGTGGGGAAGGAATGGGATTTTGCAGTAATCTTCCCCTGGAGTGGAATAGGAGTGGAGATTTTGCAGTATCCTTCCCCTTCCACGCTCACCAAGCCACACCCACCAAGACAAGCCTTGCCCACCAAGACACACCCACAGAACCGGTAGTAAAAAAAACTGAATCCCACCACTGGACAAACTGACCCATGTCTCTCTCACATGGGAATGCCCTTGACTGTAAAACTTCACTGCCTAGCCCATGTGTGATCAGAAGCAGCTTCTTAGACATGCAGGATGATGGCAAGACATTATCAAGCACCAACATGCACAGAAGGAAATTAAACTGTTTTATGATAAAACATTGTAGTCTGGTGGAAATAATATTATTTCACTCAGTCCAGTATGACTAAGACAGAAATAAATTTGATTTTTTTTGGTTTGGCAAGTTGCCTTGCCCACTCCTTATACTGTTCCTGAAAGAAACATTAATGCAAAGAGAAAAAGAAAAAAAAAACAGTATGCCGCCGCCCCTCCCCACCTTCATGATAGACCTCAGATGAGGGAATCTCCTGGGATCTGGAAATGGTTTTTGCTATAGCTCTGTGAAGATCAGCGTTGATCCTATTCAGATCAACCCTTCAGTTCGAATTATTGATTCAGTTTGAACTGTTAATTCAGCTTGTCAAGCTGACCTTTTGCATTTTTTAAAAGGAACATGAAAAGTTTGATTTTTGCCTATGTGAAAAGTCAGTTTGGTTTGGAGTTATAGATCAAATGACTTTCAATTTTAATCCCTGAATCAAAGCTTTGCACAGCCCTGTTCTGGACTTGTTGAAAATGGCAAATGTAACAGTACAGTGTGGTAACTTCCTGGGATACATGATAATTATTCCGATTACTATGGCAAAACTTTCTTCACCTGAATGGGTAATACGAGATGGTAGAATAGTATGAAATAGATATCTTAATTATATACCCTTCGATTATCTGTATAAATGCAAAGTATAATATTAGCATATGATCATCAAACCAAGAGGCAGCAAATGTGTGAAATGTTGCGAATTTTACTCTAACAAGTCTGGAAGGCATCAGATTGAATTGGACTGTTATAATCAAGGATTTTAGATATTTAAACTACAAAAAATCCATACACATATATCCTATAGGGGTTCTTTCAAAAGGCCAGTTCCTTACAAGCCTATCATTCCCTGAAAGAGTTGACAAAGTTACTCCATAGTGGGAGAAACTGGTTGTGAAAATCAGACATAATGTGACTTGAGACTAAAACATAATCTTCTTGAAGAAGAGGTTGGACAATTGTTTATCTGAAATGGTAAAGGGCTTCCTGCTTGAGCAGGGGGTTGGACTAGAAGATCTCCAAGGTCCCTTCCAACTCTGTTATTCTATTCTATTCTATTCCTTTCCATTCCATTCCATTCTATTGTCTCCTCTACATTCTATTCTATTCTATTCTATTCTATTCTATTCTATTCTATTCTATTCTATTCTATTCTATTCTATTCTATTCTATGTAGAACAAACAGATGGTTCTTCAAGATATATCCACGAGTCAACTGCCTATAGTCAAATTTTCTAAAATGTTAACTGATGCTTGAACTTTTTATATCCTTTGGAATTGTGCTTTCAGCTTAAACTTTGAAGATATTTGGCAAGATTTAAAGTGTGATCTTGCTATGATCTTAATAGTTGGAGAATTGCGCGGAATACAACTAGGTTATTCTAACAAGAATTATCCCCCCCACTCCGCAGAACAGATTCATGTGATTATTCTTTAATTCTTGGGATTTCAGTGTCATTATTTCCTACTGCTTATTCAACCATATTTCAAGATGAACTCTGGCCTACAAAAACATGTTAAATAGCAGCCCATTTCCAAAGAATTTGTCTGGATATCAAAATTAGTGATTGTTCATATTCTCTGGCTTATAGTTATAAACTTCATGATGCATAAGAGTTCACTTTGAAACTGTGCAGTCTTGTAGTGGTGTCAAAACCCATCTTTTGTTCTTCTCTTGCCAAAACATCTCTCAGGAAACTTATTTTAAAAAAACAAAAACATTATTTTGCTGGTACTTTTGAACAAACATTATTATGTTAAGTTGTGAAGTGCGTAATATTTGTAATCCATTTGTAATCCATTTATAATCCATTTGCATATCTTTTACAATTTTATAATTCTGAAACCTGACCA
Source organism: Hydrophis major (assembly GCA_033807585.1). Taxonomy (NCBI): domain Eukaryota; kingdom Metazoa; phylum Chordata; class Lepidosauria; order Squamata; family Elapidae; genus Hydrophis; species Hydrophis major. Next base: position 13,096,893 of record CM066338.1, read on the forward strand.
AGTTTCCCAGCTGAAACCTGAAACCTGACCAAGTTTCCCAGCTTGGGAGAAGTTTGTTCCTAGTCTCTTGTTCTGGGAAATATCCAAAGGCAGAGAAGCCACATTCTGCTGGATATATGACTATATAGAAGGAAAGATAGAACATTAAGATACACCATTTTCTATGCCATAACTAATTCAGTTCATGAACTAACACTCTTCCATAAAAATGCCTCTCCTCCTTTGCAAGAAGTTTCAAAAGATAATTATCTTTCTTCCAAATAAGTAGGAACTTGTAGGAAGAAAATGTGCAATGGTTTATTTTTTATCTCAGGCAGAACCAAGAATTACTGCCTTTGAACTCTTCTCCAGCTGGGAGAAGAGGGTGGGTTCATCACGAATTTCCCCATATTCTCACCACACACTCATCTAACTACTCATTTCCCAGGAAAACAAATATCTTCTCTTGGATTCTTGAACTTATGTTGGTATATGGGCTAAAAGAAGAACCAAGAAGTGGGTTTATTTTTTTAGGTTACCTCTAAAACATTTTTTAGAGCAAAACATGGAGGCAGCATTTGAAGAGGCTTCAGTATGATGGAAAGATGGGAAGTAAGTGCAACTTATTGTCATGTTGCTACCATAATGTTAAAGCAAGTTACCCTTAGACAATTAAAAAAACAAACAAACTTGAAAATGAAATAGAAAAGAGAAGATCTATTGTAGGGTGAGAAAACTTTTTTTTAGAAATTTGAGATTAGGTTTAAAGAGAGCACTACAAATAACTGGTACAAAGTTGTTTTTTTTTTTTTATTTATTTGATAAAGTTATTCCTTGCTTTTTAGCTGAAAGCTCCCTTCAAATTTGGTCACTTATCCAGACAATTATAGCCATTGATCATATTTACAGGTATTTTCAATGTTAAGTTATCTCTTTTATTAATTAAACATGAAACTCAGTCAAGTGAACATTTAAAAATGTATCACAAATACAATTGACTAGCGCTAATGATTGATATGGGTTACTGCCAGCATCCTAGGTATACAACCAAGTATTTAAAATATATGATCTTCTGTGTAGCGCAGTTTATTGCATTTCTGCTCGAAGCTGCAATTTCTTGATGTGTTTTGTAAAATTATTGGACATGGTGCCAAGTGCCCCAATGACAGTGGGTATCACTGTTACATGTTTCATCCATAATCATGGAGTTTCTATGGCCAGGTCATGATGTTTTGTGATTTTTTCCCCAGTTCTTTTGCTTTGACTCTAGCACCACCTGGTACCATGATATCAATAAATTGTATGTCTCAGTTTTCGACAACTGTGATATCTGGCATGTTGTGTTCCAAATGACAATCTGATTCGATGATGATGATTCCATTCAATCACATCCAATTCTCAGAGATTGCATGGATAAGTCCTGGGAAGTTTTCTTGGCAAGATTTTTCAGAAGTGCTTGCCGTTGCCTTCTTCTTAAGGCCGAGAGAAGGTTCCATAGTGGGGCTAGAATTCAGTCTCCTGGTTTCTAACCTGATGCCTTCACCAAACTGGTTCTGGATTTAGCTGAAATTGTTGCCAGAAAACCAAAAGGCCGTTAAGTGATGCATTCTATGGATTTCACTTACTTGGACCAAATTGGATGTCGCTAATCTAAATGAAAAATAGATTAAAAGAAGGATTGTCAATTATTCTGACTCAGAGCAACATCTGTCGTTTTGTGACTGGTGCATTTACACTGCAGAGAAAGAGAAGGGGGAGGGATGTGAAGAGTGCTTTTAGGGTTTGTATATAATGGAACTCTACAGCTTTGAGACTTGTGGGTGAGGAGGAAGAGAATTTGGTAATCCTCTGTATTGCTCGTCAGGCAGTGTCTGAATATAACAGACACTGGCTGAGTCCACACATTAGGATAAATATTTTAACAAAGGATAAATGTTTGAACAAAGCTTGGTGAACCAGAATTTAATTTTTAGCAAAATACATTCTGTTCATTCCCAGATTTTTTTTTCAAAAGCAACCCTGTCAAACTTAGCTTGTTAAACTTGATGCACAAAGATCAATCTATTAAATGAAATCTTCCTAAATATTTTATGGATACACTGCCCATTGCAAACATTCACAACCTTGTCACCTCACACTGAGACTATTGCAATTTGTCCTCCAGGACAATTATTTTTTGTTGTCCATGTAAAGGGCAGCATAAGATGGTTTGAAAAGCAGTGTACGTGTACCTAGCATTTCCATAATGGAGAATTACACAGAGGTCAGGTCTGAATTCTTAGTTTCTTTGAATTCTTTGAGCTTGGCATTTTGACATCCCTAGGTTTGGTCTTGTGCCACCATCATTATGGCAACTGTGTTGGTTGTCAGGTAGCTTTCAGGTGCTATTCAAGCTGTTGCTTTTCACTTTTAAAGCATCTTTTACTTCAATACTTCATTATCACTGCCTATCTATTCAGTCTTGGTGAACCAGTTGAGACTTCCCAAATTACAAGAGTCTGTCCACTGATAAAATACCATCTATACAAACTTAATAGAAACATCTTATCAATCATGGTCTCCCTTCCTGTGGAACAGTAACTTCTGAATATTAAATGTAATAGTGAATGTTGCTGTACTTTATGATATTTAAGGTTTTGCTGTACTTTATGATATTTAAGGACCGCTTACTGTTGATGGAATCTGCTCGAAGCCTAGATAAGAAAAGAACCTAAGAGAGTTTTTTTCTTTCGAACCCTGTTTTTTTCCTGCAGGTTAGTAGTATTAGATAAAAAGAATTATCTGTACATTCAAATAAGACAAATCACACTAAATGCCTTGCCTTTGTTTAGAGAAAATCTTTTTTTGTCTATTGAACCTTATCTTTTTTTTACTAATGGTATCAGATAGTGTACATGGTGCATGAACTCTATGGAATATCTCATCTAATTACCGCTTGATTTTCATGCAAATTAACTTAAACTAAAAGGGAAAAACAGCGAACTGCAGAAATTAATGATTTGATACACCCTCCCTTTTCCCATTCTGATGCCCTCTCACTTTTAGGGTTTTTTTAATGGAAAAAAAGGAAAAAAGAGATAGCAGATCTACATTTTAAAGCTGATTTATATACAGGATGGCTATTTTATTCCCTCGATAATAAGGCAATGATAAAAGGAAATGTGCTACAGTAAACTCTAATCTGTAACAGTTACACCCTGCCTCCCTTTTTCTTTTTATCTTCCACAATGAGTCAGAGTCTGCTCAGCTTGATAAGAAAATTCTGTTTATTGCAGAGGTTTGACATTAGGTTATGAAATATACAACTGCATAAATATCCCAGAGGGTTAAAAAAATGCTGCAGTCTCTGTTTCATACTACTAATAATAATTCATTGCAGTTTAAACACCAACTCAGTATCCCTTAATAGCAATGGATTTTGAGAAGCTTCTCTCCTTAAAATTTTGAACTATCAAAAGTGCTGAAGTATGAATTTCAGATACAATTTCAACCTCTGTGAGTTCTGTAGAACATTTTTGAGTTTCATCTTCTTTATATATATATATATATATATATATTCATATTCTTAAGTTTTCGTGGGTACATGTATGGCATTCAGCTTTGTTCGGGTATTTTCCCACGTCATTGTAGTTTTGCTTTTAAAGTTTCAGCAGAATCTCATCTGCCATCATCAGGCTTCTGTATAGTGTTCATCTGTGAGTCAGACTTTTACAGTGGTTTCAGATTTAAATTTGGGGCAGCCTATTGCTGTGCCAGAATGGTTTTTTCTTCCTCTTGATTGGTTGGGAGTCTTGGTCTGTGTTTATTGGTCTTGGAGTTTGCTGTGTTCTGCTTGATTGGTATTTCTAATATCTTCTGTCTGTTTTTTGGCCCTTTTTGTATCTTGATTGGCTGGCAACATTGTGTTACTTTATTGGAGGCCTTTAGTGCAGCTTGGCTCTGGGTAAATGGATGGCTATCATAAGCTGGGTTTCATCTGGGTGCCTTGTTGGGGTGTGTTTGAGCTGGAGGTATCGGGGGGATCTGTTTGTGTTCAGGTGTTTTCCTGGCTTGTGGTGTGGAGATCCAAAAGATTGACAGCCTGGTGGAATCATCTCTTCTATTCATATATATATTCATCTCTTCTATTCATATATATATGGTTTTCGTGGGTATGTGTATGTGGATCTTTGGTTATTCAGGTTTTCTCCCACGTAAGATTGGAAGTATCTTGGCAACGTTTCGACGAAATCTCATTTGTCATCTTCTGGCTTGTGTCTTTGGCTTTGTGCTTTGCAGAGTAATGTGAGCTTGCAGCTGCTTCTTCCTTTTAACTGCTAGTGGGGATATGACTTGATTGGGTGGGGTTTGGCTGTGTTCTGATTGGGTGGGGGGGGTGTTCTCATTGGTTGGGGGGTTGGCTGTGTTCTGATTGGCTGGGGGTGTGTTCTGTTCAGGTGGGGGCTTGGTTGTGCTCAGGTTAGTCTTAGTTGCCGGGGGATTCGAGTTGGTGAGCTGTGATCCTGTTGTTTCGCTTCACGTTCGTGGTCGTGCCACATCTTCTTGTTGGGTGTCCGTTCACTTCATGTATGGGTCAGAGGGGTTTGATCAAGACAAAAAAGGCTACAAAACAGACAGAAGATATTAGAAACATCAATCAAGCAGAGCACAGCAAACTCCAAGACCATTAAACACACACCAAGACTCCCAACCAATCAGGATGAAGAAAAAACCATTCTGGCACAGCAGATAGCTAGCACCAAATTTAAAACAGAAATGGCTGTGAAAGTCTGACTCACAGACGAACACTATACAGAAGCCTGATGATGACAGATGAGATTCTGCCGAAATGTTGCTACAACTTTAAAAGCACAACTATATGTATCTGAATCTGTATCTGTATCTGTATCTGTATCTGTATATTCATATATTCATATATACATACACATACACACACACACACACACACACACACTAACAGTTTGGTATCCTGTTTTAAAATATGCAAACAAACCACCAATTAGAATAATTTTGGCCATTGTTCCTTCCCATTTGCTAATCTTCTCTCTCATGACTTTTTAAAAGAAGTTGTGCAAAGATCCTACCCATGATTGTCAACTGCAGCAGAATAGCTGGCTTTCAGCCATTGGACAAAGCCACAAAGTTATTTGCTTTTGGTAAACATCATAGATCATTTTAATAATGGAAGTATTAGCACAAAGGGAAATGCCATTTATTTATTCAATACAATTTTGAGGCTATCCAACTTCTCAACAGATCTGGTTTGCTTACAATTAAGAGAAAGAACATACATCAAAAAGAATACAACAGACCAAAAAACCAACTACATGACACAAAAAAACAACAAACCCTTGACAATCAGCCTATCCCAATCCTCTTAGATGAACCCTATTTAAAAAATAGGGTATAGAAGATCAACAAGCTTAAAGCAATAAGGATATCAGTGGATGTGATTTGGGAGGGCAGGAACTGCCACCAAGAAGACATTCTTCATAGATCACTTGAGATGACATTGTTTAATTGAAGTGATCAGAATGTGTCCATTGCATATATACCAAGTAAATGATAGGCAACTGATTACCATTTCCCATATCCTAAAATAAGATGCCAATGGTATCCATCCAGAGGACTCCATATGACAATCTTTAGTTACCAAAACCAGCTCCCAACCTATCAATGTCTGTTCCATTCCAACATCCTCCAGGTCCTCTCTAGGACTCCATCCCTAATTTTTCCATCTCCATGCAAAAACCATTCAGAGAATTGAGGTACCAACAAATTCAGCCCATATCAAAGAACCTTCCTAACACTGGAAGCAACAATATATAAGCCAAATCATCGGGTCTTTGACAGCATTAATCTCACTAGCCTTGTCTGGCCAGCACTCAGTCCAGTAGCTACTTTAGTCTTACTAAATGCATCAGGATGATAGGAAGAGACTTCGGAGAGGACTTTTCATGGGATACCTTATTCCTTTAAGTCTCCACAGTATCTTCATGGTGCCCGGTTGTGGTGCCATTTGTCCTGATCTAAAGCCACTATAACTGATGATCCCAAACATCCCATGTTGCATCTCCTAATCTCCAAACATCATCATTCTTCTTGTTGTTGGTCTTATCTATGCCTATATGCTAGCATTCTTTTCTGACTTCTCTCCAAGGCAGCCAGTCAGTGGTGTCTGAGGAACTAAAGCTCCTTTGGAGTCACTGAGTGTTATACTTCCAGTTCCTGTGTTCTACATGATGAGTTCAGAAGATCTCTAGTTGTCCCAATCAGTCCATCCACTTAGAAACAAACCTAATAACCACCACCGAACATACAGACACACCTCAAACACCACATTATGGTTACTCCAACAAAAATACTACAGGTATGAATGCTACCAGTTCCAAAACAATCTATGATTTGAAGAACCATATCAAACGTTTTTGTTTTTGTTTTTTTGCTGTTGGTTGTAATCCTGACCAATATCAAACCAAATTGCAGCTACTTTTAATCTGAAAAAAAGGAAATAAAAATTAACCCATCCTGAAGCATCATCAATTATAATTCAAGATACCTGGCTTTAAAATATTCACAAAATGTAGAGTACAAGTCAAGTCTGTACTTGAATCATATCTAATCAGAACCAACTCTCAGTTAACTCAGTGACATTTGTGCCAGATAAATTGGTACAGAATCCCATATTTTAATGGCCATTAACACTGATTCTCTATTGGATTTTACCTCCTATTCAGTGGAGGTGAATATAAACTTATCAAACCTCTGGATCATCTCAAGCCCTGGATGATGATAGAAAATTATTCATGTTTGAAACTAATATTAATATTTGCCCTTCTTACTCATTCAAGAGAACAAGAAATATTTCCATGTTTCCATTTGTTTTAAACTATTTTGTTACAAGCACATACTTTAATTGAGAAATTTGCTCAATATTTGCTAGGTTATTAAATTGCAGATATTCTGAAGTGTGCCAGAAAGAGCTATCTAAAGTTATTATAAGACTGCCCTTCTGTTTGACTCCATCTGTTCAATTTCTTTATTACTACCTACAGAAATAAGAGTAGATGGTGAGCAGTAATAGTACTGTATAAAAATATCCACTTCTATATTGGATTAATGTATCAGTAGGATATCAGTGTATTATATAACAAAAGAAGACATATCAGATTATAAAAAAATGTGGTTGTGGTGGAGAAGAGATGGAACAATCAGGACAAAAATAAATGACCTGAACTCTATAGTACAAATGGAAACTTATCAAGGATAGAAGCAACCTAGAACTAAGGAGAAATTTCTTGATAGATTGGACAGCCATTTGTCTGAAATCGTATAGGGTCTTCTGCTTGGAATTCTGGTTGGATTAGAAGACCTTCAAAGTTTCTTTCAACTCTGATAGTCTGTTAAAGACTAGACAAACACAAATAACCAAAACTATATAGGAAAGCTTTCTTTCCCAGAAATTCTGGATTTACATTCTTTTCCTTGTCTGCTGTTATCTATTCAGCCTGGCATAAATTTCTTACCTAAGCAACTCTGTGTGTGAATTTAAAACTTGGAACTGACAATGACATTGCCTTATGAGCGAGGGAGGGATTAATAATAGAATAGGAGAGGCCCTCTTTTCTTCAAGAGAACCTTTACATCTTGCATTACCCAACGGACAGATTGTAGTTTAAATTGTCCATGACTTTAAAATGAAAAGTTATGCAAAAAAATTTGGACAAGTAGATGCTCTGGAGTTCTACCAACTGTTATCCTAATTAATGATCTCTTCAATTTCCTTGTGGCTATAAAGATCTGCAAAAAAAACCCCACCTCATTTTGCCAATAAAGGCTCAAGGAGGCCTCCTGTAATCCCTTACAGCTCCTCTGTCATCCAGAACAGTTCTAGATTCTCTCCATTCTTGCTGCCATGCCTTATGCCTTGCTCAATCATAATCACCTTTGGGTATCTGCCAATTAAACATAACAATGTTCTTCCAGATAAAAATATGAAGGATCACATCCTTAAATGAAAGAAAAAAGCACTTTAGTATAATGATAACAATACTTTGATTTATCACATTTCCATTAATTGTTTCAGGCAATTAATCTGGAAGCTGATTCTGATTTTGTAATTAGCTTTCAGGAAAGAAAAACAAAGAAAAGGTCCATTTGATTATGAACAACTAACAATCTAAAATAAACAAAAATTGCTTCATTTTATACGGTTTATTGTTTTTACTCTCCAATGAAAGGAATTTCACATCGTTGTTCAAGAGGTAGCAATATTGGAATACATAATATAGGAGATTGATAAACATCTTTATAATCACATTATTGGTTAACTAATTTTTTTTCTAGAAATTTACTGTTTAGCTATTTCTTCTTTAAAAAAAGGTTGTGATGATGTTTATTTTATTTATTTATTTATTTTTGTCAATTGCTTACAAAATAATAGGTATAAGTAAAAACATAGCACATAAGTTGCAGCAAATAAATAAAATTGCTAAGCTGTATCAGTTCAGACAAGCAGAAAGGAATATTCACAGTCTTTTTTCACTTGTGCCAAAATAGAACATATATCAAGCCAATGTTTGTTTATTACCTCTCTTTCCTGCTTGTTCATGATGTAGTAAACATTTAAAATACAGAATGAAACTGCTGCACTAAAATTAAACAAATAATCTCAAAACGAGGAGTGTTGCTTTACAAAATGATTTTATTTTTTTATCACATGGTTTCATCTCAGGGTATTTAAATATTTTCTGGAGATATTGCTATGGATAGAATAGATTTACTGCCATGGTAGATTTTTGAATATCTTTATTTAATGTGCAGTGTTACACATTTTAGCCTGCTTGAACAGAGGGCCTTCATCAACAGTGCAAAATGGAAAGTACCTTATATTATTTTTTACATTAAAAATACTTCAACTGAGACAAGAAATTAGAGTGCTATAGGCTTAAAAATCATTTGTGGAGAGGTCTAGAAAAACCGTTAACAAGAAATGAAATTGTAAAACATCTGAAACTGGTGTATGCACTAATAAAATGTAACCTGATGGGCAACATAATACACAGCTCATGAAAAAGCATTCATATAAGATTCAATAGAAAAAAATACACTGTGTTAAATTATTCCATATGGACATGAATATCTATAAGTGAACGTTTTATTTGAAAGCAATCAAATTGACCATGAATTATCCTATTTGCTAATGGTCACCCTATAAAATAGGATCAGCAAGAGCCTAAAGAGATATAGGAAATTAACAGAATAACAGAGTTAGAGGTCATCTAGTCCAACCCCTTGCTCAAGCAAGAAACCCTATACCTTTTCAGACAAATGGTTGTCCAGTCTCTTCTTTAAAATGTCAAGTGATGGAGCAACCACAACTTGTGGAATCAAGTTGTTCCACTGATTAATTGTTCTAACTCAATAAATTTTCCTTTGTTCTAGATTGCTTCTCTTCTTGATTAGTCTCCATCCATTGCTTATTGTTCTGCCTTCAGGGCCTTTGGAAAATAGGTTGATCCCTCTTCTTTGTGGCAGCCCCTTAGATATTGGAACACTTCTATCATGTCAACCTTGTCCTTCTTTTCATTAAATTGGATGTTCCCAATTCATGTAACCATTCTTCATATGTTTTATCCTGCAGTCCCTTAATCATCTTTGTTGCTCTTTTCTTTCTAGAGTCTCAACATATTTTTATATAGTGGTGACCAAAACTGGATGCAATATTCCAAGTGTGGTCTTACCAACACTTTACAAACTGTTGCAAAATTGCCCCATCAAGCCCATTATTAAACAACATGGTCAAATGTTTTATCCTACTTTTCAGACAGGATTATATATTTTGGCTATGAGAATTCTCAACGTCTTGTCAAGGGAAATTTTATGATGTTTTTCTCAACTGACCAAATCCAATAATTTGAGTTATTCAACCTAATATGTACCTGGGCAAAATATATTTTCTATCAACTCTCTTTTTCTATTTGGATTGTTTGATGATTTCCAGTTTTAGTATAGGGTTGCTAAACTTGTTCTGGAAAGTAAGCTTGTTCATAGATGGGCTTACAAAGATATCGTAACATTCCATAAATTGAAGAATATGTCATGGCATGTTGCAGGTATGATTGAAATTCTTTCCACACTTCTCCAGTTAGTAGATTTGAAACATTTGAGAAAACAAAGTCAGTCCTCTGGAAAGCTACGAAATAAGCATGACCTTCTGAGTATTTGCTTCTAACAGGAATCCCTGGTTTACATGATTAATGATGAAGTTTGAGATTAACTCCTGGACAGCATGGGAGCTAAAAGGAACCATTTGTCAGTTAGTTCATATTTTGCTTTTGAAGCCAGTTAACTAATCAGCCAAACAGAAAGTGAACTAAGATAAATGAAGGCCATTTGATTATGTAGAAAACTGAACATGAAGATAAATTCTGCATATTTTGCTTCATTTCATCTAAAGTTATCATCACCATAATTGCTTATGAGCACTCAAGGTGCTCTTCATAACAGCCAGAACATTAGAGGCTTAATTAATTAATTATTTAATCTGTCTTGTTGTTCTCATTTTTTTCTGTTGCAGCCCCCCCCCCCCCACCTCTCTCTCACCTACCAATAATACTGCAATGTGAAAAATCTGAGTAAAACAGGAAAGTATAAAACTGAGGCATAAATTAATATTGATGTAGTTGATTCCAGATTATGGTTTTATGGACTGGGAGCATGCCAAAGCATTATGGGGTTTTGCTTTCTGCTTATGAAGGGAACAATGACAAGGAACAACAGGTTGTCACTCCCTTTTTTCCAGTTCCCTGTACATTGACTGAAATGCAAAAGAACAAGGTATGGTATAGTTAGAAAAAAAAATTCTAGCGTTTCTAATCTAAGGTGTGGATGCCAAAGCTTTGATCCTCAAATGACATTCAATGTACTTGTTCAGAGTCATTGTTTCCATTTCAACTGCTGATTCTCATGACCTTCTGAACATCCAATAATCTTATAAAATATATTAAAAAGACTAACAGCATTGTTATGGAATTAACATATAAAGCCATTAATGGTGTCATCCTGAAGTTGGATTGTTTTGTTGCTTGCCTTCAAGTAAGACATGAATAGCATCCTTTCTTCTATACTGTAGTGTGTCGTATTCTTGGATACAGTAGAATGGTTTTTGATGAAGCATGTTATGTCTAATCATCGATGGAGACTGAGAAGTTCAGGAAGAAAGGCACAGATTTAAGGTAGGATGGAAAAAGATTATCATTGATCACTTTCCTCCGTATTTAGTATATTTGGGTGCACACAGAATTTTAATGTAGAAGTTATTTTTAACTGAATACCTGGTCTCTAGCAAAAGCAAATGCTGTTGGTTTGGGACTACCTGATTGTGGAGATCTTTAGTTGTGAAGTGGCTAGATTGTTCAAATAAAAACTGGTATATAATCTGGAAGTACTCAAATCTGTCCTTCCTGCCAGTTGCAGCTAATTTTGCAGCACCAGTATTTTGAATTCTGTACTGTACACTGGCAGGCTTCTAGTCTGTTCAGAGTACTAGTTATCACTGACAATAGAATGAGCAATAGCATTTAGACTTTTATACTGCTTCATAGTGCCTGACAGCCCTCTCTAAACAGCTTACAGAGTCAGCATATTGTCCCCAACAATCTGGGTCCTCATTTTACTGACCTTGGAAGGATAGAAGACTGAGTCAACTTTGAGTCAGAATTGAACTCTTGGCATTGGGCAGAGTTAGCCTGCAACACTGCATTCAAACCACTGTGCCACCATAAAATCTCTCTGGGCAGAAAACCAGGAAACTTGAAGGACTCTCTGTCTTGCATCGTCTCCTCCATTTGACAAAATCAGATGGTGTTGCCCATCATTAAAAGGGTAGACACTCAAATGATAGATACTTTGGGTTTGCTATTAGCTTATTTTACTTTACCCTAAGAACAGTGGTGGGATTCATTTTTTTTTTTTTTTTGCTACCTGCTCTGTGGGCATGGCTTGGTGGGCAGGGGAAGGATACTGTAAAATCTCCAGTCAGAGGTGGTACTTGCCAGTTCTCCAAACTACTCAAAATTCCCACTACCAGTTCTCCAGAACTGGTCAGAACATGCTGAATAACACCTCTGCCTAAGAAGTATAAAATTTCGTGTGGAAGAATTAGATGAAATTTCTAAGTGTAGGGGAAGGAACTGCTTCAGCACAATATATTTCTACATTGAAATAAAACAAAGTAGAAAAATATAAAATCCTAAGTCGATCAAAATTATTCAGAATCATCTTCCTGCAAGCTTTCTGTTTTATTTTCTGTTTTATTTCAAAAGCAAATTGTTTTTCATCCGCTGATTACATGAGAACTTATAGGAAAAAAATAATACAGGAGATTTTTTTTTCCCATAATACTAGCAGGGCAAAGAGTACTATCATCATCTTCATTTTAATGAAATTACTGCTGTCCTTCAGACTTTTTCCTTTCAACATGAGTTGGCTTCTATATTTCTAACTATATAAATGACATTCATTTTGAGAGATCGGAAAACACAAGAATCAAAAGAAGAAACTACAATATAATTTTAAAAAAGGGACATTTCAGGGGATCATCAACAAGGGGACAGAACATGACGGTCATCTTGTCTTGCTCATGTCTGGCCTAATTTTGCTTGTGATACAAAATTAAGGAAGGAGATTAAGCAAATACAAAGATGGTTTGAAAAGAGTATTGTCTGTCTGTCCACCCATGATCCCATCCATCCATCCATCCATCTTTTTTAATGGCACTCCTCCCTCAAAGAGGAGTTTCTATCGCTATCATCCTAAAATGTTATAGTTGACAGTGATATATCTTCCACATTATCAAAGATGTAGTTAGATCTTTGATTTAATTTATGTTCACACACACACACACACAAAATACACACACACACACACACACACACACATATATGTTTTCTTAAGTTTTCGCGGGTACTTACATGTATGGCATTCAGCTTAGTTCGGGTATTTTCCCATGTCATAATAGTTGTGCTTTTAAAGTTGTAGCAATGTTTCAGCAGAATCTCATCTGCCATCATCAGGCTTCTGTTCATCATCAGGAGCCTGCACTCACAAACAAAAAAATCTCCACACCACAAGCCAGGCAAACACCTGGGCACAAACAGATCCCCCCTAATACCTCCAGCTCAAACACACCCCAACCAGGCACCCAGATGAAACCCAGCTTCCTAACTAATGATAGCCGTCCATTTACCCGAAGCCAAGCTGCACTAAAGGCCTCCAATAAAGTAACACAATGTTGCCAGCCAATCAAGATACAAAAAGAGCCAAAAAAACAGACAGAAGATATTAGAAGCAGAACACAGCAAACTCCAAGACCAATAAACACAGACCAAGACTCCCAACCAATCATGAGGAAGAAAAAACCATTCTGGCACAGCAATAGGCTGCCCCAAATTTAAATCTGAAACCACTGTAAAAGTCTGACTCACAGATGAACACTATACAGAAGCCTGATGATGGCAGATGAGATTCTGCTGAAACGTTGCTACAACTTTAAAAGCACCACTACTATGATGTGGAAAAATACCCAAACAAAGCTGAATACTATATATACACATACATACATACATACATATATATTAAAAAAGGTTATATGTTACATTGTACTATGTTGGGGGAATTATACCGAGAACTAGACTGTGTAGTAGAACAGCTTCTGAATTGTCTTTGTTAACAACAGTGATAACATGATTTAAAACATGACGTTGACAAAAGAAAATATGGGGGGGAGAACATTCAGCATGTTGAGTTGTCAATTGAAGGTCTATTGGATTTTGCTGAGCGAATTCAAATCAAAATGTTGAAATTAAAGCAGCAACCATGAGATCAAAATACCTGCCCCCCCAATTAGATTTGCACCTTCTTGGGGCCATAAAAATGTATCATCTTGACATGACTTGATCAAACATTGCAAGACAGTTGCTTCAACAAGTTAAGCGAGTGCATTTCACTTTGATGCACAGAAAGTTGAACCATATTTTCTCCTTTCTGCTGAGATGAAAATGGGGAGAATCAAACTCAATGACAATGAAGTGGAACCTTTGCATTGTGAGTTCTATCAGACAAACAAAACATCAGTGCTAGATTTTGTATAAAAAACATACATCAAGAAGAAGTGCAAGAATTAATTTAAAGTGCACAATCAAATAGGTAGAGGTGTGAATCATCAAGTGTGTTATGAATTGATAGGTTGTATTTTATTCATTTGCTTTTATGAATTCATTTTCAGTCTCTTGGTTGTTTCAATCACTCTGGTTATTTCCCATGAGGATTACTGCATGCACTCTACCTGAGGCTAAACCTGAAAAAGTTTGTAGAAGCTGCAACTGGTGCAGAATGCAGCAGCATGGACAATCCTGAATGCCACTAGGGTTGTGCATGAAACACCACTGCTGCTTGAACTTTATTAGATGCCACTTTGCATCTGAGTCCAATTCAAAATGTTGGTTCTCGCTTTTAAGCCCTTTCATGTCATGGGACCAGGTTACCTCAGGAAATATCTCATTCCAATCACATTGGCCCATCCCATCTGATGAGCCACAGAGGACATGTTGTGGATCATGTTGGTAAAAGCTGCTGAGATACAGGAAGAGGGTCTTCTTTATCATTCCCCAACCTCTGTACAACTACCCCACCCTCCTGGCCTTCTGAAAATGTATTGAGATCTATAATCTAAATGGATGGGATCAGTGGTGGAATTCAAAATTTTGTACCACCATGAATGTGGCTTGGTGGATGTGGCAGGGGGAGGATGCTGTAAAATCTCAAGTGAGAAGTGGTATTTGCCAGTTCTCCAAACTATTCAAAATTTCCGCTATTGGTTCTCCAGAACTGGTCAGAACTTGCTGAATGCACCTCTGGGTGGGATCCAGACCACTGGTATCTTACATTGACCTCTACTAAAATATATAAGAAGCTGTATAAACTAATTCTACCTTCACCTGTATCCCTTTTCCTTTAAATATACCTCTCTGGAAGGTCAGAAATAGATTTGGTGTTTTTGTTCATGGCCTATAGCTATGGGAGATCTTGGGAGAATGAAACTCTTGGGATGAAATTTAAGTGAGGCAAGCCAAGAAATTTTCAGAACTACGGATAGCTCAGCATGGAATGGGATGAAGATATGGACTACATGCCAAAAAGTTAATGACAATAAAAGATACAAACTGTTGTAGCACAAATGTGGAATCAAGGGTGATTTTTAGCTATGTTCTGTACAGATCAGATATAAGAAATTCCACCTTTCCAGAGGGTGATTGTAAATGTATGATGATCCATTTTACATGTTGGATATACCACACCTTTACAATTTTAATCACACACATACACATATATGAAACACATACACAGCACACAAAGATACTCACAAATATGTATGTGTATATATACCCAAATAAACTGTATATGCATACAATTTACATATACAAACACACAAATCTCTCTTTCTGTAACTAACAATTTGCCACTGAAGTTACAAAAGGAAGAGAGCTGCTTGATTTTTTTTTTTTTTTATTTCCTGCAGGAAATATTTTAAGAGATAATTAAGCATCAAACACTACATTTTGGTAACATTTCAAGTAAGCTTCCTTAGCCAGGGAAATAGACAAAAGCAATAGGAATTCAAAAATCAAAGCAGACAATCCTTCATCAGCCTTTCTGTTGTAATGTAAAAGGAAAGGATTGAAGGGTGAAGCACGTATTTTCCCTTTTAGGCTTTTTCTGCAGTTCTCTTAAGAAATGCTGAAAATAATATTTAGAGCAAATGCATTTCAGATTGACACAATGTCAAAAAGTCTAAGGGGGCTAATTCACACAATATTACTTTCAGTCTGATAAATAAATCATGGTTTATTAGGCCAAAGGCAGTAAATACATTGTATCTATTCAATCTCACTTTTTCCCTGTCTTCCTTGAGCCCCTGGAAGAAAACTAAATCATTATCATTTTCTTTTGTTACTCAATACTTTTGTTTAGGTTTTGACTATATTCTAAGGCTTGTATGTAGAAGCAAACTGCAATTTAGAAATTTGAGCTTCAAAATTCATGTATGATATAACATGAAACTCTACAAATCTAGAAAGGTTTCATTGAGGCAGAGATAGGTTAAGAAAAGAGGGGAAAGTTCAATCAAAATATTTCTCTTTTCAACAAGTTGTTTTTCATGAAATAAAAATTGTCTTGCGGGAACCATACTAGAGACAGGAAATTCAGCTGCAAATTGGCTGGGTTGAATCTGAAAATAAGCTTGGTGGAATATAGAAGTTGCTTTTTATGAGAAAGAATTATTTATTTCTTAATTTCTGTAGAAAGTGAGATTTTCCAATGTTATTGGGCCTCATTTGTGAGTTTTGGACAGTTTCTGCTCTAGTGATGCTTAGTGAAAGAGATGACAGATTACGTTCACCCTTATACATTATGGTATTTCTTTGCTTAGTTAAATAAAGAGGAAAGAGGAAGCATAATAAATATGAATTTGGGCCCACCATGCCATGCCCACAGAACTGGTAGTGAAAAAATTTGAATCCTACCACTGCCCCAACAGGATTGTATCATATACCACAGCAATGCTTACCCATGTTAAAAACATAATGACCACCATAATGATTCATGATATGTTTAACTCTTATTATGTGGTTCCAAGTCAACTTCTTGGGTAAATTTATGTTTCAATGTTTTCCTAAACAAAATGAATAAATCTGGTAACAAAGTTCAGTGAATTTTGCAAAAAGTTCCACGTTTTTAATGTCATGGCAAATCATAGGAAAAATGGTGGAAGGCAACATAAAAGACAATCGAGAACTACAGTTGGTTGAGAACTACAGTTATCAGAGGTGAGAGATTTTATGGGTTCTTCTGGCTGAGTCAAGAACAGCTTTTGCAGACTGTACAAAGAGATGTATTTTTATTTAAGTCTTAAGTGTCATTTCATTTCAGTTCATCATTTTAGAGCTAGAATGTTGTTGTTCTTCCCCAAAAGAACAGAAATTGAGTGGGATGGATTTTTCTTCAAAAATGACAATAGCTGTCATTGGCCTCCATTGTCATATGGAAAATGAAAACAGGAGGACCAGGTAGAGCATGAGAAACTTTTAAGCGTCTAGTATTTACCACTCTGTGCAATTGTTTTTATGGCACCTTGAAAATGTGTGTGTGTCTGTATGTCTGTCTGTGTGTGTGTGTGTGTGTGTGTGTGTGTGTAACCTACAACTAAAATGTGATTAGATCCCAGTACCCTGATGAAAATGTACAAAACAGTTAGTTTGAAGTGCACTTGAAAACATGAAGGGCTAAAGGAAATAACTCAGGAAAAAATGTGCTTGTGTATTTATTCTCAGACTGAACTGAGAATCGTTTTTCAACCCACTGCTGTAGGCAGATGTTTGTTTGTAAGGGGAATCTCCTTTGGTCTATTTTGTACTATCCTGATAATAAATTGTCCCTGTGATTTACAATCAAACAAGATGAACAGCAATATCAAGGTTTTGTGGGACTTCTTTGCCAGCTTAGCCAGCTAAATGGGAAAGTAGGCTCAAACCATTTCAATAAATAAATGAACAAAAGACTTCTTCTTTGCAAAGATATGATAACCTATGCCTTACAAACTCTCTGCTATGATCTTTATAACTTATGCTGCTTTTCCTGGCCTGTGAGGCAAAATCCGAGTGTCTGCTCTATATGGAAATAAATGTGTCTGGTTGACATTGATTTTGAGTATTACGTGCAGAGGAGAAGGGAAATGATTTGCCCTCTAGCCTTCCCATGATTTCATAATGAAGATAAACGAGTCCCCAGTTTTCTCTTGTTTATTGATGCTCTGCTCTTTCATTGGCTCTTAAAACTTTTGCTTTACTTGAAATGGTGGTATAAAGGTAGGTGCATATTAATATTCCTTCATATATTTGCATATTCCAGGTGTCCCAGAGATAGAACGATGTTTGGTCCTCTAAGTTAAAAATTCATTTTTAATGTTTTCATCCTTTGTTTTCATAAGACCCTGCACAGGAAGAATGCATGCCTTTCATACAGGGTGATCTGTAAAGTCATCAGAAATCCAATCAACTAAAAATGGATAGCAAGAAGGAAGCTCCCAAAATAGCAAACCAATCATTGTATCAACTCACTTAGGAGCAGTGGTTATAAAGGAAGTTGTTGAAGTGGGGAATAAGCACATTACAACTTGTTAGAAAAACAACTGTAAATGATCCTGCCCTTTCAGATACAGATATCTAAGAATATTATTCCCAGTCTTATAGGTTGCATTAATTCCCATGAATTCATGGCTTCAAGGAACCATAAAAAAGCCAAAATTTATGGAAGTAATGGTTTGGGAGAAAAAAAGTCATCATCCCCAATGTAAATTTTCTTTGAAATGGCACTGTTCCAGTCTAGTTTGGTGAGTGACTGATTCCAATCTAGTCTAGTGTGACTGATTTCATGCCCAAGGCTCATTTATGACATGTTTAATCATGTTATGCACAATGCGCACATCAGCTTCCTTGCAGAAAGTAAGAATTGTATTTATGCACATTAGTCACAAAGTTGACATTTGCATTGTCTGCATTGAAAACAAATACTGAATTCAACAATGGTCTAAAATTCTCCACTAGTTTTTTAATCCCATCTTCTGTTTTATCAGGGCTCTCCAGAAAATCCACTGTTCTGTTCAATAATACTTGCTATGCAGGGAAATTGCCAAATGAAAGATGATTCTGTGAGTTTTTTTAGATTCTGACTTGTTAGATTTTGACTGGGTTGTGTGACATTTTACATTATGTAATATATTTAAAATCCTATTAAGGATTCTTTTTATTTTTATGAACTTTAAATAAAGTAATCAGTAAATGGTGTGAATATCCATCAAATATTTTTTGTTGTTTTTTTGTTCATGAGAGGAAAATCCTTGGATTAAGTTCAGAAACACGAACACAGATCTGTATACAAGAACTTGATGGATATGGTGGAGTTTCTCCAACTGAATGTGCTGTGATCTTTTGTTATGAAATGATCTAGTCCCCATTCATAAATACGGAAATACCCAATTCTCTTGAATGCAAATTCTCTGTAATTTGCAATAATAAAATTGTTATCCTACCTTGATTCTTTATTTGACTGTCCAAGGTGGATCACGGAACTGGTGGATTCATTAAACTATAGAAAAGAGATCTATTGTGTTGTATAGTAAATGATCTATTGCTACCTCATTAGTTCTGTACCTGTAAGTCATCTTTATTTAGCAAATATTTCTTGGAACTATTAGCTGTTGTTGAGTTCATATGTAGGCAAACGTATGCCAAAAAGGCCTGAAGAAGTTAACACTGTTTGAGGAAAGATAATTCGTGGCTTCTACATCAAGCTGACAAGATCAGAAACCTTGTCAAAAATGGGGAAATTAGCATTTGGAAAATTAGTTAAATTATTTTTAGTGCAGCCTGTTTTACAGATTTATTTGCAAATTGATTCTAAGGGCTGCAATACTTTCTCTGCCAATTGCAAGGTGGTTATGTACTTTTTTTAGATTCCATCCTGTTTCATTTCCTGGGCCACCCAACATTTTACAAAACAGTCCCCATTCAGAAGCACAGAAAGGAGTCTGTTGTTATATATTTTATATATCTTATCCACTGACAGAGAGTTCTGAATGTCTTGAAACAATGATTGCATTAGAATGCTGAGAAAACTATTTTTTTTTTTAGACATGAATGAAAGGTCCTTCAAATGTTTTTCTATATATTTCCACTTTTTTACTGGAATTCGTCTAAGCCATAATAGGAGTTTCTTTAAAGCACTCGTATTCCCTAGCAATTAACCACAGACAATTTAATCAGCACATGTTATTTGCCCATGTGAAATGATGACTATGAAAGCATGTTCCCTAGTTTTGCTTAGTAAGGGTAATTTGCAACCTGACAAACATTGTTATTTTTCTTCATCAAACAACTTATTGCTAGTTTATGACTCCAAGTTGTATATTTGTGTGTGTGGAGTTTTCCCCAATTGATTCTGATAGACAGTTAGACATGATGTGTTTTTTATCCTAATTATCCTTGATTGTTAAAATTAGCAATCAAGATTTTATATGTGGTTAATATTATTAATACCAGAATCTCATGCAGATGCTGCACAGCTGGTAATATATTTTTCCTCTGATAAGCAAAAAAAAAAAAAAAGGACACATAACTGAGAATACTATTTATACATTTCTTCTATCAGCAGTGCATTTTCAAAAAACTACAGTCACAAAGACCCAGAATCCAGGATTCTGAAATCCATACTTGGAAACTGAATTTCATTTTGATGTAATTTCCTCCAATGAAGGATTACATTTCTTCATTTTCTCTTTCTGAGTTTGTTTTGTATTCACTTTTACTACCATGATTAAAATATTTAATAAAGCTATTCTTTAAAAAAAAAAAAAAAGGTGAGTGATCTTAGTCTGTTCCAAAAAGTCTTAGTTTTGAATAAGATCACTTTCAAGTTTCACAGATCAATTGTATATTGTTCCCGTAATATGTATACATCTGCCTAGATTTTGGGATGAGAATTAAATAAAAAAAAATTATAATGAATCCAAAGGATAAGTATATTTTGCTCTGAGAAGTGAGAATATGGTTTAATTCAAGATGTGAGTGGATGAAACTTTAAAATATCTCTAAGGAGAATCCACTCTTCCGTAACAAAATTAAAATTATTGATATAAGGCTGTCACTTAAATGCTTATTATTTCTCCAACAACCAGGCTTGGTTTGTTGTGTTTAGAAAATAAGAATTTTAATGGAACAGTTTTTCCATCTCTTTTATTTGGCTTTGTGATAATCACTCAACAGGCATATTTTAAACTTTACTAAGTTCTACAGCATCACTTTTTTTTTTTTTTCATTTAGCATCATGGTAAAAAAAAAAAAAATGCCCTTTAAGGTCCCATACTGCTAGTTTAGAAAGGATGGAAAAAGCCATTTCAAGACTGAGACAGTTTCTAAACAGATGTCACTCTAATGAAACAGTGAGCAGATGGTGCACCTCTGAGTTTTTATACCTCTTCACTGCTCTGTACTGTACAGTGATTCTTCCACTCTGAATGTGGGCATGTTAATATGTTTCTTTCATGTTTCAAGATATGAATAATATCAAAACATCAAGTGTACAATTTCTCCCATATCTTTTCTTCCTTCCATAGTGGCCAACAGATCTCTCTGGGAAATTATTAAACCACAAATAGACAACTTTTTTTTTTTCATGCTGACACATACTAGGCTTGAAATGGCAACTTCCAAATAAAAGAGAAGGGTGCGAGCATTACAGAAGTTAAATTTTGTTTCATTTCTTTTAAACTTAAATAGAATAAAATATTGATTTGATTTGTATACACACATTTAAATGTATCTCTCATCTCTCATCTCTCATCTATCTATTCTCTCTATCTCCGTATCCCTCTCCCTACCTTAATCACATTGTACAATCCTGATGGCTAAGAACATGATATATAAAGCATAACAAAGATAATAATTAAAATAGACTTACTCAAAAAATAACAGCTTTAATTTTCCAATTCAAACAACAAAGTCCATTCCTGAAAATGAACAAGAAATTCTATCTTCATCATCATCCAAAATTTAATCAAGATTGGCTTTAACTTGTCCTCTGGAAAACAGCTAGTGGCATCACCAAACAAAATCTACTAATGAATTTCTGCCTCCACCTCATAAAAACAAGGGATAATTATTTTTCCCCTTCTTATGTTCAACATACTTTATTTGATTTGTCAATCACTTACAAAATAATAGGTGTGAGTATAAACATGAGTAAGAATACAGAAAATAGGTACAATTAAACGGGGACAATAGGACAGGGACGGGAGGCATGATGGTGCACTTATTCCATTGGAAGCAAACCAGAAGAGAATCCAATAAGGGCAAGCACAACTGGGACTACTGTAAAAGCTAAGTCTTGCCCCCCCAAAAAGATACTAAGTCTTGGGAATCTTTAGTCTTGAGAAGATAGACTGAGAAATTTCCTTTTCAAATACCTGAAATAATGTCACCCAGAAGAAAGCTGGCTCTGTTTTCTGTTGTTCCAAAGGGCAAGACATGTAATAGTAGATTTCAGTTATAGGAAGACAGTTTCCAGTTAGATTTTAGGAAAAAAACATCTTAAGAGTAAGAGTTCAAAAGTGAATCCAATTACTCAAAGAGTAATGCTGGATGTATCCAAACAGAGGCTAAAGAGCTATTTGCTGGGGATGTTAATATTCGGATTCCAGTTGTGAAAGGTTGGACTTGATTGCTCAAGAGCATCTTCATACTCTTTGATTCTCAGTTCCTATGACACAAACAGACAATTCCCCCAGCCCTGAAAACTTTTCTAGCTTGCATCAGTCACTGAAGCTTTTGAGCCTCTCCCTTGCCCTCCACAAAAATGAAAAAGGCTGGCTCAGCTCCAAGAGATTGTTTATAATTTCTCTGCAGGTTTACACAAATGGATATAAACTCAACAAGCTTAGTCCAGAGATACAGACTGTTCTATTTTCAGTGTTTGTTATGTTTTCCCATGAGGGTTCTTTCTTCTAATCACTCTGCGAGAATTCCTCTTAGTTTCCCTTTGTTTATTACTCAAGTTCTGATAGTGCCCTGTTTTCTTGATTTTGCTCAAGAAAATTAGTTCTTTATTGCCTGTTGTCAATGACCTTGAGTTTTCTTAGGTCCATCCTTTTCACTCAGTGTCTTTTCAGATTATTCTTTCCCTCTCTTTACATTCACTGTGCTTTAGTTTTTTTCTCCAAAAATTATCTTTTTTCTTGAAATATAATAGTTGAAGAGACAGTTTCCACTCCTTTCTGTTCCCTCTTTTTGCTGCCTCTGTTCCCAGGCATATGTCCAATTTCTGACAGATGTCACATCACTATATTAAATTCCACATGCACAAATCTTTATTATTACCTTCTCCCTCCTCTCTGTCTTATCAAGGTTGTAGTCTGGATTTCCTTTTTCATTTCTGGCTTGCTCTATTGCTTTAGTTATTTCTCCTGCACTAATCTCTGAATCAGTTCACATGGCATCTAAATCAAACAGAGCCCTGGAAAAAATGATAACGCTTTTCAGTTTTTGTTTATTTTTATTGCTTTTCACCGAGGAAAGGTGTCGAGGCAACTTCACCTTTTTAAAAATAATTTGTATTACCACAAGGTAATAGTATGCTATTTGTGAAATTTCCTGCCAATTTGAATTGCAATTTATGAGAAATACCCAAAGGATGTTTAAGCAAGTTGGAAAGTTTTAAATTAGACAGAAACAGTTTTCTATGTTAATCAATGTTTTATTTGATTATCTGTTTTATGAATGGATTTAGATTGTATATTGCAAGGTGCAGCTCTAGTAAGTGGTATCTATAGAAGCTGGTAGGAATAAAATGATGGATGGATGGATGGATGGATGGATGGATGGATGGATGGGTGGATGGATGGATGGATGGATGGATGGATACCAACAATGCAAATTGGCATTTCCAGTTTTACAAATAAAAATGAACTATTTAAACTGTTGAAATACATCATACCCAAAGCCACTTTCTCTTTGTTAACTCTAGAACCCTAGAAATCATTGTTTTCTCCTCTCTTTACAAGCTAATTTTAAATTCTTTCTTTATTCCCATAATGTTGAACTTTGGTAGGTTTTTCTTCCAGTGGTTTATGTTAAACCTCTTTTAAATAATAAGTTTATCCGTTATTATTCCTTTTCTTATATATTTTTCTTTCCTCTTCTTTTTCCTTCACACTTTCACTAAATATTTCTCTTCTGAATTTTATTTCTTATGTGGAGTTTTCTACAACTCTCTCTTTTGTTCATATTCAAACAGATTTTTGTTCTTTTTTTAGGTTCCCTATTCTTAAATTTCCCTATTCTTAAATTTCCTATTCTTAAATTTATTGTATGTATATCTATTAACATCTCATAAAAATAGAAGAATTTCCTTACTAGACCCACCTAAGGCAGGTGATCAAAAGGTATAACCATGAATAGATAGTTGGGATATGGGTACAGGTTTTGCTCCTTTCTCCAGACCTCTCTATTTTAAATTGGGTACGTAAAATGAAATTGAAGCGATATTCAATTTAATAGAAGGGAAAAAAATGTACATGATCAGGGTATCCTTGCCTTATTCAATGTCACCTTATTTTGGTCAATGACCAGATCAACCTTGCCTTATTGCCTGGAACGCATTTAACTACAGTACATGCAGTCAAATAAAATTCCATTTCCACTTCAGCTTGCAGGTAGAACTGAATGTGGCTGGAATAAATTCCCTGTAAATTTTTATACTTAAAAACTCTTAACAATATGTGAACTTCTGAAGGCATTTTTTCTTCTATCTTTTTTGCCTCATTTTTTAATTTAGTGTGCGCTTTTAGTAGAGCTGTTTTTAAAACATTTAAAGCTAACATTTCTTATACTAGAGGAGCTTTCACAAATAACAATTCTTTGTTTATGTATTTGCACAATAGGAAAAATCCTAAAATGTTTCTACTCTTGCAAGAAATTATTTCCATATTGAAATGGATCATTATATTGATTCCAAACTACTATTTGGGTAGCACATAATAGATAAAACATTGACAGGTTGTCATAGATTGGTAGGAAAGTTGATCACATTAATAATCCCACATTTACTAACAATATTCCTCGTTCTCTAGCAAATGCTTTAAAATACAAGGCAATACAGGTAGTCCTCAAATTATGACCACTATTGAGCCCATTTTTTTTGTGGCTAAGTGATACATTTGTTAAATGAATTTTGCCCCATTTTCTTTCTTGCCACAGTTGTTAAATGAATAATTGCAGTTAATTTAGTAACATGGATATTAATGCTTCCCCATTGATTTTGCTTGTCAGAAGGTCACAAAAGTGGATCATATGACCCCTGGACACTCCCACCATCATAAATATGAGTCAGTTGCCAAGCACCTAAATTTTGATCACATGACCATGGTCGTAAGTTTGAAAAATGACCATAAGTCACTATTTTTCAGCACCATGGTAACTGCAGTCACTAAATGAACTGTTTGTAAGTCAAGGACTACTGTACCTTTGTTATATGACTCAGAGTTAATTTGGGACAAAGTTTGAATACTGAGGCAGAGGAACTTTACAATATAGACTAAAATATTGGCCGTATCCTTAAGAAAGTTGAAAATTACAGAGTGAATTGCTTCATAAATGGCTATTTCAAATTATTCAATGCAACTTCAGACTGGCTTATTTATTGATAAACAATGTTAAGTGTTTGTATCTTGCTTTTTCTTGAACACACACATACACACACACACACACACAGTAGCCATAACCCTAATTTTTCTTCACCCTTTTCCTGTGAAAATAAAGACTACTGTGAAGAACTCAAGGGTATCTGGAAATAAACTGGATGGTGATTTGAATTCTAGTTAAACCCTGAACAACACAGACAAATCTGGTTGTAGTGAGGTTTATACATGCTGCATGTCTAATATTTTTTAGACAGTGACCAAATTCATCTTCCTCAGCTTCTCACAATGAAGACTTCCTCCCTGGCTGGTGTTACCAGCAGACCCATCTTAATTTTAAAACAAAAGTCATTCTGTGAACTTAGGACCCAGTGAATTAAAAACAAAAAACCTTTGGTTACCATCCTTTAAAATCTAAGATCATTTCCAAACATCTTCTATTGAAAGATTTACTTTCATATTTTATAGCAAAAACCCCAAACCACACTGTCTCAGTTTTCTTCAGCCCAAGCAGCTTCAATCCTTTCATAGAAAAGTATAATACTGCAAACATATGGAACTTTTGAATTCCTGCCAGAAGTCTAAATGACAAAGTTATAAATATACAGACCCAAAAAGATATTTCCCTCATCTGCAACCCTATTCTTTTAATGTATGTTTTTGCATGCTTGAGTCAAAACAGACTTTAAATCAAAGTAGACAGTTAACTTTATTATGGATTCAGATGCCATAGATTGTCTTGGTTTAATTAAAAAAACTCATTATTTTGAGTGAATATTTTGAACATTAACAAGGAAGGTGGAAAAAATAATTTTCATTATTTTTCTTGAATTTTCATATTTACCTAGAGAAGTTAAGATATACTTTCCAAGAACAGTGTATGTTCTACCTTAATTAACTCTTCACCAAGTACCAAGTGCTTGATATTCTTTACTAAGTACCAATTATTGTCTTACTTTTATGATATGGCATGTTTATTTTGCTGAAGATAATGCACATCTGCATTGAAAATACATACAGGAAAATATGTTTCACAAATAAATAAAATAACCAAAGATTGTAATAGATAGGAACTAGAGGTTGTATTCAGCAGGTTTTGACCAGTTCTGGAGAACTAGTAGTGGAAATTTTGAGTAGTTTGGAGAACCGGCAAATACCACCTCTGACTGGAGATTTTACAATATCCTTCCCCTGCCATGCCCACCAAGCCACGCCCATAGAACCGGTAGTTAAAAAAAAAATGAATCCCACCATTGATAGGAACAATTTAGGAAAACCTGCAAATCATGGGTTCTAGAATTCTTTTGAACTCCTTTCCTAGCAAGGGGCATAGGGTATATCTGTATTTTTTGTTTAAATGTGGAACAAGATAACAGCATGTATTTCTGTCTCTGTGTGAGCTTCTACTTGTTCTCTCTCTCTGTGTGTGTATGTGTGTGTGTGTGTGTGTGTGTGTGTGTGTGTGTGTGTGTGATTTCCATATCTCTGTGTGCTTTTGTATTCTACTTGTGCTATGTGTGTCTGGGTGTGAATGTCCTAGAAAGTTTACATGGTCAATACTTCCAGGCCTCTCTATTTTGGGTCTTGTGACCAGATGGAGAGGGTTAAAATAGGCCTCTTGCCAACTTGCTGAGTGAGTTTCCAACCTCCTCTTCCATGGGGATGATTTGGTCCATTTAATTTGCCAGGTTTTTTTTTTCCCCTCCATTGCCCCTACCCTGATCCAACCCGCTCTTGAATGTAGCTTTCCTTTTGACAGGTATCTTCACTCCCACCAACATGCTCCCCATTAGGTTCGGTGTTTGAAGATTTCTCCATGATGGATGGATGGATGGATGGATGGGTGGATGGATGGAAAGATGTTACATATATTCCAGTTGTTTATTAAGTTTAGAAAACTGTTTGTTAATTTTAGAAAGAATATAAAAGTGGATTGTAGATAATATATCTATGGAGATTCTCAGTCATCCAGGCCTTGTCCCCAAGGTGCTTTTTCCAAGAGCAACTGGACTTGTGAAACATTTCAAATTAAACATTAAGACAATCCAGTAGCCTTTTGGGGGCAAGGGAAGAAGCACCTTTGGGACAATGTGGATAATAATTCTCCTTGTCCATCTCCTCTTCTTTGTAAAGATTATGAAATTTAAAAAAAAAAACTTTAGTAAATCGGTACCCAATTCTATAAACAAAACTCATTTCTGGATAAAGGATTATACCAACATTGGAAATGTTTTCCTTCAGACGAATGGGCTAAACAAGATCCTGCAACAGCACCTGCATGACTAAAAATAAATAAATTTAAATGGGAAATGCTAATACTTGTTCAATGTTGAGCCTATTGGTATGGAAATGAGACTATCACTCTTTTTCTTTTGTTTCTTGGAACATATACACAACTCTTTCTTAATGATTCTTTTGTTTTAAGTAGAGCACAGTATCAGCTCCGTGGAAATCTGTCTCGATGGCCAAGCAGCCACTCTTTGAAAGGGGGAACATTTGACTTCCAAAATAAACTTGGTGACTGAGAACCAGCTTCTCGGGAGTGATAACAGCGATGGCAAAACAGCTGCCAGCCAAATCAACGTGCTGCTCTATTAAAAACCGACATGCCGTCCATTAATGCAGAACAGCTATGTGGGGTTATTAGACAGCTATGCAAATATGCTAAATTAATCATTTTGGCACAAAGCCTCTCACTTTTGCAATAAAAGCAACCATGGCCTTATCTGTGAGAGGGAATGCCACTTGGGAGTCGATCATAGAGCCCTTGTCATCCTCCTGTTTGAATTGGTTTCTCTTTGAAGAAACTGAAAAGCTGGGAATCTAAAATTACCCAGCCATGGGCTCAATTGGTTCACTCCTGTTTCTCAGAATGTAATTGCAACTTAATTATAGCACAGACTTTGCTTTGGCTGCATCAGTTCCAGCATTACTAAAAAAGATCTAACAGTGGAAGCTGTAAACTTTGTGGGTGCAGCTTGTGGCTGATTTTCTAGATAGATCCTTCAGGCAGAGTTTCATTTTTCCTCAATTTTTCTTTCATTTTTTTTTTAAAAAGAACTCTGTTCCACAAGTGCAAGATGTTATTGCTTCATGTTTTTGAGAAATACATTTGTCTCTATCTCCATCTATTTAATTGGCCATTTTATCTACTCTGGACAACTTTTGCAAACATTTTCCTCTAACAGAACTGCAACCTACACATTATTTGTGAATATATTATTTAATGCAGACATTTGCTAACATATGTGGTGGGAGGTCGAATGAGTATATTGAAAACTCCACAGAAGTGCACGTATTTGGGAAAAGCTACTGAATTTGAACTCTCACATATTAATTTGAATATATAAAGAAACCTGTTTAAGTTCACAATAAGGTACAAAATAACTGCATTTTCACTCATAACTAATTATGGAAAGGAATAACAAGGGCCACTTTGGCCTAGTAGTTAAAGTACCAGGTTCTAGTCTTGCCTTATAGGCACAAAATCTGTAACCTTGGGCCAGTTACATTTTTCCTTGTTTTTCCTGGGCCAACTCAGAAAACTCAAACTGCCCAAAGAGCTGCTGATACAGTTCTACAGAGGAATTATTGGTTTGGCTCTGCAACCAAACAAGACAGACACAGACTTCAATGGATAATTAGAACTGCAGAAAATACAATTGCTACCAACCTGCTTTCCAATGAGGACCTGTATACTGCATGAGTCAAAAAGAGGGCTGTGAAAATATCTACAGACCCCTCAAATCCTGTACATAAATTGTTTTTACTTCTACCCTCAAAATGACACTATAGGGTACCGCAAACCAGAAAAACTAGACACAAGGACAGTTTTTTCCTGAATGCTATCACTCTGCTAAAACAACTAACTCCCACAATACTATCGAATTACTTAATAAGACTGTATTACTATTATTCTTCTCATCCTTCCTATTACCTACCTCTTCTCACTTATGACTATAACTGTGTTGCTTGTATCTTTACAATTTATATTGTTTTATTTACTTTCCTAGTATGTTTTGATTGCATATTAGTAACCTATGATTTGATTAGTAACCCATGACTATTACTAAGTGTTGTATCTTATAATTCTTGATGAATTTATTTTATTTTTTCTTACGTACATTGAGAGCATATGCACCAAAGACACATTCGTTGTGTGTTCATCACAGTTGGCCAATAAATAATTCTGTTCTATTACTCTCTCACATAGCCTAAGCAAGGAGGCAATGGCAAACCACTTTCAAAAACTTGTCAAGAAAACTATAGAGACTTGTCCAAGTAGTCACCAAGGCCCAACACTGTCTCAAAGACACATACACAAAAGGAATAATACTTCAGAGGTTGTGGGTGCTTTGTCATTGGAGGTTTTTAAAAAGAGATTGGACAGTCATTTGTCTAAAATGGTATAAGGTCTCCTACCATCCTCCAAGGTCTCTTCCAACTGTTTTACTTTATATCTATATCTTAAGTACATTGTATAACTACAAATACTATATAGAGGATTTTTTACAGTGTTAACTTTAAAATTATTAGTCAAGTGCCATATTAAGAATTATAATATGTGGCAATATCAAGATAACTTTAATAGATTGCGAAATAGCTAATCTTTCTAATAGTTTAGCTATTTAATCTAATAATATTGATCCAGTAGTATTTAATCTAAAAGTGAAGAAGTAAATAAATCTTAAAAGAAAAGGAGAAGAAAGTTGTAAATAAAAAAATAAGACCACAAGGACATTAAAGCAGAAAATTCTCCATATTTTGAAATATGTGGCTTGACTTGAAAGTGTGGTTTTAACTTAAGAAATAACTTCAAAAATCACCCCAAAAGTGACATTTAGAAATAGGCTAGAATCACACCTATCTATCAATCCATAGATCATATCATTAAAAGCAATTCGTAGTAACTGAGTCTTCATGTGAAGTGGATCTGTCAAAATTGCAACTTTTATAGTTTCAATTTTGAATCAAGACAGATTTTTATCTATGTTTTCCCTGAGGAGCAGACAACCCAATGAAACTGAGAGTTAATGGTAGACTATCAACATGAAAATCTATGTTTCTGCCCCATTAAGAACCTTGAGAATTATAATCCAGCATTTCACATTTGTTCAGATAAAGAATGGCTGTTTCTGTTGACTATTAAGTCTGACTGATGATTTTTGACTTGGGACAAGACAACAGCTGTTTGTTAAAACATACTTTTTAAAAAGATGCATCCTGTACAGGTTGTTATGAAAACAGCTTTATCTATCTATCTTTAGGATACATTCCTTTTCCTGTCTGCATTAAAAATACTTGGAGTACTTGACATAAGTGATACTAGTTCTTATTTAATCTCTGGAGTCCATAGAACTGATGGATGCATTCCCACACTGATTTACAATTTTCTCATTCTTTAAAAAGCAGACAAATCTGTGGAATTGCTATGACATATGAAATGCATCCCCAAGCAAATTAAAGTACTTAGAAAGTAATAAAAATGTGAGTAATTATCATCTGATTATAATTGAATGTGTTAGGCAGCTCAGCATCCTTTAAAGTGTTTTAATATATTAATCAAACTAGCCATCAGCAATTGTGATTTAGGCTTACTATTGTTATGGATCTTTCTGTGAGCAAATGAGCTCTTGATATAGATGTTGTTTTTCCTCTCTGTCTGGACATTCAAAGTCACTGTGTATATGTCTGATTCTGGATAAATCAATCAATCAGCCTAAGTTGGCATAGCTCTTTGAGCATAGGAAGCAATGCAATATGCATTGGCCCTTAAAGCAAGCTGTGGAGATGACATATTTTGCATCACGAAGCATCAAGATAGGCACTATTCTAAATAGTGCAAGACAAGCAGCTACTGTGGAGAGCAATGGACGCACAGTCTAGTAACAAAGAACCAATGAAGATATGTTCCAATCTAGCTGTGTAGTTTTGCTTCCCAAATCTCCTTTAGGAAGTGGGATAATTAAAACTGTCCTAAATGTCTATGGAAATTCTCAATCATCCAATTCATGGCTATCCCAAAGGTGCCTTTCCAAAAGAACCTGGACTTTGTTTTTGCTTAAAAAACATTCTGCTTCTCATCCAAGAAACCTCTTCAGAAGAAGTAAGAACTTATCTTACTTGTTGTTTGGTTTTAGGCATATCTTTGGTACCTTATTTAATTCACTGTAATCCCCAACATATATTTACACATATGCATCCACACGTGCAATTTGGTCAGATGTCAGCAGCACAATGTCTGCAAGAATTTTGCTGGAATTAAACAGCATTACAGAAATGCCTTGTGAAATGCGCCGGTTTTGCGTGGCTTCGGCTGCAGCAGGAATTTGCTTTTCCGCAAGTCCTGCTGTGCTTGCTGCCAAGTTGCCCCTGATCCAAATTGGTCTGGGGGATATGGCTGCCCTGTAGAGGCAGCCGAAGAGAGAGGGAATCCGGACAGGGGTTTAGGGGTGTTGCAGACCCCCTCCCCAGCCAGAAAAACCCCTTTTTCCCAAGGTGGTGGAGCGGCAGTCAGTGATGGCCGTCACAAAGAAGCCTGCAGCTGGATAAGATTTGTGCTGGAGGTTGCAGGAGGAAGTGATAATTTGGCTGAGCTGAGACAATAACAACTCTTAATTATCCTGGAAACTGAACTGTTTGAATTGCCTGAGGATACATTGTTTCTCAAAGAAGACTGGAAAGCTGCGGTTAAAGCTGTTAAGGGGATTTTTTTTTTTCTTAACTCTCCCTCCCCATAGAAATAGCAGACGGAGATCTGGAAAATCTACTTGGGCACGGAAGGTAACCCAATTTGAAATTTAAAGCCAAGGGATGAAGGATTTCTGGACATTGGATTTAAAAAAAACCAACAACTTAAAATTGATTTGGTTTGCTTTGTGACTTTGAGATCTTTGTGAAATTTTGTTTTTTTAGAAAAGGGACTAAAGACATTAGGGTTGCGTTAAAAAAGAAAGAAAGAAAAAATGGCATTATCTTTTGAAGGACTACAAATGGAATTTTAAAAACTGAAAAATGAAGATAAGGGCTTGTTTGGATCTATCTTTCGCTTTTTGGAAATGGCGATTTCTACCTACCAAGAAATACTACAGGAAGGCTGGGATGAAGGAGAAGAAGCCATCTTTAATGGACAAACACACTTAATGGAGGAAGAAAAGCAGAAGGGGAGCAAGGAAAAGATGAACTTAGAACTTAAAAAAGCAACCAAGAAAAAGGAGATGAAAAAGAGATATGATGTCAGAAAGCAATAGAAAAGAGAAATACAACAAAGAGGAAAGATTAAGAGAGTGAAATTGGAGAGATGGGGGGGGTGTCAAAAAGTTAGAATGGAGAAGAAAGAAAGGGGGAAAGGAAAGAGAAGTCATAAAAGCTTCAAACAAGATGCAAAAAAATGTTGTTTTTTTCAGAGATAAGGGGTGAGATAATCTTTTTTAAAAAATGATTCTGCAAAAGTGCATAAAAATGCATTGTAGACATTAGTATTTGAAATTGAGTTAGAAAATTAGAATATTATATGATTTAAATATGTATTAAAGCGAAGTCATGATTTAATTATAGTTTAATTTTTTAATTTCATAATAGTATTGTTTAAGAATTAATAATAGAATTTAATTTCTTATGAAACATTGCTTTTACTATATTATAAATTTAATATTTCTTTTTTACTTGTTTTTAGTTTTATTATTACTTATTAAATTCAATATTATTTGTTTGTTTTACTATTTTGAAATGTAATATTTTGAATGTACGGAGCAGAATCGGCACAGAAAATATGTATTATTTTAAGTGTTATTTAGGGGGAAGATAAAAAGTTGTCATACTTCAATCTGGGTTTACAGGAGAAATATTGTATTAGATAGAAAGGATAAGTAGGTGATTGAAAGAAAACAGACCAAAGATGCAAATATAATTATTTAATTGAGATGGAATAAATAAAATAGAATTAAAAGAATGAGTAGGAGCGAGAAAATATATGGAAAATAGAGAATGTTCAATAAGATATGAGATAGTATATTAAGTGAGTATAAATTTTGATTGATGTCTGTATAAAAAGAGTTAACTCGGGGTAAGCCGCCTTCCAAAAAGAAGTTTTATGTATTTATGTTTTGTGTAATGTTTGTTTAAGTCTGACAGGATGTGGAAGAATACTAATGAAAATATATATATTTTAAAGACAGAAGAAATATGATTAAATAGAACGAAAGGGAGCAATAAAGAAAAGTTTTGAAAAGATATGAAGTTAATTAGATAAGATAAATATATATATATATAGAAGTGTGATAATTTGGAATTATCTTCTTTTTAAATAAGATTTGTTTCTTCTAGAAAAGATATTTTATGTTACTACATCCTATGTTTTGTTTGTGTGTGTTAAAAAAAAAAATTAATAAAGTTTGTTATAAAAAAAGAAATGCCTTGTGAAATGCATTATCTTCAGTGAAATTGCCATAAGAGAAATATATTGTAGGCTGTACTGCTAGCACCTCATTAAGATTGCAGAATATGGTCCCTTATGTTGACTAATATATCACTATCAATCACATTGAAGTTCAATTGTCAAGTAATAGAACAGCA
Organism: Hydrophis major; assembly: GCA_033807585.1. Classification (NCBI taxonomy): domain Eukaryota; kingdom Metazoa; phylum Chordata; class Lepidosauria; order Squamata; family Elapidae; genus Hydrophis; species Hydrophis major. The sequence continues at coordinate 13,130,755 of CM066338.1, forward strand.
TGTATTTGGTGATAGACAGCCCTTTAAAAAAAAATCTATCTTGGGGCTGATTTAAAATATTCAATTTTATTTCTTCTAATTATTAGTCCAATTAGTTTCCTTTGAAATCACAAAAAAGGGAAGTTTCCTTATTCACCATACCAAAAGCTCCATAGAGAACATAATTCTCAGACATTTAATAGATAACCAATTTTCAATAGAAGAAAAATACAAGCAATGAAGAGTTCATTAATTCTTCAAGAAAACAAAAAACAAAAAACAAGGATCCATGCAAGAAATAAAATAATAATAAAATAAAGGAATCATGACAGTAGTAAAAAAAATAATAATGTTCAGTCAAAATCCACAATTATTCTCCCAAGTGTTTTTCTAGAATTTTTTTTTTTTAATTGTCAAGGTGCTTGGGAGGAAGAGGAGAAAGAGAAAGAGGGAGAAGACTAGGAGGAGAAATACCCTGCTATGAGTAGAGAATTTTGTGTGATCCAACTCTGCAAATGGTTTTACTAAGCAAAACAATTAATGTGTAATGATTCCTTTAAAAGATTTGCAATAATTTCCTTAGGAACATAAGGCCAACTTAATTCTTACCAAATAGGTGAAATCCATTCAGCCTAGTGGTGGTATGCTACCGGTTTGGACCAGTTCAACTGAAAAAAAAAAAAAAAAAAAGAGCCTTCGATGATCAGCTGAGAGGAGGGGAAAAAATCCTCCCACAATCAGCTAAGAGGAGAAAGAAAAGAAAGCACAGGATTGGCTCTCCCACCTGCCCCTCCATTTTTCTTTTCTTTATCCTCTCACCTGATTGGTGTTGCAGGTCTCAGCTGGTGTGGGGAAAGCTGTGCGCCAGCGTTAGGCAAAGAACGCCCACCAAGCCATGCCTACTGAACTGGTGATAAAACAATTTGAATCCTACCACTGATGCAGCCATGCACCTATTGCTAGATTACTATAGTTATTTAATAGCAAATGGTATGTTTAACTCTTCAAAATCAGTGCCATGTATGCATGTGTGTTTAGGGTTATGTCTCTGTTTGAAAGTATCTCTCTGACCAAATAGGACTTTTCTATTTAAATCTTTTCATGCCTATGTTTCCAGGGAATTCAGAATTACTTTAGTAATGGACAAAGACAAAAAGACCAAGCCATAACTGAATAGCCAATATTTTCTTTGTGAAATAGGAGCATTGAATGGCAAAAAAATTAAAAGGCGGAAGGGAGTTGCTTTCAATTCTATTAAATTGGAGAGAATGTGACATCTTTTGAAGTAAATTTAACAACTTGTCTTCAGTATTCACAAGAATGGTGACTCGCACAGAATATATATATAAAAAAAGAAGGATGGATAGACTGAAAGCATCCCCATATTTCAAATTCTGAATTAAATGAGGTTCATCCCACCCACTTCCGTCTCTTCCAAATTGCTAAGGAGAGATTGCAGACTGTCAGTGCTTTGGCCTGGATTTTATTGACAGAAGCCAAATAACACGAGAAACAGCAATATCTGAGCACTCCTTCAATCAAGGCACAATGAAAAGCTACTACTTTTCTATCTTGGCTGGTTCTGCTCTAAAGTAATAGAGGTACTGACAGGGAAAGCTGTGGTGTAGTTGATTAACTCCAATTAAAATACATACCCATGTTACATTTTAATTCCAATGAGTTTGTTCTTCCCACAGAATCTGTTCAACTCTGTTTTATCGCCTGTAACATCACCATATTAATGGCTGGGAGAGGAGGAGAAAGCTGAAAGCTTTCAAATAAAAAGTCAAATAAACACAAAACAATAAAATGATTAATGCATCCATGGCTGCCACAATCAAGCTTAAGAGAAATAGCCTGCTGATTTCCAAATTAAGATTTGGTAAGCAACTAGCAATCAAATTAATGTTGATGCACAATAAGAGAAAATTATGGACCAGGAGCCTGTCTGGCCTTTTATTATGTTTTAGTTGTTTTGAATATCTTCAAAATAATACCATACCGAATCAAGGAATCAAACCACTAATTAATTTCAAAAAAGTAATCAGTCTACTAGGAAAAAATGCAATCAGTCTAGTACTAACGCATACACAAGAATAATTTTGATTACAAAAATACTTATATCAATGACAAAGGTTGTCCATATCTAAAATGCATTTTAGTATTCTCAAGGAAGACCTTTTAAATAGAAGACTCTTGAATTTATAATATTCCTCCTGGTTCCTTTTCAAAACATACTTTATATTTGTATGTATAAAATTGTGTCCATTTCCACTCTTGTGGATCCTTATTAGATGAATCAGTGTTTTTAATTAGCATTTCCTCTGGTGAACTAAACCTACTGAGATTACTACACTTAGTAAAATTTAATTAACTTGACAAAAGAGCTAATTGTTTTCTTGCCACTGGTCCTTTTGAGAAACCAAAAATCATACTCTGCTCAATTAGGCGTAACTGTTTTCTCTTCTTTTAGCTGCCCTACATTTTTAAAAGGAAAATGTAACATTTAATTTCTATTAAAAATGGCCCATTTTTTATGTCTTTTATGATAGAACTTTCTGACTCCAATGCCAAACAGTAGGAACAAAAATATATTTTTAAGAGAGCATTTCTTAAGAAATAATGTTGCGTGTTTCTGATTGGGAGCTGTAAATTCAGTACAAATTTATTGATGTAGTTGTTTTTTTTTTTTTGCAGGTCTATAGATTAAATAATAAATGCTCTATAATTATTACTAGTGATATCATCCTGGGAGAAATAAAAAACTACTTTTAGAACTAGCCTAAAGAAGTGTTTAGTCTGGAATTTTAGAAACAAATAGCAATAATTACAAAACTCATAATCTGAACCTAATCTGAATTTTAAAAAATCAGAATCATCTACGTATCTCATCTGTTCAGTTTTGACATCAATAAGAAATCTATTGCATTATTTTGAAATCTATTGCATCAGAACTTTGTATTATTTTCTGAACATTATTGCACAAAACTTTTGCAACTATATGATTCAGGATCCATTATTTTGTTTCATGGGTATTTTTGTTATGCAACTTTTCCTAATATGCTCATTTAGAATATAATTTTCATACACAAAACATAGAGTAAAATATGGAAGAGAAACAAAATTTATGGTTCACTCCAAGAGTGGTGTAGGGATTATAATAAGTAAATTCACTTAAAGATATAGAATGAGAACAATATATGCCTTTATTCTTCTAATCTCAAGTTTGGTTCCTGCATTATCTTCAGTGTATAAATGAGCATCCTTCTTTACTAGTTTGAAATCATGAGGAGCCCTCATATCCATGCAGATAAATGGTTTCTCAACTTCCTTTTTTATGTCTGAAACCTTGGACACTCTTCATCACTTAGAGAAATGCAATAAATAGCATCATTATAAGTGAACCCAGTCCACAGCATCAATAAGTTTAGAAAACCTCCCCCTAAATCTTTAGGAGCTGTTGATAATTAGATTATGCAGTATTAAATGGTCTAACTCTATTAAAGCTACTTCCTTTATTGCATCCAATTTCTGAAGAGCATCTAATACCTCAAGCTCCATCTTCTTACATAAGGGATTTTTAAATGGCCTGGGGTGAGAGGAGGAGGAGGAGGAGGACCTTTCTCTTCCCAAATATTTGTTTGCCAAACTAGTGACTAGTGCTCTCAAGCTTTCTGTACCATCCCCATAGTATCTTAGTGGAGGCATAAGACTCTACTAAACTTTTTCAGAATTTTCTCAAAGATCCATCATGCTTGGGAGTGAATGTAGGAAATGCCAACAAAGGGACAAATTATTATTATAAAGAGGGACCAATGGAAGCACACCATTATATGTTTTCACTATTATTTGCTTTGAGGATGGGATACAGCTGTGTGACCACACAGAATATTTCAGTGATGAACCTGCAGTTCATAGAGGTCTTTCATGCTATGATGGGAGGGAATAAATGTACCTTTCAGAAAATTACAGAGATCAATCCTTTCAAGGTCAGAGAAAAGGCTGATGTGCTCAAATTTTGGTACATGGTCTGTCTTCATCTCTTGAAAAATGATTGAGGTTATTTGTCATATGAATTGAGATGATAATTGTGGTCTCTGAATACAGAATATAACCAAGAACAGAAAATATAATATTCTCCATGCATGTGTGTATATGTATGTTTATGTATGTAGTCCTCTCTCCCTCTCCCTCCTCCCTCCCTCTCCCTCCCTCTCTCTCTCCCTCCCTCTCCTTCCCTTTCTCTCTCCCTTCCTCCCTCTCTCCCTCCTCCCCACTTCTCTAGCTCTTGAAGATGGTCTTGCCTTCATTGGTAATAAGAAAAGTGCCATTTAAAGCAACTCCATGAAAGAAATGTTTAGTCTGAACTGTTGCTCTGCTTCTAATCAGCTTTAGTTTACAACACAAAAGCTTTGTGTCAAATGTGCTTTTTCAAAATGCAACTGGACTGGGTTGTTTTGTTTTTTGTTTTTAATCCAGTTGTCTTTTGAAAAAGCACCTTTGAGACAAGTATGACCGGATGACTCAAAATCTGCATAGACAATGAGGCAGAGGCAGCTGGATATGATCCACACAAGCCAAAAAGTAAAACAGAATTAATACCCAAAATTTGTTTTGGGCTTATCATGTGATTTGTTAGGGATGAGCTAACAATCACTCTTTTAAGATCATGTTTTGTATTTCTGTATTAACCTTAAAAATAATCTGAAGGTTGTATGTCTGCAAACATGGGCATATTCCTAGTTTGTTTAATCATATTTGCAGATGAGGAATGAAGCGGACAGGCTTGGCAAGCATGCATTAACATTCTTGTCTGATTACAGTAAAGTCATGGGAGAAATATAGAAGAAGTAAAATAAGACAGGAGGTGTATTAGGCAAATGAAAACTTATAAAGTTAAGATAAAGAGAAAACCAAGACAAACATATTCCTAATGTAAAAAAAAAGATGTTGGTAGTGGTACATTGAGCCTTAAAGTCAATTCAAAAAAGAGAAAGTGAAAGGAATTTCCCAGAATTGGAGAATGGAACCTCAGTTTGTATTAAAAACTTGGTTTTATGAAACTTTTGTAGTCCTATCTGTCCCCCAGGATGTAGGAACTTACCTACCTACCTACCTACCTTCCTTCCTTCCTTCCTTCCTTCCTCCTTCCTTCCTTCCTTCCTTCCTTCCTTCCTTCCTTCCTTCCTCCTTCCTCCTTCCTTCCTTCCTTCCTTCCTTCCTTCCTCCCTCCCTCCCTCCCTCCTTCCTTCCTTCCTTCCTTCCTTCCTTCCTTCCTTCCTTCCTTCCTTCCTTCCTTCCTTCCTCCTTCCTTCCTTCCTTCCTTCCTTCCTTCCTTCCTCCTTCCTTCCTTCCTTCCTTCCTTCCTTCCTTCTTTCCTCCTTCCTTCCTCCTTCCTTCCTTCCTTCCTTCTTCCTTGATGCCTTGATCCCTTGTTAGTGGACTTCCTCAATATGAGACAGAATAGTGTTATGCCTTACTTACAATTTAACAAAAACATCAGAAATTTGCAGATTAGTGAAACTTTATTGTATAGCATAGAATTAAAAACAAAAGAAATGTTTTTTTGTTATTTTATTACTATTTATATTACTGAGAGTGAAATATGTCTTGAAATATATTAATATACATGAATAAAGCAAAAATAGGTTTGTTTGTTTTTTGTGAATGGAGAACATCGATACCAGAGAAATTTCATATATCAGGTTTTTCTCTCACCTCTTTTCAGTTTAAAGTCATGTTTGATCTTTTAACACAGCTCTAAATTCTAGCTGTAAAAATGAATCAATAGCAGTGAAGCACTGACTTCAGACTCCATCCATTGCCCTCCAGCCCTCCAATTTAGCCTTTTTAACCTTTTGAGCTGTCAGAAGGATCAGGCAACATAGCATTTTCTTCAAAAGTAATTAATGTAATCTAGAGAGATTTATACAGTGTTACATTTTCTGACAAGGCATCCTTCTAATTTTGTTTCTCAAATGAAAAGCCTTAGGTCAGCTATGCCCTTGTTTGCCACCATCAAAACATGTTGCAGTTATTATACCAAACTATTCTATACTCTTGACCAAAGCACACCACAGTCCTTCTATCTGGGATGGTCATCTTCTTCCAAGCAATTCCTCCAAAAGGGATAACAAGGGAGTAGTGGAAATGGAGAGGAGTGATAGGGATACCTAGCCAGCCAAATCCATTAAATTAACCTTAATGATCAATGGGTTGACCGATGTCACACTGACATCATCTTCACCTCTCTCTGAACTTTCTTAGAATCTCCATCTAGAACAGTTGGGTACAAATTACAAACATCTTCTTCCTGATATACTTTTATTTTATTTTTTACATTCAAGGATTTAATAAACATTTGGGACCACAATCTCACCCAACATCTGGGAGGCTATGCCTTTAGAATAATGTCTCGAATGAAAATGTACAGGTTTACAGGTGTTGATTTTTTTGGCATGCTAAGCATCTAATCATGTCCACGGGAACATAAAACTGATTTCCATCTTCTTGACCATCATGCCTGATACTAGACTTGCTGTCTTTCTTGCACTGGCTAAGAAAGGAAGTTTCAATGATGCTAGGAACTTAACGAGTCATCTTCTGTCATACGAAGAACCAGAGTGCCCCAAATAAACAAAACCCCAAAAAATTCGCACTTCATCAACGGTGCATCAAAGTTATACAGTACAATTCCACCCCACAACATAGGTTCTTTCCATAAGACCTGGGGCTTCTTATCGGATCCAAAGCTATCACAAGGATTTCTTGGAAAGCTATCTTACAAATATTTTGTTTTTTTCTTATTTCCTGGTATCTCCATTCTGGTTCCATTTCTGCCACCAAAGAATTCTGAGCTTACCATTGGTGAAAGTAAAATTTTACTGGCCAACATAAAGACATTTAAAAACATATGTGAATCTGGGCTGTACCATAATGAAAATTAGATAGCATTTGTTGTAAGGGTATAAAACTTTCCTGCTTTTCATTATTACCTTGAATCCTAATATGATTGGATCCAACCCTATTCAACTATGCATTCTTTTCATATGCTTTTTGCTGATAGATATATAACCATTTTCTGAAATGAAATAAGGCCTTCTGAAGAGGATGTTTCATTTCAAAATTATATATAATTTATAAAGAATGTTAGGGACAAGATTCTAGTCTAAAGATTGTATAATATTTGCTTTTTGAACAGATATTTTGGAAAAGCTACTTAAGCCAAGCTAAAAAAAGAAAGTATTTTTTTTTTAGATACACTTTTGTTATTTAGAAAGATGTGCATTATTTATGCAGTTATTGTCCCAAATTCATTCTTTTGTAAATGAAGAAGCCCCTTTAGTTTTCCAAAGAACACTGGCTGCAGAATGTGAATTCAACTTTGGCATTGCAGATTAGCTTGGAGTTAGGGCAAAGGACAAAAGGGAACACGCTTTCACAGCTGGGAATATATACTATTCAAATTATTTAGCTAGTAAATAGAAAGATGGTTAGTGATGCAGTAGAAATGGGTGTTGGAATTCAACTTTCTGTGCACCTGATTTCTGTACCTCTCAACTTTATTAAGTAGTAAAAACATTTAGTTGAGTGTTTGCTGGGGAACTGCATTTTATCACCTTTCTCTAAAAGACTTTGTAACATTCTTCTTATATAGACGGATTTTAAATGTTTTTCATCACTTTCTCCATTGTTCAGTTCTCTTTTGGACTTTGACTCCAACTTGGGCCATTCAGATTCTTTTCTGACTAGCTCTCCTTCTGTAATGGAAGAAAATAAGTCTGCAAGATGTAGACTCATAGAGTTCAGTTCCTATAATTGTATCGTTTTTAAAGCATAAACCTTGTTTTTGTTTTGCAACAGTCTCAAAAATATTTTCTTATAAAAGTGACACTCCTAACCTTTCTGTTTCTTTCTCTATATATTCACAATGCTAACTGGTATCTTACAACTGGGGGGCTAAGGATTTCTGGGTTGTCTTTTTAAGGGATAGCAGTTATTTGTTTACTTAAATTAGGGCTGTGTAAGTTAAGTCCAAGGGAAGGCTTATGCATTGGACTTTCTTTCTTTCTTTTTGCAAAAAATGGCCACGAGTTCTTGGACGTAGCATAGGGTGCTATTTTCTATGTAGTATGAGGATTACATCAAGAGATTTGGAGCTAGGTGCCATTCAAAGATTGTCCTAGTGTCAAAGCTTTTTTAAAAAAGCCCATTGAAAATGATATATTGAAATGTACAGCCCTTATTGCCTACTTTTCTGAGGTTTCCTATTTTCTTCCTGTGTCTGTTTGCTGTTTGTTTCTGCAGCAAAAGAAACTGAAAGGGGATTTATGTCTCAAATCTGCTCACATTGATTAAGACCCAACACATGTCAGAACAGAAATTCCTAACTCAGTGATACTTGGCAACCAGAAAAGCAAACTCCCAAAGCCTTATGTCAGGACTTCGATTTAGGCACCCTGATTGATTTCTCTCTCAGTAAGCTTTTGTTTTATATTTCTAATAGTTTTTAAGCACTTGATTGTAGAAATGGACCTGGGGTTATCCAGCTCAGACTTAATTAATGTGATTGAACAACATATGTGGTTGTGAATGATGTATGAGCCCTACCTAATTTTAAACAAATCCCATTTTTATGACATGCAAAGGTATACCTTTTAATGAGCCTGTTTCCTTCTTCTTCCATTACTTGCTTTAATTTTTGGCTTTGAAAGGGAAAAAATATTGTGAATACCATCAGATTTGCACCCACTCCATGACTGATTTCTCCTAGGCCAGCTTATTAAGATTAATTAGTTATTGTAACTCTGCTTCCTCGGACAAATTAAATTGTAAATTTCATTCTTCAGTTTCCTGAGTCAGTTTAGTTTAGTCAGTTAAAGTTTAATTCTCAATGTATTCAAACCAAAAAATGTGGCTTTAAGGAAAAACAAAGGAACTTTACACAACAAATACTTTACTACCTCCACTATTTCAGTACCTCAAGACCAAATATTGATAGATAATGCTTTGTCTATAATAATTGATTTATCATATAATACTATAATAATTAATTGTTAAATGACGACTAATTTACTGATTCATTGAACTGATGGAGATTTAATACTGTATTATTGATTTTCTAGTCTATTGATTGATTGATTCTTAGTAATAAGTTAATAGATTGATTTTTAGTAATATGTAACTTTATTTTTGATTTGTTCATTAACTTATCAATTAACATTTATTACCGTATATACTCGAGTATAAGCCGAGTTTTTCAGCACATTTTTTGTGCTGAAAAAAACCCCCTCGGCTTATACTCGAGTCAGATTCCCCTCTGAAAAAAAAATGGTGTGGAGCTCCGAAGCTGGGCAGCCGCTTCCCTGCTTCCGTGTTTCCTTTGCAACTTTTAAGCATGGGAAGGGGAGGCTTTTCTGAGCTCTAGGCTGAGAAAGCAACGCGAGCCGAGGTCGCTCCACTCAGTTTCATTTCCTCAGCTCCAGCTGCTTTCAGTCCACTCAGGAGGAGGGGGAGAGAGAGAGAGAGAGATATCATAAGAACGGCTCTTGGTTTTTTCTTGCAAGGGAGAGAGTGACTCCTGCCTACCACTGTCATCATCATCATCTTTTGGGTTAGTGAATCAATCAAACCTTTCATGATAGTGAGATCGTTTCCCAAATTTCCCTTAAATCAGGGAAGAAATCAGAAACAAACCTTTGGGCTGAGAATAAGCCTGTTCCTATGATGCCATTTTTGTTCACTGCAGTGTGAAAAGTGTGAAAAAACACACTTCTTTTTCTTCATCTTCTTGTTCCCTATTTACTGGTCTCTTTCAAAGAGGAAATTGTGAACATCAAACTTATTCTCAACTGTCCTAGTGAAAGTTTTTATTGGCATCTATTTTTATTTTTGAAATTTACCAGTAGCTGCTGCATTTCCCACCCTCGACTTATACTCGAGTCAATAAGTTTTCCCAGTTTTTTTGTGGTTAAATTAGGTGCCTCGGCTTATATTCGGGTCGACTTATACTCGAGTATATACGGTAATTACCAACATTCATTAAGTAACCGTCTACCTATCACATTAATTAGCTATTGTAATTGTTTAGTGTATTATTGTCATTGACCATGTCAGCCAGAAACTCCAGAAACTCCAAATCCTCCCCTACCAAACAACAACAAAAAATAATATCTCTACCAATGACCTCCCAGACTCCTGTACATGCTTCAGATGTCTTAAAATCTTCAATGAAAGCAAAAAATAGCATCAAATGCTACCTATGTGACAATCAAGCCCACCTTGCCTGCTTAAACTTAAACAAACACCTAGCTGATCTCCTAAAAGCATCAGATACATTCCCTTGTCTATGTCCATCATGTTTTCCTAAGTTAAACAAACCAAGTACCCTCCCTGACAGAGTGGATAGCATAGAATCACTCATGCACTCAATAGAAAAACACTGAGCAACATGTTTTGAAACAATTATGCAAGAAAGCCTAATTTCTCTTGGAAAAAAAAAATACAGCACTGATAAGTGACTACCTATTAGATCAAAATCAAATCCCAACCCAACAACCACTACTACAACTACTACCTCAACTACAATCACAACTACAACCAAAAATAACCACCAAACCACAACCACAAATAATTACTATCCCATCAAATACTGCCACAAATGATATCTCCTTACTCATCAGAGACACCACTGAACGTGATCAGAAATGTCCAAATGCCATCTTATTTGGTCTTGAAGACACCAACGAATCAGATGACATCACCAAAGTTCATAATATCATAAGCAACTCAAATACAACAAACATCTCTCCTGAAGATATCATTGAAATAACCAGAGATGCCCCTGAGTCCAAATACAATGATGGCTCGGTGGCCCCAAAATTTTGTAGAGTTGTTTGCAAAAATGAGTCCAGCAAATGCATATTCATTCATACAATAAACACAATTGCAAAAACCAATCCCAACCACAAAAAACTTTGCTCAAGACCAGACTTATCCATACTGCAAAGAATCCGTTCCCGTGAACTCTGCAAGAAACTCAAAAGACGTCTAGACAATGGAGAGAAGGATCTCTACATTGACTACTGTGCTGATTGTATCAAAAATAAGCCACACAACCCCCAACTACACATCCAACCCTACCTCATCCAACCAACCATCACTCAAAACTAGGCACGCATGCCCCTAACTACCTCAATTCCAACTACAACTGGCTTTAAATGCAAGCTACTCAATGCAAGAAGCCTTGTGAATAAAATACCTGAATTTCTCCTCTTACTAAATATGGCTAAATTCAACATCATATTTGTCTATGAAACATGGCTCAATGCATCTCTCCCTGACTCCATTAGCACAGTAAGAGACGATCATGTTTACCGATCAGATTGTGAAATCCATAGAGGAGATGGTGTTGCTTTCTTCTATAAAAGTCCTTACATCTAAAAAACATCCAAGTTAACCCAAGAACTTGCTCTTCCTGAGACCATCGTATGTTAACTGTCCTTAAATATCACATTTTGATTCTTACTCTGTTACAGAGCCCCTGACTATGACATCGAACATGTAAACAAGCTAAATTCATTGCTAACATGGGCAACATCCTGCCCACACACTTTTATCTTTCTTGGTGACTTCAATCTACCTCACATTAACTGACCCCTAAATGAATGTAAAACTGAACCCATACATGCAACCTTCTACAATGCTGTAACAAACCTGGGACTGGAACAACTAGTAACCAACAACACTAGACTTAACAACTGCCTCGATCTCATATTCTGCAATAGTTTGAATTCGACAATTCCTTGTTGTTAGCTGGAAAATATGGGGCTGATGTAGATAAGCCTGGTGTATCTAGGTTAAGAATTTTGATTATCTTCAGGCTGAAATTATAGAGTTATGGAAACTCAAGTTTGAGTGAGCATGGTCAGAGCAAGTAACCCCTAGTAAAAAAAGATTGCACTTCTTCAGCCATATATTACTTAATGTATAGATTGCAACTGCAAAGCAAGTAAAGAACCTTTGCTGAAACAGCAGCACAACATGTACACATCCGTACATACACATATCTTTTGAGAACCAACAATTAAACAGTCAACAAAACTGGAAAAAGATAAGGTATTGTTTCCCCATCATGACTCCAAAATATTGTTTTTATTGAAACAATGACAGAACAAATAATTGAAGAAGAATTTGGCTGCAGGGTATAGAAATTAAAGTTATTTAAATGTCAAGAATGGAGAAAAGACAATTATGAAAAATAACTGGATTCCCTTAATTGTTGCAGCTATAGAATAATTTTAATTGCTTTGTATTTACAGTTGGGGAAAATACTTCTGAGAAACAGCCAAGAAATGTATAGCACAACTAATTTCTGAAGTCTCAAAGACCATGTATGCAACTTCATGCAAGTATAGAAGAGAAACGAGGTTTTTTTCCCCCTGAGTTTTCTGAGGGATTGCAAAATTAGCTTGATAAACCCATTGGCGCTACTTGTATTTTGAGGTAGGTTAATATAAATATTGCTAACCTTATCAATAAGAATCACGTTATTGCTAGGATATTATTATAGCTAGATGGTAATCTTCTCTTACTTTATACAGGCAAATTTGATAATGTAGATCATGATTTGAAAAATGAACTGCAAAATTGGCATAATTTTGCATGGCACTGTGATTTATTTACTATAGTGTTTTCCTTTCCATTCCTTCCCACACTACCATCTCTTACAATACTAGACATCACAGTTTCAACAATAGAGACCTTCAAATTTCTAGGTTCTATCATATCACAAGATCTAAAATGGACACCTAACATCAAAAGCTTTATCAAAAAAGCCCAACAAAGAATGTTCCTTCTGTGCTAACTCAGAAAGCTCAAACTCCAAAGGAGCTGCTACAGGGGTGGCATTCAAATTTTTTAACAAACAGTTCTGTGGCTGTGGCTTAGTTGGTGGGTGTGGCTTGGTGGTCATGTGACTGGATGGGCATGGCCAACATGATGTCACTCACATCGATTCTCCTTGTCTGGCTTCTCATGACTGTGGGGAATGCTGTAATGGTTGTAAGCATGAAAAAAGGTCATAAGTCACTTTTTTCAGTGGCATTGTAACTTTGCTTGCAAAAGGCTGCCCTAAATACCAATCATTAGATTAAAAATACCTGCAAGCCGGAGTTACAAATCAGACAGGAGCCAGAGCACCTTGAGGAATTAAAATAGTTAAAATGCAATGATAACTATCAGCAGCCAACTCTGCTCATAAAGTGAAACTCAGAAAGAGCATGCCCAGGAAAAGCAATCCTTAAATCCATTTGCACCACTTAAAGATACCAGCTGGTCTCACTCATCTCGCAAGATATCCTAAGGAAATCATCCAGATTTAAGGAAAGGTCACATGCCCCCCAGAAAGGCGGTAAAAATATCAGTATCAAGCTTGCATCCTGATTCTTGGAAGTACACCCCAAAAGGACAGTGCCAGATACCACTAAAGCACTGAAGGAAAACCCCCTCCCCAGATAGAAAAAGAAACCATGAGGCAGGAAAAAATTCAAACACAATACAAATAATTAAATCACAACAGTAGCTGTTGCTTGTTAAACCAATTACCAGAACAAATAGACACAGGAATTAGCCAGTTTATTTTCAGGAACAGAGATTAACCTTTTTCTTTCCAAACAAAGCTGAATAGGGAAAATTGGGATAATTGTTGTTATTATTGATGGGATATCAATAAACAGCATCAAGAACAGAATTAAACTTCACCAAAAACCAGTTTTAGACCAAAACTCAGAAAAGGTTTTTCAGCTCATGTTTGAATGTCAATCTTTCTAGCTAGCCAAGAAACCTTGCTGAATGTCACTCATCTTGGTTCCTTGTCATTAAAAGCTCCTTTCTGGTTATTCAATTATTTCTTTAAGTGCTGATTGTTGCATGTGGATGGAAGTATATCCAGGGGAGTATCTCCTCCCAACAGCAGTGTAAAAAGCTTAACATAAACCTTCCCCTTTAAGAAAGTAAAAAAAAAAAAAACAACCTCCTTCAGAGACAGTAAGTCTAGGCATACTGCCAAGAATGTAATAAGGGTGGGGGAAAAAACAAAAGAAGATTGCTTCTAGGATTCTCCAAACTGCTTAGAAAGTTAACAAGGGGTTCTATAGAACCGGTCAGAACTGGTAGAATCCCACCCGAGCTGCTGATACAGTTCTACAGAGGAATCATTGAATCTGTCATCTGCACCTCTATAACTGTATGGTTTGGTTCTGCAACCCAACAAGACAGACACAGACTCCAGAGATTAAGTAGGACTGCAGAAAAAACAATTACTACCAACCTGCCTTCAATCGAGGAGCTGTATACTGCATGAGTCAAAAAGAGGGCTGTGAAAATATTTACACCCCTCACATCCCAGTCTGTTTCAACTCCTTCCCTCAAAACAACACTATAGAGCCTGAACGGCATGAACAACTAGACACAACTACAGTTTTTTCCCGAATGCCATCACTCTGCTAAACAAATAATTTCCTCCACACTGTCCAACTATTTACAAATTCTGCATTACTATTACTATTAATCTTCTCATCACTCCTTTATCACCCATCCCCTCCCACTTGTGACTATATGACTGTAACTTTGTCGCTTGTATCCTTACGATTTATATTGACTGTTTCCTAGTAGGATTGCTTATTGTACCCTATGACTATTGTTAAGTGTTGTACTTGATGAAGTATGACTCTTGACAAAGGTATCGTTCCTTCTATCTACACTGAAAGCATTTGCACCAAGACAAATTCCTTGTGTGACCAATCACACTTGTCCAATAAAGAATTCTATTCTATTCTTCCTTTCCCTTCTTTTTACCTAATAAAGAAAACACACTTTAAGCAATTCTGCAACTAAGTTTTGAAAGAAAATCTTGAAAATGGGAGAGCCAAGTCTCACTAGAGAAAAGAGTTAGGAAATAAAGGGATCGGCTAATTAGCTTTAATTGGGTCAGGCTGGATAGGCCTGATTGCCATAATTAACATTGCTTAATGAGTTTCCTAAGGGAATGTCCTCTGAGGCAGAGGGTGAAGGTGAGAAAGTGATTTGGACTATCACAAAGGCAATTGTATAGCTTCTAGCTAATATGAAAATATATGCATATTTGAGAGAATATGCAGGAAAAGCATTTAAATGATGTTCAGTGGAATGAATATGCCGTTGACTGGATGAACGATCTAATTGGCCCCTGGGATGCCCTTCTCTAAGTTATATAACTGCTCAACTCACACATAGTTTTTCCAACTGGCAAACAATATTAATAATCCACAATTTGAATCCATTCACTTCATTTTGGTAAAACTGCCATGCTTTGCAAGTTCAAATAAGGGTTCGGCCAGAAGTTTTGTTTGAATGCATAATGCTCAAAAATGGATATGAATTTTTTAAAACGTTATTCTTGTAATGCAATTTTCTATCATTATTTTTTAAAAATCCTATCTTCCAAATTGTGTTGGTTGATTGAGATGATGCTGGATCAAGGTCTATATGCCACTGGTTGATGTTGAGATTTTTTTTTTTCTATACATTCTTTACCAATGATGTTTTAGTACTATTTATATCTTGTGAGCCTCTAGGACATTTGGACAATTACTAGAGTTATAGAATGGCTGAGTAAGTACCTTTATTAAATAAGAGCAAGCAGCACACTCTAAAATACATAATATTCTTTTTAAAAGTTCAACTTCTGAGACAAGCAGATCCTTCAGAATTGCTGTTTTGGTTGAATTTTGCACATTTGGTTGTTTGACAGGCCCTTTTATTTCGCACTAAATAATCTCATGATATTGTTAAGTGCACGTTTACTTTGCATATTGCAGTGTTTTGGTGTGTGCATTTTTTTTTCTCTCAGACCAGGAGAGTACTTGAATTGCAGCAAAATGTTTTACAGCTTATGATATGGCCTTGGTAAATATGCAATTTAAATCAATGAACACACCCATTGACTTACAACAGATAACAACCCAGCTTGTCGAGCCAACCATATAAAATCACATTAATTAAAGATTGATATTTTGTTAGCAGAAGGCCTTTGAGTATTCCATTGCAATTCACACCTACCTCAAGCCACCCTCACTGGAAAAAAAAAAACATGCATATTGTCAAAATAAAAACTGCCAATCTGAGTTAGGAGGAACAGAATCATATGGCATAGAGCTATTTGCAATGATTGTATTAACAGAAGCAATGACCTTTACATACTCCAAAGGAAGCCATATGGGATAGTTCCTCAAGCAAAACCCTTTAATCATTTCTAACATGGGAGGAATATGTAATTTAAGAGTCAGCTTTGGAACAAAACTCTAACAAGGAAGCTAAGCATCAAGTCCTGTCCCTCCCACCCTTAAAAGAGCCACCAAGATTTTTAGAGCTATCCAAGCATTAGCATTTTCCAGGTTTCTATTTTGAACAAAATGTTCATTTAAAATGTTGGCCTATTGGTGCTCAAGGATGGAAAACAGATGGCTGGCAGTCAGTTCCATCAAGAATCTAAATTAAACCCATTGGATGGTTCTTACTTGAATTAATGAAAGTTGAATAATATACACTGGCAGCCAGTGAAGTTCTTATGATTTTGGCAGTCTAAAACGGCAGTGTGTTAAATCTGCATACAGCCAACCACATCTTTGGTGCAAATCCATTGACTACAATAGATGAACTCAGAGATGAATCTGGCCTCTTGAAGCTCATAATGTTTTCTTTTCTTTTTCACTTGGCCCTCAATTTTTCCTCAGTGTTTCATTTTAAGAGGACACAGCCTACTTCAGCCAAGTAAATTGCTCAGATGTTGACACTGGCTTTTTAAAAAGACTTCTGGACTGGTTTATAATATACAATTGTATGCATTTCATTGTTCATTGTGTGATATTTTTTGATACACCAAGTATAGAATATTTTATGTGTAGTCTATAGTCAGTAAAATATTTACATACAAAGAGATGTAACTCTGTGGTGTTTTTTGTATGTGTGTGTATAGTGTTAGATTTGAAGAAGAAGAAAAATGCTATTAAGAATTCCAAGCTGATTCATCAAATCCAACTTGCACAATGTATCTAATTCTTACGAATTCAGGAAACAGTTTGTGGTTTGGATTGCGTAGAAGTCATTTGGTTTCCATCAATGAGTGAATATTTATTCCTCTGAAGGAAAATAGCAGTATAACTTCAGAAAGTGAGATGGGCAGAATATAAATTGAATAAATAAATAAATAAATAACAACAAACATTTATTTGCAATCCTGTTTCAGCAAATACATTGTTTTATTTCTCATAGGTTTTATGTATCTTATTGTTAATATTATGATGTACTCCACTGGCATCAAAATTTAGATTTGACTAGAAAATTATTAGAAAAGCTCAAATGAAATCAAAGTCAGCTATAAATGGAACCATTACTTAGAAAACAAAAATATATCTAGCTTCCATTTTGATTTTTCATTTTCATCAGATTCTGATAAAAATGGCTGATTTGCCACAGCCATCTGTTTCTCAGAATTTTCACATAGAAGGTTGGATTGTTTACATTGTTTATATACACAGTGAAGAAAATGAAAATAAATAAGCCAAATGTGCAGTATGAGAATTCCAATGTATTCGATAAAGATTGTGACACTATGCAACAGTGCCTCGCTGCTGTCAGATTCTGGAGGCTCCAGAGTCAGCACATAACTCCCAGATAGCCTTGGTGTTGTGGTTAGCCAGCAGCAGGTGTGGATGGCTGAGGAGAGCGAGGACTCAGATGAGGGGCCAGGACCATTAGGGAGTGGACTGCAGCCTTCAGAGATTGTGGGGGCTGGCAGCAGCAATGAGGAGGTTCCCGAGGAGCCTGTGCCAAGTGCGCATGTGCTAAAAAGAGTCAGAAGTCATTGCTTTTCCCTCTTTTTTCCCTTGTATCCTATAGCTTGACACCCTATATGTTTCCTTCTTCCCTTATTTATATTTAATATAGTTTCTGCTGCTTCTCAGACATAATTTTCCCCTAATTTAGATTTTATTTCTTTCCTTCGTAGCTGGTATGCAATGCCTTTAGGTCCCTGATTCCTTTGCTTAGTAATCGGAGCAGGCCTAGCTTTTTTGTGTTTCTCCCATGTTCTCTTCATTTGATTGTCAACTGTCTGGTTTCCCGGAACGTTTTGAGATCTCCTTCACATAAGAGCTGGCAGATCTTTGCTTGGATGTAGTCAGCATGTATCTTAAGTGGTGAAAAAGAGCTCCCTATAAATAATGCAGCCTATGAATGTTGCTTCCATTTCTGCCCAGTTATGTGATATGATGTGACAAAAGAGCTGAGCACATGAAAAGGGGGCATGAATAGAGAAGGGTGGAGAAGCATTGTGCTAATGAATGTCTTTTAGGTCAATGCAACATTCTGGAAGAAATTTAAGAATCTTTTTTTTTTTTTCTTTCTGGTGCTCTCCCATTGCTGGAAAATAATGCCCTTTCTTGCTTGATGTCTGCTTCTTTTTATTACAATGAGTAATTGGAAGTCAAATTCCAAAAGATTTCAACTTCAAATGATGCAAAATGTTTAACTGTGCGTTACACTTTGACAAAAATGAAATCCTTCTTTAAATTAGAATGATTCTTCTTTGAAATTCACTATGAAAATGTGAACAGAAAACCACTAAAACATTTTTAAAGACAAATTCATATAGAATATACTAGTAATATTAATATATTAATAATATAATAATATTATTAGTAATTATAATTTTAAGCATTATTAATAATATTCAATGAGGTTCCTGGTTTGAATAACATATCTCAAGTCATTTTAATGAGGTATTTTCCCCCCCTGGAATTCCAAAGACTTCTGTTTTCCTTATTCCTTTAGAAAAACAAAAATAATGACAATTCATTGATTGAATTTACATTTTTATACTCTCCTAATAAGAGACCTGCCTTTTTACATATAGTTGTTCCCAACTTACAACTGATCATTTTGCAAGCATTCAAAGATACAATGCTCCTTCTCAAAAGCTACTTCTGATTCAGATTTGAAGTTCTGATAGTTCCTGGTCTTTATGTTTACATAAGGAAGAATAAAAAAATAATCCTAATTTGATGAATAAGGTTTCTGTAATCAACAACAGTAAAATGGTTCATCAGTTGGTTCTCTTATTGGAAACGAAATTCTCTGTATCATAATTTTTTGCCAGTATCTCAATCTTATTCCTAATTGAGATGTAGATGAAGAAAACTGGTTTTATTGTTTTCTGGAAGGGCAGAAACTTTTTTGATCCAGAAATCTAGGGTAATGTCTGTCAACTAGCTTCCAATTCAATATAGATGTTACCATTATTTATTTAAATGCAAGAACTTACTTAAAGACATTATTACCTAACACATTAAATAAGTCCACAGAAACTTAACTCAGAAATAAATAGGGTTTTCAAAGGACAAATGTGTTAGTTCAAAATATTACTGTCATACATTTTAATTAAAAAAATATCCCCCTTTTCCATGTTTAAGAAGCAGAGCAAGTAGTAAAAAAGAATCTTTTATTTCAAAGTCTGCTTCGTATATTGAAGCACATATTAAAGCAACAATACAATGTTCATAAAATATAAGTGTGATGTAACATTTCTTACATGTCAGAATACTGATATTTGTATGTATACTAAAAATAAGAACTTTAAAATTGTACAAATAGGTACATTTAAAAATGACATAGAAATAGGGCTTCTCCCACTGCAACAAGACAGAGTTTTATATCTGGCACGTATTAGATTAAGATGAAAGTATAAGCAAAAAGATTTACAAGAGTCAGCAGAAACAAGTTGGATGCTCAAGAGACATTATAATTGTACATTGTCCTGTACATATATCATATGTGTTTAAGCTGGCTGAATATTATATGTTTCAAGTTTAAAAATGCACTACGTAGGGAGTGTCCATAGTTTAAGGCGAAATTACAGCTTAGAACTGTTATCTTTTTTCTAATTTGTGGAAGCTTCTTTGACATAAAAGATTTAACTGTTCAGAGTACATAAAAAGACTGTCCCTCGGTTCTAAGGTGGCATTTAGAATTTCCTTTCACTTAAATATATTTTAATCATTATTTTTATTAGAGGTCATTTCCCCCTTCAGGCAAAGTTGAGACCCAACTCCCATCTTAGCCTTTTTTTTCCCCATGAAAAGGAACTTCACATTCCATTTTTTCCATCAAAGGACTCCCTCCCCATCAAACCTAAATGCTGAATATGAACTTTTCTTCACTTTTTTTGTTTAAAAAATACCTGCTTACATTTCCTCTGAATATTTTTTTTTTCGTTATTTTTTTTTAGCACATTAGACACAGTTCTTAAGGCCAAATTGAGAACTTTATCGTTAAGAGTCATCTTCAAAAGTGTCTTTGGAGCCGTATAAATCTGCTAGTTTCTTAAAACGAGGTCCCCAGTTTTGTAGATAGTCATAATCTAGATCAGAATCCGTGGTTGCCGATTCTAATGAGCTCAGAGACCCGGCTATTGATCCTCTCCCTTCATAGCCATAGATCTGGATGGAATCATAAGGAGGAGCTGTGGGGTCATTGTCTGCTTCTTGTATTCTTGTGTTGATAAAATCATCCACGTCAACGCTGTTGGGAGCTGGCCGAAGCCCAGGTCGTGGCATATACTGGTACTCTGGCTTGATGTCTTTGCGAGGAATAAATCCATTGATACCATCTGGATTTTGCAAAGTAGCGATGTCAAAAGCTTCGGTGTCTTCTTCCCCACCACCTTCATCATCGTAGGTGATGATGTTCTCCCGTACATCTTCTTCTTCAAAAACAATGAGAGGCTCTTTCTTTTGTCGTTTTAGGGTTACAAAGAGCACAACGATCACTGAGGAAAGAGAAGATTTTTTTTAAAAAAAAAAAAACAGCAACGATTCATGCAAAAGTCCTATATCTGAATATAAAGTACATTGAATTGAATAAGAAGGTTCTGTAATGAAATGAAATTGGGGGGAAAACACAGAAAGCTATGTTTATGGAAGGGGTGGGATTCAATTTTTTTAACAACTGGTTCTGTGGGTGTGACTTAGTTGGTGGGCATGGCTTGGTGGTCATGTGACTGGCTGGGCATGGCCAACTCAACATCACTCACATTGAGGTACGCATTTCCCTCGCCTGGCCTCTTGTGACTGTGGGGATGCTGCAACTGTGGTAAGTGTGAAAAATGGTCATAAGTCACTTTTTTCAGTGCCATTGTAACTTTGATCATTCCACACAAGCAAAGTACCAGCAAAGGAGGAAAAATAAACTCCAGAGAAGTTCCTGAGACAGGAAGTCTAGTCCTGCCAAGAAAGTTATAAGGGTTAACGGAGAGGCAGTCTCTTTAAGCAACACCAGAATGTTTCCTTCCTGCCTTCCTTACAGGACTAGGCCAGTAATTTCTTCTAACAACCGGTTCTCTGAGCTGCTTAGAATGTTAACAACCAGTTCTAGTGAATAGGTGCGAACTGGTAGAATCTCACTCCTGACCCTAGCACACTTTGTTGCATGAATAAATGGTGCTTCTGTTGCCAAAGAAGAATCCTTGGAATCAATCTGCTTAGAGTACAGTATATTCCAAAATTTATCCATAAGTAATAGATTTTTCATCTCTCAATTCTTGTGGGCAGCAAAAGTATTGGGGGGGGGGTGTTGCTTGTTCAACCAGCCTGAGTCAAACCATCTAACCAGAAAATGTAGGAGGTGAAGGAAAAATGGAAGGCCAACTGTAGTAAATGTCAGGGTCCAGCTTTACACCTCCAACTGTGAACCTATCTAGATTTTTATATATATGAATCCCAGTTTGTCTCTGAGAAAAGTCATATATTGTTGCAGGTTGGATTTCTACATCATGCTAAGCCACAATGTGCTTGATCATTCACAACTACCCCAGTTGCATTTTATATGATAAATCATCCTTGAACAAACCATGGCTTAGTATAATGAGCAAACCTATCTAGCCGGTAGCAGGGCTAAGCTCATCATAAGATGAAAGGTTGTACATCACAAAATCCCTTTTTCCGCAACCTCAGTGGATGGTTGGGGAGTTGTAAATCTTGATGCAAGAAAGGAAACAATAAACCTTTCAAGATGGCATCACAGGGATGGAAAATCCATAAACTGAGACATGTAGATCTCTATAAGAAAATCTACTTGAAACCAGGATGACAATGCTTTGATTTATCTATTTTATCCCTCCCATCTTCAGGAAAGGAGCTGTTCAAGTATGCTTTATTTCTTAGAGGTCCTATCACACATTATGCAATATAAATTTAAGCAGTTTAAGCTCCAAACCCATGAAATACAAGCATTTCTAAATCCCAACAGAAGTAATATTTGAGCAAAAAATATCCTCCCTAAATCTATTGTATCTTAGCCAGCAACGTTTGAAAACAGGGCAATGTCTCAAACTTTATGTGTAAAGGTATATTTTAAGAGGGGGGAAATGCAGTTCTAATCTAAGAACTGTAACTCTATAGAGTTTTGATTTTAGTTATTGGAAAGAATAGTGCAATACCTTAAATTGCTGAATACTGTAGTGTGATATCTCAGCTAAAATGGGCCTTTGTATGAAAGTGGCAAAAAAGAGTAGTGGTTATGAAGACACAGATGAAAAAGAAAAGCTTGCACAAAATTGTTAAAGGATATCCATAGCATCTTCAACAAGAGCAAAAAAGAATCTCAGTTCATGTCTTATTATCTGACAATTACTTGTTTAGTTGAGACAGGAAAACCCATTTTAGGGCTTTCAGGAGGAAAAAAAATAGGGTAATTCTCACACTGTTTCTTCTTTTTCCTAAATTAACTGGTAGAAAATTAGATATCAGGGCTGTAATCTGGAATAAATTACAACCTGTATTTTAGAACTTCTTTCTTCAAAAGGAAGGTGTGGATTGAAAGAGAACCTGGATCTCATTTGAAATGGTATAGGACAGGAGCTTTTAAACTTGGCAACTTTAAGACTTGTAGTCTTCAACTCCCAGCATTCCCCACCTGGCATGGATGGCTGAGGAATTCTGGGAGTTCAAGTCCACAAGTCTTAAAGATGTCAAGTTTGGAGATCTCTGGTGTATGATAATGATCCTGCTCCATGTTGTATGCAGTTTGGAAGACTCTTAGCTCTTCCAATGGGGGGAAAAAAGAAGTCTTAGAATATTGCTATTGTTCTTGGATCATACTCAAAAGAGGGGAGAATAGACAAGGTATAATGTTTGGGAGGGAGAGGAAGAACTTAAAATTCCCTTACCTAACAATATCACAATGCAAGCAAGGATTGCTATTAAAGCTCCAGTGCTTAATCCAGCATTGAGGATGTAGGCTTCTAGGTTGCAGGAGGTCACAACACCATTCCCATCACAACTGCAAACTCGAATACGAAGTATGTTGGTGCTGCTTTGAGGAGGGTTCCCACCGTCGCTTATCACAATAGGCAGATCATAGGAACTTTGCTCTTGTCGGCTGAAGCTTGTGCGTTTTGCATAAATGCTTGCAGAGTTATCTGTTTTAAATAAGAGAATAGCATCATTTGCTTTTCAGTATTAAAGCCTTTCCAAAAAAAAATAAAAATAAAAATGGAATTCCCTGTCTTCCTACACTTACTCAATTCCTGAACATACCCTTTCAGATCACCCAGAAGTACAATCTCTATGTTTATGTTAAAAACAAACTCTATGTTGTAAGTCAAGAACTTCCCATAAAGCAAATGTACTCTGTCCTAGATATGTGAATTCCTTCCTTCCTTCAACCCGCAATGATCAGAATTTCATGAAAGACAATTTTTTTGTTTTGCAAACCCAACTCTTATTTTGCCCATGTATATCTCTTTACACATGTTCAGCATGTCAGTGGTGGGATTCATTTATTTTTATTTTTATTTTTGCTACCAGTTCTTTAGGCATGGCTTGCTGGGAGTGGCAAGGGAAGGATATTATAAAATCTCCAGTCAGAGGTGGTATTTGCTGGTTCTCTGAACTACTCAACATTTCCACTACCGGTTATCCAGAACTGGTCAGAACCTGCTGAATACCACCTCTGCAGCATATGTTACTCATATTACACAAACATATAATGGAAAGTCCATTTTATATCAGCCCCCCCAAAAATGAAAACAAAATGCCAGTATTTCACAAGATTAACACACATTGTAATCTCTTAATATTTGAAAACTCTGAACTCACATAAGAGATGACAATTTAGTGAGATTTCAAGCTGTTAAAAATGATGGTGGTCTCAAGAAGCTTTATTCATGGTCGTTGCCAAAATTTCTGGCCAATTCCGGGCATTTTTTTTGTGTGTGTGTGTTAAGTGGTGTTCCTTTACAGCATAGTCTCCTAACTTGGCAACTAAGACTTGTGGACTTCAACTCCCTCAGCCAGCCAGTTGCCAAGTTCTACAAAGAACATAGATAACTCTTGATCAACTTTCAAAAGTTCTTGGAGACTGGGTTATTCTGGAGGGGATTTGGAACGTAAGAACTCTTTGTGTGCTTTATAGTTTTTTAGTTTTCTTTTTGTTGCTGCTTATTATACTGGGTTTCTATTCAGTTTGGAAGCCTGAAGTCTATTAAATTGTAACAAGATTTTTTCAAAGAATCAGTCAGTTCATCTCATATAATGTCAAGTTCAGGATGTTATTTTATTTCATTTGCTTTGTATATTCAGTTAGATATATTCAGATAGTCCTGTAATTTGGAAGCAGACTAGCATGGAAGTTGCAACAAGGAAAAAAAAATCTGGAAGATAGTTTTAACAACTCATGTCCGTACTATGGTCAAGAAAACATCATTGGTAGGTGTTAAGTTCTGTGCATGGGTGCAAGGAGCCTTTATTAGTTCATAACAGTAGGGCCATATTTGTGCCAAAAGTCTCCCCATAGGATGCAGCCTTTCTGTGAGAAAAGTTCTGTTTGCCGGTTTCTGAAAGGGGTGAAGTCATCAGGGGTTTGTTCTACTGGCCATCCTCGTTCGACCCAGCTGAGAACTCGCACCAGGACAGGAACTTGTTTCATTGCGATAGCGATGTCTCTGGCTATTAGGGGCGGTGAATGTAGGGTTTCAATCTGGAGTGTCGTGAGGGTTGGAGCTGGGTCGTCAACGGTTTCCAGAAGTGGGGCACGGCTCAAAGCATCAGCGTGGGGAATGGCTTTCCCCAGGCGGTGTTGCAATTTATAATTGTACGCAGCTAAGAACTCCGACCAACGAGTCATTCTAGGTGACAATATATAGGGGGTTGGCTTGTCTCCCGCTATAATCCCCAGCAAAGGCTTGTGATAGGTAATAATAGTAAAAGCTCGTCCATACACATATTCATGAAACCATTTCACAGCAGATACAACAGCAAAAGCTTCTTTGTCAATTTGGCTATAGTTGCGTTCAGCTCTCGATAAGGTCCTTGAAAAATAGGCAATAGAGGCCTCTCTACCATTTGGTAACAAATGACTTAAAATGGCTCCTACTCCAAACGGTGACGTGTCACACGTAATGGTTAAAGGCAAAGTCTCATTATACTGCATTAAAACAGCATCGGAGGTTAGTAAGTTTTTCACTTGTTGGAATGTGTGCTTCTCTCGGTGTCCCCAGACCCAGGTGGCTTTTTTGTCAAGTAGTCTATGTAGGGGCTCAGCTACGGTCACCTTCTGGGGCAAGAAGATGTTGTAAAAGTTAACGCCTTGCTTATCTATTAGGTACCCCAGGAACTTTCTCTGTACATAGTTGACATTTTTTTTTTTTAACCTTTAGGCCAGAGTCTTTAAATTTCTGGAGAACCATTCTAAGACGCCTCTCTAGTACTTCTCTATTCGAGGCCGCAATTAAAACATCATCAAAATATGGCACAACCCCCTTGATCCCTTGCAAAAGTCTCTCCATCAGACTTTGAAAAATCCCTGGGGCCACGCTCACTCCGAATTGGAGTCAGTTGCATTTAAAAGTGCCTCGGTGCATAACAATCATCTGTGCCATTGAAGGCCTAACAAACTAGGCCGGTTGCGATCGACGACGGTCAGCGGTAATGACGCAGTACGATTTTTGAATGATACTTGGACTTGGCTGGAGCCGACAATCAGAATTCGGTTCCCCTGGTAATCTTTGAGTATAATTCTTTGGGCTCTGAGGTCTTGACGCCAGACGGCAGGGATTAACTGTTTAAGGGTCTTCCAGGAAACCATCGAGAGGGACGACCCTGAGTCTACTTCCATCACGCAAGATTGGTTCTCGATGGTGACCCTAACTCGGATCTTCTTTGCATCTAATGATGAAGCGTGACCGATGGTAATGGTTTGGTGTACCTCTTCCCGTTTCGTTGAAGTGGCAAGTGTTTTATTTCTGTAGGAGTGGTTGTTCCATTGGTGGTTCAAGTGTTCTCGACTCACAGGACGATTCCCTGTGGTCTGGCAGTAGTTGTTTTCTCTCCAAATTGGGCTCGATCCTCGCTTGCTTCTACAGACCTTCCCGATGTGGCCTCTTTTCCCACAGGAATGGCAGAGCGCATCGAGGAATTTGCAATCTGATCGCGTGTGGTTTGCCCCACAACCCGCGCATTGGTGTAGTCTTCGATTCCATGGGTTGCGTTGGTCGTGTTTGGACCGGAGCCGGTTGACCTCCTCCTCCTCACTTTCTGATGGCGATTCGAGGTCCTCGTGGTGAGCCACTGTTGTGTGTCTCTCTAGGCGAGGTGAGGTATCGTTGGCGAGTTGATGGAGCGGTGCATTGGTGCGGCACATTCGGGCGGCTGACTTCCTGGTTGCTTCTGCTGCAGTCGCGTCTTTGATGACATTGGCAAGATCGATGTCCCCTTTGGCCATGATCTTGCTCTGCGCCGAGTAGTCATCTAATCCCAGAACTATTCGGTCTCTCAGAGCTTCTTGGAGGTCTGCAAACCCACAGAGGCCTCCCAGGTTCCAGAGGTCCGTGATGAAATCTGCGACGCTCTCTCCTTTCCGTTGGTCCCTCTGATAAAACTCATGTCTTCGGACAAGCATTGGTACGGCAGGTGCATAGTGGGCCCGTAGAAGCGACGCGAAGATGTCCCAGTCCATGGATTTCACCTCAGCCAGTTTCGCTAGTGCCTTGGCCATCTTAAAGACGGCAGGCCCGCAATGGGTCAGGAACACTGCTCGCTTTTTCCCCGTAGTTGCGTCTTTCAAGTTGTTGGTCTCCAGAAACATCTGGAACCGGTCCATGTACGAGTCCCACTCTTCTTGTGCCGGGTCAAATGGAGCGGGTGGTATGGCGCCGCCGGATATGTTTTCCGTTGTCAATGTGCCTTCAGCCACGTGCTCTGTTTGGTGCTCTGTGAGTGTTCAATCAGCTCAGATGTCTCCGCATCCCACCTTCGTCGCCAGTGTTAAGTTCTGCGCATGGGTCCAAGGAACAGAGACGAGGCAGTGAACAGTGAACTTCAACTCTTTATTAATCATTCTGAACAGAGCAAAAACCTAGGGCAGCAGCAGCCCTTTTATAGGGTTGGCTGCTGTCCTATTAGCCAATGAAAAACATGGAAGTGTTAAACCCTTGAACCAATGAGAGTTGGCCCGTTAACAGCCAATCAGATTTCCCTGAAAGGACCAATCCGATGTCGCTATTATCAGCCAATCAGAAGTGCAGGATTAGAACCCTGCTCTTTACCTAAGGTTGTTAAAACTTTATTAAATGCCTTTATTAGTTCATAACAGTAGGGCCATATTTGTGCCAAAAGTGAAGCTTACTTCAAATAAGGCTTCACTTTATGAGAAGTAGAAGAAAATGATGAAGGCTTATATATTCAATGAAACTAAAAATCTAGACAAATTTAATTGCCAACATTTTCTTCCACTATGTTTGCTGGGTATTGTATTTGGCAGATATTTTGCTGTTTAAGCATATGAAAAAAATGGCAGATATTCAGACATAATGTCACCAGGCAGACCTCCAAAAACACCAGGCCAAAAACTAAATTTAGCTCAGTGCAGAAATTTCTAACTCTATCATTTCCTATGACTTTACTTACTGTTTTAAAATTGGGTGAGCAAGCCAAACCCTACTGTATATTTTTCTATCCCGGTTCTGCGATTATAATTAGAAGTGATAATTTTACAGTCCTGAGCTAGTATTAAATATGTTCATATTCTCTGTCTAAAAGGATTCTGCTAAGACTACATGTCTATTTGTTTGCATTAAACTGACCATTTTAGGAGCAAGCTGTCATTAAAGTAACACAAGGCTATAATCCTAAATACATTTATCTGGAAGTCCCATGGAGCTTGGTAGGAGCTACTTCTAGGTAAATATAATAGACACTGTGTGGTCTGTCTTGCAAAGTATTTTAAGCTCTAAAGCACAGGAGGGACTAATCACTATCTGATCCAGCTGAAACTTTGTACTAATGGAGCTTCCTGGATCCAAAGTAACTACAGTAAGCAAGTAACTGTGAGGACCAAATTCCCCTGAGGAACAATCTGAAAAAGGACACTGAAAAGTGACTGGCTAATATCAAAAATTGGATACACATGTCATGTCATTCCTACTCTAAATTTCAGGTGATACCCTCTCTTTCTCTTCCATGCAGATATGAACTGGTCACTCATGTAGAGTTTTTGCATTCAGACCAAGGACTATGGGCTGTTCAATTAAGGAGCCTAGGTGATACTGCAATGAAACCTTACCACCTGCTGACCTTACTAAAATGATTTTCCTCCTGCAGGTCTAACAGTTTGCAGAATAAAAACCATCACATGTAGTTATGTATGCACTAGCTTCTACGTCAACTATGTTTCTGCATTATGAAAGATTCGACTTATGCAGAATAGAATACAGAATAACAGAGTTGGAAGGGACTGTGAAGTTTTTCTTCAGCTCTTCGAGTACTCTGCTAAAGCAGGAATCCCTGTATCAATCCATAGAAATACTCGGGTATTCTGCTCAAGCAAGAGACCGTATATCATAAAATCCTGGATATTCTTCAGTGTCATTTTTGTTATGAACTAATAAAGGCATTTAATAAAGTTTTAACAACCTTAAGTAAAAAGCAGGGTTCTAATTCTGCACTTTTGATTGGCCAATAATAGCGACATCGGATTGGTCCTTTCCGGGACATTTGATTGGCTGTTAACGGGCCAACTCTCATTGGTTCAAGGGTTTAACACTTCCATGTTTTCATTGGCTGATAGGGCAGCAGCCAACCCTATAAAAGGGCTGCTGCTGCCCTAGGGGATTGCTCTGTTCAGTATGATTAATAAAGAGTTGAAATTCACTGTTCACTGCCTCGTGTCCATTCCTTGCAGCCATGCGCAGAACTTAACAATTTTTTTAAAAAACTTTAGGGTAAAAAATAAATACTGGAAACTTGATGTATGGTTGGAATTAGCTAAAGAATGAACACGACTGATGCATAATCAACTTGTTATCTGAACCACTGAACTATCAGGTCAGGAAAAATCACATTTACAGCGACGTCTGTGTAGCATATTTTTAAAGAACACTTGGTGGAGGTTTGTATCATCTCTTTTTCTTCCTGTCATTTTACTGGATATGTCCATGCCCAGACTGATAGGAAAATATGCTGAACTATTCAACAAAAGAAAGCTTGAATATATTATTTCGCTATATCTATTCTACTGATACAGTGGTATCTTGGTACTCATTGTTAATTAGTTCCTGGAGGTATGTGAGTATAAAAAATAATGAGTACCAAATGAATTTTTCCCATAACGAATAATGTTGTGAAGTTCTAGCTTGTGTGTGAGTACCAAACAAATACTGAGTACTGGGACAAATTTTTCATGTCAAAATGTGTTTTGAAATCAAATTAGATGATTTCAAAGCAGTTGAGGTACTACTGTACTTGGGGAATATTTTCAGCTTTTTAGTTCTTCTATTATTATTTTCAAAAATAAAAATGCATTATTTTAAAAGGATACGATGAGCAACAGTGCCAAGACACAGTTTCAGATTTTTCTCCTCTTTCTCTCTCTGCTTAACTTCATGCTTTCTGATATCAAACATTGAATTCTAATGTATATTTCCAAATTCAATCAACAATTTATAACTGTTTTATGATTCTTGAAACCTCAAAATCCTGCAGCAATATGATTGATTTGACTCAGAATGTATTAATGCTAAAGAGAGAAAACAAAGAAAATATTTATTTCATATAGCTGAAAATTCAAAAAAATACTTTAAGATTTCTTTGTATATTGGTTGCTGTTATTTCTATTTATTACTATCTATTTATTGAGCTTTAGATCAGCAAACCTTTGTTTCCTTACCTTTAGTTTTCCTCATAACAGCTTGGAAAACGAATTGTATTATTGTCACTGAAATATTTGTGTGTGTGTATGTGTGTGTGTGTTGAATGGAAGAAGACAGAGTGAACCAAGGAAAGGTCATCGTAAATAATTATATTTACTAGGTGCTGAAGTAGAGAAGAAATGCAATTCTTTGGACTAGATCTACTATCATTGATGGTAGTGATGCAGAAAGCAGAAAAGTAGCAAATAATTTGAAGGTCAGTAAAACAAGAGTTTCAATATCCTAGAACGTATAACTCATTTTTTTAAGTTCACAAAGAAGGCAGCTTGATTAAATTTAAGGTCTGATTCACACAATGATTTAGTCCTGTTAAAGAGCGGTCATTACTGATTTCTTCTGAGAATTAATAGTTCTATTTGAATGGGTAGGCAGCAGTGTTGATAAAAGAGAATTTTGAAATGCTTTCAAAGAAGAAAATTTCAGAAAATTTTATGGGAGTAGCATTTTTATTTAATTGATGGTCAAGAAAGGTGAGGGAATGTCAGATGTATCACTATAATAATAATAATCTCCAGTCTTCCTGATTTCCACACTTCTCATAATTCCCTGGAATTTTTCAGCAGTGGTAATGAGGAGGAATCTAACCACTGAGAAATTGTTGGAAATCTTCTCCTCCCCTTGGGCAAGTTTCGAAAAGGTGTTCCTTCATTTATTTATTTTTGTCCAGAAATATGGTAGAGAATTTTCAAAGACTATTTGAACTCAGATCTCTTTGTATGTGATTTCCTATAACCAATTCTCAGATATAACCTACAGATAGAATATAGAAGTTCTAGATTCACAATAGTCAAGGTGTTGTATTGTTCTTCACTCCCATCAATTAAAAATAAATCAGGCAGCTACATGGTACAAAGAATCTATTGTTAAATATCTTCCATTGATTGGAATTATCTTTCAATCAATGAAAAAGTAAAAATGTTTAATAGTTTGTTATAGAAATGATAGATACCATTGGATTAAAAGAGTGGGTAAGCAGTGAAACAAATTAGAAAGTTGTTAGGTTTAGTGAAAATCTTCAAGCATCTCTAGCACTTCTAGTAATATTAGAAAATTATTATTTTAACCTATTTGCAAATCCCATATAATTTAATTTAATTTAATTTCTTTTTTGTCTTTAGTTATATCTACAGTATATCTATATCTGTATCATCTATATCTATATATTTATCTGTCTCCAAAATGTTCAATTAAAATTATATACTAAAAAAAACCTACCCTCAAATAGAGACAGGATAGTCATACTTTAGGAAAATATCTTTAGAGATACTTTAGCTCTGGAATTCCTTTTGTGAGGCAAAAAATTAGAACAGATAACTTAAAAAGTTTTCTAGCTTAAAAAGCCTCCAGCTTTATGGTTTCTATGAATTGCACCAGTAAATAATTTAGGTTGTATGACAACAGATCAACATAAGGAGCTCACCTACTTTCTTCTACAATAAATTTCCTGAATCTTTTTTTCCCCCCAAATAAAATTCTAGTAGGCAAGTTACTCATAATTTCATTGTATGAGGAAAACTGTGTTAGTCTTTGGTAGCACAAAATCAGAAGACATCTGGAAGAATTTCCAACTGACTTTATTTTAAAGCATAAACTTTCATGATCTACAGCTCACTTCATCAGAGGTTTTTGATGAGTTTTAGAGACCAAATTAGCAATGCTTTGAATATTTTTATGACATTTTAAATAAGTACTCAATCAGAAACTAAATGTCTATTGAAATTCTCAGTCATCCAGGTCATGGTTGCCTCAAAGGTGCTTTTTTCAAAAGGCAACCATTATTATTATTATTATTTTTTTTGGGGGGGGGAGAAGATATTTAACTTCTCATCCAAGAAACTTCATCAGTTCTATCTAGAAGGAGGAGAATGGAAGGATTAGTTGACTAATTATCTAATATCCAGTCAGAACTGATGAAGCTTCTTGAGTGAGAAGTGAATTATGTTTCAGTTTTAATTTTAATTTAGTTTACTTTATTGTCATTGCACTTCGTACAATGAAATTAAATACCATCTTCGGTGTATATTATGACTATGAAAATAAACACAAACACACACCCTTCACATTCTATACATTGAATTGAATCCCCCTGATATTGCATTGTATTCTTTTGTGTTCTTCCTCAAGGAAAAATATGTCTTTCTATCTGTCTATCTTCTGCCTTCTGAAAAAAAAAAAAAGCATTGAGATAATCAGAAGCTAAGCTTTATCAAAGCTACTCCTCTCTTATATGTACTATTTGCAATTTCTTAATTGGGAAACAAAGTGGGATTAGCTGTTGAACCTGAAGCTATTGCTAGCTGAAAGTGAAATGCTTTAAATTCAAACATTTGATCTCTGAACAGTTTCAGAATCCCATTCAAAGCTGGCTGGTTATTTATCTGATTCAGTGTTTATCTGCTTCCCATAACACTCACCAGGAAGAATGTTCAGGTTGCTTCTGACAAATTAGGGATATCTATTTGATTCAGTTGATTAATAACATTATTTGAATCAATTTGAAAATGCTAACCAATAGAAGCTTTGATCCAAAGTATTGAACAGAATGGATTAGATTGCCTGTATACTTTTTTTAAAAAAAATCTTCCAGTACAATTCAGGGATTCTGTCTGAATTTGTACATCTGATTAGGAAATTCCCTTTGGTTTGAAAAGTTTATTGAACTGACTATGAACCTGATCTTTGAATAGGACTTTAGCATAACCTTACTGATTGTTACATAGCAATTGAGAGTTTCACAATCCATTCATTGAAATTCTAGTAGATGCCTGGAGCCAAATTTTTGCTAGAAGAGGCTAAATGGAAATGGAGAGGTGCATTGATTAGTTAGATCTCTGTTATCCTACTAATACTATGATTTTTCATAGTAGACAAATCATAATTTTGCATTAAAATTGTCTTTGTCTTATACTTTTGTTTCTCAGTTTGGGATTGTCTTAGATTTAGATTGCTGTACTTGCATAATAGATACTTGATTTCAAAGATGGCTTCTCTAACACTTCCCAACAATATTTGAAGTGAAATGAAAGTTTACTATAAAGAATGTTTGCAAACATTAAATCAAGTAAAAAGACTGAGGTTTCATGTTTAATGTGGGATGAACACATTAAAAGGCTTAAAAAAAAACTTACTTAGAGCCAAATGGAAACATAAAATATAATTCACCACAGGTTTCTAGTTTTTGCCTTCAAACCACAAACTCTTCTAAAGTTGCAGAATAAATACTTCTGGATCAATGTAGCAATTGTTCACTGCTATACTTTCAGACTAAGTGCCTATCTTGCATCTAGTGTCAACAGGGTATATGTGCTATCAATCAAATATGAAAGAGAAAGAGAACCAAGAACATACCTGACATCCCCAAATGGTGACCAGTAATAACTTTAAATAGAATGATTTTGGCTCAGATAAAACCATTGTTTCTTTAATGGATTGGGGAGGCTCTGGAATACATTTTATAATCAACAGGGCCTCTAGGAATGCTGTGGGATTGAGGCTGTGGTCTATCACTATCCATGATCTGTAAGAGGAATAGGCCTGGTACTTTGAAAAAAAAAAGTATTTGGAAACTAGCTGGTTCAAAATGCATCTGAAAACAGCCAAGTAGTGCATCACTGAGCTCTGGCTTAATTTAAAAAAAAAAAATAGCTCTTAAAGTTTTGGGGACCAACAGTTCCTCAGCTGCAGGGCTATAACTACAAATCTGAGAGAAAGCCACACTGAATCAAATGGAACTTACTTTGATTTGGCATGGAGGGAGGGTTGTACAAATTGTGGAGTACTGTGAGGACCATTTCAAACGAGTTTCCATTTATGAAGCAGAACAATGATTTAAGATGAATTGGGAAAAGGGGAGAGTTCTATTTCTAGTTTGTGATAGATTATCTTAGTACCCTAGCAAGACTGTAGCCAATAGTTTTTTTTTTCTTTTTTTTTAAAAAAACTCCTGAAGTGCATTTGCAGTAAAGTCAGTCAGTCAGTCAGTCAGTCAGCCAGCCAGCCAGCCTGTTCATCCGTCCATCCATCCATCTATCCCATCCTCCATCCACCCATCCCCCTGTCTATAACTCCTCCTACAATCATTTCATTTACTTTAAGCCTGGGCAACAGTTAATCTGTGCAAAACAGTTCAGAAAGCTTTGGGAGAAATGCATAAAATGACACTTAAAGATCATAATAATTGCTCTGGTGTTTTGTCCATATCAATATTCTTGATAACTACATGAAATCTAATATGAAACTGGGAGTAGATTTGCAAAGCTTAGTGAGAACATTTTTACATGCACCATTCTGCTTTTTTTTTTTTTTAATATAAAAGTCTACCATTTGAAATATCCAACAACTTGCCATCTCCCATCTTCCTCAGCTACAAAATTCAGACAGCAGAATCTTTTGTTTTCTTGGTATCTTTCATGTTGGATTGTGAATAAGGGAAAGGGAAAATAGGTGTGACAAACATTTCTGTCATTTGAGCATGGGCAAGTCAGGGGAAAAAAAACACACAAATGGTATTGGAAGTGGTTGATATTCTGTGGGATACATTGTAAGAGGATTCTGAAAGCCCAGCTGAGTTTTGCCCTCTCATTTAGAGCAGTATTTCTCAACCAGGGGTCCTTGGTGCTCTCTGGGCTCAATTGTTTTCTTGCAGATGTTTCATTAGCCCAACTAGGTAACATCATCAATGATCGATAACATCACTAGCACCAAGGACCTCTCATTTTGACCCTGAGCTACAAATATTCTCCTTTATTACTGTTCTCAATCTTGGCAAGTTCAAGATAAGATATGCGGTCTTCAGCTCCCAGCTGAAATTATCGAGAAGGATCCTGCTAGTGAATGAAACACCAGAGCAATTGTTGTGGTTTTTTTAAAGTTGTATTTTACTCATTCTCTGCATTTTTGTGAATCTCTCTCTCCCCACCATTGTGAAGCTCTCTTCCCCAGTCATTGCTGCATAAAATCAGTCATGGCTAATGAGAGGGAAAAAAAACTATTGGGAGGATAATTAGTTCCCTCCCCTCCTATAATAATGAATATAAGTACAAACCTCGGTTATCTCTGAGAGTAAAATTGGGCTTCTGCATCATTTCAGGTGGCAAATGGAAGATGAATCTGGGGCCATTGGCTGTATCATCTTTGTCCTCTGCTAAAATTGTAATTAGTGGCTGGAAAGAAAGGCACTTATCAGTATGCAGTGCATTTGAAATATCTCTCCCTCCCTGCCTCAATTTTTAGATTTTACTTTAGTTTAGTTTATTTTCGTTGCAAATTATACAACAAAATTACATACCATCTTCAGTGTACATTATGACTATGAAAATGAACACAAATACACATCCTTCACATTCTATACATTGAATTGAAAACCCTTGATATTGCATTAATATTGCACTATACAGTATAATTCAATAGAGTTATTGCCCTGGGATAGATGCTGTTTTTCAGCCTATTTGTTCTTGTTTTTATTATCCTGTACCATCTGCCAGATGGTTAATAGTTCAAAAAAGGGTTCCCATAATGAAATGGATCTTTGAGAATGTTTTGAACTTTCTTATGGCAGCAGGAGCTCTAAAGCTCTTCCAAAAAGGGGAGAGGGCAACCAATGATCTTCTGGGCAATGACGTTCACCCTCTGGAGTGCTTTCCTATCTGCCACTGTACAATTGGCAAACCATACAGAGGTGTAGTAAGTTAAGATACTCTCTATGGTGCATCTGCAGAAGGTCACCAGCAGTTTTTCATTCAGTTGTTGTTTTCTGAGAAGTCTCAGATAGTATAATATCTGCTGGGCCGTTTTGACCAGTGCTGCAATGAGAGCACCCAAGGTCAAGTCCTCTTTTATGGTAACACCCAGAAACTTAAAACTGGCCCCTTGCTCCACTCAGTCTCCATTGATAAGCAAGGGCTGGATGTCTGATCTTTCCTTCTATAGTCCATTATAAGCTCCTTGGTCTTATTGGTGTTGAGGACCAAGTTATTGTCTCCACACCACAAAAGCAATGGGTCCACCTCATCTTGGGAAGAAGACTCATCCCCCAGAGATGAGTCCCACCACTGTTGTATCAACTGCAAATTTAGTAATAGTATTAGTAGCATGAGTGGGAAGGCAGTCATTTTCCATGTTGGGATCTGCTTTGTAGAATAAACTTTCAACCAAGGTACCTTCTAAATCACTCGTGCTTTAGGATAAGAAGATCAGCAACAATAGTGTTTAAGGGAAGTTCAATCCAAATAGTCCTCAACTTACAACCATAACTGAGCCCAAAATTTCTTTTGCTAAATGACACATTTGTTAAGTGAGTTTTGCCCCATTTAACGACTTTTCTTGCCATAGTTGTTAAGTGAATTGCACTGTGTTAGTAACATAGCTGTTAAGTGAATATGGCTTCCCACTGACTTGTCAAAAGGTTGCGAAAAGTGATAACATGAGCCCATGACGCTACAACCGTCATAAATGTGAGCATCTGAATTCTGATCAGTTGACCATGAGGATGCTGCAATGATTGGAAAACAGTCAGTTACTTTTTTCAGTGCCCCTGTAACTTACAATGGACACTACACGAACTGTTGTAAGTTGAGGACCACCTGGAGTAACAATAGGCTTCCCACTGTCACTACCAATCAGTCAGACAGGTTTAGTTTTTCCTACTTCTCCTTTTTTGTAGGGGCTGCCTGGAGAAAGCAAAATGGTCAGTCTTGAAGAAGAAAAGTTAAAGCGCTTACCTTATTTGTCTGGGGTTTTTCACATAGAGAAGCTTCATAGGGCTCTTTAAACTTGGGGACATTATCATTTAAGTCAAGAACTTTAATTGCTACCGGAACTTTGGCTTCCTGATGCCGGTTATCTGCAATAGTTATTGAGAAAGAAAACATAATAGCGCAAGCACAAAGTTGTTTTGTCTGTTTTTGTTTTGTTTTTTACCTTGAATGTCTCACATATGGACTTTCTCAGTCTTTGACCTACTCGACTTTCTTTTGTAGTCCTCAGTGGAGGACTATAACTGGGACACACAGATTGTCAATGACTTTGTTCACCCGACATCATTAACTGAGTATGTGGGTTAGTATGGCATACACAAACTGAAATATCTCTGCTAGTTAATCAAATTGTCTGAATGATTTGAGCTGATAATAAATGATTGGACTCTCTTCTCAGAGGCAGAGGAAAAACTCCCATAAAGGCTCCCTAGAAAGCAGGCACCCCTGCAAACGTTGTGAATATTTGGGGTTTTGCTGTATAGGAAACTAACAGAATGAATGCCTCACTTTCTGCCAAAATCAAAACAAAACCAGAAATTGGGGAGGAGGAAGAGAGAAGAGAAGGGAGGGAAGGGGAGAGGAGGGAGAGAGGAGAGAGGAGAGAAGAGGGGAAGGGAGGGGAGAGTTTTTGTATTATCAGGGTCAACTGCCCAACACATGGAATATTTTTAGTACATCTATATAATATAAACATGACCAGCACCTTTCTCAGTATTAGTAGAAGATTAGTAAAATGCTATCAGAATTAATGAGTTCTCATCATCAGACCCTGTCATTAATAAACCATGTAAGTTGGATAATTTTTCAAATCTCTGCTCATTAATATTTTAAGATTGGCATGATTCCTAGTATGGCAAGGTCAGAAACAAGCAGCATGAAATCAGCCTAATCTATTACCATAACAAGGGACAGGTAGAAGCCCTTTCTCCCACTCAAAAATAGGAACCCTCAATCCCATTGTAAATTTTGGTCAGAAGCAAAAAGCACAAACATTAAAGCACAGACTTCAGCCATGAATCAAATGTCCTTTTTGTGTTGGAAAATTGCCTGGGTTCTTTCTTAATGCTTTATACACAGTAGTTCTTACAATAAACTTATGCATCAGATACCTATATCCCAGACCTCTGAATTACACAACTTTCAGGTCCAGAGAAAGCCCAAAATCGTGCAGTTAAAACTGAACACTAACAATTTAGTTAACTTGATATGCATTTTGGTTAACTGGAGACTGCCAGCTCATGCAGATAGAATGAGTAGCATACTATTATTTTCCCTGCCCCACCAAAAACTAGAAATTGATCCGGCCACAAGATAAAGAGATTAAATGACAGCTCTAGCATGCAGTCAACAATATATCTGAGGTTGCTTCATACAAAATTACCTCTTTGTCCCTCTTTGGTCTGTGGAAATCCAGGTGAATTTGTGGCAATGAGTTATTGAGCAATATATTGATCAAGCTTGGGTTTGATAGAAAATAATGGATGAACTTCTTTTAAATTGCTTCAGTTTTTGAAATACGTGATTGCCACATCTAAGATTGATTTGATTGGCTGTCATGCCTGCCTGCCTGCCTGTATATATTTTCATGAAGTTAAGAATTATAAGAATCTAATCATGTCTAATTTCATTTCACATTGCATCCATGGTCATGTAGTCAGGTGATAACTACATGAAGAATTCACTGGTGAGACTGGTCTATCTTCTCTTTTTCCTTTGTTTGTTCAAGCAAAATGAATTTGATTTTCTGATGTGACACAGAATAATCAGAGGTAGTACTCAGCAGGCCCTGACCAGTCAAAAGTGGGGAGTGTAGTGCATACTAGAATATGTCAACAGTTTTTTTGGAACACTTACGAACTTCTGATGCTAACACGGAAATATTGTGCCAGGCTATTTCTTCCCTATCCAGGTTTTTTGTGGTTGTAATTGAGCCATCTTCTGGACTGATGCTGAAGTATCTGTCGAGGTCCGTGTGACGATCAATTGAATATCTAAAAGGGGATGCAAATGAAGTCATTAGAAGAGAATTGTTCATTGTCCTCAGTTCATTTCATGTCTCCCAAACAATGTAGCACAGATTAGCTTGGTGGGAATACGCTTAGCAAGATGAAAATATTAATTAGAATGACTAGTTTACTTCTAAATGGAAACAGGTGCCTATTTCTTAGTAGCATGGAGTAACAATCCATGAGCAAAGTGCAATATATATCTTGTTTTTATTTTGTTTTGGTAGCAGGGACTATTTATAAAGGTAAGGCTATTCAACAATTCAGGGGATGAGGTGGCTCAGTGGCTAAGACTTTGAGCTTGTCGATCAGAAAGGTCGACAGTTTGGTGGTTCGAATCCCTAGCACTGCCAAAATGGAGTGA
This sequence comes from Hydrophis major, assembly GCA_033807585.1. Lineage (NCBI taxonomy): Eukaryota > Metazoa > Chordata > Lepidosauria > Squamata > Elapidae > Hydrophis > Hydrophis major. Next base: position 13,170,157 of record CM066338.1, read on the forward strand.
GCTTCCATTCCTTGTCCCAGCTTCTGCCAACCTAGCAGTTCAAAAGCATGTAAAAATACAGGTAGAAAAATAGGGATTACTTTGATGGGAAGGTAACAGCGTTCTGTGCACCTTTGGCATTTAATCATGCCGGCCACATAACCACCAAGATGTCTTTGGACAGTGGCTCTTCTGTAATGGAGATGAGCACTACCCCTAGAGGCAGAAATGACTAGGACATATGTCCAACGGGAACCTTTACCTCATTCAACAATTCAGTGGGCATATAGACATTTTATTTGGATCCCAGATAAGCAAAGGTCTTTATATAGAACAAATATATGACTCCCTTCTGTTCATGTTAAAACTCTGCATAATGCCAAGTTGTAAGTCACAGCAGAAAAGTAGCTCTGTGGAATAAGTACCTTTCTTCAACAGTTGTTCTAATATGTGGACATAGAATGGCAAAGCCACAATGTTGGTCTTCCAACTGTGTAAGGTTCCATTTGCAATAAAAATAGTATTCTATGTAGTGTTCTCTCTACATGCCTCACACATTGATGCCACTAGGTTGTGTGTTTTCATGTCACATATTCTATAATTGTTTGTCCCAAATGGAAGCAAGAGAATCCATGATGTGATAATGTCCCTGGAAGGTATAATTCACATTGTAGTGTTTGGGAAAGAACGTGATGCAAAGGTCTTATTTCTGTTCATCTGTGATGTGCTTCTTTGGATATTTTTGAACTGCAGTTGTAGCATTGTTCACACTGACTATGCTGGAGCTGCTGAGAGTTATAATTCAATGTCACAATTTCCCTACCCTTCTGGGTGACTTGATTGTCAGTTACCTTATTATATTTCTTTCAAAAGCTCTTATTCAGAATCTATTTTAATATTTTTCAAATATCATTTTAAAATTGTTGGTATCACTTTAACATTGCTAATATTAAAGCTGATTTAATAATTATATATTTCTAAAAACAGACTAGTTTATTGCAATGGTAATAGGTCATTGGCTATGCACTCTCCTTGTTGGGGAGCGATGGCTCAGTGATTAAGATGCTGAGTTTGTTGACTGGAAAGCTGACAACCTGGGCTTAAGACATGAGTGCCACACAATGGGGTGAGCTCCCATTCCTTGCCCCAGCTCCTACCTACTTAGCAGTTCGAATACATGCAAATGGGAGTTGATTAATAGGTATCACATCACTGGGAAGGTAACAACATTCTGTGTGCCTTCTGCATATACTGGTCCCATGACCATGGAAAACGTCTTTGGACAACATCGGCTCCCACAGCTAAGAAACAGACATGAGCACCATGCCCAAAACTAGACAGGGAAATCTTAACTACTTGCATTCCAACAGTGAAATTCTAGTCACTACAAAGAGATATGCATTCACATGCCTTCCTAGATTAGCTTATTAATGCCTGGCTGAATGATGGTGGATCATATATCTTACACAATCTGAGGTCCAGAGGTCAATTCTTTCCTTTCCAGCTACTTAGATCAGGAAATTGGTGGTGGAATGTAGTAAGCTGGATTCCAAGGAGTGAGACAATGGAAACCAGGTAGGTATGAGGGAAAGAGGCTGAAGACAGCCCCTCACTAATAATACATAGAATATATGGTAGATGCAGATAGTAGAGTGTTTATTCTGTCAAGATTGATGTCAGGCCCAAAATCAAAAATGACATGTGGTGATTCTCCCAAGCTTCATTGTCTCTATGCTAACTGTTAAGGAGGGTCTGTCTTCTATCTTCATCTACTTTTTCTCATACAAACTACCTAAACCCAGTTATTCTTATTCCTCTGGAATATATTGCCCTTTCTCCTGGGAATCCATCCCACTACATTCTATCACAGTATCAGATACAAAAGATTTTGGAAGTGGAGAAGTGGACTTTTGTTATGTACCTGAGATCATATGATTGATATGTATCTTGAAAAAATACATATTTTGAGATTGTTGCATCTGTAATGCTTCTGAACACTGTTCGATTGAAGGCATTGAGCAGACACTAGTACTAAAACATTTATTTTCATGATTGTGTATACAAATAACTATATATATATATATATATATATATATATATATATATATATATATATATATATATATATATGTGTGTGTGTGTGTGTGTGTGTGTGTGTGTGTGTGTGTGTGTGTATGTGTATGTGTATATGTATATGTATATGTATATGATGTATATGTATATATGTATATGTATATATACATACACACACACACACACATATACATACACATGTATATACATACACATACATATACACCCACATATGTGAGTTCAGGCATACCACATTCACTCTTATTTCTATGTATCTGCACAACATCTGTGCAGGAAATTCAGACTTTTTATTCTAAAGTTTCATACTGCTAACTCTGCCTGGAAATTACTGTGCCTGGTAACTAAAAAGGAAAAAGTAGAAATGCTTCTCCCTATAGAACACCCAGAGTATTATTACATTTCAAGTGATGAAGTAATTATTATTGATAGCATTTGCAGCATTTTCTATTTTAAGCCATTGTTGCCTGTTATAAGCATACCTTACAGGGCTGTTTTTAGCATCAGGGTCTTTGGCATGTACCCGTCCAACTGGAGCACCTGGCCCTGCATTCTCTTCCACTTCGAGGATGTACAATGGTGCTAAAAACATGGGGGGCTCATCAGCATCCTCAACACTAATCTTCACAGTCACAGTATCCTTGAACGGTCCATTGCTGATGAATTTGGGGTCAATGTATATGTTGGCTGCCTCTACCTTCAAGCTGTAGGCTCTTTTGGTTTCATAGTCAACTTGCTGAGGTTAAGGGAAAAAAAAGGAGGAGAAACAAGGTATCATTCCAAGGATGTTTTTACAAACAACAACAAGAAAAAGATAAGCCTCCTTAGAGTTCACTTCCATCCTTACTGCTTTCATGAATCTATCCAGGAGGGTGTCAGGGCTCCGGTAATGACCCCCATTTAAGTCATGAGTCTCTAGCCTGCTCAAAGAAGATTTATTGGGAGAAAACATGCCGGTGCTGTTCTGAGACACATCATTCATTTCACCCTTGATCCTGGTCTTCCCCCATCCTTTGGGTGTATATTCTCCAATGGGACACATCCACAGCCAAGAATCATCAATCATGCTATCCAGTTATAATTTTGCATGCCAGAAACTTTGGTCACCTAGAAATTATCTTTGAAAGCATCTAAGGAATGTACTACTTTCTCCCCTCCCTTTCTTCTGGCAACTCTTAAAAGACCAGAGAAATATGTTATGAGTTGACAGAGGGTTTTTGGTCAACATTATATAGATAACTTGCCATTACTTTCTCTCAGGATAATTTTGATTTCCCTGTTTGGTCTCCACGCTGAGGTTCCCCGATAATCTCCCACAAAGTACTAACCAGAACCAGCCCTGCATAGTTTCCAGCCTAGATAAAGTTTGCCAGATGTTGCCAGAGGCTGAAAACATGTCCATTTCACTTTTGTATCTACCTCCTATGCACACATAATTCCTATATTTATTTAAGATATTGTTTTAAAGTACAAAATCATTTTAGATTCTTTGAGAATATAATATCTTTCCTACTTTGCTTTTTGGCATGAGAATGAGAAATAAATTTAGGATTATTTTTCTTTGTAATATGGTAGGTCAGATCACAACACCTTTAGAATCAGGCATATTTATAGGTAAACTGATCAATACTCAAAAATGTATAATGGAATAAAATGAACTTAAGGAACACCTGATATGACAATTTCTGCATCTCCAAGATCCAGCCTGTACTTTTAAGAATAAATAAAGTCTTAATATTTCAAGTAAAAATCTGTATGGACACTACTGTTAACTAAACCATGGTAACATTTCCTAATCTGGGACATTATTCAAGGCTCAAGTACCACAAGGGGAGTTAAAATCATGTTTAATAATGCCTGATCTAAATGTTCCCAGGTGCTAGAGCTATTACTGATAGTATTGCTCTTATAGCAAAACAGGGAGCTCTATTCTGTAATGGTTTGCAGATTCTGATATCTAGTTGTTCCTATCTGGGGTCAATTCTAATTAAAATATACTTCTAGGGATAAAACTTCACATCTTGCTTTTCATGAGTACATATACATAACATGCACAATTATTGTGAGTTTTAGATAATGCCTGAATTATATAAATTCCCAATTCAGCTCTAACTGCTGCAGCAGATATTCTTAGGTCTACACCCAAAATACATCTCAAATGCTGAGACTGTTTGTTCTAGGACTGTGGTTGAGTAAAGACCCCAAATTTCTGCTCCATACAAGAGCATTGTGGTAACCTTAGGATTGTGAGTTATTCTGACCTGTCCATGTCTAAGTAGATTTATTAGCATATAAATTTAATAATGGCAAAGTACCCAACCATCTAAATACATCTTGAGAATTATGAATGAACATATGCTAGCAACAGAATAGAAAGCTATAACAGATTTCCAAAATGCTACCTTTAAAAAAAATATGCCACTTTTTTCATGTACAACACAAGGCAGAAAGGATACCAATACAGCTATCTTTTCTTATTTTCCACACAACAATAACTCTGTAAAGTGAGAGCCTGAGGAAGAGTAACTGACTCGAAGTCACTCCTAAGATGGGAGTCACTCAGCCATTTTTTTAAATGCCTCAGGTGGGAGTAGAATTCACTCTTTTGGTTTCTAGGGACCACTTTGGTGGGAAGGTAACAGTGTTCCTTGCACCTTCAGCATTTAGTCATGCCAGCCACATGACCACGGAGACATATTTGGATAACACCAGCTCTTCGGCTTTGTAACGGAGATGAGCACCACCCCTTAGAGCTGGAAACAACCAGCATGTATGTGTGAGGGGAACCTCTCTCCTTTACCTTAAAAACTACATCAAATTGTCTTTCTTTAATTGTATGTCTTTAGCCCACTTTCAAATCAAACTAATGAAAATACCCCAGACTCAAAAACATGACTCTGGCTAGTTAGCAGGAGTGAGGGTGGGGGGAGATAAAACAGATAGCAGAAAAACAATAAAAGAAGAGCTAATACAGGACCCAAGATATAATCTACAACACAATCTAATTAAGATTCAGTTCAACTGCACATCCTGAGCCATCCTAACCTCAAAATAGTTTTGGAGATACTTCTAGAAACTGCATAGTTGATTTTAGGAATATAAATGGCGACTTCTCTGCTACAGTTAAGTTGCTATAAGGTCCTTATTGAATAGTATAAAACAACCCACCCAAATATAGAAACACTGATCAGTGGAGAACTTTGATGTTCTCTGAGCTTGGTTGTTTTCTTGCAGACATTTCATTATCCAGTTAGGTAACATCACTGATTACTGATGTTACTTAGTTGAATAATGAAACTTCTGCAAGAAAATAACAAAGCTCAGAGAGTACCGAGGACTCCACCATTCAACTCTGAGCTGCAGATACTATTTTCTATTCTATTGGCAAACATTAATCATTTCTGAAATGTTGGCAAAGTCATTGGTTTTAAAGAAGCTGAGCACAGCTGCTTTTATAGCAATTTTGCATACAATGCTTAGCTTGGTGACTTTGGCTGGTGTAATGAAAGAAAAATATTTCAGAATAGCGAGCTGAAACCAGAAAGTGGCTTTTGTTGACCTGAATGAAGGAAACACATCACTGATCAACCATGCTTGCTTTATTTCCCCTTTTCTCCCCCTTCTTTTCTTTCTTTCAATCAACAGAAACTATTCAGAAGGAATCCTGACAGCCCAAATTAAGTTTTCCTCAGGAAAAAGCATTGCAGACACAAAAGAAATCCCTTGTAATTTTCACATTATCTGAAGATTCACACTGTCTTGCCAACTTGAAAATAAATGCTTCATTATAAGGAAGGCAATCCCCTTCATTTATTTCCAAGTTAATATGCAGTATGCTTTGAAGAGGGAATAGTGTTGATTTCTCAAGAGAAGGATCAGTAAAAGAATAATGTACTTTTCTTCACTTTAAAATGATGTTAAGAAGCTTCTATGCACCAGTGCTTTATTTTTATAATCTCTTTCCTTTCATTCTGGCTCCAAGCCTTAAGAGATAAGAGTAAAATGGGCTGCTGGAAGTTAATCATAGCTTCATAAACAAATTATCCCAAACTACTTTTGCTCTTTTTTTACCATGAGTAATAATCTATGCCTATTATATGTCCTGTGAGGCATGGAAAGAAAATAAAGTATATATATTATCCATTGAGGAATGAAAGGAATGCATTTCTTACCTTCTTAAGCTTTACAACCCCTTCCTGCGTCTCATAATCTGTTGTGATTTCAAAGACTTCTATACCGTCACCATCAATGATGTTGTAAGTTACTAAACCGTTTTCTCCAATGTCTGGATCTTTGGCTTTTACTCTTCCAGCTTCCTCACCAGGAACAGCAGCTTCCGATATTGACATCTGATAAACACCTAGGCAAAATGATAAATCAGTAAATGAGCTATATTGTTAATTCCTTTAGGAGTATTTATTTTATTGACTCCATCAAGATATGCAAAATCTAGCAGAGAGAACATGAACATTCCAGAGGTTCCAAGTCAGATTCAGGCAGCAATTCACCCATTAAAACATCTCTTGGCACTTAGTGTTTTGCCCCACCGCACTTTGTTTTTCGTAGGTTTAATTAAAAAGTAGAGAAATGCTAATTTGGCAGGCTATAAGGCAAAGCTCTTCCCTGAACCATTATGGACTTGGGTGGTCTTATACTTAAAAAAACAAAAAACAAACCGAAATTGCTTGAACTTCTTGTACAGAGACTCTATAATGAAAATTCTTGTTTTTCTGCTTACAGCTTTTTTTTTATTCTGCTTACAGAATAAAATATGCAACTGCTGCTAAGTGAAATCAATTCAAGTGTGTGTTTATATAAATCTGTTTTTGAACTAATCCACAAAACATTTGGCTCTTTCTGGAGTTTCTGGAGCACATTAACCCTTTTCATTAATCCAGTTAAGATGTGAACGCAATTCAGGAGACACACAACTGTAAAGAGTATGGATAGAGGAGGGAGTGAGAGAAGGAAGGAAGGAAGGAAGGAAGGACAGAGATTGTCAGAATGCACAAAAAGGCTGTGAACAAAATATTTAAAAACAGCAGCAAAGTTGAAATAAAAGAATCAGTATTTCTTTTTATTATATACATAAGGTGTAAGCTTGATATGTAGACTCAATTGCCTTGGGACCCTAAGTCAGAGGAAACTATATCCAAATGGTTTAATCCTTATAAATGATTAGTTGAGTAAATACTTGACTTCCTAACTCATTCACAGCACTATTAAAAACTACACCCAAACATTATAAGGGAAAACTCTGTCATGAAAATTAGGGGTGGGTGATTGTTTATTTAATTTCATTTTTTTTTCAAATATCAAAATCCATATAGCTGTAACGGTAGCAATATATTGTGAGTGCTGCACTGGTATTGGGTAGGCTTTAGCGCACAAATCATACTGTTGGGCTTGAGGTGAGCAGTTGTCCCTGGAGCCCAACAACTTGGAAAAAGCGACATCATGGCAGGCGCTGTGGATACTTGCTTCCTTGATCAATGTCTACCTCCTCATAATATCTGCCTCCTCACGATGCCTGCCTCCTATTCTAACATGTTTTGTTTGGGCTGTGAGGAGTGGCGTTCATGAATGCTGAAGCCAAACCTGTTGAGTGGGTGCTGTTTGGCAGCATTTATGAGCATTTATGGGCAAATGGAGGTGTGTGAAGGCATTGGACCTATTGGTTTTTCAATGAGGTTAGGTGAGGTGTTTTGCTATTGTTTCCACACAGGTCCAGGGGTGGTAATGGGAGGGTGAAAAGTGGCTGGGTTAGGTGTAAATAAATGTGGGGTAGAGGCAGGGGGAAGGAACAGGCTGATGTAGATTAGCTGGGTGGGCTTGACAGGCAGCTATAATGAGTTCTGAGAGGCAGTTGCTCTCAGTGCTTAGCTTTTCCCAGATTGTGTCCAATGTTGCCGTTTGGGACTATGTTTGATGTTTGCTGATAGAATAAGCCCTTGTTACTACACCATACAATTATGAGTACTGTGGTTTGTCAGTGCCAGTCATCTAGTGCCCAGTGAGGCTGACACATACTATTTTCGACATATGAATTTTTTTTTACGCATTAAATTACATTTTTAACACTATTTGGACCGGCTTGTAGGTATTTACAGGATCACCTGGTGAATGTAAAGCTGACCTGAATGATTTGCTTCTCTTGACTGGGGATGCTGAGTGTGAGGTGCAATCAGGATTGTGGCAGAGTACAAGTGTAGTTCTAACAGCTGCTAATGATATAATTGGGTTCATGCTGTGCAGCACTAGAGATTGCACATGAGTTTGTGTATTTATATAATTTAATCATTTTCATTCATAAATTAGCCACAAGCTGTGGATGCCTTTTGTTTGCCTGCCTATTTATGAAGGGTTAAATCTCCCCGAATGTCTGTTTCATATTTGATGCATAAGTGATATTCACTTCCAAATACAACCCCCCTCAAAAAACATGTAGGCTAATTAAAAATTTCCCATAACTGACACCCCCATAAACTAAATGGAGTCATCAAAAAGCAACTGACATGCAGATTTTGTCATTCTTGAAGAGTAATGATAAAATCCGTCTAAACTAAGAAGCAACCATGAAATCTGCTTTTTAAGAACTTGGGTGTGGTCTCTGCTGTGCTCACTAATTCATAAAAAAAAGATGGCGAGGGAGTGGTTTGCTTTGTATTTTTTTTTTAACTTTGGTCTCTCAGCGCATAACTATTTCCCTCTAAAATATGTTTCCATTGCTTTCACCCTCCATCTGTCTCCATGAACAGCACTTCCCACCAAAAGTCTAGACCACATGCCATTGATCTCAGCAGGGGCGCATTGTTAAAACATCATCACCCAGTATGCTTTCAAAATGAGGCAGCACAAAAGTCCCTTCCTCCTCCTGTGCCTTAATCCTCATCTTTGAAAAGGTTCACTGTGTGTCCCTGGAAATGGCTCAACTCTTTTATGTGTTTTCCCCCTTTCTAAAAGAAAGCTCTTTTTAAAAAAAAACTTAGAATGTAAAATATGCATGAAATACCTCTTGATTCCTTTTGGTGTACATAAATCTATTTCAGAAAGAGAACACTTTTATGGATTAGTGGGCTTATCTTGAATTTGGGACTATGTATGGAATCATAAAAGGCTGAAAGGGGAAGGGAGAAGCTCCTTTACAAAATTAGTACTAAGGTGGTCATGGGACATTGAAACATTACCAGCTACAAAAATCTAACTTTCCAGGCTGGTCATTCTCATTCAGTTTCAGCTCTTCAAATACCTTCTGTTATTTTAGCTTACCTTTGTATTTTTCTAGACAAGTGGGCACATTTCCAAAATATTGGACAGTATCCACTTACCACTCTTAATTTTTAAGAATGGAAGTGTGGCTCTATCAGGATTTCTATCCTGCTACACCATGCTTTGCATGCCGTCAGTCTGTACACAATTTGTGGGGGGGAGGAATTGTGGGGTTGGATAAGGGGAGGTTAGTAAGAGAGAAATCAAAATTACTCATTGTGCCATGAGAAAAATACACTGCTCAAAAAAATAAAGGGAACACAAAAATGAGACATCCCAGATCTGAATGAATGAAATATTCTTATTACATAGTTGAATGTGCTGACAACAAAATCACACAAAAATTATCAATGGAAATCAAATCTAGCAACCAATGGAGGTCTGGATTTGGAGTTACACTCAAAATTAAAGTGGAAAAAAACACTACAGGCTGATCCAACTTTGATGTAATGTCCTTAAAACAAGTCAAAATGAGGCTCAGTAGTGTGTGTGGCCTCCACGTGCCTGTATGACCTCCCTACAATGCCTGGGCATGCTCCTGATAAGGTGGCGGAGGGTCTCCTGAAGGATCTCCTCCCACACCTGGACTAAAGCATCCCCCAACTCCTGGACAGTCTGTGGTGCAATGTGGCGTTGGTGGATAGAGCGAGACATGATTTCCCAGATGTGCTCAATTGGATTCAGGTCTGGGGAATGGGCGGGCCAGTCCATAGCATCAATGCTTTTGTCTTGCAGGAACTGCTGACGCACTCCAGCCACATGAGGTCTAGCATTTTCATGCATTAGGAGGAACCCAGGGCCAACTGCACCAGCATATGGTCTCACAAGGGGTCTGAGGATCTCATCTCGGTACCTAATGGCAGTCAGGCTACCTCTGTCGAGCACATGGAGGGCTGTGCGGCCCACTAAAGAAATGCCCCCCACACCATTACTGACCCACTGCCAAACCGGTCATGCTGGAGGATGTTGCAGGCAGCAAAACGTTCTCCACGGTATCTCCAGACCCTATCATATCTGTCACATGTGCTCAGTGTGAACCTGCTTTCATCTGTGAAGAGCACAGGGTGCCAGTGGCGAATTTGCTAATCTTGGTGTTCTCTGGCAAATGCCAAACAACCTGCACGGTTTTGGGCTGTAAGCACAACCCCCACCTGTGGACGTCGGGCCCTCATACCACCTCATGGAGTCTGTTTCTGACCGTTTGAGCAGCCACATGCACATTTGTGGCCCGCTGGAGGTCATTTTGCAGGGCTCTGGCAGTGCTCGTCCTGTCTCTCCTTGCACAAAGGTGGAGGTAGCGGTCCTGATGCTGGGTTGTTGCCCTCCTACGGCCTCTTCCACATCTCCTGATGTACTGGCCTGTCTCCTGGTAGTGTCTTCATGCTCTGGTCACTATGCTGACAGACACAGCAAACCTTCTTGCCACAGCTCCCATTGAAGTGCCATCCTGGATGAGCTGCACTACCTGAGCCACTTGTGTGAGTTGTAGACTCCGTCTCATGCTACCACTAGAGTGAAAGCACCACCAGCATTCAAAAGTGACCAAACCATCAGCCAGAAAGCATAGGAACTGAGAAGTGGTCTGTGGTCACCACCTGCAGAACCATTCCTTTATTGGGGATGTTTTGCTAACTGTCTATGCTTTACACCTGTTGTCTATTCCATTTGCACAACAGCATGTGAGATTGATTGTCAATCAGTGTTGCTACCTAAGTGGACAGTTTGATTTCACAGAAGAGTAATTGACTTGGAGTTCTATTGCATTGTTTAAGTGTTCCCTTTATTTATTTTTTTAGCAGTGTATATTGTTTGATTTCAATTGGACATTTAGAGATAAGCAAAGGGGATGGTGAGAGTAAGGGGAAGGTGAAATATATGCTTTGTACACAAACATCTCAGATCTGGCTTTGCCTCTCTGAAACCACTTGGCCTTAGTAATAGGTACCTTCGCTAATAATGGATTCAAGAGTCTTTTTTTTTAATTTTCCAGGTTGGGATGGTTGACAGGCTCTACAGAAGCCAAGTAGAATCAAATTAAAAAAAAAAAAATACAACTACGTTAAGCTACAATCTCTTGACTCTCTGACACAAGCAAGATAAAACCCTATCCTTATGAACCAGATAGTTTGTATTGCTTTGAGATTTATGGAAGATATAACATTATTAGCCAGAGATATTGGGTTTTCATTTCTAAAAACTACATGCCACTGATGTTACTAGAGGGCAGAAGCAGGGATCTTACATTAGAGTAGCATGAGTTTCAAAAATGGTTCAGAAAAGTGTTTCAGAACATGAGTGTAGCACCTCTTAAAGCAGCTTTATCTTTTTGTAGGCTTGTAACTCCTTAAAGTGTCTGTATTTTTAATGTGATTCCTTAAAGCAGCCATGCCCTTCTTTGGAGAAAAGCCTCTGAATAGATGTAGCTTCTTTAAAGACATGCTGCACTTATACTTTTATGTGTTTCAAAGCACTTCCTTCAGATCGGTGCAGGCATCCCTATCATTCTAGAAATCATTCTGAACCATAATAAGTATATGACACTTGATTGCATAGATTCAGTATATTACTGGCAAGTAAAAGAGGAGGATGAGAATTACTCAGCTTCAGTGAGGCTTCTGGTGGACCACTATGAGAAACTGGATAAGAGTTCTTCAGAACTTACTTTGCGGGAACTTTGGTGGGTTGTCATTGACATCTGTGAGGGTAATTGTCACTTTGGTGGTTCCTGAAAGTCCTCCCATGTGTCCTCCCATGTCCTTTGCTTGTATCACAACATGATATTCTTCCTTTGCTTCTCTGTCCATGTTGGGAAGAGCTGTTCTTATAATACCTTCAGGGAAAAGATGAGAAGAAATGATTCACAATATGTTCTTCAATTGTTTATCTCACAGTATGTCTGTTCTACAAATATTCATTTGCATAAGGGCTGACAGATATTTGTTTAAATGATTATACAACAGAGAAATTGCCTTCAGTGATTGTAGTATATATCAAGCACAATTCACTCCACCCATACTCCATAGAATATCTGATGTTGTTTAAAGAAGTGCCGGATGAAGAATATGTTCTGTTCATAATTTAATATGAATTTAATGTATTTGCATGTCCTGCCCTTACAGGATAATTATAATGCAACTTTATAGTCAATTCGGAACTTTCTAATAGAGTACAAAAATGTATACATTGACTGTATTTTATAAAGGGACATGTATATTCAAGAAAATGCATCCATTTGAATTGCATTATAATGATTAGAAAATTTATAACCCCCACACAAAATGTAGAATACCCCAGGGGAGAAGAATATGTATGCATATAAAAATTTTCAAACACATTATCTAAAAAGCACAAGAATGGGGGAAAAAATGAATTCAAACACAATAGAATCATCCATCTGTAAAATTGGATTCTGCAAGAGCTTGATAAGCTCTTTCCGTGATCTTGCCTAGTCCGGCTTATAATATGATGATTGTTGTGGTTATAATGGAGAAGTCTGAGGAATTTGATCTTTGCCATTTCTAATATGAGAACGGGCATTAGGATTTGCACACAAAGGGCTGATTTATGTTATCTCGGATTGCTACCCAAAACTGCTGGCCTCCCAGTATCAAAATGTTATTCCTAACGTGTAGTAATGCCAGTAAGGATTATGGTTTGTTTTAGGAAAATGAAAGTGAGGTCACATTATTTAAAACATCTATTGTATTTTGGTCTTTATGGGTTTTTGAATTTGGGCTCATGATCAAAATGGGTTCACTAATTGATATATGGTTCAGGAATCTAAGATAGGCTTAGATCTCAACATTTCCACAATAGACATCAAGACTAACGTTTGTTCTTTGGTGAGATTTGGGAAAAATTTGAGACATTATGATGCCATTTTCTCACTAGAGGAAAATCTTGGCTTTCTTTTTCTTCATCAAAGAAAGGAAGGAAGGGAGGGAGGGAGGGAGGGAGGGAGGGAGGGAGGGCTACTTTATAGCTAGGACATATCAAATGAGCATATCTTAAATTGAGAAACATTTTATGCAATTTACTCCTTCTCCAGAACTCTGTACCAGCTCATACACAACAGGGATAGATGGATTATGTCATTCTCAAATACTTGTATAGCAATCTCTGTACCCAACAACAGTAATATAATAATGTAATAAGAGGAGATTTAACAATATCCCTTTTCAATTATGTTTGCATCTGTTTTGAATGCAAAGGTTAAGACTATCAGTCACATCTTCCTGAGCTGCCATGTTACATTACATCATGAATACTTCATCAACAGATATTTGGTCTGCCCTGGATCTGTGATTCTGTTCTTCTTACTAAGAGATCAGTCTCATTTAATCACCCCAAAGGCCACTTCATTCTGCACCATTGCAATCACAATTAGAAAAGGATTAGACCATTTTGAAATTAATGATTTTATGTCAAACCACTTCGCTAATGTTTCTTGTTGACCTCCTGGTCATATACTCTGCTCATATATAATTTCTCCCTTTCTCTCTTCTATTTTTAGCTTTTTTAATCTACTGCCATTAGTATTTATATAAACCAAGTTAAACATTTCTCATTTTTTCACTCTTGGTCTTTGAACATGTAGTAAATAAATATATCAGGGTACTTGGGATATATAGTAAGGGACTAATACATTTGTTACCAAAATATACAGGAAGATCTGAAAGAATGGGGATTTTTTGCTTCTTGTTCTGAGAATTTCAAGTTAACAGCCCTGCTAAAAAATTGTACACCACCTTCCCACTGCTTGTGAATTTTGGGGAGGACTGAAAAGAGTGTGGATATAAAATTATACTCCCTGAATATCAACTCTTCTATCTCCTGAGTGCATTTTTCTACAGAGGAATTATTGAATCTATCATCTGCACCTCTATAACTGTCTGGTTTGGTTCTGCAACCCAACAGACAGATGCAGATTTCAGAGGATAATTAGGACTGCAGAAAAACAATTGCTACCCACCTGCCTTCAATAGAGGACCTGTATACTTCATGAATCAAAAAGAAGGATGTGAAAATATTTACAGACCTGTCATCTTGCGGACATAAACTGTTTCAACTCCTTCCCTCAAAACAACACTATAGAGCACTGCACACCAGAACAACTAGACACAAGAACAGTTTTTCCCCGAAAGCCATCACTCTGCTAAAGAAATAATTCCCTCAACACTGTTCAACCATTCACAAAGTGTGCACTACTATTACTGTTAATCTTCTCCTCACTCCTTATCACCCATCTCCTCCCACTTGTGATTGTAGGACTGTGACTTTGTTGCTTGTATCCTTACAATTTATATTGACTATTTCCTAGTATGATTTGATTGTTGATTGTACCCGATGACTATCATTAAGTGTTGTACATTATGATTATTGATTCTTAACGAGTGTATCTTTTCTTTATGTATACCGAGAGTATTTACACCAAGACAAATTCCTTGTGTATCCAATCACACTTGGCTAATAAAAGTATTCTATTCTATTCTATTCTATTCTATTCTATTCTATTCTATTCTATTCTATTCTATTCTAAGGCTTGTCCCTACTTTCCTAAATACTTTTTGAAATGCATGAGGAAAAACATTAAAATTGTGTTTCATGCTACTATTTTTCATTAAGATTTTTAATGAAGACAACAGAAACAGGAAAGAATATGAGTGTAAGCACAACACAGATCTTGATAAACTAACACAGAAGAGTAACAAACTTTGTGCTTAATTTGGGAAGCCACTTCTTGGATATGCATTATATGGGGCCAGCTGTTGATAACAAAATTTAATCTTTATCTAATCACATACTATATATGATGATGGGTATAATTTCCATTAGAGATCATTTATAGATTGAAAAACATCTCAAATTCTTCTCATATGCAGAAGGTGCATTTACTTTAAATCAGGGGTGTCAACCTCATGTCGCTATGTGACACATTGAGACTTTTTCCCCCTTCGCTAAATTGGGCATGGCCAGCTCATGACACATCTGGCGTGCGGGCCAGGAGTTTGACAGCCCTGCTTTAAATCAAACAAGAAAATCAAAGACATTGTTTTCTCTAAAATAAATCCAAGGCCTGAATGCAAATTACAGGTCAAACAGAAACACACTGATGTTTTCAATGAAAAGTTTTTAAGGCCTCTTGGAACTATTGTGAGCATTTGACAATGGAAAAAAAAAAAGTGTCTGTTTGGGGTTGAGTTAGAGATTCCAGGATTTGCCATAGGGTCGAGGAGAGCCACATATCTCTTCCCCAGCTGGTCTTACTCCCTTTCCTGAAGGCGGTTTCAGCGGTGGTCAGAAATGGCCACCTCAAAGAAGAACTGAACCTGAAAAAAATGTGTAGGAGGAAGATAAGAAGATAAAGTTTTGGTCGACCAGGTTAAACCGAAAAAGCAACAACATAAGGTACTCTGGAATTTAAATTAAATAACATTGTTTCCAAAGAAGTTTTTGAAGCTGCAAAGCAGAAAGAGAAGAGAAAGGATTAGGGTTTTTTCCCCTTCCCTTCCTTATACTGACAGCAAAGAGACTTAAGCAAGAAATTGAAAAAAAAACCCATTTTGACATTAATCGGCATCCAAGCTGAAAATAAAAGTCAAAGGGATAATAAAGATTTCTGGATATTTAAAAAAGTTTTTAAAAGCAGGAAAGGAGAAAAACAAAAGAATAAAAGGACAGGATCTGGAAAAATGGAGGAGAGTGCCTGGAACTAAGGAATGGAACTGTAACCAAAAGGAACTTACAGTGAAATTTTAACAAGATTCCTCAAAGATACATTTTAACTGAAACTTGGCAACAAAATAATAGAACCCCAGGAAGAGAAAGTGGAAAAAAGAAGCAAGAAGAAACAGCCTTGGATTATTTGGATTATTTGGTGATTTTTGGTTTTTGCATCTAGATGACTAAAATTAACCGGTTGTTTAAAAGTCTTTAAAATGGTATCACTCTTAGAAGAATTGAAAATGGAACTTTAAAAATGGAAAGAAAATGCACAAGAAGGGAGAGGTTCTTTTGGCTTCATATTCCAATTCCTAGAAATGGAGATCTGGAACTATGAGAAACAACAAGAAACACTTGCAAAACAAGATTGGGACAAAGAAGAAGCCATCTTTAATGTTCAAATAATTTTAAGTGGGGGAAAAAAAGGAAAGGGAGGAAAGAGAGTGAAAGGTTTAAGACCAGAAAAAACAACCAAACAGAAGAAGAACAATTTGAAAGATAAGTATAATACTAGAAAGCAACAGAAGAGGGGATTACACATGAGAGAGTTAGAAGTAGAGAGACAAGGGGGTAAAAAGGGGAGGAAGAAGAAGAGGGGGAAGAAGGTAAGGAAAAGAACTTGTAAAAGACAGAAACAAGAAATAGAGAAACAGGGAAAATGTATAAGGATTGAAAGTATAAGCCTATTTAGAGATAATGGGTGAAAATTTAATTGAAAAAGGGATTCTGCAAAGGTACATAAGATAGTATTGCTATATTAGAAATAGAAATAATTTTAGAAAATATGAAACAATGATTAAAATGATGGATAAAATATTTACTATAATATAGTGGAATGTTTGTTAATAAATAAATGAATTAAAGTGAATGAAAGAATTAAATGGGAACATTTTAATTATTATTAATGATTTATAAAAATATAAATGAGAAATATGAAAAAAAAAAAAGAATTAACTGTGGAAAGTTTATAAATGTTCCCAAGGAAGTGTGATATTTAATTGAAAAGAAATGTTAAAGATGTTAAGATTTTAATGAATATTAATGATAGAATTTAATTGGAATGGAATGTGTGTTTTATTTACATATATACATACATACATACATACATACACATACACACACACACACACACATATATATATATATATGGATCTTTGGTTATTCGGGTTTTCTCCTGCGTAAGATTGGAAGTATCTAGGCAACGTTTCAATGAAGTCTCATTCATCATCTTCAGGCTTGGTCTTCAGCTCTGTGCTTCTCAGAGTGATGTGAGCTTGCAGCTGCTTCTTCCTTTTAACTGCTAGTGGGGGTGTGACTTGATTGGGTGGGGGCTTGGCTGTGTTCTGATTGGGTGGGGGTGTGTTCTCATTGGTAGGGGGTTTGGCTGTGTTCTGATTGGCTGGAGGCATGTTCTGTTCAGGTGGGGGCTTGGTTGTGCTCAGGTTAGTCTTAGTTGCTGGGAGATTTGAGCTGGTGAGCTATGATCTTGCTGTTTGGCTTCGAGTTCGTGGTCGTGCTGCATCTTCATGGTGGGGGTCAGTTTGCTTCATGTATGGCTCAGAGGAGTTTAAAGTGGGTAGTGATGTAGCTGCAGTGCGGCTTCTGGTCCGTGGTCGTGTCTCATCTTCTGTGTGGGTGTGAGTCTGCTTTCTACGTGGAAGTGTGGTGGTGGCATCTTGTGTGGCTCTCAGGGGTGTGGGTCTGGTGTCATTCTTCATGTTAGGTACTCATCTGTTCATAAGGGCGGGTTTCCAAATGGCTGGTAGACGGGAGGTATCATCTTGTTTATTCATGCTATGTGGGTGTTTTTCTATCTCTATGGCTTCTCTGATTATTCTGCTGCTGAAGTGTTCAGTTTTGGTGATAGTTCTGGTATTTTTAAAGTCAATCTCATGTCCTGTGGCTTTGAGGTGTTGGACAAGGGAAGAGGTCAGTTCTTCCTTTTTGATTGAGTTCTTATGTTCTTCAATGCATGCACTTATTCTTCTGTTAGTTTGTCCAATGTATGTGGTGGGGCAGGCAGTGCAAGGGATTTCGTATACTCCTTGATTTTCTAACTCGATTTTGTCCTTAGGGTTTCTTAGGATGTTGGATATCTTTCTGTTTGTGCAGAATGTTGTCTTAATGTTGTGTTTTTGAAGGATCTTGCTGATTTTGTCTGTAGTGCTTTTTATATATGGGAGGAGGGCTTTGCCATTCTCTTGTTCTCTGTCTTGGATTTTGGTTGGGGTTTCTTTTTGGAGCTGAAGACCAAGCCTGAAGATGATGAATGAGACTTCATCGAAACGTTGCCGAGATACTTCCAATCTTACGCGGGAGAAAACCCGAATAACCAAAGATCCACATACAAATACCCGCGAAAACCTCAGAAAACACACACACACACACACATATATATAAAATCTTTTCTTTTTAAGAATATAGTGTGTATTTTGAGAATGTACCAAGCAGAATTTGATTGGAAGTTATGTATTATATTGAATGCTATAATTTTAAAGGTATACATTGAAGCTTAAATAAGAGTTTGAATGGATAAAATTAAAAGATATAAAGGTGTCATACTCCAATTGATAACTACAGGGAAAATTTGTTTAATGAGAAAAGATAATATGAAATTGAAACAGGACAGACAAAAGTATAAATATAATGATTTGAATTGAGATGATATAATTAAAATAAAGTTGAGAAAATTAAAAGAGGGGAAAAACTATGTAGAAAATATAAAACAGTAATAAGATATGGAATTGAATATAAAAATGAGCAAGAAATTGAGTTTTGTGTTTGTATGAAGAAGTGATAACCTGGGACCATGCTATTTTTTTTTTTTTAAAAAAAGATGTTTTATTTGTATTTTGTTTTTGTGAAAACCCAAATAAATTTTTTAAAAAAAAAAAAAAAGAATCAGTGGTTTATCTTCTGATCATCATATTTGGGGCATGTAAAGGAATCTTGGTGATGGTGTAGTGGTTAGAATGCAGTTTTGCAGAGTAATTCTACTGACTGCCAGGAGTTTGATCCTGACTGGATCAATGTTGACTCAACCTTCCATCCTTCCGAGGTTGGTAAGACAAGGATCCAGATTATTGGAGGCAATATGCTGACTCTGTAAACCATTTGGAGAGGGCAGTAAATCACTATGAAGCTGTATATAAGTCTAAGTATTAGTGTTATTGTTAATCTCTTTTGGGTCAAAGCCAATGACCATAGATTGAACCTGTACCCCAATAACAATTGAATTACAGAGTCATGTATGTAAAAATGGGTGGTAATATAAACTGAATAAATTTAGAAAGTTGCTGGCTTCTCACTTCTGTTCTAAAATTCCCTTTCAGTTAGCACATGGTTGCTTAGTACCTGTTTGTGGCTCTACAGAGAAATATGGTTGGCCTTCAAGAATACTGTAAACAAGTTTTGCACTATTTCCATAGGTAGGATCATCAGCATCTGAGGCTGTCACCTGAATCACAGATGTACCTGTAAACAGAAAAGGGAATATACTTACATTTAGTTACATATATGTTTTTCCCCACTTCCAAAATTTCAGATTAGTACAATGCCAACGTCACCTTTCAATGGGAACAGGGAGAAACTACTGTCTTTACTAAGTATACCCTGGAAAATCCACATTTCATTTCTTTAAAAGAGGTTTTACTAACAAATCACCAGTGGCTATCCAACAGCTGTACAGATTATTGCAGATCTCTATTCAATTTTTTTTTTTTTGAGTATACAGTCGAGTTAATTCTATTTGCTAAATGCCTTTCTCCACCCACCCACCCTTCCTTGCAATTTGTTAATATTATGATTTGGGGTATTAATTTTAGGGTTGTACAGCTCTTTGCATCCAATCTCTAAAAGTGCTTTGGAGTGCACGGGAGTGTGAATATCACCTGCCTGCAGCATCTTAAAGCAGCCACATCTCTTCTCTCTGCTATAATATGCCATATCAAAAGAAATAAATGATTGCTTAATTCATTCAACATGCTAAGAACAAGGTTTCTATAACAAACTACCCCACAAGCTATCCAGCTCTGTGAACTTTGTTGCATATGCAGTGATCTGTTCAGCATGTTTTTATGCATGTTTCATGGGTAAATAACTTTATTGGAAAGGGAGTTTATTTGACTGGAAAGGACATTTAAAATTGTGCTTGATATTTTGTATTGTGTAAAAGCATTAGTCAACCAGTACTGTAATAGATACCAAAACACTTCCATGATGAACATATCATAAATATAAAGTGATTATTGGAACAATATAGACCATAGTATAATCAGCTGAGATTGGCCAGCTAATAATGGCCAGCTAATTATGATCTCGTATTTGTTGCATAAATTGTATAGATGCATAGGAAAAAAAATGTTGCTTGTTTTCTTTATGAATAAAAAAAGTTGATTCCTTTCTGTAAGGGCTATTATTTAAGAAAAATCACAACTGGAATTGGATTAAGGACAGCTGTTGTTCTAATTCTTCCCAACCAATGGAATTCTGGAAAAAATAATGAAAATGAGGCTGGTTACATTGTCAGCAGAATCACTCTCCCCCAAAACCAAGTGAAAAAAAAAAAACAAACAAATTTGATGTTGGGAACAAGCCAGCATAAGAGAGACTGGGTTTGAAGATGGGCCAAAGAAGGTCAGGGGTTAAGAAACAGTCCATTAAAATTTCCCCCAATAGCATCTTGGTTTGCTGTGTGGATCCAAAAACTCATTTCCTGGCTTTGGAACCAAATGTTGCATACATCTAATGAAGATGCCATTGAAAAAAAAAACCATAAGGCAACTTTTTTTTAACCCTTGGCATGATCCAGCCTATTTTGATCTGATCTGAGGTTGTATGTGTGTGTGTGTGTTTTGTACATGTGAGCAGCTTCTAAAGGAATCTTTTCCTGGGCTTGAATCAAATATACAGTTGAGTGAAGGAGGCATTAAAAAACTCTTGACAACTCTTAGTGTTGTTACCTTAACAGCATCCAAACTCAAGAAAATATATCAGAGATCTCCAAACTTGACAGCTAAGTTTTGTGGACTTCAACTCCCAGCTTTGCTGGCTGGAGAATTCTGGAAGTTAAAGTTGCCAAGTTTGGGGACCCCTGGAATATATATTTGAATTCCTGTGGCTATCATGCAAGCTTGTGGATATTAGTCCATTAATTGCTGCAAGTACAGTGAGAGGGCAAAGACCAGATCCAAAGCAACTTTGTCTGCTCCAGACTTGTCATAGGAGAAACAGTTGGTTAGCATTTTGGAAAATTGCTGATTTCTCCATTCTTAAATCTTCCCTGGAGATCAGACACCAATAAAAAGAAGAGATATTAGTAAAGTCCAGTAATTCCTGAAGCTCAGCATACTTTTCAAAACTTGTTTAAATCCCCAGTTAGTTGCGTTTTGCTTCTCATAAATGGAAGAGCTGTTTCTTCCAGATTGTTGAAAATTAGCTGCTTTAAATGTTCTCCAACTGTCACTTAGCCAACAGATATTTCATCATGCTACCTGAACTGTTTTCATCCCTGGTGGTCACAATAAAAGCTGCAACTTAGCTTGTTCGCCCCAACCCTCTTTCTTCTCTCCCCCTTGGTTTTTCCTTTTGCAGCCTAGCTTTTATGAACAACTCTCATATTTTAAAAGATTATGGGATTTTATTTTATTTTTGTCGATGAATAAAAGGCTTTAGATGAACAATCTATATCTAGGTAGTAGCATTTCGGATTGCTTACAATCAAAAGGAAAAACATTGTTATCCATGCACGTGTTAATGTATCAGGATGAAATCCATTCAGGTTTCCTCTCAAACAATTTAGATGGGCAATCTTTTATCAGCTGGAGAATTCTTAGCATTGTCTGAAGGGGTATGGAGCTTGTCCTATCACAATTCATTTGACATCCAAGGCAAGGTACATACAAAACCTTTGCCAGGCCAATACTCGAATACAGCTCATCTGTCTGGAATCCTCACTGTATATCGGACATTAATACAATTGAGCAAATCCAGAAGTGTTTCATGAGACGAGTACTATACTCCTCTGCTCGCAACAGAATACCCTATATCATCAGGCTTGAAATTTTGGGCTTGAACAACCATGAACTACGCTGCCTACAGTTGGACTTAAGTGTAGTACACAAAATTATCTGCTACAATGTCCCACCAGTCAATGACTACTTCAGCTTCAGCTTCAACTGCAACAATACAAGAGCACACAACAGATACAAGCTCAATGTTAACCGTTCCAAACTTGATTGCAGAAAGTACAACTTCAGCAACAGAGTGGTCAATGCTTGGAATGCACTACCCAATTCTGTGGTTTCTTCTCCAAACCCCAAAAACTTTAACCTTAGACTGTCTACTATTGACCTCACCCCATGCATAAGTGCACAATTGTGCCCACAAATCCTTGTCCTATTGTTTCCATTTATTCGTACCTATTTCCTGTATTCTTACTCATGTTTATACTTATTCCTATTATCTCGTAAGTGATTGACAAATCAAACAAACAGACAAACAAAAAAATACAGTTGTATTTCCCTCTGGCCTATCACTCTTCCCAGCCAGAGAATAATATTACACGTTTGTGTTACTTACCCACATTGGATCTCTCTGGTACATTGGCATGATAATTTTCATGAAGGAATTCAGGAGGGTTGTCATTGATATCTTGGACTTTGACAATGAATTCTGAGGGTGGTTCCAAGGGCCGGTTTGTATTTCGATCCACAGCTTGGGCAGTTAATGTGTATTGAGCTCTTTCTTCTCGATCCAGTGTCTTTGTTGCGTGGATGTTCCCTGATTTGTCATCTATAACAAAAATAATGCCTGCTCCTTCACCTGAGAGAATGTATTTGATGTTCCCATCACCAGAATCAATATCTGAATGAAGCTGCAAAATGAAAAAAAAAAAAAAAATACATATTCACATACAGTCTCTGAAGGCAACAAAGGTTACTGTTGTGCTAAATACAGGTAGTCCTCAACTTACAACGGTGATTTAAGACTGTTTTTCACACTTACAGCATCCCAGCAGTCATAAATTTGGACTCTTGGCAATGCACTCATATTTATGACGGTTGCAATATCCCGGGGTCGCATGATCCCCTTTTGGGACCTTCTTACAAGCAAAGTCAATTAAGAATCCAGATTCACTTAGCAACCATGTTACTAACTTAATAACTGTTGTGATTCACTTAACAACTATGGCAAGAAAGGTTGCAAAATGTGGTAAAATTCACTTAACAAATGTTTCACTCAGCAACAGAAATGTTGGGCTCAATTTTGGTCATAAGTTGAGGACTATATTTCTGACATTTTGCCAAAATATTCTTCTTCTAGTTTTATGATACGAAGGAGAAAGAAAAGTTAAATTCCCAAGGATGGAAACCTACAGTAATAATAAAGATGCCTGTTGATTGTATAATTCTTATTCTAGTGGTCCGTAGCTCTTCTGGCTTTCTACATTTCAACTCAAATTCATTATTTATGTATTTCTATATTGCCATCCCACCTCAATGACTCTGGGTGGTTTACAACAACATAATAACATTAGAGAACTCATCTCTTGATGGCTTCCTTTTCAGTTCAGAAAGCAGAAAGGATGTGTACAATAGAGAAAATAAAATTTAAAACATTAATTGATTCATTAATTTACAATAATAAAATAAGCTCAAATTCTATGACGTAAAATATGGCATATTTAAAAAAAACGGATACCCATCTCACAAATATACTTCCCAAATAAATATATTAGAAGGTAGAAGATAGATTTTTGGGAAATTATTAAAAAATATTTCTTAGTCATTAGATTACCTTGAAAATGTTAGTGAATTGTTATAAGGAAGAGGTTAAATAAACTGTTTTTAGACTAAACATTTATCAGAGAGTAATGGACAAGTTTTAGATGTCCCTTCATTTTATTTTGTTATTTTATTGTTTGTTATTGCACAAACTTATACACTGAATCTCTAAAGACATAAAAATGGATATAACTATGAAAGTACTTTCATGTAATCTAGAAAGTATATTTATGGGTCCAAAGTATATTGTGGAGGTGGATTTTTTAAAAAATGAACATGAAAGGAAAAGCTGAGTATTATTTTGTAAGAGTAAAAGGAGGCACAGAATATCTTAGAGAAGATTTTCTATTTACACATTTTTTGATTAAGTGTACTTTAAAAAAAAAAAAGATAGATTTGCCCATTATGGAGCTACAACAAAGGGAACCACCCATTGATTTCAACTAATCTCTCATTTCATAGCTACTTAATGTCCCATTGTGATAGTTTAACGAATAGTATTAACGTGATTAATGCATGAAATGAAATCAGAATCCCGCCACTTAAATTTCCACCACAGTAAAGGCATTCAGTGCCATTGACAGTATGTAAGATTAAGGCCATCTTTACTTTCCTACACTTCATCCTATTTAAAGCTTGAAGAATGTTCAGCTGGTTTGATTGATCATACCATGTCAGGCTACTTTAGTAGTTCTTCCAATGTTCTTTAGAAAAAGGGATTTTAGATCATTCTAATATAAGTTGTTCTACGAACAACAGTGGGGCTCAGGCAAATAATGAATATGTCAGAGATTTAAACATATATTATAGCAGGTGTCATCAAAGATTCAAATATAATTTAGCAGTTCTGTGTTCATGTAATCACAATTAGAGCAATGAAAGGGTTTTTTTGAACATTGGCAATTAAAAAAAAATGCATTGCATATTGCTTTCTGTTCTACTTTAAGCCTATGCATTTTTAATGTCCTGTGTTGCTTATATTGTTCTGCATTTATTGACCCTGCCTAATTTCTGGACCAAGTTTATCAGATTAAGCCAAAGTATTGAATTTACCTTGTTATATTTAGCTTGCTTATTCAGACACTATGCTAATATTGTAAAGATACCCTTGAGTCCTAGTAATGGCATCCATGCAGTATTTTGGGGTGAATTAAACAAGGAGACTGTGAGTTCTAGTCCCATTTTAGGCCTGAAAGCTGGCTGGGTGAGTTTGGTTGGACCAATCAACAGGAGACTGTGAATTCGAGGCTCATTATAGGCCTGAAAGCTGTCTGGGTAAGTTTGGGCCAATCACCAGGAGACTGTGTATTCTAATCCTAGATTAAACATGAAAGTTGGCTGGATGACTTTAGATCAGTTAATCTCATTCTGTTATGTCAAATTTAGATGATAAATTGGTTGGTCAATTCTTATTGCAATAAATAGATCAATCCTCAGTTGATCTGAAAAAGTGGAGCTGGGAAATATACACACATCATTAACATTGATAGTTTTGAAGCATTTACAAGACAGTGGTCATTACGAGCACTGGTATATCATTTACTCAAATTTATTGTTTGGGTTTCTTTTTCAATTTACATTCTAGCATCTATGTTATATCCAATGTTCCTTAAGGGGAACACATAAATTCAGTGTATGTTTTGATTGGAAAAATGTATTCCAAAATTCAGAGTGTAAAAATTGAAGAATAATTACATTTTGAAAGGCCTAATCTTTATGATTACATTTCAAATTTGGGGGATTTGAAAAGGTATTTTGGATTCCATACACCATCATTATCAAATTCAATAGTATTAGTTTGGGGATTAGTTAAAATACTATTAGAATCATCTTTCATAATGAAAATGAGTCTTGAAATATATTATCTGATTTTACATCTGGTGATTGTCCTACATATTAAATTTGTCCGTCCTGTCCTTCATTTAAATGTATAAACTATTTTAGAATGCAGAACATAAAAGCATCATATAATCAGAGACAAATAAAAAAGCAGTACAGACCATAAAAATAAGGCAACAAAGCTCAGAAGCTACAATTAAGGTCAATATCTTATTCATTTCTACTTAGAATGTGGCACAAAACATTTTTATGGTACAATGAATGACTTGCATGGAGAAGAGCTTGCTTGAGCTTATGACATCTCCATTAAAGAAAGGACAAGGAAAAGACAAGGAAGAGAATATACAGTATATCTGGGAAAATAATCAGTATGGCAAAGAAATCAAACCAGGTATGAGTCCATTGACTAAATTCCTTAGACAAATAACATTTTAAACAAACTGAACAAGCTAAATGTTAATGGAGCACATTTCAAATGATTCACACCTCTGCCTAAGAATTTAATTTCTACCTTTCTTGTAAAAAGCTCTGGAAAGCATAAATGAATCTCTATTTCATATGACCAGCCTGGGTGTTGTACCACCATTCTAACCATCTTACAGACCTAACTATTAACCTTAAATACCAAAGGCTGGATTGTTGTTTGGCTGGATTTACAGCTAAATGAATCAGTTATAATCTCAATTGGATAGGAGAAGTCTTACCAAATGAAGACAAATATATGTGTCCCAGGATAATGCTGCAGGATCCAATCTGGGTCGGTCATTGGAACCAGAGATTTTGTTTTCCAAAGTTCTTAGACTCATACTAGAATCTATCTTCAGGGAACCTCTCTTCTAGCTAGAAGTCTCCTGAAGATGGGCTCCAGCACAAGTCCGAAAGCTTATGCCCAGTAACCGACCAGACTGGATCCTGCAGAGCCCAGTAACCGACCAGACTGGATCCTCTCAGTCCCAGTAACCGACCAGACTGGATCCTGCAGAGCTCTTATCATTCATCTTTGAAGAATACACAAGATTTATTGATGGTCAAATCATACCAAAATATGTTTTTTAGGGTTCTGAAAGAAGAAAAAGAAATGCATGTGTTGTTGTTTTTAAAAATATAACAACAACAACAAAACTTACTCGGCCTACTAGTACAGGATCCGGTCCAGTATATTCTTCTATTACAAAGAACTGGTTCCATACCCATCCTCTTTTTGACCTCTGGAGAACTTGCCCTTCCTTCCCTTTCTCGTGATGACCATGCAGTGATGGCCTTGAGTGGTTCAGTTTGTCTGTCGCCATAACAAAGCTGCAGCACAGCATTCCCAGACACAGAAGGGCAGCATGTAAACAATGATCTTCCTTCATTTTTGGTTTATGTATAGGCACCAGAGTACTCCCCAATTTTTTCCCTTTCTTCTCAAAGGATCACCACAAAAGTGAACAGGAATACTATAATCCTCTGGAAAGTTCACAAGTTGAAAAATATTCTGTTTGAAGAGATGTCAATGTTCCTTAAGTCCATCACTTTAACTCTGCATATCGACTCCAAACAGTTTCCTAGAGTAAGAAGAAGAACCAAATGGGACAAAATTAGTTCTCTGTGATTATTCCAAGCTCAGCATTTCAGAAACTTAGCACTCAACAAAAGCTTAATAGACCATTGAAACAAGATGCTTGTTTTTTTCCCAAGACAATAATACAAATGAAATATAAAGACACCTCATAAATTATTCACTGGGATGACCAAGATTGGATGGTCTCCCTAGGTTGGAAACAATAATCTAAGAATATCTAGAATTCTCAGGATATCATATTTTATCATAACTTGCTCAAAAACATAAATTTTTGTATTACTTGGAAAATTTTCAAAACTATAGAGCAGGCATGAGTGCTTATTTTACTCATTAACATTCTCTCCATTTGAAAAAAAAAGTTGTAAATTTTTGGACAGACACTTTCAGTGGTTTTCAGTGGCCCAATATAAGATCTGAACTGATATTTTTAAATATCAGTTTTTTGCTACCTTTGGAGGGCAGTAAAGACCACATCTTTGTTCAATAAAGCATTTATCATGTCTGAAGTCCACTGTGAAGGCCTATCCTTTCTGATAAAATTAAAAGAACAGAAGACTTTGTCACAGTCTGCAAAATAATATCCTTATCTTGGGCTGGGAAGCAAAAAAAAATCAACCATCTGTAATGGTATGTGAGAATGACCTGGGAGACGGGGGAAAAAGAGACTGGGAACAGTGAGATAAGAGACAACATAGTCCATACCTACATACTGGGCAGGGCAAGAAACTCAGAAGAAACCCTTCATGGTTTCTTGCGCTGCAACGGAGATGGGATGAGAATTGTGCTTTCAGATTTTCAAGATTCTATAAATACAACTTTACAATAACGTAGAATTAGCTCATCTAATCATGTTTCCTTTCAAGTCTACTTGACACTGCCGTAACATGAGTTACCTCTATGGTAAAACTCTCCTGCATGTATAGGATTTTACCTAAATATAATTCTTCAGGCATTTTGGCTTCCCTGTTGATGTAATTTCCAACCAAGGTAAAAAAAAGCTGGGATGCTATCTTCAGAGAGATAGAGAATCTACTAGGCCAGCATCTATGGTATAGTATGAAATTCTCAATTCTTTTTAGAGTCATAGTTTCACGTATACCAGGTTGGAAGTAATAGCTTGTTGGATTTGGATAAGATAGTGGTATCCTGCTGGATTTGAGTAAAATCTTTATAATCTTATCTACACTATTACCTCCCTGTTTCCAGCTAAGCCTTATACTGTACTTTCATATAGCTAGTTTCCATAGTACAACAACAACAACAAAAGAAAATTCAATTCCTAGTTCTTTAAACAACTTGGCAATCACTAACAGATTCTTTAGTAAAGATACAAAATTTTGGGATATTGATGCAAGTGCTACAAAGAAATACTATTGCCTTTAAATATGATTTATCTTTATTTGATATATCCACCCTAAAGGAACTTCTACTTTTCACAGAAGTTCTTATTAACTGCATAAGAACTATAAATAAATATAAATATAAAGAAAAAACTAAGTCAAGCATTATTTAAAGCATCTCTACTTCATCAGATATTGCAATAAGATTTTTTTTAATTTAACTGAGCTCCTATTTACTCAGTTGTTGTTCATCTGAACTGTGAAATTAGCACATAAAATGGATATTTCTCACTTTCTAATCTCAGAAGCTTCAAAAAGACGACTCTACCTGGACAACAAGCTATATTTAATAATGTGTGGACTGTTGGGCAGATCATAGGAGGAGAATCCCTTCAGAAAAATAACGTAGAAAAATAACTTCAGAATTTATTTTGCTGACCAGATACATATCCTTCTACAATAGTTCCTACCATGGTTCTAGATTCTGAACAAAACATCAGAAAGTACATTCTAAGGGAAACGTTATAAATGTCAGGTGCAAAGAATCCATTAAGTAGAAGCATAGAAAATTTATATCAAGCCTATATAAGATAATCTAGTCAGCTAAAATTTAACATTAAATTGGAGCCAAATAAAAGTCAACAGTATTCAGGAGAGGTTGGACTTGGATATTTGTGACAACATAAAGATTCTAATCTGATGACACATTTAGGTCTGCCTGCTCTTCTCCTACAATTATGCTCCTTAGAATAAAAAAAAAAAAAAAAGATAGGGGAAAGTCAAAGAAGATAAATGGTCAAACAAATTTTCTTTCACCAGATCATTAATTTTAAATGATCCCATCCACAGTAGGTATGTGCAAAACCATCAAATATTTCCCTTAACTTCCAAAATGTAGCTTAACTCTGTTACTGGGTTTGGTAATGCAATTATATGGAAAGCCTCTAGAAACATCAGAAGGGGGAGATGCAGATATATGAAAGTGTTTACTATCAGTTGTTCAAGCATGGAGGGAAAAAAAACTGAACACAAAACATTAACCACACATCTAAGCCATTATCTTTAATTTACTAATTAGGGCTTAATGCAGTAATCGCTTGCAATTCCTTTATTTTTCAAAATGTCTGTGTAGTGACATCTGTGGAGTCTCTGTGTAACGTTCAAAATAGAATGGGTCTATTTTGAATCAAGCCTGGCTGTATCTGGGTTTCTCTAGATGAAACAAGTTTCCTTGGAACATACAAACCAGAGACTTCATTTGGGCTTGGAATAAAAGCAAATAAGCCCTTTTCATCTGAACAATAGTGGTATGTCAGTCCGTCCCCCCCCCCTTGCCTTGAGCTTCTTCTAAAAGCATCTGAGCTTTCTAACCATATTAAATACTGTAAAAAAAAAAAAAAAAAACGACACCCAGGGATTAGGATCAGAGAAAGCTCAAAATACACACATACGCACACACACACACAAAAGCTTAGTGGACCAGTCTGAAGCTTATTTAATTCAGCGTTTAAACACACACACACACACACACACACACACACACACACACACACCACAAAGAAAACAAAACCCCTCTCTGGAGGGAGTACATTTTAATAAAATGCATACTTTGAAAAAGGCAGATCATGTTCTTACTAACATCTGGCAGACTATTGCCATCTTTGAGCACAGTTCAGAAACCACAGCTGGTTCAAACTGCAGCACAGAAATTATTCGCCAGTAGCTGAATAAAACCTGCATAGTCATATTACATTTGGACTGCAATCTCTGCATTGGTTATCAACAGGTTATGTGTGCAATTCACTATGTTAGTTTTCATAACATAACAGATAATCAGAGTTGGAAGGGACCTTATAGATCATCTAGGAAGGGACCTTATAGATCATCACCATTTCTGACAAATGGCAGTCCAATCTCTTCTTGAAAGTCTCAAGTGATGGCGCTCCCACAACTTCCAAGGGCAAGCTGTTCTATTGGTTGATTGTTCTCAGTCAGAAAGTTTCTCCTTGTTTCCAGGTTAAATCTCTCCTTATACAATTTCCATCCATTATTCCTTGTCTGGCCTACAGGCACTTTAGAAAATAGCTTGACCCCCCTCCTCTCTGTGGCAGCCCCTCAAATATTGGAAGACTGCTATCATGTCTCCCCTGGTCCTTCTCTTCACTAGACTCGCCATGCCCGGTTCCTGTAACCATTAATCATATGTTTTAGCTTCCAGTCTCCTAATCATCCTGGTTGTTCTTCATCTATAAGACTCCCACAGACTTCTCAGTTCATGTCTTCCCTTCTCCACATTAAATTGATTGATGAGTCCATTTGATTGATGAGTCTCACTGTCAGTGGTCTTCTGTAACAGGTAAGGGCCAATGTTTTTCAACTGCAGCCTGCACCCATTATATTTTGGAATAGTTTTCCTCCTCTTTCAAGTCCAGAGTTGTGTCCAATCTGACAACCTTCTAGAAGTGAATAAACACTGTGGCTCTGAATGTTGTTTAGAGAATGATGAGAGAAATACCATCTGACTTTTGTATTATGTATTGTGGATTAAGCATTGGTTTCTGTTATAAGCCACCCCAAAACCAGGTGAATTGTGGTGATACATGAGTTCTTAAATATGCATAAACTTCCTCTCCAGAGCTCCTTACAAATACTACTGGAAAAGTAAAAGGCAGAGCAGTAGATCAAGGAGGCACTAATTAGTCCAGATACTTTTATTAAGAATTCTTGAAGGATATTTGAATAAAAGTAGCAATGAATATTATATTTTTAAACTTACAATGAGATCAGCCTCCTTGCCATTCTCTGTCAGAAAGCCCAAAGAAAATAGTGTTGGAAATGGGGCAATGACATTTTAAAACTGAAATGTATAATTAACATGAAAAGCTCCACTCTATGAAATACCAAGTGGCATCCTCACTCCAAAGCAAGCAAGAAGGCAAACAACCTTTAAGAAAAATAAGTTTGTTTTTCTTTCCAAAAAGTATATTAATTTTACACAGAAGTTCCACATTGATTTTCTGAAAGGAGAAAGGAAATAACAATGTTCATTTAATGACAAGAAAACAAGGCTATAACTTAGAAATCCATTTCCAGTGTCTTTTCTGTCTGTGTATATAATCCTAGTTGGACAAAAAATATGTCTATATTTCTTTTGACATTCATTAGATTAAATAATCTCTTACATTTGTCTAACCAGCACTTTTACATGATAAAATGGTAGCTGTTCCACCAGAGTACAGAATTCATAAAGCAGATTTCAAGACTCCATCAAATAAAAATATCTAAGGCATTTATTGAAATGAAGTGGGAGAAGGAACTTCTGAAAAATATAATACTCCAAAATTAATTTAATTTAGTAAATCAGGACAGTTGTGAAACAATAGACTTCCACTCACATGTCTTCTTTAAACTGCTCAGCTTCCTGTGAGGTGCTTTGCCTATAATGTTGTGCTGTAAAACTTTGTTAATCTAATTGCTGTGTAATAGTCAGACCAGCTCATTTGTGTACTATATTGCCAAGGAAAGCCAATGGCAACAATAAAGACATAACATTTAGATGGTGAGATGGGGATCAGACTGACACTTGTTGTTTTTAAAATTTTCATTTGCATGTAATTTAGTTATTTTAAGATACATAGAAAGAGTCAGTTTGGTGTCATGATAAAGGGTCCTGCTTTGGTTACAAAAGCCAGTAGGATGACCTTGGGCCAGTCACTTTCTCTCAGCCCTAGGGAAAAGGCAATGACAAACCACCTTCAAAATCCTTCCAAGAAAACTGGAGGGTTTTATAAGTGGTTTGTCATTGCCTTTTTTCCTCGGGATGAGAACAAGTAATTGGCCCAAGGCCATCCTCCTGGCAACTTTTCCAGGCAATTGCTAAAAGTCAATATTGACTTGAAGGCATCTGCTCCTTCCAAAAAGATACATAGAACAGCTTATAGGTCTATTCTTCATATTTTGACAGTTTTTCCTTTCAGCTACATTCAAAGCTATTATTTGCTGTGAGTTTTGGAAGGATTAAGAAATACACCTTAGACTTTTGGTTCCGCATGTTAGTCAGGGGGTCAAACAATGAATGCTTCTAAGGCTAAAACTTGATAAAAATCTCTTCTCTTCTAGGAAACCAAAGCAGGAAACCTCAGTCAACTACTATTTGTATACTTCCAGAAAGATTAAGCTAGAGAATTGTAACTAGACTACTTTAAGTTGCTGTATTTGATGCTGCTGTTGAAGGCCACAATCAGCTGGTACTCAAAATTTCAATTTAATAATGAGTCAGACCCAGTAGTGTTTCTAATGCAAATATTGCAAAAGATGTACGGACTTAGTGTGTTTCTAGGTGAAGATCAAGGTGTTCATTATCACCCATAAAAACCTATTTGGTTTGATTATCTGCTAACTACCTGTTCTGGACAGAAACAGCCTATCCATTTTGAGAAGGCAGAGAGTGCCTGCTGAATGTCTTTCCACTGAGATGTCACATCAGACATTCCCATTGTTGAAAATTCAAAATGGTTGCTAGTAAAAGAGAAAACACGTGTGGACTTCAATTATCAGATTCCTCAAGCTAGCATAGAGGAAGTCCATATATCTTAAATTTGTCGAGCTTGAGAAACACAGATCTAGATAATAAAGTCTAGCAAATCCACAGAAAGTCAAAGCCTAATAAATAAAAACAACCAATGAGAAGCAGAAATCTCCTTGTTCTCAGGTGAGTTTTTAAGATGGGAAGAGCCATCTCTTTTGCCTTGGATAATTTTCCATTGCAGAGGAAGTAATCGTTCCAAGCTGGCTTGTTTCAGCTGAATTGAATCATCTTAGTCTCAGCATAACTTTTCTCTCTGGTTTTATACATCTGTATATAGAATCCTTGCTATTGACAGGAATTCTGATATCCTTTCTTTCATTTGCCCAGTGCTCTTTTAATGCTACACTGGGTCTTCAACTCCTAATAGACAACTCTATCTTCTCATTAGATGCTGCATTCATTCTGACAGGGATATAGCTAAGTGTTTTGTAGCTCTGATGCTGCAGAAAACAACTTCTACTTTCTCCCTCCACAGTAAACCACAAGGGGAACATTTACTCTTAAATAAAAGTGGTGCTGTCAGGCTACCACTACAGTAGCTCACTCTTCCAAACAATATGGGACAATGCAACAATAAGAATTGGACAGGAAGGGCTTAGGGACACCTATGTAAAAGTGCCAGAAGTGTCCCTGTGTGCATCTGCAAGTGTGTGCTCCATTATATCTATTTATGAAAGAATGCATTTGTGAATATGCAGCAATGCTGATATAAATAATGTTATTCCTCTGTGCTATGCTGTGGAATAAACAATTGCCTTCATTTCCCAACTCTTGTCTCAATGAACTGAATTATTATGGAAAGGTGTTTAAGTAAGTTTGCTTCTCTGCTAAGAATTTTTATGAGCAATCGGGAAAAAAATTAGCTTCAGTCTGTCTGGTGATTAGCAGCCCTGTATTCCTCCAGCAATTCAAGAATACTCTTACATTTCAAGAAATTGGAGTTTGAATGCATTAAAATTTCTGAATAGGCTATGCACCAGGTCAATAGTGATAGAGACTTGTTTATTTTGACTCTGGGTAAAGGTACATGCCTAATTCCAGTTAAAAAGAGCCTTGCCAGACAGGGCCATTATTCTGCATCATGGATGGTGAACTAGAAACTTGCAAACATGGACAATAGTGATGTAACATCTATGGAAATTCTCAGGCACCCAGGTCATGGTTGTCCCAAAAGTGCTTTTTCAAAGGCAACTGGACTTTGTTTTTCCTTGAAGATATTTCACTTCTCATTCAAGAAGCTTGATAACTAAGGCTGCTGGAAGGAAGAACTAGTAAAATTAAAAGCTGGTGGGATCAGAACTTCATTGCAGAGTAATGACACAACATCTGGAGAAGCCATCCTACTCTTCAGAATTTATGACTCTTCTCCAATCTCCCTCAGGGTTACTTGCAACTGAGATACTTCCCTGATCATCTCATGAACTTTTGTGAATCCAAACCTATGCCTCAAGGCTCTGGGACTAACTCACAACTTTCTCTTCTTATTTTCTTTTTAGGATCTAACTTGGGTCACTAAGTTAAAAAGACCAAGCTATAAGCAGTGAACCATGCTTTCTGTAAGAGGGTACTAATCATAGATTTTCTAGCCAGCTGATCTTTTTTCTCCACATTAGACCAGCCATGCCAATTATTTAAGAATGATTTGTAGTCATTACAGTCATAAAACAGAATAATCATTTCCAGACTATGGAATTTTATCTTCTTTTGGAGATAAAATTGATCTATCTTTCCCCTACAACATTACACCCACAACAATGTTTTACATGATTTAAGAAAAGAAAAACAATAACCTTAGTCCCTTTAAATAGCTTTTAGTGATTCCTTCATTATTATAAAATGTTTTTAGATTTTCTTCTTTTACAGAAAAGTGTGTTTTCTACATGTGCCCACACACGGACATCTGCATGCATTAATCCATACAAATTACATTGATGGTTCAAATTATGCCAATGTCAGTCATCTAGAAAAATAGCCTCTTGCACTTTAAAGTTGAAAGGAGAAAATTCAATCTAAAATCTCTCTGTAGGGAGTAAAATTGAACAATTTTACTAAAATCTTTCAAAGGTCAGAAATAACCATTGCCTAATGCTGATAAAAAAAATTACATAATTTAGATTCACATATTGTGCTATATCATGATTTATTTTAGATATAATTTGACTCTATTGCAAAGCCTAAATTATACTTTATAATCCACACATATACATAAAGTAACACATAAATGTTAATTTCTATAAGACCTTTCATTTTTTTAACTAAATGTTAAAAACTATAATTAAAAAGTTTCATTTTAACCTTCTTAGGCAACTTCAATCAATATTCCAAACATCAGCAAATAGCAAAACTGTCAGTTCAGGTTGATAAAACAATTTTTTTTTTAAAATCTATTTGACACTGATTGTGCTACCTGTGTCAGGTTCTCTGACAATATCCAATTTTAACCTATATGCACTTGCCTGGAAGTGAAGCAATAGCAGTTATCAGCAAATAAGAATACAACTTGATGTCATTCTCCATGTTAAATCGCATGATCCAAGACATGGTCTAAAATGTAATTTGAGAATCATTGACTTATCTATCACAGTAACAGAATAGAAGAGTTGGAAGTGACCTTGGAGGTCTTTTAGTCCAATTCGCTGCTCAAACATGAGGCTTTGTATCACTCCAGACAAAATCCAATCTCTTCTGAAAAGCCTTCAGTGATGAAGCACCTACAATTTCTGAATGCAAGCTGTTACACTGGTTAATTGTTCTCACTGTTAGGAATTTTCTCTTTAGTTCTAGGTTGTTTCTCTCCTTGATTATTTTTCATCCATTGCTTCTTGATTTTCTTTCTGGTGCTTTGGAAAATAGGTTGACATCCTCTTCTTTGGGGTGCCCTCTCAACTGTTGGGGTGCCCTCTCAACACTACTATAATGTCACCCCTAGTTCTTCTTTTCATTCAACTAGACATAGCCAATCCCTGCAAACGTTCTTCATATGTTTTAACCTCCAACCCCCTAATCATCTTTGTAGTAGATCCTTCTCTTCCCTTCCAATATATCTAGAAGTATATTTATGGTGTGACATGTGTCAAGATTTTCTTGCCTCCTTTACAGGTATTTAAAGCCAATGGTGCATTGCCTGATAACTCCTGGAGACTAAGAGCTCATATTACTTTGTGAAGCATTTTAGAGCATGATCCTTTGTGCAATGCAGTGTTGCTCTCAAATAACCATGAATGAGTTTGCAGGTATTTGGAGTCAAGATACTAGAACAAAAGAGATCCCTACGTTAGCTGACATTTTTATTTATTTAATTAATTTATATGCTGCCCATCTCACAGTTCGAGGTGATTCTGATTAGCTTAAATATTCCCTGTTAAGGTCATAATGATAAAGTTAGCTAGGGAAGATGAGAGTCAAACCAAGTAGGGAATGAAGAAATAAATTTAACATGCTCGCAGAAAGCTGTCAGAAGGAAAATGGACAGGGATGATGGTTTTAATATAGAAGCTACATTATATAATTTAATCATTAAAGATTTTTAAAGGATGGCCTATGAAGAATAACTCTATGTAACTTAACTAGATTTATGTATTTACTAGCTTGAACATGATTAGGCAAATTGACCACTTTGACCAGTGCTACATTATCAAACATATTAATAACCTCCTAGCTTACAGCTTGTTTTTTCCCTTAAAAATTAAAATACCAAAATAAGTAAACAATGTTGAAAATAATTTCATTCGCATTAAAAATATGAATATGCCACCATGGTTTAAAAAATGGTAAAGGAATCCCTGGGGATTTTATTCTACTAGTCATTGCCGACTGTAGAGGGAATGTTCATCTCCATTTCATGGCCACTGAAAAAGGGCTATCCAAAGACATTTCTGCCATCATGTGGCCAGCCTGACATCTCAGAGTATTGTTACTTCCCCATCAACTAGAATTTTCATACTTTTGAACTGCTGACTTGGCAGGAGCTGAAATGAGGACAGGAACTCACCCTTCACATGGTTCTCGGGTCTCCAACCTGGCCTGCCAGTTATCCATCCAACAAGCCCAGTGTCTTAATCAATGAGGCACTGAGCTGTCCCCATGAGCCTTGACAATTTTCAAGGGCGCCATAGAAGAAAAGAATCTTGATATTCACTGACCTATTAGATATTTCAATAATCAGGACAGCCAGAAATCAAAGCAGAGCAAATATATACTGTGAACAGAACTGTGCAGTCATTGAAAAACAACAACTTTGTGTTGGTTTCCTTCTGTTACTCTTAGGCATTTTATAAAGATGGCAATTGGAACAAAGAAAAATACAAGAGAGAGAGAGAGAGAGAGAGAGAGAGAGAGAGACAGAGAGAGAGATTTGTTATTTGCCTTATAGGCTGAGAACTTCCCTAATTATAAAGTCCAAAGAGTGTGATTCTAAAGCTCTTCATATAGATTCCTGCACACATTGGATGGTTCAAGCACCAAAAGGGCTTGTTGCAGGAGAGTTACTGAACTTCTTTGTGGCACTGATGGTTTCTGAGCACAGCACCATCCATGCTTGTGAATTTCTTTCTGATAACTGGGTCTTTAGCCGATCAGTGCATCTCGGTAATGGAGTGTTGGGTAAAAAGCATGATCCTACCACTATCTCAATTATGCTGTGAAAGCATGGTGGCATCTCTCTCACTAGCTTTGACAAGAGAGAGGAAGAGAGATGCTGTATTATTTATTTCTGATTGCCATAGTTATTCTGTTTCCTCAAGTCTCCATTTAATTTGCAGTTATGTGCAGCGTGGAGCTAGTAAAGCCCAATTTAAACATGTAATAGAAGCAAAAGAGCCTCCGAACTGAAATGACATAGAAATAGTCTTAAGGGGAAGCAAGGGGGGGAAAAAGGAAGACTAAAAGGTTCAGGAAATGAAAAATGGTTGTAAATGGTTTTAGTGTTCCTTTGCTGCCCTCAGGGAGATGCTCTTGAGATAAATGTGATACCAGCTGTCTGTTTTTAAATATAAAGTCTGCTAGAATAGCAAACCAAGCAGCATTAACACCCCCCCCCCCAAAAAAAAAGTAGGCTTATTATGGAACAGTGATTGACAATATCATTTGAAATAATGAAGAAGCTCTTGGGGGAAATTTATTCTAAAATACTAATTGTGTACTTGTGCAACTCAGAACTAAGTGGAAAATTCATAATTCACTTTATACTCAAAATTCAATATTGTTGTCCCTTTTGCCCATTCAACTTCCACTTTTACTTGATGTTATATGACATTGTAGATGGGACCCGGGAAGAAATAAAGGAAATAAATTAATAAAATTAATACATATCAAGTAACTGTCTTTTTGTCATTTATTTTTGTTCTTATGCATCTTTTGTTCAAGGTCAGACTTAGCCTAAGAACATTCCTTTTTGTATGCACACTCTACAAACAACAGAAATACTATAGCAGAAATCTTTGTAATTTATGACCTGTCCATCTCTAATCCAAATGTGTAGCAATTCTAAATAGCAGTGTAAATCTCAAATTCTGCCTTTTAGATCAATAAGCATCAGGGTTGCCGAAGCCATCAGAATGCAGAACATTTTCCTATCAGTTAGGAATTAATACAACTCTCAATTAATTTGCTCTCCACAGTTTTGCTCTGCATCCTTTTAACAGTTTGCATTTTACTTTTTTTTTTTTTTTTAGATTTACAAATTGCTTTTGTCATCCCAAGAAAAAAATAAGGGAATGATTGGAGTTTCTTGAAGACTGAATCATTGATTAGAGAGCACATCCACAAAAGTTACCAGTACCAGTGGGTAAGTAAACATTTCAATACTATCATAAGTTTGTCATTTCTTCTATCTAAACATCCTCTGGTGCTTTTTTTCTTGCCACAAACAAAGGATTCAATCAAAAGAATCATTGGTGAACTAAGATTTTAGCAGCAATCTTGTTCTTAGGAAGAAATGATTAATAGTCTTCTCCAGTCTGGAATTTGTACAAACTGTTAATTGTGGGAGAAAATGCTCACCATTGTATGAACCAAAGCAGAAAAGCCTCTGGAAGTCATACTGAGCAGAAATCTTCTCCTTTTCTTCATTATTATTTCTATTATTCTGATGAAATTTAATTAAAGACTATTTAGTTTGATTTAGAAAGGGACGTGTGATTGTTTGTGTTATTTATTTAGTTGCTTAGCTCAAGATATGTTTATGAATGTCTTGCTTTTACTTATAGAGTCTTCTCTCTAGCTTTCTGCTGCCTTCCTGGCTTTTCATTCCCCAGGACAGGTCTCTCTTTCCACCTGGACCTTGTTTCCTGGTGGGAATGTATGAGCAGCCAGGGAGACCTCCTAACAATGGAATGCTGCATAAATGAAAACAACCCAACAACAGTCACCTTCATCAGTTTCAAAATACAGGTAGTCCTCAACTTACAACCACAATTGAGCTCAATATTTATGCTGCTAAGTGAGACATTTGTTAACTGAGTTTTGCCCTTCTTACAACCTTTTCTTGCCACAGTCATTAAGCAAATCACTGCAATTGTTCAGATAGCAACACATTTTTTAAGTGAATCTGGC
This sequence comes from Hydrophis major, assembly GCA_033807585.1. NCBI lineage: Eukaryota > Metazoa > Chordata > Lepidosauria > Squamata > Elapidae > Hydrophis > Hydrophis major. The sequence continues at coordinate 13,209,886 of CM066338.1, forward strand.
TTCTCCATTGACTTTGCTTGTCAGACAGTCCCAAAAGGTGAGCACAACACATGATCCCTGGACGCTGCAATGGTCATAAATATGAATCAGTTGCCAAATGTTTGAATTGTGATCATATGACCATGGGGATGATGCAACAATCATAAGTGTGAAAAACGGGTAACTTCGAACAGCCACCAAACAAAACGTTGTAAGTTGAGGATTCTGTATGCTCATTAGGAGAAGTCCCAAAGGTGCTTTCCCCAAATGTTTCACTTCTTATCCAAGAAGCGTCTTCAATTCTAACTGTTTTCAAAGAAAATATAGTTGTCTTTTGGAAAAAGCACCATTGGCATAACCATGACCTGGATGATTAAGAATGTCCCTAGACATCAGGAGAAAATGAAAAATGAAATGCTGAAGCAACCTGAAAATAGGGTCAAAAATATAAATCTCTTCTGTCTCAGGAGGAACCTTTGGCAAATTGCAAAGCATGGTCCTTGGTGCTCTCTGAGCTTGGTTGCTTTCTTGCAGACATTTCATTACCCAAACTCGGTAAGATCATCAGTGCTAGGAAAGAGTGGGCTTTGTTCTCAGTCTATATTCTAGTGGCTTGCCCTGTCAGTGTGGGTGGGAGTGATCTTGGAGGTTCTTTGGTTGGGCTGTTTATTATTACAGTTCCTTATTTGGAGCACTGTTTACTTCTTGGCTGTTGGTCTGATGTTAATCTTGGAATTAACCTAGCCTCATCTGGGTGTTGATTGCTGGTAGGGAGGTGTTTTGGTCTTTTTGTTTCCATTTTGGCTTGTTAATTGTCTCTTTTGCATAGTATGTTTATGTCTATGTGTCCACCGTTGGCCAATTTGTCAAGAGAACCAGAGCTTCTAGAAAATCCCCAGTGTTTTGGATTTGGCTTGATCAAGGATGGTGATAGTTTCCCAGTTGAAAATATGGTTAAGTCTGTCCATATGTTGTGAAATTAAAGAATTTTCAACATGCCTTCTGGCTGGTTCACTTAGGATGTTTTGGAGAGCTTTAGTTGGCTTGTGTGCTACTCTGGTTTCATGTGTTTCTAATAGTCTGCTGGTAGTTTCTGAGATGCTTTTTGATGTGTGGCAGTGTTGTTTTTTATGGCTTGTATTGATTGTGCTAAATTTGGTTGAATGGTCAGGCAATTTTTTACAAAGTTTTGTGGATATACCTTTTGTTGGAAGGTATTGTATAGATGCTTTGTTTCCTTCTTTCACTGTGCAGGGTTGCTGCAGTGTGTTTGTGCACATTTAAATAAAGCAATACTTACAAATTCACAATTGCATTTAAGATTAGGTAAATTCAAGAAACAAAGTCCCAATTTCTCCCCTTCATTTGGAGTAAAATTTCTCCAGGTGTTTTTCTACAAATGTGCCTCATCAACTAGCAATGTTGATAACACAAATTTCCTTTCTTTCTCAATCTTACAGAACCAAACATTATCTGAAGATAATATACATGAGAAGCAATGAGTAACCTTAGCAGCTACTTTTTAAAAAAGTATATTCTTCAAAGTAGCCTTTTTCTAGAAATGTGAAACTGTAGGCTGAAAAAAAATCAGCTTCTCTAAGAAATAGTCTGCTTAGCTCCTGAGTATACAGTCTCCCTTTTTCTCTCTTGCACATACACAAAAACACATTAATATGTTTCCCAATACATTAATTGCATAATCACTGCCAATATTTATGAAAGTTGGAAAAATCAACAATGAACAATCTTCTCAATATCCAGTGCCATTTTCATTGATTTATGAGTTCATTTAATAAATAGCCAATGGGAAATATAATGAGTAAAATTAAATAAATCCAACTATTGTTTAAAAAGCAAAAAAAAGGTGAAGCAATGTCTTTTACTAAAGCAGTCTCTGCTGATGTGAATGTGATTTATTAAAGAACTTACTATGCCTAGACTGAAGCCAAAGCAGATTCTGGCCATCTACCATGAGGTTTCTAAATGTGCTGTTGTGCACACAAACAAATTACCCCTTCGTTGTTTTGAAAAAATGGAATATTGATGGATTTCTTGTTTAATTTAGTTCCTGTCTTTTAAAACATCCTGTCTTTCTGATTTGTCTGATTTATAATCCCAGTCAGAGGTAGAGTGACATTTATATATATTTATTATACACATGTGGACTGCCCTTTAATGTTTTCTTGTCCTTGGGATTTATTTATGGGTTTTTTTTTCTCTATGCAAGAACCAGAGTCAGAAGCTTAACTCATGCATTTACATATGTTTTCTGAATCATAAATTTTCTAAACACGGTAGCTCTTCCTGTTCTTAAAACTACAATCGTTTGCTTTCTTGCTATTATTCCCCCTTGACTCTATTCAAGAAATACTAGCAGGAACTAACACATTTCAGGAGTTGTAATTCTGCAGGTCACATGTCAATAACTTTCTTTGAAATCCCATGATGATAGATTAACCTAAAGAGATGGAAGAAGTGGACAGGAGAAGAGTTATTCCCCAGCATTATGGACCCTTCTGCATATATAGAAAAACCCTTTTTGGGAGACAGATTGTCTGACCATGGAGGGTCTCCTGGGTTGGATGAACTGAGAAAATCAGTGCCTGTAACTAGGTGGGACAAAGTTGTTAAATATAGTTGTTCTTTCAACTGGAATTGGTCTCACTTGGAGATATATCTTTTCCTTGTGCTTGCAGGCTGAATAGAACAATCCTGTTATAAAATGCAATAAGGAAGAAGAATCTCTGTGTGTGTGTGTGTGTAATATCCATAAATGTCCATAAAATTTGGAACTTTGACATAGTTTGGTATGTTTTCCTACAACAAGTTCATGATGATGATGATGAGGAGGAGGAGGAGGAGGAGGAGGAGGAGGAGGAGGAGGAGGATCTGGATGGGTGGATGGATGGAGATAGATAGATAGATAGATAGATAGATAGATAGATAGATAGATAGATAATATAGCTGAATGATTAGGATGGAGCTGCATTATAAATAATTCTATGGGGTTTTTTGAGACATCATTTCATCCACAGAATGAAAGAATACTGACACCATTGTTGCAGGAAGACAGAGCAGCAGTATGTTGTCAGGAGAACATTGTCCTTTGACTTCCCAACATTAAAAATACTCTTTTCAGTCAAAAATCTAGATGAACAATGGAATGCTGGCTGTTTAAGAAGGCCTATCATTTATCAATTGTTTTCTTTAAAGAGAAATCTTATGTATTAAGTATCCAATGGCATACATTTTTCTCAATAGATATTTTATTCTTTTTATAAAGAATAACTGCCCAACTATTGATTGTATGCTGGTCAGACTCCGCATAAGGTACTGTCTCAAATTCTGGGGACTCATGACAGTGGACACAATCAAAACCACAACTGACATTCTAATTTGATAAAGCTGACATCTGCAACTTTTTTTCCATCCACCAAGGATGATCAGGCACTGTAAGAATAGTTGGAGGGTTCTTCTTTTAACTTTGGAGAAGGGAAAACTGCAGGAGTATATGATAGGGGTATAAATAAATGGCAAGACCAAAACTCTATTTCCTAGACATGATAAATTTCCAATTCTAGGAGGAAAATGTCAGCCAGAAGAATCTTCCTGGTTTTAAGAGCAGTTTAAAACTGGAATTGCTTAGTCAACTAAGGAGATGATAGGGTCCCTTTCACTGGCTATGTTAAGCATAGAATATATACTGCTCTCAGTTGAACGCTTTTAATTTGGATTGCTGAACAGAAGAAAGAGTATGATTTGCTTTCTTTTCAACTCTGATTGCCATAATTTCTATGAATAAGGTCCTGCTGATAAACAGAATATTTTCTAGGGAAACACTGATGCATTACAGCTACATGTAGCTTTGCAAACAGCTTTAAAAGCCCCCAGATGCAAATGCCAGAACAACTTGCTACCTTTTCTCTAGAACATTTCTTTATTTACTTAAAATATTTACATGGCTGTCCATTTAAGAACTCTGCTGGCTCAGAACAACAAGAAAACCAATAAATATAACAATCATAAGGCCATAAAAAACTTGTGAAATAATAATTTCCAGAAAATGGTAACTTGAATTAATTTTGAGCTAGCTTTATCAGCTGTTGTTTGTTTGGAATTTAACTCAGAATTTCCAAGACTTGCCGTGAAAAAATCTGCAACACTACTGTAATTGTAGTTTCTTGTGTATAGAATTTCCTACTAATACCAACATTAAAAATATTTACAAGCAAAATTAAATAAAAGTTTAAATACCTGACGCAATGTTAATTATCAATAAAAGCAAAATACATATGCATCGTCCAGTCACTACAGTCTACACTACACACAGTTGCTAGTTCAACACATCAATGTACTAAATATTGATTAGGAATAATTCAGATACTGATAATATTATACAATACAGAACAATAAATCTAAGAGAACTCTAAGACAATAATGTGTCCTAATTGACAAAAACATAGCCACAGTTAACAACACTCCTGGAATCTTACTTTTATTTATCATTAAGTTTAGCAGACTTTCCTGGCAATATAACTAATAGCAGATAGTCCTTTTCTGATTAACTTCAGCGTAAACATTGTAAGATAAGACACTCTATTTCACTGGGTATAGCTCTTGGTTATTGCATGAATAAATCAGCAAATAAATATGTAATTAATATCATATTTAGTCTGGCCTAGATGTGAAAGATTAGTCTTAAAATAGATATATAGAATTGTAGCAACATCATAAAACTTTATCATCCATTTCTGCACAACCTTGACTGAGCTGTGATACTGTGATGCTAAGACTTTACTGTAGAAATAGCAATGATAAAGTCAATGTTCTAGATAAAAAACATTTTATTGGCATTTGGACCTCAACAAACAACAATATCTAAACAGCCTTGGAAAATCTAGAACACATTTCCATACCATGTCAAAAGGACTGAATTGATGGGACCTTGACTTCAGCAGGTAACCAGTTCTATTTCCTTATCTAAATGACATAATCTCTATGTTCCTTCTTCCATTTACTAGCCTTTTTTTTTAAAGAATGCAAAAGATTGAAAAGTGTTATCTTCTTTTCATCTCCTAAGCCTTATTTATATGCAGAGAAGCATAGAGTGCCCAAAATTGCTATCATATTTTGCGATCGCTGGGATTTCTGATTAGAAATTCATTTATGTAAAGCTTGGAAAAAATGTAAATAATTAGTAAATTAACAGAGAGACATAGTAAAGTTTATCAAGGAAAATAAGCAAAGCTGTTTTCTGATATTATGCACATGATAGTTTTTCGAGCCATTTACCCTCATCTGATTGTCATTTGTTCCCCTCTCCCTGCCAAGCTAAGTTCTGGCTTTCCTATTAGAGTCCTAAAGCCTTTTCACAATAGAGAACTGGCTGTGGCTTTGACACAAAAATTGAACCATGCAGAAGTTATGCACACATATGCGTTTTAAAGGATTAGTTCATCATGCAATCATCTCTTCAACTAGAGTTTCTCTGGCTTCTCCTGTTCCTGTTAAAGAAGACATCAAGAACTATGTCTTGAGCCAAATCCATATGCAGAGTGCATATTTAGTGAATTTGATGCAGTACTTTTTGCCTGGATGATAATATTTGCAAGTGAATATTTCATATTTCAGTAAGCTTTGATTATTTAGATATTGAAACAGGAAATTTCATTTCTGAGTGAGCACAGCAGGAGAGAAAATCTTTTCAAACAGAAGCACCACTACCACAACAAGATGGGATTGAAAATGGAAAATGCAAATGCCATATAGATACTCAGGTTTGCTTTTTGGTCTTCCTTTGTAGGAGTGGAGAGAATGATATCAATACATGGCAATGTGAACATCCAGAATCACTTAGGCAAGAAACAGCATTACATCCACCACAATTTTTCTCTTGGCTTTCAAGTTTAAAATACCCAAGAAAATCAATAGAATACTTCTGGGGACTAACTCCTGCTTGAACCTGTTCAGTGTCTGTCCAGTGACTGACACATTCCTTTTTCTTCCTTGCTCTACAATTTTTCAGAATGAAAACAGCATCTGTGTTTTCAAATTCTAGAAACAGGATGTTTCAATATTCTTAATATCTCAAACAATGAGATATCTCGAGTGAAGATTTTTTGCATCCCATGAATCATAATATGAGATAGCCTGATGATAGATAGATAGATAGATAGATAGATAGATAGATAAATAGATAGATGATAGATAGATAGATAGATAGATAGATAGATAGATAGATGATAGATAGATAGATAGATAGATAGATAGATAGATAGATAGATAGATAACAGATGGAGAGAGGAGAGAAAGGGAGGGAAGGGGGAAGGGGAGAGGGAGGGAGGGGGGAGATATCCATTGGCAAAGTGATTGTTTAAGTTGTGAATCACTGACAAGCTAACAGAACTGTCATCAACCACTTTGGGCTTAGGTTCATGAGCCTACAGTCTGAAGGGATTTCAATTTCATTCACCAAGTCTCTTTAAAATCTCCCTGGCATTTCTGTCCTACTTTGTGTTCTTCTTCCCCTAGAGGTGTTTTTTTTTTTTAAATGAAAATAAAGCATTCCGGGAAACTCACTAGGATGTAGCATTTTGTTTGGATCGAATAAAGACGCATATTTACTATGACTTTTGGATATTCCCTCCATGCACTCCATAATGATGGATGTCCAGGCAACCCACAAAAAATAGATGATATTTTTTTCTATTTGCCAAATACTGTATTGACTTTTCAAGGCTGGGATTGTGCATCCGTTATCTCCCCCTGCTGACTAAAATAAATTCTCAAACCAAGGCCAGAGAGAAAGAAAAAAAAAAAATGCATTTATATTTCCTGTTTTGAAGTGATGGGGTACAAAACCTGGAAAATTATTTCTATTTCCCTCTACTTCCTTATTGTATATCTAGAAACCTTGTATAGAGTTTCCAAAGAAATAAAAACTTCTTAGAAGCACACCAGGGGCTGATCATTAAGTTGCTGCTAGCCTTTTCTCTGCTTCAGCTAGGCAGAAGAAGAAAAATACTTGGTGGCAAGGAGACTATTGTGCACAACCAAAGATGATTGAGAGATGAAGCTTGAAAATACTTAATGTGACTTACTATTTCTCCAAAGTTTTCTTCCTTTGGAAAAGAGACTTTGGTGTTTGAGAATTTCAAGCATACATTTCCAATACTGATTCATATGGATGAGTACTTAATGTTGAATTTCTTGTAAAGGTGAAGATATCCATACATATCACACCTATTTTTCTAAAACATTTGGCATTGTAATTGCTAGTTTCAAATTTGTTTATGGCAGACTATTGTCTTACTAGGAGACTCTTACTATGGTTACATTTTTTAAAACTTAATTTTAATCTAGTATTTCTACTTTAATGTATTTCTCTTTTGCTTCAGGATTCTGTGATCCTAAAAGATTTAGGAGAATATGAATTTAAAAAAACCCTTGGTAATATAGAGATCTCACACTATCTCCTAGCTACAGTTTAGCACTGCATATTTTAAGTGGCCCTCAAAATATAATATGGATTAAGGGAAGTCTGGTTCATGTCAGTTCTGCATATTTTCATTTATTTATTCATCTTTATTCTTTAACTTCTCAAACAATTAGTGAAACATTTCTGTGTAAATATAGGAAATCCATCATGGTTGTTTTATAGATGTTCTATCTAGTGTTTCCTTAATTTATGGACTTCTCGGAAGGTACTTATTGGAAATATCATTAAACCACACACAACATTTTGTACTTCTAAGTACACAATAACAGAAATGTGCAATAAATAAATAAATCATGGAAAGATCTGATATAATTTTAAAAATACTGTTTAAAAAATGATGGAGTTAATAAATTTAAAAAAAAAAATGTTTATGGACTTTTAATAGCTAGAAACAATAGTTCCCATTAGCAACAGGGCATAATAGTGTGCTCTACTGAGTCATTTGTGGTTTTGCAGATGTCCTTAATATGAGATTATTTAAATCTCTAGATACTCAACACACATTAAAATAAATATCTATCTGTTTGACTATAAAATGGGGTTTATTGACCTGTGATTCTAATTGCTCCAGTTTGCCTTAGCTCTTGATTGAAAGGAATACACACTTGCCTTTCTGGCAGGGTTTTTTATCCTTCCCTAAGAAATTTCACAAAGCTTGTCATTTAGCTGCCAGAAATGAGATTATGAACAGTCAAAGACATTTTGAAACAGAAATGAAGCCACTATCAAGCAGAACTTCACCGTCTTGACTATGAAAGAATATAAATGAGTCTGCTAAATACCGCATGATAATGTCAGCATTGCTTGAATCTTACAACAGGCATCTCAGTTCAAATGAGAATATAATATTAAGGATATCTAAGGAGGTTTTTGACAAGCATGATTGCCTGAATGCAAATATGCTCAGGTTGGAAAGACTTGGGAGATTGGGAAAAGAGACGGTGCCATGGAAATGGTCAGACAAATTGGACAGTAGGTGAGAGATGCAGTCGGTATAGTTGGACAGTAGGTGAGAGATGCAGCAATCATCCCAGTTTCTCAGGCTCTGAAGGAGATGTGGGGAAAATCGTACCTTCAAAATCGTACCTTCAAAAATTGATGTTAGCCTCACCAGGAATCATCACCCTCTGAGCTAATTCTACTTTATTGTAAACCAATATTTTGACAATTTTAAAGACTGCAAGTACATTTTTCCTCTCCCCCATCTTTTTTATAGCTCAAAAATCTATTCTAAACTTCTCACCCCATCCACTATTCATCTGCAGGCTATGCTGTCTCTTACCATTGTCAAGGGAATGGTCAGATAAGAGGCAGCATAGCCTGCAGATGGATAATCTCCAAGGTCTTTCCCACATACCATTAGAGAGGCAAAGGAGAACCAGTAAAGAACCAAAGGGGAAAAAACAGAAAGAGCTAAAGGAAAAAGAGAGAGGCATTCAGAAGGGCAATCTGGGGTCTTCACATAACCCCCACTTTGAAGCTTTCATCCCCCAAAGTCATGCTAGCCTCCTTTTACATAATACAGAATAACAGAGTTGGAAGATATGCTGAGGTCTTCTAGATCAGCCCCCTGTTCAAGCAGGAGACCCTATCTATACCATTCCAGACAAATGGCTGCCCAGTCTTTACTTAAAAAATTCCAGTGATAGAGCACCACAACTCCTGGAGGCAAGTCAATCCACTGATTAATTGTTCTCACTATCAGGAAAGATCTCCTTAGTTCTAGCTTAGACTCCACTATAATGATCTTCCACCTGTTACTTCTACTCCTGTTCTCCAGTGCTGTTATGCTCCTGGTGGAGACTGACTCTGAGGGAGAGGAGGAATAGGGAGTGGAAGTATGGCTCTGGAGGTCGTGGAGGAGGCTGGGGAAGGGCAGAGGCCAGCTGAGCAGTCAGAGAAGGACCCAGGCCCATCCCCTATCCATCCTAGGGCATGCAGAGAGAGGATAAGGGAGAGACATAGTCTCCACGGGAGGAGAGAGCCTTGATCCTCTTCATGGGCTGCAGGTGTGACAACTGAAGAGTTTGGATCTGCTTCCTGCAAATGCTGGAAACAAAGTGTGTAAATATCTCTAATTTACAGTTTGAGTTTGCTGTCCTTCCCAGAATGTGTTATCTGTGGACATCCTCCAGCCCTTATCTTGCCTGGTTTGTGTTGCTTTTTTCCTTCTTTGTGTAACTGTTTGTGTGGGAGTTTTTTGTCTTCTGTCAAAGATATTCAGAGCTTGGAAGCAAAGTGAAGGAATAAAAGGGGCTTCACCTGTTTTCTGTGACTGTGTTTGTTTTGTATCCCACCCTGGGTCATCACAAGTGCATTGGAAGTAGGTTGACCTCCCTCTCCTCTCTGTGAAGCCCCTCAAATATTGAAAGACTGCTATCATGTCATCCCTAGTCCTTTTCTTAAGACTAGACAGACCCATTTCTCTCAACCGTTCATCATACACTTTAGCCTCTAGTCTCTTAATAATCTTTCTTGGTCTTTGGACTGTTTAGTGCTGTGTTTTTTATCATCTCTTTGGCAGTTAAGAAGGAAACATTGCTGTCACTCTCCTTGTTCCCCAGATATAAGGGACAACATTTAATGCACCAGGCATTCTGGCAATGTCACAATTATAATCTGACCAATGTGGAACACAGCTTGGAGAAAGTTGCAGTAGGTTCAGTATGTTGTAGTATTTTATAGCTGTACAGAAATTGACAAGTGCAAGCTTTTTGTGATCCAGCATCTTACCTTCAACCTTTGGAAGCCTGTTGCCAGTTAAAGTACCATATTCCATCCATTTGAGCAAATTAACAGTTCCAGTAAAGCTTGTGTTTATGCACAAATACCTATTTAATCATCCAAGACTTTCTGGAAAAGAAAAAGGGAGGACACAGAAATCAAGATGTAAGTCAGAGTAACGACAGAGATGCCTAAAAGAAGATATTAACTTCTAATTATCTTTCCTTCCCTCTGTGCACTTTAGAAAAGAAACAGCATTTTGGGCCCAAATTAGACTTAACAAATAACAGATGCAAATACATTTTCAGGCAAAATGTTCCCATAATTATAAAAGAGATGCCTGGGAGCATCATCATGAAAACAAAAATTCTACAGCAGCAATAGAATCTTATTGCCAAGAGTTAACTGTCCATTAGGTGGATTCTCATCTTTAATATTTCTGGGTGCTGAACTACAAATTAAGACAAACTAGGTGTCTTAATTTTTGATTACTTGGTGTGGAATGGCACTCAATTTTAACTCTAAGGCAGTGTTTCTCAACCTTGGAAACTTGAAGATGTGTGGACTTCAATGGTCTGCAAAAGACTTTAAAGGTTGAATAACAGAATAATGATCAGAATAATAGATTTGGAAGGGACCTTGGAGGTCTTCTAGTCCAACCCCATGCTCTATACCATTTCAGACAAATGGTTGTCTAGCCTCTTCTTACAAATATCCAGTGTTGGAGCACCCACAATTTCTGGAGACAGGCAGTTCCACTGATTCATTGTCGCATGCAACCTGTAGAAGCCTGTTGCCCAACTCCAAGAGCAGATTAGAGAATTAGGAAAGTCAGAATTATTTCCAACTACTCCTTTTGTTGTGACATGGTTTGTTGTGGCTTCAAATCCTGCCTTGGACCATTACTGTATATACTGACCTTTTCTAAAAATAAATCTCTGAAAAACATCTTCTCTTCAACTTAAAGCACTCTATTAAATATAGCTGAAAATGTTTTGTGACACTTAAATCTACAAACATTCAAGAACTGTAGAAAAGCTGTCTGGGAAATGTCTGGGGAATTTTTATCTAAGGATTTTGTCAGGAGGGGACAAAAACAAAACTCAGTGAGTGGACATATCTCAAGATATGTCACAAAGCAACACACAATATTAGGTTCAGGTTTAGAATTTTTATTACTAATAACTTTTGCTGCAATTTTCAAAGAACACATTGCAATATCTATTCGTAGTTTTTGTTTTTCATGTTCTTTAATCAGCTAGGTTCTTTAAATCTTACTGTCAACCCCGAAATTGACATATGCATAGCCATTTTAATTAGCCATTTTAATACAATGTTGTCCTGGTTCTCAAGTTTGCAACATTAGAAGTCCCATTGCAATAGATAGCCAAGGGGAAAGAACGGGACATTTGATTGAACACCACCAACAAGCTGCCAACAAACAGTCTTTCCTCCAATTCCAAAACAGGATAATATAGCTTTTTTATTCTTGTGAATAAGCCATGTCTTAAGAACACCGTTTATCCAAAGTGGCAAGCATAGTGATTCTTAAACCTCGGGTAATTCAGGTACAAAAAAAGCTTTCTTTTTTCTTTTCTTTTTTAAAAAAAGCAAATCTATTGTCCCCATATTAATTACTTCACAGTCCCCGGTGTTTAAATGGACAGTCCAAAAACCGGTTAAATCCTACATTGTCCTTACATGATAAAAAAGATTATAGAGGCTGAAAAGCAGAGGGACAGAATCTCACAGCTCCTTCGCTTGCACTGTGAAAGGATCATTGTGTCATCCTCATAAATCCTCTTCTCCCTGGCTCTTGACAACCAAAGCAATGGACAATAGAATTCTTGTATTGGACAAAACATCCCTTGTGTGCCAACGGGCTTATCTATTTAATTTACAAATGTCTTTCATTGTCCCCCAATAATTCCCCATTAGTTTTTTTTTTTTTTAAATCACCTCTATTATGAAGAAGACTAAATAAATATTAACAGTTCTGTGGCAAATTTGCTAGCATGAATAGTACCAATAGAAAACAGGGGAGAAAAGAGACTGTGCACTTCTTTCTATTTTTCCTGTTTTTCAGCCCCCACCATTGTATGTGATTTATCATTGCTGTACGCACCGGATGCATATGCTTTCATATAGTTCTCTGTTGTCTCATTGGGAGACCCACCTGTGCTCACCTAAATTTAGAAATACCCATCCTGCCAAAGCCAGTTAGGTAACATAAATATGGTGTCCACAAATGTTCAGAATCTTTATGGATTTAAGAAAGTCGTCACAGATTGCATATATATATATATATATATTTAGAGTTTAATTTCTTTACACAGAATCTCTTTCCTGTGTCTTTTTTCCTCTCTTGCTTCTGTTTACCTGCCTTCTTTGCAACTCTTCCACAACTTTTAAGTTAGGAGACATAGATAGATAGGTAGATAGATAGATAGATAGATAGATAGATAGATAGATAGATAGATAGATAGATAGATAGATAGATAGATGGATGGATGGATGGATGGATGGATGGATGGATGGATGGATGGATGGATGGATGGATGGATGGATAGCAGGCAGACAGACAGACAGACACAGATGATAGATGTTAGATGGATGAATAAAAGAATGAATTTCAGAGGTGAAGGCTGCCCATTGCCTTTAAATGTTAATCAAGGACCATTCTCCCATTATGGATAGGAAAAGTAAGACCATAACAAAAATGAAAGTTGATTAACATAAAAGTTAAATATCACTAATAAAACTATATGCAATCAGTTTTGTCTAGTAATTAAGACACAAAGTTAAAATCCAGGTGTCAGTGAATTCTAGTCCTTCTTTATAAATCAATCTAGTTGGGTGATCTTGGAACAGTCACTCTCAGCCCTATTAAGAAGGCAAGGGAAAACGACTTCTGAAATTTTGCCAGGAAAACTATAGAGACTTGTCCACACAACAGCAATCCTAACCTTAAGACAACAACAACAAGAATAAAGGCAAAAAAAAAAAAAAATAGGAAACAACATAAAACCACAGACAACTATTTACAGGCCTATATTTAATATGCAATTAAATTAAAATTTAATTGCTTGAATCCCTGTCTTAATAAATGACCCAATTTAAATCATGGCAGGTAATCCTTTTCAGGTCATTTATTGATTTATTTATTCCTGGGGTGCAAAATTATTCTCACAAAACAATTTGCATACAAAAATAACAAATGGTCTTCAAAGGGTTTGGGTTTGCAAATTCCTCTCAGACAAGTGTAGCTTGTCCAATATTCAATCAATTCACTGATTTCAGCTTGTAAGAAACTTAGATCAGGGTAAATGTTCCCCAAACCAGCAGATGAACACATTTAACACAATGGCTCACTGATTGAGGCTCATCTAATCCACATTATACTCAAATCAGATGATTAATCATGTTTATTTCAGATATTTCTGGCCTGCTGCCCAATTTGGCACATTTCTAGAAGAATCCACGATATTAAATTTACAACCAAGTGAAAGATAACGAAAAGAAAATTTAAAGCATTAATAAACTACAAGTAATTTTTTGCAAGAAGCATTTTGAAAAACCCCACAGTAGAATATTGAAGAATATATAGTAGACAGATAGGGAGACAGACTGATGACAGAAGTATAGATGTAAATTAGATATAGGTATTTGATAACATAGCAGCCTTATAACCATACAACTCATTTGTTACTTTATTTAATCACACATTAAATTCATTAAATGTCTACTGTATAAAATACCATATTAATATCCCTATAAATTTAACACTCTTCTGTTGTTAAAATGTCAAAAGATTCTTTCATTCAAACACACACACACACACATGTATGTATGTATGTATGTATGGTATTCAGCTATTCACCCAAAGCCAAGCCGCGCTGAAAGCCCCCAATACACAAAACACAATGTTGCCAGCTAATCAAGACAAAAAACACTACAAAACAGACAGAAGATATTAGAAACACCAATCAAGCAGAACACAGCAAACTCCAAAAACAATAAACACAGACCAAGACTCCCAACCAATCAGGATGAAGAAAAAACCATGCTGGCACAGCAGTAGGCTAGCACCAAATTTAAAACAGAAATGGCTGTGAAAGTCTGACTCACAGACAAACACAATACACAAGTCTGATGATGGGAGGTGATATTCTGCTGAAACATCGCTACAACTTTAAAAGGACAGCTATAAAGACATGGGAAAATACCCAAACAAAGCTGAATACCATACCTGTGAAAACATAAGAAAACACACACACATACACAAACACATATATTTGAATATTGAATGCATCAGTATACAGAAGCTTGAGTATGAGTTCAGGAAGCAATTAAAGTTTAAAAAAATGGTGGGGAAAGTATTCTAGCTCCTTGGTAATGCTAGAAAGGAAAGACATATGCATTCACCTCCTTTATTTTTGCTCAACAAAAGAGAGATGATTCATCAGACGATTGCAAAAGACATCATGAAAGGATAGGAACAAAGTATGAAAGTGATACAAAAATAAAGCCAAAAACTCCTACTTACTTTGAGTGAATTTTCCAGAAACAGATGAATTGTATGCTAGGATACTGAAGTAGCTTCTGATATCCTGTTTGAATCTTTTACTTGTCAAAAAAACACCTTTTGAGAACTGTTGAAATGACAGATAAATAAAGGAGGGCAAACGGTGGTCCTGTCTTCAAAAAGGGTAGAAGGAAAATTCAAGGAATCACAATCCTGTGAGGGAAGCTTTGTGAACAGAATGGGTGGTCTATCCCAAAGGTGGTTTTTCAAAAGGCAATTGTACATTGTTTTTTCTTTGAAGACTTTTTGCTTCTCATCCAAGAAACTTCTTCAAGTCAGAAGAAGTGTGGTCTATAGATGTGGGCAGCAAACTATATCTTGCCTCAAAGATCATATTCAAATAGTTTCTCCTCAAGAGTTTCTCCTCTACATAATGTGAGGTATTAAGTGAGACAATACCATGTCCAATCTTTTATTTATTCTCTCACTCCTGACATGGGTGAGGAGGAGGAAGGAATACTTGATAAATTTGTAGGCCACCTAATGTTAGGATATCCCAGAATTATAAAATATAATTCAAGATTGTCTTGTTAACTTAAAGAAATGGGCTGAAAACTACAGAAGGAAATTTAATAAACATAATGGAAAATGCTTCATTAGGAAGCAGAAATTAAATGCAAAGTCAAAGTAGAGACAACAGTGACTTGACAATAAAACTAACTAACAAGATCTTGGAATAGCTGATTCTAAGTGAAGAGTAGAACATAACTACTTAAATGCTAAACACACTTTTAGACTGTGACAAAAGATGTATAGCTGACAAATCAAGAAAAGAATTTGTTTCTCTTTTTTACTGTTGCATTTGTTAAACCAACCAATACTTCCATGTTCACTTTCGCATTGCACTTTAAAGCACTTTCACATTGTGCTTTAAAGCATTTTCGCATTGTGCTTTAACATGGATTCAGAGAAATGTAAATAGGTTCCACAAAAAGAATTATCAGTGTACTAGAAACTGAATTCTGTGAAATGTACTGAAGAAACTGGGAGTATGTAACCTTAAGCAGGCAAGGTTGACGACAAAACTTTTCACATTAAACAAAGAAAACAAATAAGAACAATTCAGATTATAGGCACATTGTTTTAAGTTATAATTCTATTTGAATATTGGAACAAAATAAATCTTAGTAGAAAGATTGGAATAAATTTCAACACTGGAATCAATTTTTCAGAAAAGTGGTGGGCTCCCTTTGCTAGATCCAAGTAAAGACTAGACACCATCTGTCAAAGATTTATTAGCTTGGATTCATGCATTGAACAGGGAATTGGATTCAGTTATTAAATCACTGCTTACAACTCTATTATTTTAATATTTAATTTAATCAGAAATGGAAGTATGTCTGTCCAAAATATTTAAAAAAAAAACTTGGATGTATCCTTAAAACTCTTCTCTTCCTATGTTGAAGGATCCACAATTTATAAAACATCCTTCTTCTCCTTCCCCCCACTGCTCTTCCTTCAGTTTGGCTTTTCTCCACAAAATCATTGGCTGCTTCCAAAACTGGTGTTGGCAATGAAAGTACATTCAGATAGGCTTGGCTGGGTTGAACAGACCAAGCTCTCAATGAAAATTCCCCACAGCTGGCAACTATATTGGTCAAAATGAACTTGCCCTGACAACAGAGCTGCAAAAATGCATGGTGGGCATTCAGGCAGTCACCAAGCCAAGACAATGGAGCAGCCTTAAATATGTGGATTGTTATCTAAAAACAACAATAGCTGTGCCACATAATTTTATTTCATTTCAGTGGCTCCTGCGAGGCACCAATGTTTATCGATGTCTTTATGGTCTTTTAATTTATAAAGAGGGATATCAAGAACACAAAAGCTTCAAAACAAAAATCTCAATTACAAGGACATTTTGACAATGATCATGAAGTAAATATGCTCTTAAATAATGGTATTGCCCTGAAAGGAGTTTTTTTCCCCCTTTTTAACAGCCAAACATTTTAAAATGTGAAGGAAAAATCACTAAGACTAATTGAGAAAGATGAGGTTTGGGGATTTCTTTTTAAACTGCCTAATCTTTGCAGGAGAATCATAATTTTATTCTGTAAGCAAATGCTCTATTTCCTGCGATAGTCAGATGAATCGGAACACAATTCAACGGTGCTGTTATCACTTTGTAAGCGCTGCATGAAATGGCTATAGGGCTGCATAAATGTATGAATGTCTGCTCATCCCACTCGATCAGATAGGGTGCACATGCTCCAGGTTCTCGACCTGCATCTTGCCTTCTAGTGGGACCTAGTTTCTGGGTCTCCCCTACCTTATGTAACACCCACCCACCAATGATTAAACAGACATCTGTCTTTCAGAAGAGTAATAAGATCTGGATTTTTACTGAGATCCTGGGACTGTATAAATAGGATATGGAATTGTATATAGAAGGAGGGCAGCTGAGCCTTCTGTGCACCATTTCCAAGGATGATAATTAGAAGGCAAGGTTTTTTTTGTTTTGTTTTATAGTTTCATTGTTTTGATTGTCTTATGACTGTCATATTTCTTTTCTGATTTTATTGTGGTGAGTCATCCAGAGTTGTTTAAAAGGGTTGCCATATAAATCTTTCCAATGAATAAATGAACATTATGTAGAAATGTCTTTCTGGGTCCTCACAGTACACAGGTTCCAAGCAGAGATAATGGAAGAGTAGAGTTGGAATGGACCTTGAAAGTCTTCTAACCCAACCCAATATGCTATTGCTTAGAATAGAGGAACGGTACCAAAATTTGTCACCTCAGTCATTGTTAATCCATAATGACTTCCCATGGACTTCATTCACTTGAAGACGTTTTCATCTCATTATTATTCATTCTTTCCAGATGCTTCATCAAGAATTTTGGGCATTGCCAAGTGTCTGCTCTAGCCCATATTTTCTCACAAGTACTTAATGTAATTATTATCTTAAAACAAATATCAAACTATTTCAGCATTGATTTCCTTGGACTTGTTGACATTTCAAGCACTTGCTTCAGAAAAAAAAAATGACAGTTCAAAACTGACAAAATCTGACAGTTCAAAATACCTGTAAATTTCATCTTTGTATAAAACCACATTTTTCCCCTCACAAGAGAAAAGAGATAAACTAATTGCTTTTCAGCAAAAGCAAACCCCACCCAATCATTAAGAAGAGGAAGGTAATTACTTTTGGCAGCCAACTTGGGGTGTTACAACAGGCAGGAAAAAAAAAATGTTAGTTCTGTATTATTATATGCTTATTGCAAGTTAGGAAAACATTGAATTTTCCATCTCAGATGCCAAAGTACCCTTGGCTGGCCTTGGGATATGTGCATTTTGACCTGGAACAATGCGAGGGGGGATTGTTGTTACTTTTGTGCAAAATGTTTTGGTCCAGCCCTGTTTGTGTTTGGCCGTCTGGATGGCATCCTTCCATACATTACTGGAAGTGGGGAGGAGTGAGAAGCTATTTCTCGAGGGTTTTCTAAGATTTTGCTTACTTTTCTTTCGGGTCATGCTTTGGTGTCTTGTGGCATACAGACATATGGTACTGCTTCAGCAGCACAGCACAAGGGTCACTTCAACAAGACCTAGAATTTTAATTGGAAAAAGCCGTTGGGCCTACCGCAAAGATGGGCACATATCCAGAGAATTCAGTTCGTGTTTTAGTGTAAATAACAAAAACCCTACATCATCTCTCTTGAGGAACATTAATTGTGCAGCTGGCTAAATTGCTGATTTTTTTGTGGTTAGTGTAGATCGAAGGTTAAGTTTTGACATTTTGACTCTAGTTTTTCAAATGCCCAAACTAATTCTGTTCCGTTGACAAGCGGTCTTCTTAAGTCAATATGGATCTTCTACCTCTAGTGAAGTGCTTCTCAATGTTCATGACTTTAAGATGGATGATCTTCAACTCCCAGAATGCTGCTGCCTGAAGAATTCTGGGAGTTTGAACTCTATAATTCTTACAGTCAGCAACAACTGCAGTGGTAACTCTCACTGGCACATGCTAATCATCATTTAATATGGTATTGTCTCTTACCAATGTACCTTGAATATAATGCTTCTTTGTGGAACAAGTTTATGAATGCCGCTATCCATTCAACATTAGAAAATGGCTT
The DNA here is from genome assembly GCA_033807585.1 of Hydrophis major. Classification (NCBI taxonomy): domain Eukaryota; kingdom Metazoa; phylum Chordata; class Lepidosauria; order Squamata; family Elapidae; genus Hydrophis; species Hydrophis major. Next base: position 13,228,752 of record CM066338.1, read on the forward strand.
AAACAGGAGAGATTATTTGATCCCCTAGATTCTGGATTGTTGAACATTGAAAAATAAGATCTGTGAGAGAAGAGATCAAAGACTTAGATTTGATCAGGAATGCAACTGTCATGCTCTGGATATTCATCAAACCTTGAGAGCAAAATGTGTTCCAACATGGTATTAATAACTTTATCCTCTGTTAAAGCTTCTTTAAAGCCATCTGGGTAAAAGTTCATCAAGACACTTTGTTGAAACAAATTCTTTAAGTTTACTCTGTGCTCTGTGAAAAATCATTTACTTATTTTTGTCCAAGACTTCCATCATTATGTTTTGCTGGAGTACCCTGTATGCTATGAATATTTTCTGAATGTATCATTTTGAAAAACTTTCTTCCATGGTAAGAGGAATCAACTATTTCCCAGCTCTTAATAATCTTGCTAAGATGTTGTAAACCAGAGTAATGCACATAAGTCTATATAAATATAAAGGATAGATGACTGGCAGAGATAAGTAGATAGATACTGTGTAAAAGATAGATAGATAGATAGATAGATAGATAGATAGATAGATAGATAGATAGATAGATAGATAGGTAGGTAGGTAGATAGATAGATAGATAGATAGATAGATAGATAGATAGATAGATAGATAGATAGATAGACAGATAGACAGACAGACAGATAGATGAACACAATACACAAGCCTGATGATGGCAGATGAGATTCTGCCAAAACATCACCACAACTTTAAAAGCACAACTATAATGACATGGGAAAATACGCTGAATACCATGCATACATAGATAAATAAGCTGAATACCATACATAGATAGATGGATGGATGGATGGATGGTTGAATGGAATAGACAAAATAGACAGATAACGTTGTAAAATTCTTTCTGTTTCTCCATTATCCCCAGGATTATTATTTTTTTAAAAGTACTATGCAAAAGACTGGCATTTTTAACAACCAAAATATCAAGAGCTTTTTCTGGTCAGATCTCATTAGTATCAATATAAAGTTAGATTTATTACCCAGTGTTTTGCCTTTATTTAGCATTTGACATTTTGTATAATATTCTCAAAGATGTCAAGATTGAGCCTGGGGCTTTATGATATTAAAATATACTGACTGCCTCATCTCCCTCCCCCCCCCTTTTTTTTGGCCATGATAGTAAACTTTTGGGGCATTTGAAAAATAATCTATCATTTAACACAGAAAATATTTTGTATGAATTCAGGAAGTACAAAGTTCTTTGTCTATATTATCTACATTAGAAGCCAATTTGGATTTATGGCTCAGCATCATGCATTGCACTAAACCATTGCTTATTTGAATCACAATTAAGATAATAAGATACTGTCATCTCTTTTATCTACAAACCACAATTCTCAAATCCAATGGGCTGATTGCAAGACCATGATCAGTCTAAGTAACAGAATATCACCACACAGCACAATATGTGGATTCTAGCAATCTTAAATTTTAAGGACAAATTTTAAAAGCATTTAATTCTCTACCTTTCTTTCTGCAAATATATCAGGCTTACATTTGCTTGGTTAATATCAGAACATTTAATGAAAGGCATGAAATATAACTTCAAGTGTTTGAAAAAAAAATGTTTTGCTTTTCTTGATTATGAATGCCCTCTAAAAATTATAGATTTTGTCACACCCCTGGTGGAGACTGACTCTGAGGAAAAGGAGGAAGAGCCAACAGGGAGTGGAAGTGTGGCTCCAGAGGTGGTGGAGGAGGCTGAGGAAGGGCAGAGGCCGGCTGAGGAATCAGAAGAGGATCCTGTCCCATCCCCTATCCATCCCAGGGCATGCAGAGAGGAGAGGATCAGGGAAATGCAAGGTCTACTCAGGAGGAGATTACCATGATCCTCCTTGTGGCTTGCAGCTGGGAGCTATGTATATAAGTTTGCAACTGCGTAGGCAGAATTGCTGGAGTCAAAGTTTAGTGTTTCCTTTGAAAGAGGTTTATCTTTGTTGGCATTCTTCCCATGGACTCTCCCCATTATCTTCCTGGAATGTATGATTAATTATCTTGGCTTGCTTTGAAACTCTCGTCAGTGAGGTTTGTTTTGGTTTCCTTTTGCCTCATTATTTACTTTTGTGACTTTAAACTGTGCCTAATAAAACAGTGAAGTTAAGTTGAAGGCATTACAAGACTTTAATGTATGTTTTGGGTTTGGGGTTATTTTGAGAGACAATGGGTCATCACAGATTTATTCTAAAGAACAAAAGACAGACAGAAGGACAAAACAGAGGGATGTAATACGCAAGCAACAGGTCTCAGCATTATGCCTCATCAGGAGCTAAATCTAAGGATTCAATGTATTTTTGATAGGATTTGGATCAATGCTGGTTTTAAAGTATGTCCCACAGGGATGCTAAAGAAAATAAGATTTATCTTGCTTAATCCTATGGGGAAAAACTACACAAAACAAGAATCGATTTTTCCAAATTGGTTTGGGATGACAATATACCCACACTAAAATTGATTTTAAGTTGGTTGTTTCTGCTGATACCTGTATAATGAATTAATATTATGGCAATGTCTGAATGAAAAACATTTTTTTAAAAAAAGCTAAACAAATGTTTACCAACAAGAACTGGATAAACAAAATGTGGGGTCCTCTATGAGTGTGGTTGTTCTCTTGCAGTTATTTCATTACAAAACCAACAGTCTACAATGCTAGAAGTGAATGCAGTTTGCTCCCTGCTTATTTTCAAGTGGCTTGCATTGTCACTGTCGGTGGGATGTTATTTACTGTTTGATTGTTTATGTGAGGCAGTAGTTCCTTGATTGGTGTGTTTCCACCTTGCTTGTTGGACTACAATTAATCCTGCTGTTTACTGCTGGTGAGGTATTACTCTCTTTGTTTCTTTTTTAGTTTTTTCATCTTGAATGTTGTTTACTCTTATGAACCTGTTGATGGCTGAACAAAAGGTTTGGAAAGAATCTGTCCCATAGCAAATACATCAGCAGCACCTTTCCTCCAGCTCTGTTTAATTGGTCTATCTGTCTACCTTCCAGTCATCTAGCTACCTACCTTAAACACCTTTTTCACAATGAAGAGACATGAATAGCCTGTTAGTTTGCAGCTATCATTATTGGCATACTCTACAGTGTCACAGTTAGACAGCGATGGCAGCATAATGTGTGACTTGTTACCAAGTGCCTTGTTATGGACAACGGCATTATCAATGATGTGCCAGCTACCATATTGCTTCCATAGTTCTTCTGCAATACCAGGAAAGATTCCAATTCTAGGACCAGGAACTTCCTTCCCATCCTGTTTACCATTTGTCTAGCACTATCCTGGCACTGAATGGTAAGAAATCAATGTAAAATTCTTATATGAAATTTAGGCACTAAATTAATGGCAATATGTGACCCCCATGTCATTAAACTACTGTCATTAAACTACTGGCAATATGTGGCCCCGCATCTAAGGGTTACTGAAGAACAGCAAAACCAAAGCCTGAGAACAATAAGGGAACATTAATCTTTATAAGGTTATAGAACCATTGAAACTATGCAGCCAACATAGCTTTCTTTGGTAGCTTCAGCTTGGAGCTATGTTTGCAAAAGTGTCTATCACACACATAAACACACAGAGAGCACCTGGAGCTTCTGCCATGACTTGGACTGGGCAGTAGACCACAGAGCTGTTGATACTTCATAGCATAGCTGGACTTCTCAGAAGACTTGGGAGAAGAGTTACAGACATGGTTCAACTAGAATCTTTACTACAGATAAGAATGAAGTCACACACAGCAGATACTTGTCTACTGTAGTAAAAAAAAAATGCTAGGACATTCACACTCTTAGGTTGAAACTCATGGCTTCTTCCTCTCACCTTTCTGGATACTTGGCATGGTACTAATTGGCCTCAAAGTCACCTTGAAGTGGTATGTTTGCATACTGGCCATCTCTGACCTTAACTCTACCTCAGTCTTTATAAAGGAAGCTGAAGAGCAGACCACAGTTGGCATTCTATTGAAGCACTACTTTAGACCATAGTTAATATTCTATTGAAGCACTACTTTAGACCATAGTTAATATTCTATTGAAGTACTACTTTAGAAGCTCTGCCATAATATTTTTGTGCATGGACAGGACCACTAGCATCTCTCTCCCATCATCCCTCTTGCAAAATCTCCTAGAAACATTTTAATAATTTCCCTTCACTGATATACTGCGCTTGAGGCTTTCTGTATCAATGAGATTGATGCTTGCAGGTCCATGTGCAGGGTTATGATAATGAAAATAACATGAAAATCAGGATAGACCACCATTGAGAAATAACTCTGATGAAGCATAACATCTCAGGTGCTGCCCCCGAATTTCATACACTAATGTGAGTTTGGAATAATGTTCAAGTTCAAGCAACCACCTTTAAAATCTAGTGAAGGAGATTTGAGCATGTATTCAATTCCGGTACTCAGAATAAATGGGTTTCATTAGTTCCTTGCTTGGTTCATGTAGCTATTATGGACAGGTACAATTTATTTCCGTGAAGCACTTTACACTATAGAAATGACACAGCATAAAGGTCAAGGCTATTCATCTCAACAGCTGGTGTTTTCTCTAAACTGTTTCCTCAAATGCGTCCATCCAGTACTTAGAAACATCAATGCATATCCAGTATAATACAGAAGCATCTTCTGTAGAACTGCTTGTCATAGATTGTCCTGAAACAGGCAGTTTTTCTCTTTTGCTTTTAAGACATTGAGATCTGGGGGAAAGAACAATGATTCCCAGAGAGGATTGAATGTTTTGTTTGAAGCATTATCTAAGGGAACCTCTTCTCTTTGATGGTTACACATATCCCTTGTCAGTTATATCCACATCATGTATCTGGAAGGGGGGAAATTGCAAGAACCTTTTAAATATGAAAGATTGCATGATCCAATCTGGGTCAGTCACTGAAATTCTACTAGTTGCAGAATACCTTATGCTACCAGACTTGAAATTTTAGACCTAGACAACCTAGAACGATTCCGCCTTTGGTCTGATCTAAGGATAGTACATAAAATTATATATTGCAATGCCCCACCTGTCAATGAATACTTCAGCTTCAACCATAACAATACAAGAGCATACAATAGATACAAACTCAAGGTTAACCGTACCAAAGTTGATTGCAGGAAATACGACTTCAGCAACAGAGTCGTCAATATCTGGAATACTCTACCTGACCCTGTGGTTTCTTCCCCAAACCCCAAAAACGTTAACCTTAGACTGTCTACTATTGACCTCACCCTTGTCCTATTGTTTCTTTTTATTTTTCTTATATGTATCCATTTCATGTATTCATAACTATGTTTATACTTATCTTATAATATAATTATGTTTTTATTATCTTATTATTGTCAATAATAAGATTATATTATTGTTGTTGTTGTTGTTGTTGTCAAGATTATCTTATCTTGACAAAATAAAATAAATAAAATAAATAAATAAATAAACCAAAGGTTTAGCCTTCTGAGCTATCAGGCTGACTTCTCTCTAGCAGAGTGTGGGCTTTAGGCTATTCTCTTTGTGGTATTTATATGGTTGCATGTGGCTTTTTCATTGTTGATTGGGGTGTTGATGGCTGGTATTAAGTCATTGGCTGTCATTTCTTTGTGCTGCCAAGCCCTCACCCCTAAATACTCTCTGCTAGACAGAAGATCCCTGAGGAGGGACTTCAGCCTGAGTCCAAAAGCTTGGAAAACTAAATCTTTGGTTCCAGTGATTGACCCAGATTGAACCCTGCAATATTATCCTGGGACACATATATTTGCCTTCATTCATGAACTGAAAAATTCCATACATGGGGGATAGGGAGCTATATTATCATTAATTTATAAATGATGTCACAAGAACAGCAGAGAGATAATATAACAACAATGACAATAATAATAGCAAGGACTTTTAAGTTACTGAAGTCAGCAGATGCTATAGCTTCTCCTTAAAGCGGATAAACCAGTCCAGTTATTAACAAATTAAAAATAGCCCTTAAGTTCTCCAAGAATTCTATCGGGGATGTCAGTCTCATTGATTTTAATTTAAGTTCCTGAGAAGTTCGGTAAAGCTGCATCTCCAGTGAACCTTTTAAAAACAAACAATTGGCAGTTTATTAAGTCATGGTTGCTAAAACACATGCCCATTCTGCTCCTTTTTAATGATGATTTAGGGGCAAGGCAAAGTAGCAGAGATGAGGAAGAAGAGAAAGATGAGAAAAAAAACCAATATATTGCTCATGATAAAGGCTAACTGCAGTGACTCAATGTTCATTTCATCTTCGCTACTGGATGATTTTTTTTTAAAGTACTTTTATTCAGAAGTAAAAAGGTAATTACAGTAATAACAAAATAGAACAATGACAAAAGTTGCCTACTGTCAAAAGACTCCCTTCCTTTATCCTGAATGAACATCAGCCAATTCTCAGTCAATTTATCTTTTGCTATTCTGATTTCATTCCCAGTGAGCGCCTGTTCCACATTAAACCCCACTGAATTCAATGGAACTACTTTTGATTGCAAAGATTTATGTCAGGGTAGACAAACCATATCTCCTACATAAGATGCCAAGCACTTGTTTTGTGTGTATCTGAACTTCTCTTGGAACATGACTGTGAAAAATGAATGGCAATAACTCCCATTGTTTTGAAGCAGAACGGAAACACTCCCAACATTGTAGTGCAACCCATAAAAAGTGTTTAATGAAGTGCTGAAACAAAAGTATACATATATAGTCCTCAACTTACCAACAATTTGTTTAGCGATCATTTGAAATTATAATGGCTCTTTAAAAAAATGATTTACAACAGTACTCACACTAACAATAGTTGTAGCATTCCTCATGGTCACAGGATCAAAATTTGGGCACTTGGCAACCAGAAAGAGTTGGCACTGGTTGCAGTATCCCTCATGGTCATGTGATCATCATCTGCAGCTTTCTCCATCCAGATTCTGATGAGCAAACTTACGCGGACAGCCTGAATATGCTTAATGATTAACAAACATGCCGAACAAGATTGTAAAATTGGGTGTGACTCATATAACAATTAACCTTGCTTAGCAATGGAATTTCTGGTTGCAACTGTGGTTGTAAGCTGAGGACTACCTGCAATCTTGAAACTCCACCCAAAAAGATTAGAAGAAGAAATGAGCTGGTAACATATTCCCAAACCGACCTCACCTAATTTTCCATATTATTCTACTCTTTCCGTATACATAAAATAAAGAAGATCTAATTTCCAGCCAAATTGTCAGTGTTTATCTATGCTTGATATATAGCATTCCATACTTTTCCCCTCCAGAATAATGGCTTTATTATTATTCTTAGAATTAGGTAGGATACAAATTTAACAAATTATTATTTGAACGTAACATGCATTCCTTATTTCAAAAACAGTATCAGAAAAGCACCTCTTACAATCCATCTTTTTTTCCCCCATTCTGATCAAGCTGCCTCAGTTATATTCTACTACAACACAATTTCTGTCAAATGATTTGGAAATACACTACAGGTGTTAAGTTTAGCATTAAAGCTTTGCCAAGCAGATACTGCTGCATTTGAGAATTCATAAATCCTGAGTTATATAGTGGTATGAACTCAAAGTGTTTAGCTACAGTGAAATGGTAAATGCTATTCCGAATAAGATGTGATTTCAATTCTTAAACAACTTCCCCAGAAGAAAATAAATTATGATTTAGGGGAGGGGATAAATTGTGTTCCTCCAGTTCTTACAGATAGTTCTCGACTTATGACCACAATGAAGCCCCAAAGTTATGTTACTAAATGAGGCATTTGTTAAATAAGCTCTGCTCCATTTTATAACCTTTTTTGCCAGAATTATTAAGTGAATCACTGAGTTGTTAAATTAGTAACATCGTTGATAAGTGAATTTAATTTCCCCATTGACTTTGCTTGTCAGAAGATCGCAAAATATGATCACATGATCCTGGGAAGCTGCAACTATTATAAATATGAGTCAGTTGCCAACTGTCTGGATTTTGATCATGTGATGATGCTGCAACGGTTGCGTGAAAAAGGATCGTAAGTCACATTGTAACTTTGAACAGTCACTAAATGAATGTTATAAGTCGAAAGCTACCTATACTGGTTTTTCTTCCTGTCCAGGTTTATGCTACCTGGACTTGAGAGCATCACCTGGAAAACCTTTGCCTTAACATGATCTGGCATGTTTTCATTAAAATGGATAATTTTGGATATTCAAGAATTCTTGTATCATTGATAGAGGGAAACAGCAGAATGGGAAATGGCAATCATGCAAATTGGGTAGATGCCTCATACATTACATAGGCCAATTGTTTTTCCAAACTGGAGACTTTCCCAGCTTTCATTTATAAGTCCATAGCAAGGAATTGAAAAAAAAAATGGACACTATCCCCAGACTACTATGTGATGGACAGGGATTATATCAAGTACCTTTCAGTTCCATCCATGCTTTGTAATATTGACTTTTTAAGACTAAATGGTGCCTTAATATCTTTGCAACTCTCAACCTACTTAAGGTAAAGGTTTCCCTCTCACATACATGCTAGTCATTTCCAGCTCGAGCGGGCAGTGCTCATCTCCGTTACAAAGCCAAAGAGCCAGTGCTGTCCGAAGACGTCTCCATGGTCATGTGGCCAGCATGACTAAACACTGAAGGTGCATGGAATACTGTTACCTTCCCACCAAAGTGGTCCCTATTTTTCTACTTGCATTTTTACATGCTTTCAAACTGCTAGGTTGGCAGAAGCTGGGATAAGTAGCGGGAGCTCACTCTGTTACTCAGCGCTAGGAATTCAAACCACCAAACTGCCGAACTTTCTAATCAACAAGCTAATAGTGATATTTTATCTGATCCTTCCACTTGACCTTTGAATGACATGCCAAAGGCTATAGTTCTAAAAGGAGAAGAATCTAAAGTTTATGTTAAATGTGACATATTTATTTATCACTTGGTTAATAACATGGGGATGGGGTTCTTGAACACTGCAACAAGAGGTTGGAGGAGAGTTAAAGGTACTGTAGTCATGGATGTTTAATCCTGTCCTACTACAAGGTAGTTTTAATCTTTATTTCTGTGTTATGCTGGTCTGTGTCCATTATAAAGATTGATTGATTGATTACTTGTGAGAATTGCAGAGGAACACGCAATTGGACTGCAGAAGTTCAATGTCTATTTTCTGTCCTATAATGGCTCCCTCTTACAAACATAGTATTTGAAAGGAAATAGTTTGAATAAAATCAATATTACATATATACTGTAATAAGGAACTTTTATCTCTTTAAACTGTATACAGGCTTAATTCAAGGATTTAAATCTGCTGAATTTAATGATTAATTCATATCAATTGTTTAATATCCATAAGATTTTTTTTAAACCAAAGGAGAAACTCACATTCAAACTTTTCCTTTCAACCCACATGTTAGTTTCTCTTGTTCCTCATTTTCTCATCCAGCTTCTAAAAGAAACACTTTGATTGCCAATAAGATAACGAAGCAATGCAGAACTGCAGTTATTCCATTTTCTGGTCTTAAAAGTTCTTTTAATACAATTATTTCATTATAACCACATTTGGTTCAAAACTAAAAAGTCAAGCTCACATTCTCAGCAAGGTTCTTGCTCATTTTTCCAGTAGCCGTAAAACATTTTGTGTTTCCTTGAGACAAAATAAAATAATAAAATAGACTGAATTAAACGTTTTGACCATGAAGTATTGGGATAATTGGCTTTCAAGCTGTTGTCCTGCCCATTTTACACAAAGCACCTTGTTCACATAATGCTCTCAGATTCTCTTCTCCAAAGTTGGGGTCCAGTTCAAGGGATGAAAAAAGTCTCAAACATCAGCCAATTGTTTGGAAAACCGCGAAAGGACAAACTTTTCTTTCCTAGTACTTTTTTCAACTTAACCAATCATTGTTATTGTTCTTATTTTTAGCCACTTTAGAATTTTTAGCACTGTTATCAAAATAGCTGTGGGAAAAAGACTTTTTCTGTTCAAAAAGTGGGAAAAGAGACATTTTCTTCTCAAAAAGATCTGCTAGGTAAGGGTGGCCAGTAGGCTTGTCAGGAATCATATTTTTAAAGTCTCCAGCCAACCTGTGGACCAGCCAGTTAGATAGATGTTAGTTTCCAATAGAATGATGAATTTTTTAAATCCTTTCCCACATAATTTCTAAGGACAAAGTTCCTTCCAATGGTAGCTTTGTTATTAATAAATAAACCAATGAAAAGAGCTGTTTCATTATGTTTCTCTTGGATCGAATAGAAGAAGAAGCCAGAGAAGCTGCAGACTGATGGACATCAGCCGTGGTGGTGCAGCGGTTAGAGTGCAGTACTGCAGGCTATTTCTGCTGACTGACAGTTGCCTGCACTTTGGCAATTTGAATCCCACCAGGCTCCAGGTTGACTCAGCCTTCCATCCTTCCGAGGTGGGTAAAATGAGGACCCAGATTGTTGGGGGCAAGAGGCTGACTCTGTAAAACTGCTTAGAGAGGGCTGTAAAAGCACTGCGAAGCGGTTATATAAGTCTAAGTGCTATTGCTATGTGATTATATCATGGACTACAGTACATTCAATGTACTGTCCATAAATCTAATCACCCCAAAGTTCTTGAAGTCAATTTTGCAAACTTTGTTTTTCATTCCTGTCAATCCTAAATACCAAGTATAGTCAAGGAACACCATAAAATGCTCAGTGCTCCCTCCAGATCAATATAGGACTGAAAAATAGCCATTGGTCACTGTTCTTTTCCCTGGGCTACAGTAACAAAAGTCTCTGTGTCATTGTACTACATAGAGGACAAAATAAATTACTAATCTCCTGTGTTCTGAAGACATAATAGGTGGGGTTGGCTGTTTTCCAAAACCATCTGAGCTATTAATATAAGAGGGCAGCTTCCTAGCCATCATTTTTCCTTCGCTGAAATGCTAACCTAGCGGCGATGCCATTATAGGATATTTTTCAGGCAAGAATTTTCTCAGCAGCTTCCTATCTCATCTGCAATGCTATATATGTTTGGAAGGAAGAATAAAGGCCCATTTAAGAACATAGACTAAAAGCAAACTTGAGTATAGGAGTTTGATTCAGCCATGTATAAAAGCTGAAGAAACCGGTAGGCAAGATTTTGAAACTGAATAGATGGTAGCTGAAAGAATAAGAATCAGATTTCCTAATTTGGCTGTCACAGTAACCTTATTATTTGTCCAGTAGTAAGATCAGGAACCTCATATTTCGTCTTCTACTTTTGCAATAATTTTTAAAGCTATTTTTACACTCAACAGAGATCATGAGCATTTGGTGGGGGTAATTTCTGATGAGTAAACGATGCCCTATAATGCAAAATGTTCCTTTTGTACTTGCGTTTCAACATTTTAAAAAAAGCCAATAGTGGATCTAGTGGATCTTGTGTTGTGACTGACACATACACCCATGATGAGGATTGGCTGAAAAAAAACCCACCATCTAAATGGCATCAGAGCCCATTCACCAATCACCAGATATATTCCTGTAATTAAAGACTATATTACAGGCTGACATTTTGCCACATAGCAAATCCCCACATCAGCTAAAGAGAGCAACTTCAGGCATCTCTTCCTCAATTCATTTTTAGCAAGAATTAGGCAATGGGTAAAAGGCCTAAAATACAAGTCCCTGTAATTGAATTTCGAGGAAATAAACCTCAAGGAAGACATGATAGCAATTTGTCCTGTCTTGCTCCAAAAGGCAGGATAGGAATTCCTGGAGAGACCTGCAAACATTTTTGAAAAGCCCAGAGTCCAGCTAATTATCAGGAGAAATTTCAGAGGGATGGTGATATTTTTTTCCATAGATTCATTATCTAATTATCTATTGTCACTAAAACTTCAGTTCCATCATAAGGTAGTCCTTGACTTACGACAACAATTGAGCCCAAAATTTCCGTTGCTAAGTGAGACCTTTGCTAAGTGAATTTTCCCCCATATTACAATCTTTCTTACCAAGTGACTCACTTCTGTTGTTAAGTTAGTAACATGGTTGTTAAGTGAATCTGGCTTCCCCATTGATTTTGCTTGTCAGGAAGTCACAGAAGGAGATCACATGACCCTGGGAGACTGCAACCATCTTAAATCTGAATGAAGTCGCCAAGTGTCCAAATTTGATCACATGACTATGGAAATGTTGTAATGATTGTGTGAAAAACGGTCATAATTGATTATTTTCATTGGCCTTGTAAATTTGAATGGTCACTAAATGAACTGTTGTAAGTTGAGGACAACCTATACATGATGGAGCATTAGTTATTGTATGTTGTTGTTATTGTCTATACTGATTGAGAATTATAGGATTAATAATTTGGCTGCTAAGCTATTTTCATGGGCAAAAGGATCATATAGCACTAGTTCTATACACCTACTAAATCATAACATATCCTATCCTATCAAGGAATTATGTTCACTTACCTGACTCTTACTTAACCATCAGCCAGCCTCCTTTTTCCATGACTTAATTTCCAAAAGGTAGCATTCTTCCTGAGTCTGAATTCTCTAACTGGATAAAGTCATTTAACCTTCTTTAATCTCTTGAAATGAAATAGGAAGCCTCACATTTCGGTCCATTCAGAGCTGTCAGAGCTAGAAGATTAAGTTTAATGAAAGGTGGGCATTTCCCTGCTTCTTGCATGATCCAAGGATTATCAAAAAGTTTAGCTGGATTGAAATATCTGGTTGAATGCTCTTGTGAGGCAAATGCCTTGTTCAGCTGGACCAACTGTGGCACTGTTGTTCGAATCCTTTGTTGGATTCCTTGCTTGAATCCCTTTATGGTAGAAAGGGTATATTGTGCAACTTCATTTGCACTATCAAGGTTACAAGTCATTTTCGTTTAATTGGAATGTCCCACTTTAAGAGTATGAAAACAGCTATTTCTGGAACAAGGCAAGGCATACCTAATTTTCTCCAGGTTATTTCCTTCAGGTTCATCTCCCTCCCTCCCCCACCCCAATGTGTTGTTTTGTATCAATTTCTCTTTTTCTCTCCTTCAACCCAATCCAAGGTCACTTCTTTTCTAGAGTGAAAATAATGGATCACGTGAAAGTAGAATGAGCAACATAAACGTAATTGAGCGAGAACACTGAAACACAATATGTAACATGCAGGAGGGCAAGCAGCATGATAATTTTGTTTGCTGGTTTTGATTAAAGAATTAGGTGTGGGTAACTCATCAAGAGGAACAAAATCCAAGCACAGCATGTTCAAGGCAATTTGTTGACATGGCCATTTTAACAACCAAGAGCTAGATTCTCTTCACCCGAAGCTTAGGAAGAAAGAAGAAGGAAGAGAAGGAGTGGGAAGGGGAGGAAGACAGGAAGGGGAAGAGGAAGAGGAAGAGGAGGAAGAGGAGGTGAGAGGAAGAGGAGAAAAATAACCTGGCAGAAATTATTTTATGCTCAAGTCTGTACTCATAACAAAATTTTATTCACAAAGACTTCTGCTCTTAAGTATGAGGTATCCTTGATATTAAAGTTACATCCTTTTCTGAATATGCTTCCAAGTATTGTCTGGTGGTTTAGCATCCAGAGAAGGAGACACTTCTCTGCCTTCTATGGGGAATATTTCCTAGAAAATTGAGAATATTTCCTAGAAAGTAAGTATATGCTCCCTGAAGTCAGGGCTTGGCAGGTGAATGGTGATGCTCTAGTAGTCTAGATATTCTTTGGAAGAGAACTCCTCCAGGTTAACAAAAAGTAAGAATAACACCAGAAAATGATTTGATTTGGCCAATAATTCCAGACTCAAGTGACTACCATAGCTAGAATAGTCAGTCTTGAAGTTCTGGCAGAACCCTCATTTCAGATTCTTCTGGTGTCAATAGTTACATCTGGGGTTAGATTTTAAGATTTCCATTATCGGTAACAGTAGTTTGGAAATTCCCCCATCTTGTTCTACCCCATTGGTTTTTGTGGACTCATAAATTATCTTCAATGTCATCCAGTCCAAGCTCTTCAGTTGCAGGGTCCATTAATGCAACCACCCAGTCACTGCCTGGAGACCTCTAGACTACAAGGAAGAGTTTCATAGTTTCTACGGTCAAGAAATCTCTCCCAATGTCTATGCTGAATTTTCTTCCTTCTTCCTTTAACCCACTATTTTAATTCTGCCCTCTTGGGCAATAGGGATTACGTTCATTTACTCTTCTGGGTCACACAATCCTTCAGAGAGTCTTTTGCGGTTTTTTAACACATTTATTAAAGATCAGACACAAGGATGTGGTGACTCACAAATCCAGGCTTCCCCTGTTTTCAGTGTACAAGCATATTAGGGGGAAAATGTGCTTAAGGACCAGCTTGGTTTTTTTTGTAATTACACAGCATATAATGGAATATGTTAGAAAAGCTTTATCTTGATCACTCAGTGCTAGGCATTCTTCTGACATCTCCTTGGGCTTAATACCTCTTTAATATTCCCACATAAATAATTCAAATCTTCTTCATTAACCTTCCTGGCAGCTGCCACTGTCGAGATCCTCCAGAGGCTGCAAGAGCTTCTCTTTCTCAAAAGATGAAAGCATCTGATCTGAGATTGATGCCAGTTTTTTTTCCTCTTAATTTTGTAATTGTTTGCAAATGAGATGCACCTCTTTAGCAAGAAGGTTAACACACACACCCCAGAATACCTAAAAGTATAGCAAAGGTAAGCAAGCTTTTCGCATGACTTAGACTGTATCATCAAGAATGAAGCAGAAGTTGAGAACTGCTTCTGAGTCCAAATGATAGAATCACACAGCCATAACTCAATATAGACCTTAAGGAATATTTGCTTTAAAGGCAGAGTCAATTGAGCAATGTATACCACTTATTTTTCTTATTTCATGTTCTGAATGGATTTTTTGGCATATATGGCATATTGAGATCTGTCTAAGCTATTTGTAGAAAAGTACCAAATCAAATCAAATATTTATTAGGTCAAAGAGCTGGAAAGCTAGAAAGCTCGCAGCCTGGTTTCAAAGCCCAAGTGCCACATGAGCTCCTGTCCTTGCAGTTTGAAAGCATGCCAATGCAAATAGATAAATTGGTACCACTTCACTGCGGAATGTAACAGAGCTCTGTGACATCATGCTGGCCACATGACAACAGAAATGTCTTCAGACAGGCACTGGCTTTGAAACAGAGGTGAGCATGTCCCCCTAAAGTCAGCAATGACTAGCAGAGTAAAATCACATGCACTCCTTTATCTTTATCAAAGAAGGAGACCGGGGTGAGGTAGAGTCAATTAAAAATTAAAAAGCATAGAAGATCCATATACATATTGAAAACAACCTTCTGTTGTATATTAGGAAGAAACAGAAAGACAAAATGCTTTTGGAAATTTCTGCTCCAATACATTTAAAGCTTGGCTTTAGTGAAAGCTTGCCAAAATTCAGATTGCACAAAGTGACAATTCAGCAAAAGGTTCCTGCATCAATCATCTGCACTCAACTGCAATTAACACACTTCATTAATCACATTTGTCCACAGTTATCAGACCCAACCTGAAAACAATGATTTAAAAAAAAAAAAAAGAAAGAAGATGATGGGCTTAACAGTGTCAAAGAGCAGGAAGGGCTTTTCTTCTTCACTGCAGAAGTGTTTAATTTGTGAATGGTCTTAACTGGAACAGCTTTTTTTATTATGTTTTTTCCTTTCATTGACGTTTGGGAAACTAGGAAGGTTACGGTAAACCGCTAGACAGTGGTAAATAGTAAAACTACTGATTGCAACCATGAACATTTTATTTTTGAAAACAATGTTTCTCCTATCAAATTTAATGAAACTGCTCAGGGAACTTAGCCATCTCATTCTGAAATACAGAGCTGAATCGATATTCATAGCAACATAATCTCTGTAACTACTGTATAGCAGTGAGCTTGTTTATGTTAAGGCTGTATTAAGGATAAGTGCTCCATCTCTGGATATTTTTAAAAAGAGCCATTTGTCTGAATCTCCTGCTTAAACAGGGACTAAAAGACCACCAAGGTCCTTCCAACTGTTAGTACTTCAAGAAAAAACCCACTTATGGAAAATTATTGAACAATAAAATAACAGAGTTGGCAGGGGACTTACAGATCTTTTAATCCAACCCCCCGCACAAACAGGAGACCCTATACCATTTCAGACAAGTGTTGTCCAGTCTCTTCTTAAAAGCTTCCAATGATGGAGCACCCACAATTTCTAAGGCAAGCTATTCCATTGGTTGATTGCTCTCACCGTTAGGAATAGAGAATAGGTTGACCCCTCTCTTCTTTGTGGCAGCTGCTCAAATATTGGAACCCTGCTATCGTGTCTCCCCTAGTCTTTATTTTCATTAAACTGGACATACCCAATTCCTGCAACGTATTCCTTCATACATTTTAAACATACATGTGAGCGTGGAATAAATCGCACAAGGAAATCCTTCCTCGACTGATTTGGTTGGAGTTACTCTAAAATATCTCCCCCAGGTTTCCATTTTTGCTTGTAGCAGCCCAGTAGGATAGATTTCCTGCCTCAATATTCAGTCATCGCCTATCAGATTTCTTAATTGCTCTTTTCAGCCTCCTTCCAAGATTAATTCATTCTTAATTAAGCCCATACTATAACCATTGTGAAGCCGGTTGAACTTTGAAATGGGATCCACTGGAAAGAAAGAAATCAAATGGAATGTAATGAAAAGTTTAGCTCCAGTAATCACTATATTTGTATTTCCTTCCACCTCTGAACAATGTTTTCAGGGCTCCCTAGTTTGTTCAGGAAAATGATGCTGTTTTCTCAAATGAAACACTAATATTAACAATAACCTATGATTTTACCTTTTTTTTTTTTTTTAGCTTCCCTCTGTTTCAGTCGTTGCTATCTTCCTGCAAACAAATCCTAGCCACCGAAAATTGTTACCTTATAGCCAAGCCAAGCCAAGCATTATTGACTAAGCTGGATGTATTTATTGTCTGTCTCTGTCTGACCCTCCCTCCCTCCCTCTCTCCTCATTTCTTCTAAAATTTAACTGTCACAGATAGATGGGGTACAAATTTTACATTGGTGCCTGACCAGATTCACCAATGCAGGTCAAATCCAAGTAATCATTAACTACTGAGCCTCAAAACAGCATGGTGCAAGTTAGGGGGTGAAAAAAAATGCCAAATTTCCTATTAACTCCTGCCGCTGTCACTAATTATAAGAACCAGAACAGCTCTTCCAACTGTATTGCAAGAATACAGAATGTTCCTTGTTCACACTTTCCTGTCTGAATGAAATCTAATTTTGTTGGGGGAAGCTGTCTGTGAACTGTCTTAAAGAAGAACTGCAGGACTTCATTTAGTTGCACGATAATATTTCTTCTGGGGTAGAGAGCAATACTGTCCCTGATTTTCCTTTGATTAAAAGCCAGGCACTCCCTAATATCTTATTACAGGTTGAAGGTTGATCTAATTCCTGATGTAAAGCAGGATAATGTAAAATGAATGATTTCAACAGAGGCTGGCTTGCAACTTCCAGCCTGCATATTCTCTTCTAAAAAAAGAATTTTAAAAGAATATTTAGAAGAGAATACTCTTTTAAAACTGAAACCTAACCCTAAAGGAAGCTGTCAGTTTGCTCCAGAGGTATTCAGCAGGTTCTGACCAATTCTGGAGAACCGGTAGCGGAAATTTTGAGTAGTTCGGAGAACTGGCAAATACCATCTCTGACTGGAGATTTTACAGTATCCTTTCCCTGCCATGCCCACTAAGCCACACCCACAGAACCAGTAGTAAAAAAGGTGAATCCCTCCACTAGTTTGCTCTCTTTTATATACTAATAGCTTGCCCTATCAGTGTTTATAGGAGCAGACTTAATGGTAAAGGGTCATTATTAGTATGTACAGATGGTATATAAAATGAAAGCAAACCCTACTTCTTTACTAGCACTGATGATATTATCTAGTTTGGTAATGAAACATCTGCAAGAAAATAACCAAGCTCAGACAGCACCAAGGGAATTTAACCCTGGGCTATAAATATTCTCTTCTATTGGTAACATTTGTAGTTTTTAAGAAATGCCAATATGTGTAGGATCAATAGAATTTGTTATGATAGGCCTCTTTTTTATAATATAATATAGAGAATGGGATATTCCTTCCACAAATAATCCATACCCATAAAAGATTCAACTCCCGTGAATAATTCCATAAGACATGAAAATCATAATAACCCCTGAATCTCTAGGTATTGGAACTTCACAACTTATTCCATCTGACTTAGAAGGTCTGGGCAACCAATTTATTATGCCCCTTTATAAACCATCTCAACTGATGACCAATACAATATCTGCTGTTTATGAATCGCTCCTGTTCTGAATTTTTTGTTTCTCTTGAATACAAAAGCACAGAACTGCTGAACAATCCCATTTGGTCAGCAGAGCTAAAAACCCTTGATCTGGATGCACATTGAATCCATCACTTGTCACTGTGTATCTTCCTACTATATAATTTTATAGAGCATCATATTTTTTTCTCAATGTTCTCTCAATGAAGGAGGAAAGAACCAGATAAAAATATCTATCTTTCCCACTTTGAGATATTTATAATAAATCTCTTTCCTTTGATATAATTTCAGTCAATGCTGCAATGGTAGACGATAAAACCGAGACATTGCACCCATTTTACATTGGCTTAAATGTTGAAAGGTAACTTGATATCCAAGACTGGACAATCTATTGTGAAATAGATGATGGATAAACAGATGATAGATAAGCAGATAGATAGATAGATAGATAGATAGATAGATAGATAGATAGATAGATAGATAGATAGATAGATAGATAGATAGATACTGTTTAGTGTTTAACCAAGTAGCAACTAAATACATAGTTTCAGCATACAGAAAGAAGGAAAAAGAGTCCTTCTCCTTCCCCTCCTCCTCCTCATCATCAGGTTAGAAGGGACCTTGGAGTTCTTCAGTATAATCTGCCAGGAAATTTCTCCTAGTTCTACTTTGCTTCTTTCCTTGGTTAGTTTCCATTCATTGCTTCTTATTTTGCCTTCTAGTGCTTTGGAAAATAAGTTGATCCACTCTTCTTTACAGCAGCCCCTCAAATATTGGAACACTGATATCATTTCACCCCAGTCCTTCTTTTCACTAAACTAGACATACTCAATTCTTGCAACCATTCTTCATATGTTTTAGCCTCCAGCCCCTAATCATCTTTCATGTTTTCATGAAGCCCCAGATTTGGTGCCTTGGACACCAACCTTCCTCTGTTTATTGCTGCACCAGACTTATAGAGGAACTGAGTATGTCTAGCTTAGTGAAAAGAAGGACTAGGAGTGATATGATAGCAGAGTTCCAATATTTGAAGAGCTATCACAAAGAAGAGGGAGTCAATTTATTTTCAAAGCACCAGAAGGCAAGACAAGAGACAAGGAATGGAAATTAATCAAGGAGAGAAGCAACCTAGAACTAAGGACAAATTTCCTCACAGTGAGAACAATTAACTAATGGAACAACTTGCCTTCAACACAGTTGTGTGTGTTCCATCACTGGAGGCTTTTAAAAAGATACTGAACAGTCACTTGTCTGGAATGGTATAGACTCTCCTATTTGAACAGGGGGGTGGACTGGAAGACCTCTAAGGTCTCTTTCAACTCTTTTATTCTATTATTGTTAAGAGACTATTATGTTGAATCTGTTTTCTTGCAAGGGAGTGCCTGGTTTAATCCCATAGCAAGAAGCTATAAAACATCACATCCTAACAAATATTCCAGTCCCTCTCTGAAATCTAAGAAACTCCCACATTGCTCTGTTTGGAAACCTCCATAGTTCAGTAACAACAAATAAAGAGCTTCTGTATAACAGCATAGAGCTGTTTTGTAACTACGTTACAAAATAAACAGCCTGTGGAAAATAGATTTTCCCCCCTCACATTCTTCAGTTGTATTAATCAATAGCAACTGTAAGCACACCATTTTCAGATATAATCATTTTCAAGATGACAGCCTCCCTTTAGGTCAATAATGCCTGCTTAAAAGTAAGCATTGTGCATTCTGAAACCATCAGCTAGTGTAAAATTTACATGGCTACCCATTCTAAATCCTTCCATGTCTCAAGGAAGCAGTCTAGTTTTTCTGCTATATCCTTTGAGTAACTGATCAAATTGCCTGCCCAGACATAGAAGCCATGACATTTTGTAGTAGCACTACTATTCTAACAGAGAAACTCAGCCAATCACACCTTGGCAAAGGTTTTCCAAATAAAAGCATGAAGCAAAATCTATGAATAATGTAAAAGGAATAATACCTTTAGAAATATCTTTGTAAAGGTGATGGAGGATTGGATTTTCTACACGTTGACATCCTGCAGAACACATTAGATACTATTTTACTCAGTCTATTGTTTGTTTGTTTTAATTAAAATCTACTTGACCTTTGTCTGCTGTTCTGCTTTGTCATTTACTATCGACAATTACAGAGCTATTTTCAACCCATGGGAAAGGGGACTACATCTCTGGCTCACCATCATCGATTTATGAGATTGATTGTGGAAGACAGAATCCTAGCAACCTAATTCTCTTGGAAAGCTCAGTTTGATAGAACAAGTTTCACCTTAAGGGTTAGTTCATCAAGTCTATTCTTGGAGGATTTGGAAATGATGGTCTTTCAACCATGATTCAAAGGGCAGGTCCTCCAAGCTCACTCAGCCACCCCCATTTCAAAGCTACTAGTTATTGTCTGCCTGCTTCCAAGATTCTTCCTTTCTCATTCTTCCTTCTGTGTAATTTCATGCTGCACCATCAGAAAAACATCCAAAGCTTGTAAGAATTGACATTCAAAAGAAGTAGGAAAAATGAAAGAGGACAGGGGAAAAACTGGAAGTCTTTTTGAAGACTATAGAAAAAGAACACAAGTTATTTTTATTTGTGGAAGGTGCAAATAAAGTGTAAACTGAGATAATGCAGATAACCAGAACCACAAGGGTGGAGTTCAAACTAGACACTTTATTGTTTTATTCCTATTTCACAGAAATATCCCCACACTGGTAGCTTTCACCTGGGAAAGACTAAGTCTCAAAGAGGGATCTTGCCCTCTTGTGACCAGTTCT
The DNA here is from genome assembly GCA_033807585.1 of Hydrophis major. Lineage (NCBI taxonomy): Eukaryota > Metazoa > Chordata > Lepidosauria > Squamata > Elapidae > Hydrophis > Hydrophis major. The sequence continues at coordinate 13,249,813 of CM066338.1, forward strand.
TCACTTGACCTTTCCTCCCCACAGGGACAGTTGTTTTCCAACAGATATTGGTTGCTACTTCAAATTCGTAAGCATAATCTTTTCCTTAGCTAACTTTGAAAATGGCAGAGCAACCATTTTCAGAAAAGTAACCATGTTCAGTCCATTTCCAGAAGTTCACTCTTGTTTCAGACCACTGGCCACTGCAGAGTTCTTTATTCTAAGTTGTAAATAACAATCTCATTCTGCTGGAATGGATTTTGCACTAGGAGCTGATAAGCATCGTTCTTAATATTCATCTTTCTCTGATCAACAATCAAAAGACACAAACACTTTCTGAAGAAAGGTAGGCCATGCCAACAATGGTAGTTACATTAAAAACAAAACAAAACCCTGTGGGCATTTTCATTTTAAATGACAACATCCTAAGGAAAAGAAGAAACTGAAGTAGCTGTTATTTTTCAAGTCTTTGAACAATTTGCATTAACAGCTAGATAGATTAGGAGAAGCTGCTCAAAAGCAAAGCCTCCACATGTTCATGATATTGTAGATACAAATAGCAATGAAAAATTGTATTTAAAAAAAAAACCAAATCCATAGAAAAACTGTGAATGATGATTGTGGGTAGTATACAACAGCCAACATGATAGGGTGGTTAAGTTGTACTAAGATCAAATCTACTTTCAGCCATAACTAAATATAACAGAAATTAAATATCCATTAGTCTCTAACATAATTTTATTACATTATTTATTTGTATCCTGCCTTTATTATTTTTACAAATAATTCAAAGTGACATATCAACACCTCCTCCTGTGTATACAAGAACTAGGTGAAATGGATTGAAGCATGTTTTAATCCAGGGAGATGAAATCTGGAAATACTTTAAACACATGCCTTCCTAATCCATTGGAATGTAACAAGCAGGAGGCTGTAAAACAAAGTCTGATGCTGTTATTAGTTAATTTCAATAAATATATTTATTTGTTCTGTGAAGCTGATTTATGGGACAGGTCTATCTACTGATACTAGTTGAGTTCAACCCTTCCCTCCCTCTCTCCCTTCCTGTTTGTATGAAATTTCTCATACCAGGCAGTTCATCCATTCTGACTGTAAACCAATACATAGTTGGATAAATTAATTCAGCTCAATTAAACATACTTACTTCTGAGAAGGGGTTAAGTTATTCATGGCCATCAAATAACACAAACCCTTAAAATTCCTACTTCCTGAACAAATGTTCAAATTAGAATCCTCCTAAGAAATTTGTACTTCTCTGAATTTCACCATGCAATTTCCCGCTCTCCTTTCTTTTCCACTAGGCTTCTTACTCTTGCAATGTTTTGATTATGAACTATATAGATGGTGCAAAAAAAAAGAAGTCCTGCTGCTTTATAAATGTGATAAAAAGAAAATTGGCAGAAATGATACCCTTTCACTTGATTTATTTATTATTTTAAGAAAGGATTCATAATTACAAAGATTAAAAAAACTGGAGTGTTCATAATGAGAAACTATTGCTAGTGAAGTTCTTCTCTATTCTCTATCAATCATACTCCTAATTAACCACTCTTATCCTGCTTCTGATAACACACTTCAGATTTTACTAACTGTTCTTTCCTATGTCTGCTTCAATGGACTATACTCATCAAATGGAAACTCAATTGATCTCAAAGATAGATGTTTATTTTAGTTAATTAGACAGAACTGCCATTTCATCAGAAGTAGTGTCTCTAAACTGATTTGGAAGTGCTAATCCCAGGACCGTGCAGAGGTTTGAAGGGGTGTTTCGGTTCAATAAAGCTTCAATTGAATGACTCGATTGAAGCAGATTTGTAAATCAGAGTGAGGAGATACTTCAAAGAAGCGAATCCTTTAGCTGCCTTTGAAACACTTCATAGAGTTTTAAAGTTCCTTCCACATTCAATGGATCTCCTACTGTTTTTATGGTTGTTAAAGGCAATAAATGCTTCAGCTCCATATATGAAGAAGTTGAAAGAGGAGAGAGAAGGTTGGGTGATGTGATGGGGTCTCTCACATTGACAGTAACTAACCAGTGGGTTATATGACTTTTTGGAGCGTCAAAAATGATACCTTAAGTTTCTTTCTGTTACTCTCTGCTACTTCAGTATGGTGAACCATATATATTAACTTTTGCTCATTAATTCAAAAAGAGGCCAAAATAGAATAGAATTTTTTTTAATGGTCAAATGTGATTGGACACACAAGGAGTTTGTCTTTGGTGCATATACTCTCAGTGTACATAAAAGGAAAAAAATACATTCATCAAGGAAAAAAATGTTTTATTCATATGTTATTTATGACTTTTGTAACCCCCTAGCACTATTCTGAGAGAAAGCAAACCTTACAAAATGTTGAGACTCTGGAAAGAGTGCAGAGAAGAGTAACGAGAATGATTAGAGACCTGAAGCCTAAAACATATGAATAACAGTTACAGGAATTGGGCATGTCTAGTCTAATGAAAAGAAGGACTAGGGAAGACATGATAGCAGTGTCCCAATATTTGAGAGGCTCCTAGAAAGATGAAGGATCAAACTGTTTTACAAAGCACCAAAAGACAAGACAACAAACAGTGGATGAAAACTAACTGAGCGGAGAAGCAACCTAGAACTAAGGATAAATTTCCTAATGATTAGAGCAATCAGTGAATGGAATAGCTTGGCTTCAGATGTTGTGGGTGCTCCATCACTGGAGGCTTTCAAAAAGGTGACTAGACAACCATTTGTCTGAAATAGTATAGGTTTTGAGTAGGAGTTAGGAGCCTTGAGTATTTACTGACTTTATAATTATGGGTCATTGCAGTCAGTCAGATGTTTACACTGGATTTGGCATTTTTATCCATCTTTCAAATCCCTCCCAAGACCTGGGATAGGCAGATGCTTGATGATGTTAGAAGTATCATCTGAGGATGTAAGTTATTCTGATTAAAGCTGCTTTCTGCAATTGACTGAGGGTGACATTATCAATGCCAAGGGATTTCAAGTGGTGCTCCAGTTCTGGAATTGCACTCTAGGTGCCTATTGCTATTGGTACTACTTGATTATTATTTTTTGATATTATTAATAACAGGGAAAGATAAGTCTACCATCACCATTTGTCAAATACCAGCTCTTTCTTCAATAGTCTTATATTTCACTGTGCCAGCCAATTCCTGATGATTCTGCTAATTAACTAACTAATTTAAAGTATTGCCAATAAAGCATAATCTCACACAAACAAATCCTCTATCTGATGAAGGGGGTTTTCCCAGGAGAGTCCTTGCTTGCCAACTTTTGTATTACTCTCCCTTCAGAAACTCAGCGATCAGAGGCAGTAAAACTGCAACATACATAATGGTGAAGTAAATAACTGCTCTTTCAGTCCTGCTGAGGAGAAGTCAAAATTTGCCAATTATCCTGCGCAACTTGGCACCTTCCCCGAAATGTACGATGAGAAGATCCTTCCCAGGAGGGTCCAAATTTGTCAACTTACTGCACCAAGCCTGCTGGCATGCCACAAAACCCAGTGATCAGAGGTAGAAAATGTAAGAGTAACTCAACAGCTATGCTTGAGTGTCTTGCTAAGAGGGGAGATCCCAGGAAAAAAACATGCACAATAATAAAAGCTTGTTCTTGAAGAGCTGGAAAAGGACACTGTTGGCAATGATTCTTCACAGCTTAGGTATGCTTGAGAGATAATTTAGGGACTGCTATCATTTTAATCAGGGGGTAAGATGCTGAGCTCGTCAATCAGAAAGGTCAGCAATTCAACGGTTCGAATCCCTAGTGCCACTTAATCAGGGATGGGATCCGACCGGTATAACTACCGGTTCTGTCGCTGTTCTCTGTGTTGCACGAGTCGCACAAGTGCAATTTACGACCTGCTGAGTTACCCAGGTAGCTAAGCAGCACTGTGTGCAAGTGTGCAGCGGTTGGAAAAGCCCTTTTTGAACCACAGCTGTGTTGCGCAAAACAGCTGCGGTTGAAAAAGCAGGAAATAAAGGTCAGGTAAGAGCCTGGGAGGGCAGGTGGGCCAAAACAGCCGCAGACATAGAACCAGTTCTATGTATGCTCTCTGTTTGCTGCACTTCAGAACTACCGGTTCTACAGAGGTGGACAGAACTGGTAGAATGCCACCTCTGCACCTAATGGAGTGAGCTCCCATTCTTTGTCCCAGTGCTTCTGCCAACCTAGCAGTTCAAAAGCATGTAAAAATGCAAGTATAAAAATTGGCACCACTTTGGTGGGAAGCTAACCATGTTTTGTGCACTTTCAGTGTTTAGTCATGTCGGCCACATGACCATGGAGACGTCTTCGGACAGCTCTGGCTCTTTGGCTTTGTAACGGAGATGAGCACTACTCCCTAGAAATGACTGGCATGTATGTACAAGGGAGAACCTTTACCTTATCCTTTTAATGAGGCTCATTCTAGAAAGCTATTTAGTATATGGAAGAGAGAATAACCGGATCTCCATTGAGAGATAATTCCAGAGCCTTGACATTAAGCACCTTAAAACAACATCTTCTGGCTTCAGCTACTTTCAATTGTCCAAATTGTAGGAGAATGTGAGGTTTCTCACTAGGTTATCGAGTAACATTGGAGATTGTCCTTTGGCTATCCATGTTTCAAACAAGAAAGGGCTTTCTAGGTCTACAGCCCGATAGAGGTAGTCCTTGACTTATGACTACAATTTAGACCAACTTTTCTGTTGCTAAGTGAGACTTTTGTTGAATGAGTGTTGCCCCATTTTATGACCTTTCTTGCCATGGTTGTTATATGACTCACCTTTCCCCATTGACTTTTACTTGTCAGAATGGTGCAAAAGGTGATCACATTACTCTGGGATGCTGCAACCGTCATAAATATAAGTCAGTTGCCAAGTGTCTGAATGTTGACATGCGGCCATGGGAGTGTCACAATGGTCATAAGTGTGAAAAACAGTTATAGGTCACTTTTTTCAGTGCTGCTGTTCCTTTCGGCCACTAAACAAATCCAAAATGACATTACGACCACATGTTGTTCATGCGGCCAGCACGATGTCTCGGAGCACTGTTACCTTCCCACCAAATTGGTACCTATTTATCTACTTGCATTTGCATGTTTTCGAATTCCTAGGTTGGCAGGAGCTAGGGTGAGAGTCACCCTGTTGCATGGCACTTGGGTCTTGAACCTGGCTTATCTGCTTTCCAGCTGACAAGCCTATCATGTGAGCCACCATGCTCTCACCCCCCAAATGTGATTGATGCTTATTCTCAAATCAATGCATTGAGAGTCGGAGTAGCAGAGGCAAATTCCATGGGATAGAGGTCAATTTTTTCAGTGCTGCTGTTCCTTTCGGTCACTAAATAAATCCATCTACCTGTATAATCCATAGCTCTTTTTAAGCTGTAAAAAATCAGTATGAAGCTTTTTAAAAATCCATTCTTGTTCAGTTTTCCAAAAGTCCCACCTCATCAAAAACAATGATTTCCATCCTTTAAAAACAATTCCTCTAACCCAGCCCTGTGCAATTTCTCCCTAGCATAAACTTTTGCACTATATTTATAAACTACAGTGATTCTTCAATCTCTCTCTCTCTTCCCCACCCTCTCTCTTGTGCACAGACAGTACAATATCACCATCTGCTTAGTTTCAAAATGTCAAAAAGTTGGCCCAATAGTATCAGTTCAGGGATAAACGAGAGAGGTGAGAAGTGCCTAATTATTAAATTTACAGTGTGCATGTTTTGATCTTTGTCTTCATTTCTGAAGCCTCTTACCCACTCTGCAATGCAGATGTCTTACCTGTGACCAACATTTTTTTCCTGACTCTACTCTGCTGAAGGAAGGAGATAGGCATTCCCAAGGAAAGGAACATAATCTTTGTTTTCCTTTGTTTGTTAATGTGAAACACACAGAAAGAGGAAAATAATCAGACAGTCACAAAGATCCCCAAAAATAAACAAATAAAAAAAGGTAAAAAGATATTATCCACCCCCTCCCGCCAGGAAACATTAATTACTATGGTGTTTTTATGATAGAGCAACTCAATTCAATTTAAATATCTGCTTGCTAACTTTGACCATTTTTTTTTTAAAAAAACTGAAACCTGAGGTTTCATTTATTTGATTGATGGATTTTACCCACCTTGTTAATGTTTAGAAATACCTCAAGGTGGCAAATTTACCTAAAACTAATTCCTCCTCCTATTTCCTCCACAAAAAGAACACTGTTTGGTGGATTAGAGACAATAACTAGCCCAAAGTATGCCAGCTAGTTGTTATGCCTAAAGTGGGACTAGAACTTGCTGTCTTCTGGATTCTAGCCTAAAGTGGGACTAGAACTTGCTGTCTTCTGGATTCTAGCCTAAGCCTTAACCACTACAGCAAACTGGCTCCGGTAATTTAACATTTTAAATTTACTTGAAACATGGCCTCACTGCGAATATAGGTATCCCATGGAATTTGCCTCTGCTACTCCAACTCTCAATGCATTGATTTGAGAATAAGCATCAATCACATTTGGGGGGTGAGAGCATGGTGGCTCACATGATAGGCTTGTCAGCTGGAAAGCAGATAAGCCAGGTTCAAGACCCAAGTGCCATGCAACAGGGTGACCCTCACCCTAGCTCCTGCCAACCTAGGAATTCGAAAACATGCAAATGCAAGTAGATAAATAGGTACCACTTGTTGGGAAAGTAACAGTGCTCCGAGACATCGTGCTGGCCGCATGAACAACATGTGGTCGTAATGTCTTTGGAAATTGCTCGCTCAGTGGCCTTGAAATGGAAATGAACACCATTCTCTGTAGTCAGCAAAAACTAGCTGAATAAAATCCTCAAAAACTCCTTTACCTTTACGCTACTCATCACATCTCTGCAAAAGATATGCTTGGCATTTTTGCTATTACATGGACTATTTCAACCGAGCTTATCTCTGGCCCAGTTTCGCAGAAACATTAAGCTAACATTAGTGAGATTTCTCACACAGGCACATCTACATTATGCAAACTGAAAGGAGGGGGGCAGTGATTTTAAAATGCACTGTACTTGACATTAAATGTAGGGCTAAATGAATCATAGGAGGTGGGAGTTGAGGAAATAGGACAGAAATGTTCTTTGAGTTCAGCACCACTCCCAATGCCAAATCAGATTAGTGCAGATTTTAAATTAACTTGAAATTTATAGCAAGGGAATGCTGTTATACAAGAGAATAATTCTGCTGAAATCAACTGGAATAATTATGCTTATGATTGGAATACACGGGTTCTAGGATCATATGATATTTAAAAAATAATGTCTTGATCATGCAATATGTTATTTCTTTAAGACCTTTTTGTGTGTTTAATCAGTTACAAGGTACAACTGTATTAACCTGATAATTGCAATTACTGTGTGTGTAAATATATATACTGTATAAATATTAAACCACCAAGGTGATAGAGTCAATGGGCTTGCAAAAACATATGAAGTTCCTTATGTGAGGCTGGGCTAACACTTTCATGTGTTTTAAACTTGCTTCTGCAAAGAAACCATAGGAAACTGATCCACAGAAACTGCTTTTATAATGATACTTTTAAACCTTCTGATTTCATTCCTTGAAATATTTCTTGCTTTCCCACCTTCTCTTTTGAAGCAGGCAGTCTGCAATCTCTCAGTAAATCTCCCAAGCAAGGATAGAGAGAGAGACAGATTTTATATTATTTTGATGATGAAAATTCAAGGAAAAGGTTTGATTGACACCTTGCATAAGAAATCTTGCAAGAGAAGGAAGAACACTCGATGAGGGGAATATTATCAGGGCTGAGGACCAGATCACACTGTAGCTGAAAAAAATAGAAGGAGTTAGGTGAAGCCAGAAGGCTGACAGATAGTCAGATCTTAAAATGCTGTTAACTTTAAGGATTAAAGGAAGTCTCCTAGGCTTCCATGTCTTCAATTCTTTATGATGTATTAGAATGCAACTCTCATTCCAGCAGCTCAAGGATGCCAGGAACTGTAGACCAAAACATCCAAGAAATTGTAGTTCCAAGTCTATTCCCATTCCAGTGCTTTACTAATAACCAGGAACTTACACACTTCAGTTAAATTCTACCCCACAAAAATAAATTTCTTGTTTAGAATAACAGAGTTTGAAGGGACCTTGGATGTCTTTTAGCTCAAGCAGGAGATCTTATATCATTTCATGCAAATGGCTGTCCAGTCTCTTCATAAAAGCCTCCAGTGATAGAGCAGCCAGAACTTCTGAAGTCAAGCTGTTCCACTGGTTAATTGTCCTCACTATTAGGAAATTTCTCCATTCTATAATGTTTCTCTCCTTGATTATTTTTTATCTCCTGCAGGGGTGTCAACCTCATATCATCATGAAGGTGTCATGTGACATATTGGGACTTTTTTTCCCCTTCGCTAAACTGGGCATGGGTGTGGCCAATAAATGACTCATTCGGCCTACAGGCCGGGAGTTTGACAACCCTGATCTATTGCTTCTTGTCTTGCCTTCTCGTTCTTTGGAGAATAGGCCAGTCCCTTCCTCTTTGTGGCAACCCCCCAAATATTGGAACACCACTATCATGTCTCCCTAGTTCTTTTTTATTAAGCTAGACATACCCAATTCCTGCAACTTTTCTTCAACACACTCATTTGGGAGGAACCAAAATAAATATTGTTATCCCAAATCACGACTCTACTCCCAGGTAAAAATCTTCAAAGCCACATTACCTGCAGTAAGACATAAGTAGCCTTTTTTTTTTTTTTTTTTTGTCTACAGATCTAGCTTCTTTTTTTCTAAAATCTGCATCCCCTGGTTCCAAGAACCATGAGCTAAGAAGAATATCCCCTCTTATTAAAAATAAGTTGCATGCTAGTTTGTGGGGACATGCAACATGTTTTTAAACTTGAAATGGCAGCTTCTCATCATAGAAATATTTTCAAGTGTTCCACTAAGAGAAAAAAAAACATTGTAAGACCTTCATTCTGAAATCAGGACAAACACACTTGAGTTATTTCTGGATTTGTTCCCATTCAACTTTTATTGTAGAATTTTTTCAAAGCTCTTAAAACAAAACATGCTTCTCATTCAATACACATCCCTAATATTTTGGACATGCTTACTCTGAATTTTCTCTCTTGTGATGTTTTTTAAACAATAAAATAATTGTATCAATGAAGAACTTATTACTTTTGAGGTTAACTAAAGTTTACAAAAACAGGATTTTTTTTAAAAAAATGGTTCTTTAAACATTTAAATATCTGCATGCATGGCCCAAATTTGATTTTCATTATCTAAAGAGGAACAAGGGGGATGGGAAACGAGGGTGGATTACTGCCATAATTTATGGCACATCTGGCTGAAAACCAGCACGCAAAATAATTGCTTTGCTAAAGATAATCAGGAAAACAGGATCTTGAATAATGAAATTGCATGGGCTAAGACCTAACTAGAGAGCTAGCAAATTTCAGAGCCCTCTTTCATTACTGACTGATTTTGTGTCACCAAGTGAGTATCAATTCTTAGCAAGTACATAGATAAATTTTCTCAAGGATGACCTTCCATCATAAAATGGCTAAATGAACATAACACTCCAAATTCAGATCAATATTCCCAAAAAAGATGATTAAGTGACTAAACATATAAAGAACATGATATGAAAACAGTGTTCCATTATTTGAGGGGCTGCCACAAAGAAGGGGTCAACCTATTCTCCAAAGCACCAGAAGACAAGACAAGAAGCAATGGATGAAAACTAATTAAGGAGAGAAGCAACCTAGAACTAAGATGACATTTCCTGACCGTCAGAACAATTAATTAGGGGAACAGCTTGATTTTCAGAAGTTGTGGGTGCTTCATCACTGGAGGCTTTTAAGAAGAGATTGGAAAGCCACTTGTCTTGAATATTATAGGGTCTCCTGCTTGAGCAGGGAGCTGGACTAGAAGACCTCCAAGGTCCCTTCCAACTCTGTTATTAAATACTATAAAATCTTGCTCTACTAAATTAAGTCATTTATACAACCTGCCAAACTCAGACTTGCTAACAAATTGTTGCAGTCACAAAGCAAACTATGTTTAAACAAACTAGATCATGAATTAACATAATAGTTTGCTTTGTGTAACATGTGAAGACAATGTCACCAGAAAAAGTTGTAAAGTTATAAATTACCTAATAAAAGTAAAGATAAAGATTTTCCCTGTCCAGTTGTGTCCAACTCTGAAGGATGGTACTCATCCTCATTGCCTAATTACCAAATAGAATTTTTAATAGCAATAGCACTTACTTATATACTGCTTCACAATGCTTTATAGAGTCATATCTAAGTTTCCAGAGTCAACACCTTGCCCCCAACAATCTGGGTCTTCATTTGCTGACCTCAGAAGGATGGAAGGCTAAGTCAACCTTGAACCTACTTTAATTAATTCAGGTAATTTTTAAATTACCCAATACCATTTTGGTTTACCCTAATATGAATTTGCATCACAGTTATAGCTTATGTGCACAGCAATGGCACATTACATCCACTTCTGACAATTAATCTGAGGCATTTATGTTGAAGACAAATTACTTATCCAGGTTTAAATCAGGCTAAAATATCATTGCCTCTGGCCTGAAATATCTTATAAAGATATCCAGGATGATGATTCTAAGAACATGGTAGGTCTGATGGTGTACACAGTAAGAAATGCACAAGAAAAGAGAATCTTGGGGCACTACATTAAATGGGGAAGCAGTTGTGTTCTAGATGTTGCTTACTAGCTTCAATCTCATCAACCCTGGGGCTTTCTGGAATTAAAAAAAACATCTGGAAGTTTACAGTTACTGCCTTAAGTTTAAGGCAACCCACTTTATCACTTGTTTATCTGCGTTTTGCACTTCTCATTTTGTTTTCCATTTCATTTTGCTGCATGCATCTGACTGACAGTCAGGGTTCTTAGGTAATGTATATGCTGTTTTCTAAGATTCAGTTATTTTTTGCTTTTTCCAGGGAAGCAATTCTCCAGGAAGTATTGTCACAAATATGATATCAGCAAATTACCTTGAACAATATAACTTCTCCAGCATAAACTGTTTTGAATCTTAATTTTTTACTGGGGTGAGTGTGTATGTTTGTGTGTATGTGTTTATGTGTATGTGACACACAGAGAGAGTGACAAAGTAAAGATGTGTGTGTGTGTGTGTGTGTGTGTGTGTGTGTGTGTGTGTGTGTTTATTCACCTAAGAAATAGGGAGAACATTGATATTTCAGTTATTTTAAATACCAAAGTTCTGATTACATTTTAAATTATTCCCATACTGAAAGTGTATAAAACATTGGTTCCTGAAATACAACTCAGATGATGCATTTATTTTTCAAGAGACACCTTTCTGAGATATAATTAAAATATAATAAAATTATGTCTGCTAATAATCTCAAGGTTAAACCCAACCTTATGCTAAAATCAGACCTTTTAAAATAAAAGGAACAAGTTAGCTATGATTTATGTACATTTAATGGGTTTCAATGGGTCTGTCTGAAATAAGACCAAACCAGGACCTAGCCCATTGGCACAATGCATACATTGCACTAAGCTCTGGATTGATTTAATCATGATTTGTTGATTAGGTCACAAAGGTCTGCTGTACCCAAAGCCATAAATCATGCTTAAACAATTTGTTATGATTTAACATGGTGTGCAGGTGTTACTAGCTATCCCAAATATCCATGTGCAGCTAAATAGAATCTTTCTTTCTTTATTCTGAGTTCTTTTCATATTCTTACATTTATCCTCATTCAGCAATCTTGCAAATACTTTATTTGCTCCATTGAACTGAGTGAGAAAACTCACAAGTAAGTGTGGGAAGTTATTTTTTAATATTTGGCTTGCACATGGAGGAACAAATGGAAATGTCAGTTGGAAACAAAATCAAATTGTTCAAACCAATGTTATTTGTATGTTGACTATTATTATATGCAGGTTAGAGATTGGTTTCTAATTATATTTCCATGGGAAAAAAACATACCTCCATATTTAAACTTGTCACATTATTGCTGATTTCTTCTCACTTGAAACTATGTAATAGCAGCATTGTATTAATACCTCTTTCCAACCAGTTAGATAAACTGATATGGATTAGCCATACAAGGCCCCAATCAGGGTGCTTGGAATGTAGTGAATGGTAAAAAATGCAAAATCACTGTGTGAACAGACATGACTATGGATTTGCATAGCCACACTCAACCATCTTAATTGATTCTTCTTCTTCTTCTTCTTCTTCTTCTTCTTCTTCTTCTTCTTCTTCTTCTTCTTCTTCTTCTTCTTCTTCTTCTTCTTCTTCTTCTTCTTCTTCTTCTTCTTCTCCTCCTCCTCCTCCTCCTCCTCCTCCTCCTCCTCCTCCTCCTTACTTTTGCTTTTTTATGGTTTTGATTATTTTCCTTGGCTTTTCCAGATGGGTTATCATCTCCTCACTTCTAATTTTTGTCAACCCAGCTTATGTAAATCCACATTTCAAATGCTTCTAGTCTGTTCAAGTGGTTTTCTGTCCAGAGGCCAACTCTCCACTCCATAGAGCAGGATAGAAAAGATGTAACATCTGACAATCCTCATGTTCAGGCTTAGGCTTAGTTAGTGAGTTACCATACACCCCAGTAAACAGTAATCATTCATTACAAATTATTGTGCTTGGATTGCACAAATTTCAGATGCAATTTGAAGAAGGGATGCCATTTATGGAGGCTTAGATCATTTGTTCTTGACTTAGCATCCAGATAGTCCTTACCTTACAATAGTTCATTTAGTGACCATTCAAAGTTCCAACAGCACTGAAAAAAAGTGACTTATGATTCTTTTTCACACTTACGACCCTTGCAGCATCAAGATCAAAATTCAGATGCTTGTCAACTGACTCATATTTATGATGGTTGCAGTGTCCTGGGGTCATGTGGTCCCCTTTTATGACCTTCTGACAAGCAAAGTCAATGGGCAAGCAGATTTGTTTAACAACCATGTTACTGACTTGACAATGGCAGTGATTCACTTAACAACTGTGGCAAGAAAGGTCATAAAATAGGGCAAACCTAGCCTAATAACTGTTTTGCTTAGCAACAGAAATGTTGGGCTCACTTGTAAGTCGAGGACTACCTGAAATGGAAAAGTTTTCCTGGTTTTTTTTTTTCAACCAACAATCACACCTTCTAAATTAGATATAAAATTAACAGTTAACATCTGGGTGCATCAATGAAGAGGAATGCTTAACTTCCGGTTTGCGTGGCTTCGGAGCAGCAGGAATTCGCGACAGCTCGCGATTCCTGCTGGCTAGCTGCCGAGGTACCCCCGATCCAGATGGGTCAGGGGGTTATGGCTGCCCTGTAGGGACAGCTGAAGATAGAGGGGAGCCGGTTAGGGAGGTGGGGGCATCGCAGACCCCCCCCTTCTCCGGGAAAACCCCTTTTTCCCAAGGCGGTGGAGCGGCGGTCAGCAATGGCCGCCACGAAGAAGCCAGCAACTGGGTAAGAACTGTGCTGGAGGAAGTGTGAAAAGTGAAAGTTCTGTCTGAGCCGGGTCAAGTAACAACTTTTAAATCTCCTGGAATTGAGCTGCTTGTTGCTGGAGGATACATTGTATCCCTAAGAAGATCGAAAGCGGCGGAGAAGCTGTTAAAGGGAATTTTTTTTTTTTTATTTTTTTTTTACTCTCTCATCCCACGGAAAAAGCAGAAATATTTGGATGTATTAGACACTGAAAGTGGATTGCTTTGAAAGCTAAGCTAAGAGACAAAGGGATTTTTGGACATTGAAAAATTTAAGAAATTGGAAAATCTCTGCTGGAGGTATGGATTTTTGATTATTTAAAATTGTTATTGCAAGTGGGAAGGGAGAAAGAAAAATTGGAGCAGAAACTGAAAAAGGAGGAGACTGTCTAGAACGTCTTGGTGGATCCCAAAAGAAGATATATGGTAATTGGACCTCTTTGATCAAAAATTAATTTGGAAAGAGAAAGAGAAGAAGGAAGAAAAGTATTAACTTTTGGAACTTTTTTCTTTTTTTCCTTTTTTTAATTGCTTTTGATTGTCTTGGATTAAAAATACTTGTGGTTGTTTTGGAAAAAGTTTCCCTTTTCATAATGGCATTCTCTGTGGATGAACTAGAGATTGAATATCAAAAATATAAAAAAGAAGATACTTTGGGCGCTTTGTTCCAATTCTTAGAAATGGCGTTATGTTCCTTAGAAAAGTTGACGCAGCAGAAGGACTGGGACAAGGAAGAAGAAGAAGAAGCCATCTTTGATGAACAATGGGTTCCTTCCGGAGAGGAGGAGAAAAAGGATAAGAAAAAGGGGTTTTTAAGAATTATAAAAACAACCAAAAGAGAGAAAAATGAGCGAAGAGATGGAGGCAAGGTTAGAAAACAAAAGAAAAGGAGCAAGAAAAGCGAAGGGAAAAAGCAAAGGGGTAGAAAGGGCAAGGAGAAGAATAAGCAAGAGAGAAAAGGGGGGAGGAGAAGCCTTAATGGGGGGAAGCAAGATTTAAAGAAAAAAAGTTTATTTAGAGACAATGGGTGAATTTAATTTAGATTAAAAGAGGGATTCTGGAGGGTATTTAAGAGTGTGTTTTTATATGTATGTATATTTAGAATAAAAAATTTATTATGTAATTTTAAGAATTTTTTAAACAGAATCCCAAGAAAGATTTATATGTAGTATTTTTAAGTTAGGTAATGTGTTATAGATGCAACTCCAATTGGTTTACAGGAGAAGTATAGTAAAAGAAAAAAGATGAATGGATGTTTGGAAATAGAACAGACAAAGAATGTTGTTGAAAATGGTAATAATGGAAGGATATATATGCTTTTTTTTTTTGATTTTGTATATTGATAAAAGGCAATAAAATTTTAATTGATAAATAATTTGGATGGAAAAGAGAAGTAGGGATAAGATATGAAGTTAATATTATATGAAATATTGATATTATAATCTGGAAATGTTATGTTTTATTGGTCTATCATTATTATTATTTTTTTAGAAAAGAATTTATAAGCTGTTATGCCTTGATTTTGTGTGTATTGATTTTAGAAAACTGATAAAAATGGTTTTTATATACATATATAAAAAAGAAAATGATAATAAGATATAGAAGGAGACTTAGGTTGAATATGATGTTTGAATTTGTGTCTGTGTAAAGAGTTTTTAACCCGGGAACAGACAACCTTCAGAAAAGATCTTGTAGTTTTGTCTATGTTTTGTGTTTGTATGTTTGTGTATTATGCTTAGGATAAAACTAACAAAATTTGTTTTTTATTAAAAAAAAGGAAAAAAGAATCAATAAAACCTTGGAGGAATGTTAGATGAGAATAATTTAAACAAGTCAGAAAGAAAAGAATATGATGATTATAAAATGGATAAATATGGAAGAGAAATGAAATTGAATTGGAGTAAAGAGAAATAATGAGAAACTTGATGAAAGATATTTGCGTGTCCATATGGGGATGGGATAAATTGGAATTATGTTGTATAAAAATATTGTTTTGTTTGACTTGTAAGGATTTACAATATTAAGAGGTTTTATGTGTTTATGTATTTAATGGTTAATGATGTGTTGTTTTATCTTTAAAATTAATAAAATTTGTTTCAAAATGAAGAGGAATGCTTGGCACGTGTAGTTTTTAATTTCTATTTGGACATCCGTCACACACAAGAACACCATTTCAGTTGTATCAGTGTATCAGTGATGGGATTCCAATTTGTTTACTACTGGCTCTGTGGGCGTGCCTTGGTGGGCGTGGCAGGGGAAGGATAACTGCAAAATCCCCATTCCCTCCCCAACCCACTAACCTGCTTTCCAGCTCTGTTCTCCTGTGCAGGGCAACCAAAGAAGATGCAGCCGATCAGCTGGGACTCAATGGGAGGCAGAGAAGAGATGGGATTGGTGGAGCCAGTCAGAGGTGGGATTGGCCGGTTCTCCAAACTACTCAAAATTTCCGCTACCAGTTCTTCAGAACTGGTCAGAACCTGCTGAAGACCACCTCTGGTGTAAATGTACAGTTTTCCCCTGACATGACTTCACCTCCCTGCACCAGAAGAAAGGCCATCAAACTCCATCTTATTCTGTCTTTCAGGAGAGGAATCTGCCACTGAATCCCATTATCAACCAAGCACAGTAAACTTTTTTGTTGCTGCTGCGTGAAGCTGTTTTCATCCTAGAATGGCGATGAGCCCCCCCCCACCCACCCAAAAGCAGCACTGTGTAATTTCATTGAAACCTTTTCTGAACCACAGCCCTATAATCCATAAAGCTTGATTGCTACTGCAGAAATGGAATATCCCATCCAATATAATTAAAAGACTCATTTAACCCTCTTTCATATTCTAAAAGTATTTATATTGCGGGGAGTGGGGAGGGAATACAATAAATTCCCCTTCAAAGTGTTACTTCTGCCTAAAAAAATAAACTCTTAATATTCAACCTAGTCCAACAGGCCAATCTATCATGCAGTGGTGGGATTCATTTTTTTTTTTAAACTACCGGTTCTGTGGGCGTGGCTTGATGGGCATGGCAGGGGAAGGATACTGTAAAATCTCCATTCTCTCCCCATCCTATTAACCTGCTTTCCAGCTCTGTTCTCCTGTGCAGGGCAATCAAAGAAGATCCAGCCAATCAGCTGGGACTTGGGAGGTAGAGAAAAGACAGGGGTGAGGCCAGTCAGAGGTGGTATTCCAAACTACTCAAAATTTCTGCTACCAGAAATTTCTGCTGTCCAGAACTGGTCAGAACTGGCTGAATACCACCTCTGAATCTACGATCCTGGATTAGGCATGGACAGATTGTATGATTTCTCGTTAGCTTTTTCCTTCCAAGGAATTATTTAACTCAACGTTATTCAGGGAGCAAATCCCTAAGAGATATAACTGTGCGTGAAAGTTATATGAAAGTTATGTTGTCAAATGACTCAGATTTATGACAGTTGCAGTGTCCCAGGATCGTGCGATCATCATTTGAGATCTTCTGACAAGCAAAATCCATGGGGAAACTGGCTTCACTTTAGCAATCGTGTTACTAACTTAACAATGGCAGTAATTCACTAAACAACAGTGGCAAGAATGATCATAAAATGGGGGAAAACTCACTTAACAAATGTTTCACTTAGCAATAGACATTTTGGGCTCAATTGTGGTCATAAGTCGAGGACTACCTGTACATAATTTAAGAGTTTTCATCATGATGACCATTACTTGAGAATGAAATTGTTAACTATTCAAAAAAATCTTCAAGAACCATTCTAAATAATACTAGAAATATTCCAATAAAGACTTCTAGCAATTCAATTTAGCATTCCAATAAATAGAACTTTTCAATTAAAAAAACCCACCAAAAATGTCTATACTTCATTCTTCTGTGTAGATGGGGCCTGACCTGGAAACACATCCTATAAATATTAGATGAAATGTTTGTTTTAAAACTTACAAAGCCTTTTTCTTTATTCATCCCCAAAAGAATGGTCTATATAAAAGCTATTAAGTATAAGAGGAAAAAGAAATAGTATGATCATTAATGCAATTCCTATAACTGTTTCAGTCAACTAAGCAAAGGGAGAAAAAATGAAATTTTCAAGTGTGTGTGTGTAGATAGATGATAGGATAGGATAGGATAGGATAGGATAGGATAGGATAGGATAGGATAGGATAGGATAGGATAGATAGATAGATAGATAGATAGATAGATAGATAGATAGATAGATAGATAGTCTTTAATCTGCTGCCAAAAAGGTCTCAGGAAAGGCATTTGATATATCTTCTTATTATGAATAAATAAACTTCCTCAGAACCCCTGGAGGCTTTTGTTTCAGAAATTCATATTAAAAAAAAAAATGCCAGGGGAATATTATGTTTGGTTAGAACTATTCAAGTCATCTTGGAGGATGAACATTTGTGAAATTTATCCATTAGTAGCAGAAATACGGTACTAGGAATAAACTCGTTCTTCTAAATCTTCCATTGTTCTATTTTCCAACATCAGAAGGTATGGCCAAAGGCGTCTCATAAAATTAAGAAAGGGAAAGATAATACTGTCTATGTTGGCATGATAAATTCTCAAAAGAAAGTTTTCAGTATGTAATGCTATCATTAAACTGTGGTTTATTATTTGATCCCATCAGAAACTCTCATTAAAGTTATAGCAAGATGGCTTAGAAAAATGGCCGTAGCAAACCATTTCCACCTTCATATTCTTGCAACTTTCTGTTGTTCTTCTTGTAGACATTTCAGGCTAGGTAGTGAAAGATTTGCAACAAGAGAAGAAGAAGCTCAGGGCCTAACAATTCAGCCTGAGCTTCATTTATTCTCCATGATTGGACTTCCACCTAGAAAGACTTATATAGATATGTGTCCATGAAATCATCAAAAATCAAGCTCAAAACTCAAGTTATTCACAAGAACTGGCTTCACTTAACATAGAAGAGCCAAACAAATAAATCACAACAATGACTGAACATGATGGCTTGCATTATGCAGCATGCAGAGATAATAGTTTAATTTGAAGAAGGGCTCAATGAGAAATTGCCATTTTACTCTATTGCAGCACATTGTACAAAGGCAGCATGGGGGTTGAGGATCACTTATTCTTCAGCAGATGCTTCCTGTGGAAGATTGGAACTAGTTAAAGGTCAGTTCCTGCCTTACAACTGCAATTGAGCACAACATTCCTCTTCCTAAGCAAGACAGTTGCTCTGTGAATTTTGCTCCATTTTACAATCTTCCCTGCCACTGTGGTTAAGCAAATCCCTGCATTTGTTAACTTAGTCACACAGTCGTAAAGCAAATCTGGCTTCCCCATTGACTTTGCTCATTAGAAGGTCACAAAAGGGGATCACTACAACCATCGTAAATATGAGCCAGTTGCCAAGCATCCAAATGTTGATCACTTGACCTTGGGAATGCTGCAAGGGCCGTAAGCATGAAAAACATCCATAAGTATTTTCCCCCCAGGGCTGTTCCAACTTCAAATGGTCACTAAATGAGCTGTTGTAAGTCAAGGACTACATTCCTGTCCTCCATTCCTCAGTCCACACCAGGCTATCAAAATCCCACAGATTCATTGAAAACTCTTGAGGGTTGGGAGTAATGCAAGTCCGAAAGTAATGCTAGAAAGACTTGAGGAGTAAGATGTTAGTTCCTGACAAACTGCCTGAGCATTAGTCTGAAACACAACATGATTGTATTCTGTATCCCCTGAGAAGACAAACAATACCAGTGGTAACAAAACAGTTTTTCACACTGGCCTAAAAAGCTGACAGGCTGAGTGTTGAACTAGAAAAGAATGCCAGCGCCCTCTGGCGATTGCAAACTCCCCGGCTCTTAAAAACAAATATGACTGAAAGTAGACCGTAAGTATAGATTTCTTGCTAACACAGCTCAAAGGCATGAAAGCATAAAGAATGTTTGACCAAGAAATGAGAGCCTTTATTAAAACAAACTCAAGAACAGCTCAATAACAAGAGCTGATGCAGTCATCTGGTATTATAAAACTGTGGCCCTTTCCAAGTTTCCTTTTAACAGACTCTAACTTAAAAGACAAAAATAATGACTTTGTCAACTTGAAGCCAACCCAAAATACTTTTAGGCTATGTTATTTATTGACTGATGCCATATAACCACGCACAGGAGTCAGGGACTTAAAAGTCAATTAAAAATAAGAAGATTACAGAGTGCTAGCGATATAAATTAATACACCACATTAAACGTGTTCCTTTCCAACAAATATTTATATCTTCAATATAGCATCTTATTATTAACCAACAAACTAGGTGCAACATTGCTAATTAAACTGAGGTCCATTTAGAATTCCACAAGAAATATTCATAGAAGCTGTGAAATAGAGAGGTTGAAAAACAGAGAAGCCACACAGCATCAGTTTTAAAGCTCATGGATACATACATACATACATACATACATACATACATACATAGCTGCCATAGAGAATTGATCACTCAACTGACCACTAAATTTATTTCCTCAACTCCATGACCAATTAAGAAGGGCTGAAGTTGTTGAGCTGCAAATCTCCAGAAACAAGCTACATACCAGAAAATGATTTTTTTTTTTTTAATTTATTAGAAGAAATAACAGGCACACACATTCCAGAAATCCTTTGCATTTCCACAAAAACTTATTGTTCCATTCCATGTTCTTTCTGAAAGATCCTAAACAAAGAGCAAGACGTTCTGCTTGATAGCTGACTACACATAAAAAAAGCTTTCTTTGATTCACTTCTCCTGTTTTATATTACTTAATCTAAATACAAATCTTTAATTAGTGGAAAAGGCCATATATATGTAGATAGATACAGTACTAATTATACCTGACCAGACTAATACATGTATGCATTTATTTGTATATAAAAGAGAATTATGTATGGTTAAATTTCTCTGTTTACCGTCCTTTTATCCATATGCAATTACTTGATGGTAAACATACAGTTTGTCAGGCCACCTCTGTCTGCAGTGGTTCTTGCCCTGCCCTCAATAAGAAATTACCCATCATAATTTTGATTAAATTCCTGTCATTTCCTGGACTATTGATGCTGATTGTAGCAGTTCATGGCGCTAATGAATTTAGCCAAATGTGCAAAGTTTGAGCATTTCTGCAAAGTCAGGCCTGAATGAGGATTGTATAAATAGTATTTCCACGTCATCCTATTCCTCTGGTTGCACTATTGGAATTGAGAGTTTTAAATAGAAATTCTATAATGCAGAATTGCAACCTCTGCACATTAATCAAAGAAGGCAAGGAGATCTTTGTTGGCATTGGCAAGGAAGCGTTTTGTTTTTGTTTTCAAGTTTGCAGACCGATCTTCTCCTCTTATTTCAGGCTGCAGTGAGGTCAGCTGCTTTGCAACTGCGCTCCCACAAATATTTTCTGGAGGCTGGGATATGCCATTTTAAAACGTGCTGAAGGAGCCCTAATGAGGCTCACAATCTGTAGGGCTTGCCTGCATTCAAATTTCACCTCTATTTTATTACCTCTTTTGCTAGCCTGGATTGTGCTGATGCCCAGTTACCCAATGCAGCCCATAAAAAAACCAGTTCCATATCAATTCATGACATTTCCCCGGTCCCTTCTTCCAAAAGAGAGAAAAATAAATAAATAAGAACTGCAGAATGTATAGTTCTCATCAGAATGCTCCTTAAGTTTAATTGTCACACAAAAGCTGAACTCTTTGGCAAATATTAACTGGAGAACAACACATATTATCTAAAAAGGATGATATGTTTTTCAAATACTAATGGTAGTGCTAGGGAGATAAAGTATAGGGGGGAAGAAGGAGGAGGGGGGGAGAAGAAGAAGAAGAAGAAGAAGAAGAAGAAGAAGAAGAAGAAGAAGAAGAAGAAGAAGAAGAAGAAGAAGAAGAAGAAGAAGAAGAAGAAGAAGAAGAAGAAGAAGAAGAAAGAAAGAAAGAAAGAAAGAAAGAAAGAAAGAAAGAAAGAAAGAAAGAAAGAAAGAAAGAAAGAAAGAAAGAAAGAAAGAAAGAACAAGGACAGTAAATGCTTTGAAGCTTCATGACTCTGCCTACATCTACACAAACCCTATGACTTGAGTTTTATGACTCTAAGTCATAAAAATTAATTAATTTCTTAACCCTTAGTTAGTATGAAATTGTGCCATTTCCAAAAACGAACACAAAGTTCCAAGAAGGTAAAAGCAAGCGGATAAACTGTTTTGCTTCTCCTATTTGGAAGTTAAAGGTAGCTTTGAAAGAGTGACCTGGTTCTTAAAGGCATGCCTTTGTCTTTGATGGGCAAATGCCCTACCACTTCATTGCAGCATTCTCTTTTCAACAACAACAACAAAAAAAGTATAAAAAGGGCAATTCTCTCGCCACCCCACACTTTCTTTTTCCATCCAATCCCCCCCCCCCACACACACACACACTCCTCGCTCGCCAACTAGCTTCTCCTTTCCGTTCAGCGCCCAGTTGAAATAAATATTTAAAGGCACTGATGGTCAATGGGCATCGCTCTAAATGGTAAAGTTGTTCTCCAGGTGATGTCAGATTGCAAGATTGTGTGGGGGGGGGGGGGGTGTTTGTCCTTGAGGGCCTCCCAGGAAAAAAGGACCGTTATGACCGTTGTCAAAACAGCTTTCTAATACAGCAAGCTTTCTTTCCACCTTCGCCGTGGTGGCTCGGATTTCCTAAAGATCAGCCAAAGGGTATAACGATTTTCCGACCAAAGCCTCACAGGGAAAAAGAGGCGGCTGGGAGCAAGAATGGAAGCCGTTTGCAAAACCAGAATAAAAGTCCCTTCTGATGGAGAGGGGAGGAATCTCCCGAATCCCGGTTTGGAAAACGCTCTGGCCGCTTCCCCGTCTCCCTGCACACACATCTACACGGAGAATAGTTGGAATCTAAGCATTTCCTATGGAGATTCTGCCCGATTCCCAAACAACCAACGCCTCCCGCCCCCCAAAAAGAGACCCCACTTTCTTTCCTACGGGGTTTATTCCTCGGAACGCGGCGCAGTCTCGAGTGGGCTTTGCAAAAAGCGCCGCCGGAGATTCGGAGCTGCGCGCGCGGCGCGCATACAGACAGACAGACATACACACACAGGGCGCGCACCCAGCGGACCCCCCACCCCCCACAGACAGAACGACGGAGTCGAGAACTTAAAAAAAAGATGGGCTTAGTCCGACGGGGGAAAGGGCGGGGCTTGGATTGGAGCAACCCAGAGAGAAAGTATTGGGGGGGGGGGTGCGGGGATGTTCCAAGACGCCTTCGGTGCCACGCACCCACATCCCTTTCGACGCCTGGATTGTTGCGCCGATGGGATGGTCTTGAACCTCGGTGGCTCCCACTAGCCCCCCCCCCCCCCGGCTCGGCTTTGGCCAGTTATGATCATGGGTGCCATAACCGAGGAACGGAATAAAGAAATCTCCCGAGCTCACTTTAACACAAACACACACACACACACACACACAGAGAGAGAGAGAGGCATACACGAACCACAAGAAAGGAGGACGGCGAATCCCCACTTTCAACCTCCGAGTCTGCCCTGCGTCTATTTAATTCCTTTCCAGCCCTTCTGTCTGAGTGATGCCCCACTCTAAGATCCGCGCCAGGCTGCAAGGCACTTTCCAGTCCCCCCCCCCCCCAAGCTTCCCTCTGCTTTTCTCCCCGCTTCTCCCGACGTCCTTGATGGCCGGGGCGAATCCCAAAGCTGTGGTCCAACTCCTTTCCGCAGCATCCTTCTGCCCCGTCGGCTGGCAGAGGAGACTTCCCCTTCTTCATCCCCGGTCTTTCGCGTTCCCTCTCTCTCTCCTCCTCCTCCTCTTTTCAAATCTGTCTCAAAGGAGCCCAGAATTTAAGAAACACCACCACCACCTCTTCCCCAGAAATTTACGGGGGGCGGGGGGGGGGGGGCGAGAGCCGGCGGGAAGGCAGCCGTTACCTGGAAATCTGGTGGCCCCGGATTCTCTCCGGATCACCTCTGGAGAAAGGCGAGCAGACGAGTCCCATTCACAAGTAGAGGCGCAGTGTCTGCTGGCTCGCTCCCTCTCCAGCCTATTCCACTCCGCTGGCAACGCGGCTGAATGAGGCTTGGAGCTAGTGGAAGTAGAGAGAGAGAGAGCGCAGAGCGCTTGGGGGGAAGGAAGGAGGCGCAGGGGGAGGGGGAAAGAGGGGGAGAGAAAAGGGAGAAGGCTGGAGGCTTGGCTTGGGCTTCTTCTTCTGCCTGGAAGAGCTGGGATAACCTCAACGCTGCCCCCCTCCTTTCCTTTTTCGTGGGGTGCCTCTCTCCTCCCTCCCTTTGCCTTTTTTGCAAAGGCAGATTTAACTTGGGGGGGGGGGATGCTAACCAGGATGCCTGGTGGAGAAGAAGGAGCAGATGAGTCCTGTCCCTGGCATTGTTGAGTCTCTGACACAATTTGCTCTCTAGGTTTAGTTATGTCCATTTCTAGCCGGGGTTCCTTGTTCCTTTCTTTTATTTTCTTTCCAAACTTTAAACCCCCTTCTCTGTAATGGAAGGGCTGCTAACATGCATCCTGCGCCTCCCATCCACCATGGGGAAAAGATTCCCTTAATGGATGCCACATTTCAAAGCCGAAAGGCCTTCTCAGATCAATCTTTGTGTGAGGAAGAGGATGAGAAGCACAGCCAGAAAAGGCAGACTGGTTTTGGGAAGCACGAGGTTGGGGTAGGGGGTGGGGACCAGTGTCTAACCATAAAAAAAAAATAATCTCCATAATTCCTGACTTTTCACACCCAGATCCTTAGACCGATCTGAAGATTCAGTCATCTCAGCTATGAGAGCATCTTTGTTACAACATAAACACGCAAAAAAGCAGAGAGGCAGGGGTGCATTTGGTTAATTGGAAGAGTCCTGAGACCTGACACTCTTATGAGGGGGAAAAAAAAAAAAGGACCATTCAGGGCTCTAGATAGATTCCCAGATAGCCCACATTCTGCAATTGGCTATAGTCAGCACCACGCAGCTATGAAGGCTGTCTGAAGTCTACCTGTTGTCACTCAAGGTTTTGAACAACTCTTGGAGACAGCTGGTGGCACCATCTGTGCCTTCCTTCCAAGATTTTGCCTTACTACCTATAAAAATCCTGTTGCCCGAACCTCTCAGATCTAAATGTTCTACTTTCATACTGGAATTCTGGCATAGGGTTTTGGGTGCCTTTATATCTGCGGCCACTGCTCTGTCTGATGGCTTTCTGGCGAATTCCTCTTGGGATACTGGCATTGAACTCTTTGACAGCATAGTGAAACTTTTAGGATGGGATGAACCAGCATGAATAGGATAAGAGCCAGTGGTTAAGGCACCAGACTAGAAAGCAGGGGATGGTGAGTTTTAGCCCAGCCTTAGCCATGAAAGGCAGCTGGGTGACTTTGGGCCAGTCCCTCTCTCTCAGTCCAACACACCTCACAGGGTTGTTGTTGTGGGGAAAATAAGAGGAGGAAGGTGTGTGTTGGAGATGTTCACAACCTTGAGTTACCTGTAAATATAATAAAAGCAGGATAGGTAAAGCTAAAGGTTCCCCTCACACATGTGTGCTACTTGTTCCACCAAAGGGGTGCCTATTTTTCTACTTGCACTTTTTACATGCTTTCGAACTGCTGAGACAAGTAACGGGAGCTGGGATAAGTAATGGGAGCTCACTCCGTTACATGGCGCTAGGGATTCAAACCACCGAACTGCTGACCTTTCTGATCTACAAGCTCAGCATCTTAGTCATTGAGCCACCACGTCCATATTTAAGAGGTGGCTAACCGAGCACTAGAGTGCCCATTGTCCGTGTCATATTTTGATTTTTTTTGTTTCTTCAAATTTGTAATTTTTGTTTGATGAATGACTGTTTTTTAAACAAAAAAAAAAAAAAAAAAGGGGATCCTGGGAGAAGAGAGAAGTGGGAAGTGAAATTCATGTGCCCAAAAGAGAAATGAGCATTTTATATATAAATGAATAGGTAGACATAAACATTTATAGAAATATGCTGCCATCTATTTGTCTTGCAGATTCCAATATTGATTAAGAAGCGAAAATACTGTTGTTCCATCCAAATTGTCCAATAATAATATTGACTCCTAGCAATTTCATTTGTGTCATTTTCTTGGCAAAAATATGGAAGGGGTTCAACGTATTTAGGGGGCGGTGTTCATCTCCGTTACAAAGCCGAACAGCCAGCGCTATCCGAAGACGTCTCCATGGTCATGTGGCCAACATGACTAAACACCGAAGGTGCACGGAATGCTGTTCCCTTCCCACCAAAGGGGCGCCTATTTTTCTACTTGCATTTTTACATGCTTTCAAACTGCTAGGTTGGCAGAAGCTGAGACAAGTAACGGGAGCTCACTGTATTATGTGGCGCTAGGGATTCGAACAACTGAACTGCTGACCTTTCTGATCAACAAGCTCAACGTCTTAGCCACTGCTGCGTCCCTTCAAAAGCAGGATACAAGCAACTAAATAATAAATAAATAAATATACTTTCCTCTTTGCATGTAGCAA
This sequence comes from Hydrophis major, assembly GCA_033807585.1. NCBI lineage: Eukaryota > Metazoa > Chordata > Lepidosauria > Squamata > Elapidae > Hydrophis > Hydrophis major. The sequence continues at coordinate 13,275,739 of CM066338.1, forward strand.
AAAGCATCCAAGGCAATCTATCTTTATAAAATATTATTTACTCAGAAAGAGTTGTCATGACATAGAGGTGATGGCAATGGTGATGGAGATGGAGAAGGAGAAGGAGAAGGAGAAGGAGAAGGAGAAGGAGAAGGAGAAGGAGAAGGAGAAGGAGAAGGAGAAGGAGAAGGAGAAGGAGAAGGAGAAGGAGAAGGAGAATTTTGGCAATTCTTTGATCTCTCCAAATCTTCCAATTTTGTGCTACTTGACATGGGGATTCAACCTTTTAAAGTGTGAAGGATTAAAGTGACCGACCATATGGCCATCAACTGATGATCCAACCTTTTCCTGATCTGCGGTATTCAGAATTGAAGATGACAGAATTAGATTTGAATGGTGCAGTACACAAGTAAAACTCTCTATGCATTTAAAGATCATTAAGAATGCAGGCGTTAGAATGCCATATTGCAGGTTAATTCTGCTGACTGCCAGCTGCCTGCAGTTTGACAGTTTGAGTCTCACTGGCTCAAGGTTGACTTAGCCATCCATCCTTCTCAGGTTAATAAAATGAGAAGCCAGATGGTTGGGGAGAAGAGGATGACTCTGTAAACCACTTAGAGAGGGCTGGAAAGCATGTGAAGTGGTATATAAGTGCTATTGCTGTTACTATTAAACCAGTGTGCTAGGAATAAGATAAAGTTAGGCTTTTCTCAGTGGTAGATCTGTATTTGTTGAGAAGCTTGTTGCTTTGTTTTTAATATAATGAACATGTGGTCCCCTTACATAAAAAGAATGACTGGGAGAATGGTACCAAAAACAATAAGAGGACTATCTATCCATCCATCCATCCATCCATCATCATCCACCTATCTATCTATCTATCTATCTATCTATCTATCTATCTATCTATCTATCTATCTATCTATCAATTTATCTAACTACCCATGTCATGAGACATTGCTTAGCTCCATATTTTTAGATTACTTTATAGGAGAAGAACAGACAGAGCCAGGAAGTGGAGTCAAGCTAGTCATCAGCCTAGAGTCATTACGTTTCCACCAATGGTCTAAGTCTAACCCCTCTTAAATTTTGTTGACCCTTATCTACCACCAATTAGTCATTGTACATTAGTCAAGTAGATCCTTGTGCAGAGGTTTGAGCAATACATCTTCTTAATTGCAACTTAACATATGATCCTGATTCATTGTGTCTGTCACTTTTGATGTATATGTACAAGGACAGCCGTCTGAAAAGAGGAGTACATTGAGACTGAAACAACCCAATCTTGGAATGAGTTATTCTGAGTGGATCAGAAGTGACCTGCCTTCAACTGAACCATTCTGGCCTTTGCTCTGAGGCAGGGCTGACCCACCTTGAGATCAGACCATTCCCAACGCCCTCCAAAGGACCCAGTTGGAAGGCCAACTTGGAACATTCAGAACTCAAAATATTTTGCATACTCCCAGAGAATGTGACATATCTAAAATAAGCCATTCTGCCTTGCCTTGCCTAATTCCCAGATTTGACAATTTGATATGTGTGATCAATTATCCTTATCTAAAAACAGCATTTCCCATTAAGCCATATAAGTAACACATTGAAAAGATGATGAAACAAGTATCCCTTATATTAAAGTCCCCCCCCCCCCAGTTTAATGTGTGTGTGTGTGTGTGTGCACCCTGAAATCCATGTTGACTCCAGGAAACTGCTTGAATAAATCCTATTTTCTTAATAGGACTTATTGCCAAGGTGTTCTTCCTAGGGCTGAGACAGAGTGAATGGCTCCAGGCCAACCAGCTGACTTTGTGCCTAAAGTGGAACTAGAAGGTGTGATCTCCCAGTTTCTAACATCAAGCTTAACCATGAGATCAAACTGGCCCTCAAATCCAAAACTGGCCCTTAAATCAAACTGGCCCTTAATCCAAAATAATGTTCTGATATCAAATAACAAGGATAATAACAGTGTATTGACCTCACCCCATTCCTAAGAGGGGCATAAGTGCACCATAGTGCCTACCGTCCCTGTTGTATTGTCCCCATTTATTCGTACCTATTTCCTGTATTCTTACTCATGCTTATACTTATATCTATTACCTTGTAAGCGATTGACAAATCAAATAAATAAAAATAAATAAAATATTTAAAAATCAGTGCCTATACAGACCAATTGGAAAGTGCAGAAAATGAAAATTAGAGTTGAGTCAGCTCTTAAGAAAAAAAAAAAAATCCTAATATCACAGTATTATATTTATAGACAAATAGAGCACTATAAGGCATGCCACTTAAGATATGTAAGCATCAGGTGAGCGTCTCTGATTAATTTCATCCTACCCTGCAGATTCTGCATGGAATAAGGTCCCTTTTGACCATCATGCTATGAATCTAAGATGATGATGACCTGATAAACATGAAAAATAAGCAGGGTTACACTTCTCCTTTTGCAGAGCTACAAGGCATATATTATTAATTGTCTTAGCATTTCATGACTATTTTCCTGAATTGAGGGTGAGTAAGAGAGAAAAAAAAAACAAAGTCTGGAATACTACAGGTCAATGCTCTGGATCAAAGGGTAACAGAAGAATATACATGAAGTTTTGCACAATAAATGCACCCACTCAAGTACAGGGATACTCAAACAATGTGCATCTAGCATAGGAACATAAAAAAAACAACACCTCCTACACCCATTTTATGCATCGAACAATCTTTAAGCTAATTACAACAGGAGGTGTATCCAGGCACAACAGGACAATCCAGGTACATCCACCCATGTCTTCAATTGCTTTGCACACTTTTGCTGTTCTCCCACCTCCCCAAAATAGGAAACCCTCAGCTTACCACCATGGTTGGGACCAGAATTTCCATTGCTTAAAAAAAAAAAAAACAGTTGTTAAGTGAGTCACACCCAATTTTACAGCCTCATTTGCCATGGCTGTTAAGCAAATCATCGTGAATCACCCAGTCATATAGCAAGCCTGACTTCCCCTGTTGGGAGCCCGCTGGGAAGTTTGCAAATGGTGATCACATGATCCCAGGACGCTGCAGCCATCATAAATATATACTGGTTGCCAAGCAACTGAATTTTGATCATGTGCCCATGGGGATGCTGCAGTGGTTGTTAAGGCCAGATGTATGTGAGTATTTTTCAGTATCGTTATAACTTCGAATGGTTGCGAAATAAGTAGGACTACCTGAACCAGAGGTGGTATTCAGCAGGTTCTGATCAGTTCTGGAGAACCAGTAGCAGACATTTTGAGTAGTTCGGAATACAATCTCTGACTGGCTCCACCCCCATCTATTCTCTGCCTCCCAAATCCCAGCTGATTGGCTGGGTCTTCTTTGGTTGCCCTGCACAGGAGAACGGAGCTGGAAAGCAGGTTCGGGGGGTGGGGAGAGAATGGAGATTTTACAGCATCCTTCCTCTGCCACATCCACCAAGCCACGCCCACCAAGCCATGCCCACCAAGCCACACCCCACCCACTAAGCCACGCCTGCAGAACCGGTAGTAAAAAAATGTGAATCCCACCACTGACCTGAACTTAAATTGGATGCCCCGTTCTCCGGAGTGATAGGACTGGTTCCAGCTGTTGGAAGAAATATCTACCTTGTTCAATTCCAAGCTGGGAGAAAGACACTGGAAACATGGAGGCTGTTTGGAAAGATGGTTTAATGATAAAGCAGAACCACATGGGTTCTGGGTAGCTGAGCACATGGAGTTGAGAGTGGTGGGTATTTCTATCTTCTCTTGGGCTTTCCACTTGAGCTTCCTGTTCAAGAACATGTATTCTATTGGCTGTTGACAGACTCCCATGGTGCCATGTACAAACCCTCGGAGTTTGTCTGAACTAAGTTTGGTTGAAGTTTGGCTGATGCAATGAAGGGGCTTGTTGGGGAATTCCTATTGTGGCTGAGGGCTAATCCTACCTTTGTTCAGACCTTGTTGCTGGGAATTTTTGCCTATGAATAGAGCTACCTAGATCTCAATAAGCTCTTTATCTCTTAAGTGCTGACATCTCCGAGGGCTATTAAGAAAGGTGGGGGCTGCTTTCTGACTCCAATAGCGTGTTTCTCAATTTCCAATTGAGGAAATATAATATTCTGCCTTTTTAAATATTTCTAATTTTTTTTCATTCTTTTAGGAGAGAGGTGGGTGCTAACTTTCAGCTGTTAGGGACACATCAATCCTCAGCTAAATTTTCCTCTAGTTCCAAATCACAAAGACAGAGCAACTTTTAGAGTCAGTGAACTCTCTTCCCATGTTTTCCTGATGCTAAGGAACCTGGGTACCCAAAGCATCCTCATTGTTAGTGGGCCGACACAAGACAACCACAACTTCGTTCAAGAAAGCATTTTGTGCTGTGGACATACCCCCCTTCCTCTCACCAATGCTATTTGCCTCATTGAGCCCCATTCTGTATCTCTTTCACAACCTCTTGGGCACTCATCCCTCCAAAAAAGGGATTGCACATGCACAAGGCATTCACAACTGGGTCTCGTTAGGACTGACCAACCCAGGGGCGGGTTTCAAAATTTTAGCAATGGTTTTTCTGCCTGGTTACTGGGTGGGCTTGGCTTACTTGGCCTCCTGAACCACAATGGTGTGTGGGGGGGTGTTTTTGCCCTCCCCGGGCTCTGGAGGCTTTCTTTGAGCCTCCAGGAGGGCGAAAATGGCTTCCCTGGGTTCTGGAGGCTCCCTGGAAGCTGGAAACGGGCCCATTTTTGGCCTTCCCGAACTTCTGGGAGGCCCGTTTTTCACCCTCCCTGAGCTCCTGCATGCACTTACCTGCATCCAAAATGGGCCATGTGGGGACTCCTGGGAGGGGTAGGGTGGGAGAGACCAGCCAGGAGTGGGATTCAGGGGTCCTCCAAACTGTACAGTATCTTAGCTCTAGGGGCTCTCCCGAACCCCTGCGAAGCCCCAGCAGCCCACCGCTGGACCCCTGCAAGAAAGCAATCAGGGCCTTCATTGCCTTATTTGAAGCAGCCGTTATGTTGCTTCTTGCAGTGGTTTTTTGCACACGAAGCAAAATCTTGTGTATTTTGTCAAGATGCATGCATGGAGCAGATGCGAATTTGCTTAAAAATGGGAAAGCTAATTGCAAGCAGACATTCTTAAGTTTAGATCTAGACTTGATAGACAACCACTCTGAAGATAAATCTGGAAGGTCAAAACTCTCAGGAGAATAAAGGCATGAGGAAATCTAATTTTTCAAGTGTGACCCATTCACTCTGGCAGAAGGGGGATGCTGCAGGCCCCCTGGGCCAAATAATTTTTGCCTGGAAGGATCCAGGAAAGGAGCATTTTCTGCAGTGGCTCCCGTCCTTTGGAACAATGTGTCCCTGGAGGTGAGATCTGCTCCAACTCTCTTGGCCTTCCAAAAGGATTTGAAAATCTGGCCCTGCCAAATTGGTTTCAAACCCTGATGGGAGTGTCCCCCTCTGGAGATGGCTCGCTGATGAGGAAAAAAATCCTACTTCCGCTCTGTTTTTACACTGGTCCCTTTTTAAAATCTGGTTGTGATTAATTTTAATCTTTTCATCTTAATGCTGAAGTTTTTAATATATTTATATTTCATATTGATATACTGCCCAGAGTATAGTGAGATATTAAGTATACGTAGCATATCAGTTTAATAACATATCAATTAAATAAATAGATCAGCAAGATAAATAGATAAGCAAGCTTTAGGCCTTTGCCTGAAATTATGCTTAGGGTAACACCCTTTCTGTCTTTTAATCTGAGGACTAGCAATTTTTTTTTATATTGTGTTTTTATATTGTGTAAGCCATCCAGATTCACATGAAAAGGGTAAAATAAAATAAAATAATAAACAATACAATAATGCAATGCAAAGCAAAGCAAAGCAAAGCAAAGCAAAGCAAAGCAAAGCAAAGCAAAGCAAAGCAAAGCAAAGCAAAGCAAAGCAAAGCAAAGCAAAGCAAAGCAAAGCAAAGCAAAACAAAACAAAACAAAACGAAACGGCCTCTTTGAACTTTAGCCAGATATTATGCTTACAGTAACGTACACTCTGTTAATCTAAGGACAAGTAACTTTTTATATAGTGTTTTTTAAATTGCGTAAGCTGCCCAGATTTGCATGGGAAGGTGACATAAATAAAACAAATAAACAAATAAATAAATATTTATTTAAAATAAAGCTCTTTGGATTTGAATCAGAAATCGCAGTCAGGGTAACACCCTTTCTTGCTCTGTTAATCTGAGGGCTAAAAACTTTGATTTATTTTATTTTATTTTATTTTTTGAAAGGAATATAGAGATTGTTATTATTACAAATGAGCTTTCGTAATCAGTGTATGGCAGTCATTTAAGTGCCCTAGATGAAGCTTCCTTGGATTCTGAAGTTATTAATAAGCTATAATGAAGGAGGAGGAGGAAAACTGCATATTCTTGAATATACAGACATAAACAGATATGGGAGGTCCAGATGGTTAATCTTTAAGTGAGAGGAAAACGCCCAAGGGATCACTCTGGGAAAGGAAGGAATGTGCCTGAGAAGCAGTATTTTATTTTATTTTTTAATGTACTTATCTTCCAGGAAAAAGAAAGGGGAATTTTGTTTGAAAAGGATTTGGTCATGCAGCTAGAAGTTCAGATTATTCCTTGGTGGTTCTGTAATGGTTCTAACTTCTAAACCAAACCATCCACTTAGAAAAAGCTCTTTAAATATTTGGCTTTGATTGGAAGCAGTGGTGGTATCTGTGCATATGTGTATGGTTGTTTTGTTGGAGAAATCAGAAATATTTCTTCTCACCATAGCCTGCACCAAAATCAGACAAAGCTGCATTCTTCCCTGTATTCCCCCAAGCCCAGAATAAGATAAAAATATATATTCTAAAAATCAAGGGGCTTGAATAAATTATGCAGCTCCATGACAGTTATGTTAGCATTACAGATCTGACATCTTGCTGTGCTTTGGCGGGGTTTCAGTCATGAAAATGAATGAAGAAAATGAAAGAATAAAAAGCAGAACAAGAGACTTATGTGAGGGATGGCTTGGAATCAGAATAGGATGAAGAATAATAAATTGGAAGTGATCTTGGAGGTCTCCTAGGCCAAGTCATTGCCTGAGCAGAAAACTCTATACTATTCCAGACATAAGTTGTTCCTTAAAACCAGAGGTGGTTTTCAGCAGGTTCTGACCAGAGAACTAGTAGTGGAAATCTTGAGTAGTTTGGAGAACGAGCAAATCTGACCTCTGATTGGCCCCGCCTCCATCTATTCTCTGCCTCCCATCAAGTCCCAGCTGATTGGCTGGGCCTTCTTTGGTTGCCCTGCACAGGAGAACAGAGCTGGAAAGCAGGTTAGTGGGATGAGGAGAGAATGGCATTTTGCAGTAATCTTTCCCCAAGAGCGGGGTGGGAATGGAGATTTTACAGTATCCTTCCCCTGCCACGCCACACCCATCAAGTCATGCCCACAGAACCGGTAGCAAAATGATTTGAATCCCACCACTGTTTAACCCACCCACCCACCCCCAAGAACTTCTGGTGACAAGTTGTACTGCTGAGTAATTGTTCTCAGTGTCAAGAAAATTTCTCCTTAGCTTTAAGTTGGTTCTTTCCTTGATTATTCTCCATCCTTTCCCTGTTGTCCCGCCTTACGATGCTTTGGAAAATAGGTGGGCCTCCTCTTCTTTGTGGCAGTCCCCCAAATATTGAAACACTGATCTCATGTCATTGGTCCTTTACTTCATTAGACATTCTGAGTTCCTGGAACTGTAACGTTTAGTCTCCAGTCCTCTAATCATGTTTATTGCTCTTCTCTGTACTCTTTCCAGTGCAGTCTCAACATATATATTTTTTTTTTCCATGGTGACCAGAACTCAACACATTATTCCAAGTGTGGTCCTACCAAAGCAGTATAAAATGGTACTAACACTTCATGTGACTTTGATAGTATCCCTCTGTTGATGCAGTCTAGAAACACATTGTGGGGTTTTTTTGGCAGCTGCAGCACAATCAGCATCAAATGAATTAAAGCAACAACAATGTGTTCTCATCCTCCCTCTCATTGGAGAAGGACGACTTCTGCCAAGTATATGTGAAGCATCTCATTTGAGAAACTCGAAAAGGGGCTTCTCGAAATGCTCAGAGGGAGATCTGCAAGGGATGGATTAGGCATTGAGCATAGAAGATGTGTCCATTCCCCTAGGAAGCAGTGTCCCAAAGAAGAAGAAGAAAAAAAACCTCTGAATTTTTGAAATCACTGCTCAGATGGATGTAAGAAAATTTGCTCTCAGCATTGCTCTCAAAGGAGAAAAGAATTTATGGAGAATTCTTCCAAGAGGAGTATGTTTTAATAATAGGATGGGCAAAATATCTGCCCGAATGTCCTATCTTTCATTGTACCATCAAATCCCAGATATGTTGCAGTATCTCTGGCTAATTTTAGTACAATTAATCCTGAAGAACATCTTCATGTGATTTTTTTTCTCCGGAATGGAAAATATATGTAGTCAGGAAGCTTTGAGACAGATGGAAACATACATAACACAAAACGACAATGCCACCACCAGTATCATCTGCTACTCCTGCAGTAAACTCAAAAATGCCACCAAGAGAAAATTAAGAGATTCTAAAGTATCCTGAAAGTAAAGAGAAGAAAATGGAAGTCGTTTTCACTGGGCAAGCCGATTTTCAAGCCGATTTTGTGGCAGCTTTAGTTTCAACGTTGCCAAAAAAGAGAATCAGCGGTGCTTTTCTGCAAACACCAACAGCTGCTCTGGTTTCTAACCATTTTTAAGTTATTCTGTCATTGTTTTTTCCCCTTTCTTTCAATCATAAAAAACTATTCTCCACAATTGCATCAATAAAATTCTTTTTTTCAAAAAAGATACATAATTAATCTGTGAAATAGTAGCCATGGTGGCGCAGTGGTTAGACTGCAGTATTGCAAGTTAATTCAGCTGACTGCCAGGAATTCGATCCTGACTGGGCTCAAGGTGGACTCTGCCTTCCATCCTTCTGAGGTTGGTAAAATGAGGACCCAGATTGTTGGGGGGAAGAGGCTGACTTTGTAAACTGCTTAGAGAGGGCTGTAAAACACTAGAAAGCAGTATTTAACTCTAAGTGCTATTGCTATTGCTATTCTTTACCCCATGGTGTACTGATGACCATTAACTTGTATTATGGTTGTCACCTTTAAAGCCCTTCATGGCTTGGGACAAGGTTATCTGAGGGACCGTCTCTTGCCGATAACATCTACCTGACCCATTAGAGCGGGGAGGCAGGGAATGCTGTGGGTCCCATCCCTGAGGGAGATACGCCTGGTGGGACGCAGAAGAAGGGCCTTCTCCGTGGTGGCTCCCTCTCTCTGAAACATCATCCTCCCAGAGATCAGAATGCTCCCCTCTCTAATACTCTTCCAGTAGGCACTGAAGACCTCGTTCTGCCAGCGGGCCTAGGGAACCCAGAGTGGCTTGTGTGATTTGGGCAGGGGGGGGGAGTTGGGGGGGGGACTTTCAGATTTTGTTCTATTGTACTTTATTAATTTATTCAATTCTTTTTGTTAGTTTTAATTGTTCTTTTTTTATTTATTTTAAATATGGTTTTACATTCTGTAAGCCGCCTCAAGTCGCCATGGGTGAATAGGCGGCAACATATATTCAATAAATAAATAAATAAATAAATAAATAAAAAAACAAACAAACAAATAAATAAATCGTATTGCATTGTAGAACTATCTGATCAGAAGTCAAATCATAATCCTGAATTAGTAGCTTTGATCAACTGAGTGGACTGCCTATTTGAGGGGTTCCTACAAAGACGGGGCGGTTAAGCTATTTTCCAAAACTCCAGAGCGCAAGACAAGAAACAAAGGATGGAAGTAGAGAAGCAACCTAGAACTAAGGAGAAATTTTCTGACAGAGAGCAATCAACTAATGGAACTGACTGCCTTCAGAAATCATCACTGGAGGCTTTCAAAAAGAGACTGGGCAACCATTTATCTGAAATAGTATAAGGCCTCTTGCTTGAACAGAGCCTTAAAAAGTCCCTTTCAGCTCTAGTATATTCTAACTTGGATGGAATTGGAGGACACATCTGTCAAAGTATCGGTGTTGAAGACTTGAAGTTATTTTGAAGTTGGAGACAGCATGCCACCAAAACCAAGTAAGAAATTCTAGGAAAAAAGAATGTGTCTCATTCTCCTTTTTCCAAGACCTCCAGAGGCTACATTGACACACTCAAGTAGAATATTTTCAGTGGTATACGTATACGTATATGTATACGTATACGTATATGTATATGTATATAAAGCTTTAAAACCTATTATCATTTCCTCTTGGAGACTGTTGTTTCCTGAATGGCTTCTTCTACCTCATCTCATTCTTTAAATCAAATTGATCTATGATATGCCCATTCATTTTATCCGTTGTGTCAGAGCTTTACCCAGAGGATGGAAATAAATCGTTTTCTCTAGAAATTCAACCATTCACTCAGGGGCTAGAAAAGAGTCAAGGACAAGGCTTGGAAAGATAAGTTGCTTTTATTGTACATGCCAAAGAAGTTCAACTAAAGGAATAAAGACATATTTAAATCTTAGGTGTCTTTTCGCTCACCCTTAAATGATGTGGGATTTCTTGCCTTTTATGTGTAGAGGATACCAACAGAGTGTTGTGATGCTGGACTTTCTTGTACAGAGACTTTTTGCTTCTGGTCCTATCAACTTCAGCCTTCAGAAACAGGCAATTGTTTCTAATAGATTGAGCACAGAATTATCTTTCATCTGCATAATACCAGACTGTGTGGGTTTTTTGGGGGAAAGACCAGGAGTGGGATTCAAAAATTTTAACAACCGGTTCTGTGGGCGTGGCTTAGGTGGTGGGCATGCCTTGGTGGTCATGTGACTGGGTGGACATGGCTTGGTGCTCATGTTATTGACTGGGTGTGGCCAACTCAATATCACTCACATTGAGCCACGCATCTCCTTGCCTGGCTTCTCATGACTGTGGGGATGTTGCAACAATCGTTAAGTGTGAAAAATGGTCATCAGTCACTTTTTTCAGTGTCATTTTAACTTTGAATGGTCAGTCCACACAAGCAAAGTACCAGCAAAGGAGGAAAAAAAAACTCCAGAGAAGTTCCAGAGACAGGAAGTCTAGTCCTGCCAAGAAGGTAATAAGGGTTAACAGAGAGGCAGTTTCTGTAAGCAACACCAGAATGATTCCTTCCTGCCTTCCTTACAGGATTAGTCCAGTAATTTCTTCTAACAACCAGTTCTCTGAACTGCTTAGAATGTAAACAACCGGTTCTAGCAAATAACTGCAAAGTGATAGAATCCCATCCCTGGGAAAGACTACTAAATGTTTCTCATACATGAATTGGCTACTCTCCATTATGAATTTTCTGATTAGAAGCCAGTTGATCAGTTTGGTCTAGTGGTTAAGGTACCATGCTAGAAACTGGGAGGGTGCAAGTTCTAGTTCCCTTTAGCCACAAAACCAGCTGGGTGACCTTGGGCCGGTCTCTCCTTCTCAGCCCCAGGAAGGAGACAATGACAAACCACTTTTGAAATCTTGCCAAGAAAACTGCAAAGACTTGTCTAGGCAGTTGACAGAAGTCAACATTGATTCCAATGGGTATACACACATACAGAACTGCAAGCACACCCAAGCCTGTGCCTGAATGTACATGCCAACTCAGATTTTGACACAATCAGTTACTTGTAAACTGACACAACTAAAATTGATTGTGAGCTACAGGAAAAATGCTGCCATGAACCCAGTGATTAGTTATTGATCTATAATAGAAAAGTTTCCTTTATATCTTTTAGTAGCACTGGTAACAAATGAATGTAAGCTTATTTGACCTGGTGTTAGTAATCAGTTGGCATTTGATTTAGCTTTTTGGGACAAAAGCTCAAAGATGAAAACTGATCAAATCTCATCCCTGTTAACATTTATATTGTCAGCTTCACTTCCTAAAGAAGTTATAAGTTTGAGGCTACAACGTAGGAGATCATTTCAAAATCAATAGACCCAGCTGGGGGTTTACTTAATCTGTGTCCAGGTTTTTCAATATTTATAGAACTAAAATGCAGAAATCTTGGTTATCCACTTCCGAGAAGCATCAACCATGCAGAAATTATGCATGTCCCTAAAACCACAATAGGTCTCTTTTTAAAACCAAGAAAGCCCACTTGAGAATTGGAAAGGGATAACAGTTTAGGAATTTTCTTCTCAAGCTGAAGTATGAGCCTTGTCAGAATAATGTACTGTTAAAATATTTTGTGCCAAAAAAAGACGCTTGTCTTTCTCCACCTTGAACATTTCTTTTGGGAGTCTCTTAATGTTATTTATGGACTTGTTTATAACTGAAGGGGTCAATGGGTATTAGGGATGGGGTTGTGGTTTCTCCTTACCCATCTTTTCACCATTCCTTTCCAGTTGTTCAAACTTCTTCATCTGAAAAAAAATCCCAAAATATTTTCCATTGGGAAGATGGAAACCACTAAAGGCAAAAATCATAGGAAGAAAGTCAGGAAGCTAACATATAAATACATACCTCTCTTGAACATTTGGTATTAAATAAATACAAGAATGCTACTGAGTAACAGGGATTTTGAAGGGATTTTGGAGGTCTTTGAGTCCAACCCTCTCCTCAAGCAGAAGACCCTATACTAATTTAGACAAGTGATTGTCCAGTCTCTTCTTCAAAACCACCAGTGTTGGAGCACCTGCAACTTCTGAAGGCAAGTTTTTTTCACTGGTTGATTGTTCTCACTGTCAGGAAATTTCTCCTTCGTTCTAGATTGCTTCTCTCCTTAATTAGTTTCTATCCATAGCTTCTTGTCCTGCCTTCTGGTGCTTTGGAAAATAGGTTGAGACATCCCCTCTATTATTTTTTGTTAAAGCAAGATTGTTTAATAATGCACCTTCAAAAGGGAAGTTACAAGGCAACTGGGAGTTTTGTTAAAACAATCTTACTTTAACAAAACAACCAGTTCCCTTGTAACTTCCCTTTTGAAGGTGCATTATCTTTCATCAAAGTAAATGAGAACAGAAAGGGGAAAAATGCAGGATTTCTCTAAGCAACTTTAAACACAGGTGAAGACAGTCTACAACTGAGTTATAACCTTTTCCTCTGCAAATAGTTAAGAGAGAAAGATGCAGCATCCAAAGCAGGAAATTCAAATCCATCAAACAAACCGAAAGAAAACATTCAACAGCAGCAAAGCTGCCAAATGTTAATAGCACAATCAATTTTCTATCTTGAGCTTTTATTCTTGCAGAGCTTCATGATGGATCTAACCTTTTTGGTGGGACTGCTCAAAAAAACATGATATTTCTGCATTTATAAAAGAAAAGAAGAATATACTGGTTAGAATTTCTGCAGTCTACACTGCTCTAATGTTTCTCTAGCAGATATGCAGAATTTAGGAGGCTACATTAATCTCAAGTGAATTCCAGGATTGGCTCAGACATTCCATTATCTCATATGTTGTTAAAGTGACATAAGTTTCAGACATAAACATAGGAAGTTTATACATACTTTCAGACATACACACACTTACATACACTGACATGTTTCAGTTAGCAACATCTGTGATAACACATTTGCAAATCTTAAAGAGAAAGGTGATTTGTCTGCATTAAGATCTTATTTGAATAATACAGATGTTGTTTTAAAGCTGTGAAGCCAGCTTCCTACTTCAGCTAATTTTATCATTGAAAAGAAAGATGAACAGAAAATAAACAGAGTTGGCTATAATCCAGCCAATAAAGTCCTAATTTTAAAACATTTTTTTTTAAAGAACATGTTTCTCAATACTTGATCTTACCCCAAAAGCCAAAATTGGGAGAAGAAAACAGTTCTAAACCTCCCTGCTACTTTCAGATACCAACCTTGCTGTAATATACAAATAGTTGTCTTCTTATGACCCCAATTGGGATGAGAATTGCCACTGCTAAGCAAACCAACTTGTGCCCAATTTTGCAAGGGTTTGGGTCATAGTTGTTAAGTGGATCATGTGGTTATTAAGTAATTTCAGCCTCCCGAATTGACTTTTTTTATCAGAAATGAGATGGGAAGGTCACAACCGGACATTACATGACCCTGGGGCACTGCCACTGTTGTACATAAATGTTGGTTTCCAAAACTTCAAATTTGGATCACATGATCATGGGGATGTTGCAATGGCAGTAGGAGCAAAGACGGGCTGTGTAATTCACCTTTTTTTCCAGTGCTGTTGTTTCGAACGGTTGCGAAATGAATGGCTTGTAAGTTGAGGACTACATGTGCAGTGTTGCCGATTCTTTATAATGGTGTTCAAAATTCACTGAACTTTCATAAAGTTTCAGAAAGTAAACTTCATGAGCACCTCATTCGCCATGTTACATTACTTTGGAATTTGATAGATACTGTATATAGTCTTCCACACATTAATGTCTTATGCACCATTTACACCCATCTAACGCACCAACCCTTCCTTTTAGATTCTTTTAGACTCTTGTTCCTGTAGTTCTTGGCTTATGATCACAACTGAGCCCAAAAGTTCTATTGCTAAGCATTTGTTAAGTGAGATTGCCCCCATTTTATGACCTTTCTTGCCACAATGATCCAGTGAATCATTATAGCTATTAAATTAGTCAATCTGTTGTCTATGGAGATTCTCAGTCATCCAGGTCATAGTTGTCCTAAAGGTGCTTTTTAAAGAGGCAACTGGACTGTGTTTTTTGTTTTAGATTAACAGAGTTGGAAGGGACCTTGTAGGTCATCTATTCCAACCCCGTGCCCAAGCAGGAGACCTACACCATTTCTGACAAATGGCAGACCAGTCTCTTCTTGAAAGCCTCCAGTGATGAAGCTCCCACAACTTCTGAAGGCAACTTCTGTTCCATTGATTGTCTTCTCATACATACACATACACACATACATACACACACACACACACATACACAAACACTTTCTGTTTTAATACAGCTATCTTCTAACCCTCATGGCTGAAATGATCTAGGGATAAAACAAAACCGCATTAAAAAGTAAAAATGTATTGCTTCTATTCAAGGAAATTTCTTGCAAAAAATACAGATGTTAATGGGAAAATTATTCCCCCAAATTTAAGTACAATGGAGAAGATATACACTTTAGAAAAAAACATATACTGTTGTGCAAGCAATACCAAAGAATCCTGGCTGCAAAATAAAAAAGTAAGCAGATTTGAGAGGTTTGTATATCCCAGGATTTTTGTAATTCCACAAATTTTACAGTGAAGGCAAAGGAAGAACAATAGCAAAGTATCTGGAATATGGGGAAGTTATGTTCCACAATCGACTCCCCATTGTTGCTCTCCTTCCTTTTTCAAGAGAAATTTCTTTAGTGTCTCTGAATTTTCTAATTTTTGTGCAGCTAGCTCTTTGCTTCTTTTCCCCAAAATATTTCACAATAGAGAGTGCCTTTGGATCCAATTGTTATAATCACACACAGACCCCCAGACCCCTGCATGCACATGCAAAGGAAATAATGGATTTTTTTTTTTTTAAAAAAAAAAGCTCTTTGGAAGGATAGGGTTTCCTTTTTGGCCATAAAAAGCTACAACATGTGACCTGGGTTAGAGAGAACAATCTGGCAGTGCAGGGGAAGAGAAAGAGACAGAAGGAAAATCCTCACACATTCACAGAAATGCATTTTTAGGAGACAGGAGGAGAAGAAAATAACACAGTCAGAGTTTTGCAGAAGAACAAATGGAATCTTGTAATTCCTGTGACTTTCTTTTTCTGATTTTTACCTAGAAAGCTTTGGAACTGCAGCTCACTTGACCCAGGACCCATGAAGAAAATAACCTGAATAATTATCAAATTATTTCTTAAGGAGAGGCAATACATGTTGTTTAGGATTAACCTATGGTTTTGACTGCATGCTCACTGTTCCCCCACACTTGAGTAACAGGTAAACACATGGTTTCCTTCTGCTACAGCAAAACAGTATATATTTCATGTTCATGCTAACACAGCCTATTGTTGTCTTGAGTTAACTATGCATTTAGATTTGTTTTTTTAAAAAGGAAAATAAGAGAATGATACTCAGCAGAAAGCACTTAC
Source organism: Hydrophis major (assembly GCA_033807585.1). Taxonomy (NCBI): domain Eukaryota; kingdom Metazoa; phylum Chordata; class Lepidosauria; order Squamata; family Elapidae; genus Hydrophis; species Hydrophis major. Next base: position 13,291,779 of record CM066338.1, read on the forward strand.
AGAACGTGTCTTAGGAATGCAGTTAAAAGCACACCGTTTCCATCCAAATGTATTGGCAAAAACAAAAAAGACTATTTACCACCGTTTTAACTGGTTCTTCTTTTCTCTTCCCTTCCTCTTGCAAAGTATTTACAGTTCCTGCAGGCCCCAAAGAAAGGTGACTGGAATTGCCTGATTAAAAATTCTAAGTAGCAGCTTCAGAGGTGACAAAAGTCATTATGCCAAATGCTGGTGGGGATATTTTGACATCCACACCCTGGCTATAATTGTGAATAAAACTGTCCATTTGGCCTGCTTTGTGCATTGTAGAGGGGAAGGTCTTCCATTGGAGCCAACAGAGCTCTCTTTCCTAAGAGAAATACATAGATTTCTGAAGGTTACATTTGTGTTGAGTCCACATTATCGGAAGGAAAACTTAAACATTCTTGTGTGATGTGATTCTAAAACTGCCATACTTTATAACACAGAGAGAGAGAGAGAGACAGGGAGGGAGGGAGAGGAGGGAGGAAAGTGATGAAGCCTTGGTTGAAATGTCATAATGCAAGCTTCACTCCTTTTGTACTTATTTATTTATTAGATTTTTTCTTTACTCTGCCTTCATTATTTTATAAATAACTCAAGGTGGCAAACATCCTTCCTCCTTCTATTTTCCCCACAACAATAACCCTGTGAGATGGGATTGGGGCAGAGTGAGAGAGAGAAAGAGAGAGAGAGAGAGAGAGATCTGTTATTTGCCAGGTGGCTTTCATACCTAAGGTGAGACTAGAACTCACTAACCCCTGGATTCTAAACCAACAACTTAACCACTACATCAAATTGGCACTGCATGTTGTCACACAAATACAAAAAAGATGCAGCTTGCCTTATGATACCACTAGGCACATTTTGTCATTTTGGTATTATTAGGATTAGATACCTCCATACAGACCCCTCCATACCTGTCACAGACCAGGTTCCAACTTACCTCTTTTTCTAATCCAGAGCAAAAGAAGAAACCCTGGATTTGGCAGAGAACATGGAGGTCTCTCTTTTTCCTTAGTTCTAGATTGCTTTCCTTCTTGGTTAGTTTCCATCCATTGTTTCTTCCTGTCCCATTCACCTCTTTCCAAGATAATGACAATATTCCTCATAAGTTGTTTCTTTGATTCCTATTAAATAATTACTGGCTGCTGGAGATACCTAGGTCTCCAGACAGAGGTCAGAATGAACTGTGTGAATACAGAGGATTAAAACAAAAAAACAATAGAAGTCAAGATAAAACTAATCATGAATATCATAATTAATGTGTATCCGTGTATTCATAGAAAAAGTGACAATAAAGGTTATCTAACTTCCATAATATTGTTTGTATTGAATATTTCAGTTTTTAGATCAGTGCAATGTTTTACCTGAGGAGTTGTGTGATCCTGTCATATTTACATCCTATTTACTTCAATCAGATTTTATTTCACAGGATATGCATTTACATTTCCTTTCTTAGCTAACCAATATATGCAATGTGAAGAACATGTGCATTATACAGTATTTATCTTCTGCTATGTTGGCCTTAATCTGAAGACAGGACAGGATAGGAAAGAGAAAGAAGAGGAGAAGGACGAGAAAGGGGAAGGAACAAAATAGAATTCAGCTATGCCCTTCTGATATGATCAGTCCTAATTTTGTCCTAATGACAAAATGTTGGCTGAACCTAATGTCCAGGCAATTTTCTTTGACTGTCTTTAGTGTTTCACACTTAGTAACCTTGAGTAACAAGAAAATCTTCCCAGTCAACCTCAGATGAAAGGTCTTTTGGGGGGAATTCAAATCAGTCTTAACTCATGACAACTGCAGTCCCTGTCATTTTTCTTGACAAGAATTTGGATGTGGTTTATCATTGCCTTCTTCCTAGAGATGAGAGAGAGGGACTAGCTCATAGTTACTGAGCTGACCTTGTGCCCAAGATGGGACTAGAATGTGCAGTCTACAGCATTTAGCCTTGTACCTTCACCGCTGCATTAAATTGAAAGGACAACATATATATGACTTATGCCCTGCTTTTCTGCCTGGAGAGCATTTGTTTCCATTAATGGAGGTCCCTTCTTCAATGCTTCCACCACGGGTAGTCACAATTGGGTTGAGACTGCCACAATTTTACTTTGTAAAATTGCCTGAAGATGCTTGAAGGTATTCTTGGAAATTTCAATGTTAGATGAACTCAAATTTTCAAACAGGAAAATAAATAAAAGTGATAGGTGATGGATTGACAGATGGATAGATTGACAAACAGACAGACAAACAGACAGACAGACAGACAGACAGACAGACAGACAGACAGATAGAATTAGATAGGGGAACAAAAAGAGAATTTTCAGGGAAGAGCAAGTTTTAAAGTAAAATAAGGTCAAAATGCTAGGACATCCATAGCAGTAAGGTGCCGCAAGCACCTTACTTGATGGTTAAATTCTACAATGGAAAGAAATTTATTTATCTGTCTGTCTATCCACTGCCAAAATCAGCAGCTGCCAAAAAACCAACAATAACAGGAGGATAGAATCAAGATCTGTGAAGTGTTAGTACCATTTTATAATGCTTTGGTAAGACTTAAAACATTGCATCCATTTTGGTTACCATGATACAAAAAAGATGTCAAAACCCTAGAAAGAATGCAGAGAAGAAAAACAAAGATGATTAGGGACTGGAAGCTAAAACATATTATAAACAGTTGCAGGGATTTGATATGTCTAGTTTAATGAAAAAGAAGGACCAGGGGTGACAGAATAGCAATGTTCCAATATCTAAGAGGTTGCTGCAAAGAATAGAAGGTCAATCTATTTTCCAGGGCATCTGATGGCAGGACAAGAAGCAATGGATGGAAACTAATCAAAGAGAGAAGCAACCTAGAACTGAGGAGAAATTTTTTGACAGAACAATTAGTGGAACAACTTGCTTCCAGAAGTTGTGAATGCTCAAACACTGGGAATTTTTAAGAAGATATTAGATAATATCTTCTTCCAAATCTGTTATTCTACAGGATCCAATCTGGGTCAGTCATCAGAACCAGAGGTTTTGTCTTTGGAATTTTCTGACGTGTGCTGAAGTTCATTTTTAGGGAACTTCTCTCTAGTTTGGGATATGTATATTTACCTTCATTCTGTCATTCTGTAAACTTGTATGCTGCCAAAGATGACTCTAGGCAGTTTACAATATGTTAGCTGACAAAGAATTATACATTTCTTGGCTATTTCAGCAGGCTACATTTTTTAAATAGACAAAGGTGTTGTCTGTACAATTACCCAGTTATGGAAATCCTGGTTCTAAAATCACTCAGTTCTGATAGCTGCTTCTCTCATAGAGCAAATGCATTATTAATCAGTGGCTTGGCTTGTTCAAGCTCATATCAAGAGAAGTACTTTAAAATATTCCCCTTTCCACTTTGTTCCAATTTCTGCAGCCTTTTACAGACCCGTTTTTTCTTCTCTTCCCAAGAATTTCAGATTTTTTAATTTTTTTTGTGTGCTTGCTTTGGGCTACATCTGATTTCACGTTGCCAACAGCCCCAGATGTGTGCAAAATAGATTTACAAGAGGACACCATGGCTGACCCTTTTGTTATGAAGAACTACAGGCAGTAATACTTATCAGGCACTAAGATCTTTCTTCATTTAAAGCCCACAGCTTGAGATAGTCAATCATGCCCAGCATGTATTTCAGGTTTGGTTTTTATTATCATTGGCAATTTGTGTGTGTGTGATTTGTTACCACTATGCATTTCTTGCCTCTATGATTCAATAGCTACTTAGCTACCTATCCAAGGTCTTTATCAGAGACACTGTTATTCCTGCTGTCTTGAGTAGCAGTTTTGCTTTAGCCTGAGTAGTCAGGTCTACCTGGGAACAATTGCAAATGGAAATAGCATCCATGTAGAGGATATATTACAATGTTTTATCAATTATTGAAATTCCATGTAAGGATAGGTTACCATCATGGGTCATTATGATCCTCATCATTCAAGACCTGCATTTACTCTCAATAGGAATAGTTGGAACGGCTGGCTTCCAAGAAGCTATGTATGTTCTGCAGTGGTGGGATTCAAATTTTTTTACTAATGGATCTGTGGGCATGGCTTGGTCGATATGGCATGGTGTGGCTTGGTGGGCATGGCAGGGGAAGGATACTGCAGAATCGCAATTTCCACCCCACTCCAGGGGAAGGATACTGCAAAATCCCCATTCCCTCCCCACCCCACTAACCTGCTTTCCAGCTCCATTCTCCTGTGCAGGGCAACAAAAGAAGACCCAGCCAATCAGCTGGGACTCGGGAGGCAGAACATAGATGGGGGCGGGGCCAGTTAGAGGTGGGATTTGCCGGTTTTCCAAACTACTCAAAATGGTGGTGGTTTTCAGCAGGTTCTGACCAGTTCTAGAGAATTTTGAGTAGTTCAGAGAACCGGCAAATACCACCTCTGACTGGAGATTTTACAGTATCCTTCCCCTGCCATGCCCACCAAGCCACACCCACAGAACCAGTAGTAAAAAAAAAAAAAATGTATCCCACCACTGGTTGATACTATCTAGAAACTATACTATACAGTAGATAGACAGAGATAGTAAAAAGTGGAATGATAATACCAGAAGATTAGGAAATGCAAGTACAGCTTTACAGGTATAAACCTCATACATATGAAGCATAAGCACCATCACTAATCAGAAAAAGCACACCCTATCTAATCTTCACAGCTTTACTCCACTAATGGAATATCCATGGAGTGTGGGGGAGGGGAATCCTTAGGTCATAAGTGAAGCCTATACACTTGTAATCAAACACCTGGATTGCATACATTAAGGTGATTATTTCCTTGCTCCTAAGGAGGGGGCCTCTTACTGCTGTGCCACAGATCTCACTGCTGCTAAAAAGAGATGATGTGTTTGTGATTAATAATCTACTAATGGGATCGGCCAACATGGATGCCTGGGTCAGTGCCAGTCCTGGCAAATGGAATATTTTGGGATTTGTGATTTAGGTTGTTTCCATCCAGGGCTCTGCATTGGAGCAACTGTTGTGTAGGCATTTGATTTCCCAGTAAAAACAGAGAGGATGATTCAATGGGCTGATGTGTTCTCCACACGGACACATACAGCCCAATTTGGATTTATTAAATAAGAAAGCTGTTCTGCTTTCACACAGATGGCATTTGACCTTGGTCAGGTTATCCCAAGGTCTTCATAAGTGTGGCAATGACATGTTTCTGGGATCAGCTTTATTTGACTGGCACCTCTTTTTGAAAACCAAATATAACCCAAAAGACGACACAGTATTCCTAGACTTAGTTAATTATCTGATAGCTGAAGCAAGTATCACTCTGTTCTTTAATTATTCACCAGAAATTAGAAAAAACATTATCTGTTTCACACATCAAATAATGTCAGGAGTTCTGAGCGAAAAATTTATAGGAGTTTGCAGTTGACATAAACTCACTCCAGAAGCGGCTGCTCTCGTATTCCCTGATCATATTGCCTGAGAAGCCCAAAATTGCAATTCAGATCCAAATACAGTGACTGAATGTTTTCACTTTGCCTTAATAAACTACCATATCTAAAATCTTTTTAAAGCACATAATATTTTCATGGAGACTCAGTAAAAGTGCCATGCTCAAGATTTCAATAATTCCTGCATGTAGGTCTATTTTAAAGACGCAGAGGGACACCTTCTCCAAATTTAAACCCAATTTAAGCTTTCTCTTTGATAGCCCCACTGTAAATACTTGGACGTGCTATATATAGAGTATAGAATTCTGCTCCAACAATTTCCATAAGAGGACCAGTTTGGTGCAGTGGTTAAGGTATCTGGTTAGAAAGTTGGAGGCTGTGAAATTGGAGGAGGAGGAGAAGGAGAGGGAGGGGGAGGAGGACACCTATGGGATCCTTGGTACTTTCTGAGCTTGGTTATTTCCTTGCAGGTTATTTCACGACCCAACTAGGTAATATCCTCAGTGTTAGAAGGAAGTGGGGTTTATGGAGATGATGAGGAGGAGGACTTTACTACATTCTTTTCCAACCCAGTGACCTCCAATGCTCCCAATATCTAATTTCTCAGACATATTTTCCAGCTAGAGTTAGGCAGACTCCTTGTAAATACAAAGATGTCACCTTGAGAACTACCACTGGTCTCAGAATTGGTATGTTTCAGCCAGATGTACAAGAATGAGTACACAGAGATAGGTTTGTCATTGTACGTAGGCAAGGACTGAAATGGGCAGCATAGTAAAATAAAATTGCACTATTTGGTATGTTGTCTTGGCTAAGCTTTTTCCAGTTCTATTTGGGATTTGAGATTCAGCAATTTTGCTTGCTTTATTTTGCTTTTCATTAATTGTGTCCAGACATTTTTAGAGGCTTAATGTATTTCCTGATGCAATGTGATGACAATTCCTGCCAACATTTTTTAGGAACTCTATGGCTGAATTTTAGAAAGGCTGCTGAAGGCAACAAAAATTGTTCAAGGGCACTTCGGCCTAAGAGTACATATATAATTCTTGGATCAATATATTATAAAACAGGAAGCTGATTTACATTTTCCTGCAAAAGATCAATTAAATCATTCAGCATCTATTTTCAAACACATACACTTATTAATTACACATTGTCTTGTTTGAACTCCTAAGATAATGGGTTAGTAATTCTTTGTTTCCACGGATATTAATCAGTGAGTTCAGGATCTCTGATAGTAAGAGGATATTAGTACAAGGTTAAACATGATCATAAGCAGAGCCTTCCCTTGAGGTCCCATGGTTTTTCAATTTGCAAGGTTTCCATGAGTAGAGGAGAGCTGGATGCATTTCAAGAGCTGCTGCTTGTAGTAAAATACATTTGCAGCTGCCGGAGAGGCTGTTTAGGGGATTTGAAAAGTTGGCAGGCAAGCAACGGTGAACAATGGAAGAAACATACTGGAGAGATAACAGGTAATCAATTCCAAAGGTAAGGAATCTCAAAGCTACATTTATGAAACCTCCACTCTGTTCTTCAGTAGAAATGTTTCATTGACACTTACTTATTAGATCCCCCTTTTTTTGACAGCTTGCCTTTTAAGTCCTGATGCTCAAAAGCACTTAATCATATGCTTGGTTGCAAAGTGTAAAAAACAGGAACTGTCATTTCCATGTTATTCCCAAATGGTTTTCCTGCAAGCTACCAAGGAAAGGTGAGCACTAAACAACTGATTCTGAATCAGACCCTATACCTGAAAGCATTTTCATTCATGTGCAGGGATTGCAGCTTTAACAAGTATATCTGATATATTATCTTTCTGCCTCACCCTCAAAGGCAAATTCTTTCTCTTTCACAGTTTTTAAATTATAAACCTGAGCATGAAAACAGATCTCCAAATTATCAACTGTGATCTCTTGGAGCTTTTCTGGCTGTGATCTGCCTTAGGAGGTTTTGTGGCTATGCAGTGGGGTAAAAACTCCTTAAATACATAATTATAATAGGGGAGCTTAATTGCAAGCATGTGACAGCCATGTTTTCTACCTTTGGGGGTACATTTAAACATCATCACAGATAAAACCTTTAAAATAATCGGGAACAAAGACTAACAATGTGAACAGTGTAAAGCAAACATTTCTAATGACATCGTCAGATTTGAAACTACATTGCAACCCTTCATCATACAGTGCTGATGACATGTAAAGAGTAATGTGAAAAGTTAAAAAGAAAGCTAAACATTAGAGTAAGAATAATATTAAAGATAACAAGGTTACACTATTGGACATGTTTTTGTATAGAATGAGATATAAGCCTCATTGACCATCAAAATACTGTATCTGTATTCAAAGTTCTTGAAAACAGTTTTTTTTTTTTTTTTTTTAAGAGGAGGGAATCAGACCTTTTGAGAACAATGAGAACAATTAATAGTGGAATACCTTGTCTTCATAGTTGTGGGTGCTTCATTACTGAAAGCTTTTAAGAAGGGACTGGACAGCCACTTGTCTGGAATGGTATAGGGTTTCCTTCTTGAGAAGAGACCATGGACTAGGAGAGCTCCATGGTCCCTTCCAACTGTTATTTAGTTAACTTCCTTTGTTTAAGCATGTTATTTAATTGAAACCTGGGATTAGTTTAGTTTAGTTTACTTTATTGTCATTGCACCTTGTACAACAAAATCAAACACCATCTTCAGTGCACATCATGACCATGACCATGAAAATAAACACAAACACACATCCTTCACCCTTCACACATTGAACCAGAAACCCCTGACACCACACCAACACTGCACCATGCAGCAGAATTCAAAAGAGCTGCTGTCCTGGGATAGAAATGTTTTTCAGCTTATTTGTCCTTGTTTTCATTATTCTGTACCATATGCCAAATTGTAATAGTTCAAAAACAGGGTTCCCAGGATGAGATGGATCTTTGAGAATGTTTTGAACTTTCTTAAGGCAGGGGGAGCTATAAAGCTCTTCCAAAGAGGAGAGAGGGCAACCAAAGATCTTCTGGGCAATGACGTTAACACTCTGGAGTGTTTTCCTATCTGCCACTGTGCAATTGGCAAACCATACAGAGGTTCAGTATGTTAAAATGCTCTCTATGGTGCAGTGATAGAAGGTCACCAGCAGTTTCTCATTCAGTTGTTGTTAGGAGTTAATAGCTCTCCAGCTAGGAAGGTCAGTGCCAGTATATGCAGGGGTGGGATTCAAATTTTTAAAAACTGGTTCTGTGGGTGTGGCTTAGGTGGTGGGCATGGTCATGTTATTGGCTGGCCATAGCCAACTCAATATCACTCACATCAAGGCACACATCTCCTCGCCTGGCCTCTTATGACAGTGGGGATATTGCAATAGTCATAAGTGTGAAAAATGGCCATAAGTCACTTTTTCAATGCCATTGTAACTTTGAATGGTCACTCCACACAAGCAAAGTACCAGCAAAGGAGGGGAAAAAAACTCCAGAGAAGTTTCTGAGACAGGAAGTCTAGTCCTGCCAAGAAGGTAATAAGGGTTAACAGAGAGGCAGTTTCTGTAAGCAACACCAGAATGTTTCCTTCCTGCCTTCCTTACAGGATTAGGCCAGTAATTTCTTCTCCAAACTGCCTTCCTTACAGGATGAGGCCAGTAATTTCTTCTCCAAACTGCTTAGAATGTTAACAACCAGTTCTAGCAAATAGGTACAAACTGGTAGAATCCCACCCTTGAGGATATGTGTGGGAGGTATAGATCAGCAACACTGAATGGGTCAGATTCTTCACTTCTTCCTTAGCAACATGGTATTTTCTACCAAGGGAAAGATGGAGTGCTTTCTATGCAACATGGTTCCTATAATCCCTATAGATAATAGAATTGTGATTTTGTAGCATCTGAAGGCCTTGTGCCTCTGCTGAAAAATCAAACATATATTAAAAGAGGAGATACTATGATGTTCTTTTATAAAAGATCTAATCCTACAGTTGTAAGTCTGCATTTAGCCCCTGAGACTTTGATAGAGACACTTCTCAAAAGGTCACTTTTAAATGTCACTTATCAAAAGTGGAGAAGAATAGTAATACATAGGAAACAATCAACAGAGGCATATGAATCTGACCAGGCTATTTTGAATCAGCTGTTTGATTCCTAAAATTGAGTCAGTTCTACTGGGTGGAATTATTACGTTGGGTTGAACCAACTTGGAAAAAAATAATGATTCAGTTGAGAAAAATGAATAAGCTTTTGGTCATGGAAATTGTCCATCCAGTTCATAAAGTTGATTCAAATTGGAGACAGGATTTTTCAGTGTAATGTCCTATGAAGGTGTATATATTAGACCTTACAAGAAGGTTTGTATGTTTTATGCTGGCATCCACTTTCCTTTCGGTAGCTGTATTATATTAAATATTGTCATTGGCTACATAAAAAACAATCAATTGCTTGGATTATGAGGCTGAATGTCAGTTTGACTCTGGAAAAGGGAAGGAGAATGCCAAATCTATTATTTTCCTGTCCTCTTCATTCTTTTCTCATTCTCCATCTCTTATTCTCTCCTTTCTTCCTCACACTCTTTCTTCAGCCATCTTCTCCTCTTTTCCCTCCCTCCCTCCCTCCTTCCCTCCTTCCTTCCTTCCTTCCTTCCTCTGTTCAAACAGTCTAGTCAATAATTCATTATATTTGGAATAGGGCTTAGAGGATTCCTTTCTCCTTTTGAGACTAGAACAAAATGTAAATAAACCATGTCAGCGGGTTTTTTTTTTTCTGCTAGAAAGCAAGACCTTCTCAGAACTGGGAGACAGTCTCTTTGCTTGTCAGCTTGTCAGCAAGGGAAGCTTTCTGGAGTAATCCATATATTGAGTATACTCTCTGCCTAGAGCAAAAGGTTGTTCATCATAGAGATGGTAGATTTGTTAAGAATCTATCCATGGGTAGAAAAAGGAGTGGCAGTTAGGCACGCTCATAAGGATTGGTATTTTTACCTTTATGCCTGTATCACCTAATGGAGGAATGAATTAGGCATCTCTAAAGGGAAACCTTGCCTCTATTGGAGATTGAACCAGTGAAATATAAGAAGCTGAAAGTGTGGATTGCTTTGTCAATTGTTACCATTATCCCACTGACCCTCAGGGGATAAACATGAGAGCAACTTTAATTGAGCAATCAGACCAAGAGTGATGCATTGACAGATTGCCAGGGACACAAGTTTCCCGCTGTGTCCAGATCAACCACTGAGTATGCAATTGAGACTATGCGAGGTATGAGGCTGCTAAGGAACAATGCATATACCAGGAGAAACACCTAAAATGTGTTGCATTTACATCTTTCTTTCTTTCTTTCTTTCTTTCTTTCTTTCTTTCTTTCTTTCTTTCTTTCTTTCTTTCTTTCTTTCTTTCTTTCTTTCTTTCTTTCTTTCCCAATAAAAATGAATCTATATACATTATTGGCTCCATAACAAGTTATGTTTGTTTATTTCAAGAATTTTTTTTTTTAATGCTTCCCTTCAGTGTCTCTCCATCACCCCCTACAAAAAGGTCTTCCCAAAACAGTTCAGAAACAGTAGCTAGCTCAAGCCTCTTCCAAAAATGCATGGGACTAAAAGATCTAGATGTGAATGGACATATTTGGAAAGAAGGAAAGAGGGGTGAGGAGACATCAAAATGGCCATTGCTTCATTGCCCGCATATATGGAAATAATTGTTTTTAGGTTTCCACTGCAACTGTCTTCTGCTTGTTCCTCTTGTCAGCCTCCTCTTTGCCTTTAAATGTTCTCCTATTGCTTTCTGTTCTTAAGATCAATCTTAACCTGTTCCTTTCATTTCTTGGCAATCTCTCCAACTCCTTTCTCTGCACATCCCTGCACTTCACCCTTCCGCTCCTTGGGCTTGTGTTTATCAGTTCTAAGTTTGCTTAAAAGAGTGCTACTAGACTAAGGCACTTTGGCAATGGCTTGCAAAGTGTTCAGACCCAAATTCAGGCTAATATGAGCTCTCATTGGACCATTTCCCAGCTGATGCATTCTTCCAGTTTTCTGTTCCAGTGAAATAATTGCTAATCACTTTCCTTCCAGTGGGGAAAAATCTTATTTTATAGACTTCTGTGTGTTTTTGGGGTTGAACTGATACATGCAAATTGAAGCATTGAAATGTACTCACCGGCTGGCCCACTAATCAGCTTCAAAATAACAATTCCTTTCTTACTTCCCTGTTAGTCTCTAGGATTTCCTAGAGCTGTCTTTTTCAAAAATGGTACAAAACACAATGGCTTTATGCTTGCCTTATAAATACATTTGTTGGGCAGTGAAGGCAAGCTCCTGAAATGTCTAGGGCATTGTGCAATGCTCGGTCATTTTTTTTTTTTATTGTTTAAAAAAGCACAGGGTATATTAAGATATTTCAAGAAAGAAAAATATTAATTAAAAAAGTTTCTGTTGGTTATTAAATATGAAATATTCTGTATCAAGGTTACATACAGGGTAAAGACTATAAAGCTGTTGCAGGAAAATACACCTGGAAGTTGAATTTTCTCAATGATCCATACTTGTCATCCAAATATGAGTTGTTAAAATGAGAGACAATGTGAACACAACTCAGGATACACACAACTGTAAAGAGTATTGATGGAACGAAGGAAGGAAGGAAGGAAGGAAGGAAGGAAGGAAGGAAGGAAGGAAGGAAGGAAGGAAGGAAGGGGAGAGATGGCTGGAATGTCTGGAAAGGCATTCATTGGAAGTTATTTCATCTTTTCTTTTTAATGTACTGCCAGAATTAGTCCTCACTTTACTAAAAGTGTTGTTATTCAATGAAAGAGGCTCCTGTTTTTTCAGCATCATTGTGAGCAAACTTTTGTATTTCTTTGTGATTTCTCTGAGTGATTCTTTATTATGGTTATGAGATCATTTTTAATTCAGCTTTTCTTTCTCCAATAAAGGAGGACATAATAGCACTGACAATGTTACCTAGTTAGGATAATGAGACATTTTCAAGAAACAAGCAACCTCGGAGAGCCCCCAAAACCCCTCATTTTCTTTCTCCACTGAATTTTATTCCAATATGATGCAGTCATCCAGGGACCCCAACTTCTTCAACAATGAAAGTTTCATTGGAACAATCAAAGCTTTTCTTCCTTTGAGCTTGATTTGAACCTTGAGAAGCTACAGAACGATGGAGGGATGAGTGCTCAATGAAAATCAACTTTCACAGAACCCCCTTGTCTAATTTATGACTAAATAAATGTGTTTGCTCAATATTTTAACTTTTAAAAATAGAGAATATCTGTAGCTCAAGGTTGAACTGTATAGTCCTTGAGGATTTCTGAGCTTTGATTATTTGCTTGCACATGTTTCATTACCCAACAAGATAACATCATCAGTGTTAGTGAGGGTGGAATTTGCTTCCTATTTACATACAGTATCTTTCTGTTTATATAGACACATAGAGATAAATCACATTTAAGCCTCATTTAAAGAGACAATAAAAAGCTAAGAAGGAAAATAAAAAGAACAGAATACTATCTTTCTAAAAACCAATACCCAGATGAACAGTCAAGCAGGAAACAATACCCAAAATAAAGGAATTACCAAGAAGTAACTCCCACCCCCACAAACCCTAGCAACACAAGCTACTATATAAAAACAATATATAAAGCCACACTCATTAGCACTGATGTTACTTAGCTTGGTAATGAGTAATCCAAACTCAGACAACACCGATGATTCCACTTGAATGAAATAATTTATTTCAAAATAAATACCAAAATGTCATGCATGAAAATTTGACAAAATAAATATTCTCTCAGACAAAAAAAAAAAAAAAATGAAACACACATTCTTTCATCAGCCAAATCATGAAAGAAAAATAAAATAAGCACAATCATTTCTCAGCCTGTCCCATTTCAGCAATTACCAGCATGCCTCAGAGAAGAAATCCATTCCCAATAGACAACAGAAAAGGAGAAGGTTGCTCAGCTGCCAGTGACTCATAACTCCCAAGATGTGCTTTGTAAATCTGGTAAAGAAAGAAAATTGGTAGTAGGTATTTTTTATATACATAAGCAGATTTACAAAGTACACACACACACACACACACACACAAACACATCTATATCTATCTATCTATCTATCTATCTATATCTATATCTATATCTATATCTATATCTATATCTATATCTATATCTATATCTATATCTATATCTGTCTGTCTGTCTGTCTGTCTGTCTGTCTATCTATCTATCTATCTATCTATCTATCTATCTATCTATCTATCTATCTATCTATCTGTTTTCTGAGGTTCTTGCGGGTATTTGTATGTGGATCTTTGGTTATTCGGGTTTTCTCCTGCGTAAGATTGGAAGTATCTAGGCAACGTTTCGATGAAGTCTCATTCATCATCTTCAGGCTTGGTCTTCAGCTCTGTGCTTCTCAGAGTGATGTGAGCTTGCAGCTGCTTCTTCCTTTTAACTGCTAGTGGGTGTGTGACTTGATTGGGTGGGGGCTTGGCTGTGTTCTGATTGGTTGGGGGGTTGGCTGTGTTCTGATTGGCTGGAGGCGTGTTCTGTTCAGGTGGGGGCTTGGTTGTGCTCAGGTTAGTCTTAGTTGCTGGGAGATTTGAGCTGGTGAGCTGTGATCATACCCCCACTAGCAGTTAAAAGGAAGAAGCAGCTGCAAGCTCACATCACTCTGAGAAGCACAGAGCTGAAGACCAATTTTCCCACTGTAGTTGTGCTTTTAAAGTTGTAGCAACGTTTCGGCAGAAACTCATCTGCCATCATCAGGCTTCTGTATAGTGTTCATCTAATGGAAACAAACAAACAACTACCATTCCTAGATGTACTAATCTACAAAAAAACAGATGGCACACTAGGACACACCATATACCAGAAGAAAACACACACTAACAGCTACCTCAACGCCCAATCCCACCACCACCCAGCCCAGATAAACTCCGGGACTAAAACATTAATTACTAGAACCAAACGCCTGGCAGACAAGACACACATTAAGACTGAACTATGCACCCTGACTAAAGTACTGACAGCCAATGGCTTCCACAAAAGCAAAATCACCAGCTTAATCCACAAAAACACACTGAGACATAATAGAGACCCAAAAGATGAACAGACCTATGGAACAGTGGTCCTGCCCTACATAAGAGGTACTACAGACAAAATTAGTAAGATACTACACAGACATCACATCAAGATTGCCTTCAAAACAGACAGAAAAATAGCAGCCATCCTTAGAAATCCCAAAGATGAAATTGACTTGGAAAACCAAAGCATATGCAAAGTCCCCTGTGCATCATGCCCGGCCACATACATTGGACAGACCAATAGAAGAAAAAGTACCCGCCTGGATGAACACAAAAATGCAGTCAAAAAGCTGGAACACACTTCCTCACTAGTCCAATACATGGAAGCCACAGGTCATAGCATCAACTTCAATGGCACCAAAACCCTAGCCACTATAGAAAACCCCAGCCACAGAATCATCAGAGAAGCCATAGAGATTGAAAAAAGACCAGAAAACATGAATAGAAGAGATGATTCCACCAGACTGTCAATCATTTGGAAGCCTACACTCACAAACAAAAAAATCTCCACACCACAAGCCAGGCAAACACCTGGGCACAAACAGATCCCCCCTGATACTTCCAGCTCAAACACACCCCAACCAGGCACCCAGATGAAACCCAGCTTCCTAACTAATGATAGTCGTCCATTTACCCGGAGCCAAGCTGCGGGTAAATGCGGCTAAAGGCCTCCAATAAAGTAACACAATGTTGCCAGCCAATCAAGATACAAAAAGAGCCAAAAAACAGACAAAAGATATTAGAAACACCAATCAAGCAGAACACAGCAAACTCCAAGACCAATAAACACAAACCAAGACTCCCAACCAATCAGGATGAAGAAAAAACCATTCTGGCACAGCAATAGGCTGCCCCAAATTTAAATCTGAAACCACTGTAAAAGTCTGACTTACAGATGAACACTATACAAAAGCCCGATGATGGCAGATGAGATTCTGCTGAAACGTTGCTACAACTTTAAAAGAACAACTACAATGACGTGGGAAAATACCCGAATAAAGCTGAATACTATACATGTAAGTACCTGCGAAAACTTAAGAAAAAAATATAAATATAAATATAAATAATATAAATATAAATATAAATATAAATATAAATATAAATATAAATATAAATATAAATATAAATATAAATATAAATATAAATATAAATATAAATATAAATATAAATATGGTATTCAGCTTTGTTCGGGTATTTTCCCACATCATTATAGTTTTTTTTATATATCACCTTTGCTAAAGAACATTTCCGGAGATTCATATTTTATGGAAAAGGTGCACTTCTGGTCACATATGCATAGAGGAAGGCAACATCTAAGAGAAAAACATCATTTCTAAACCGCAGATAAAAGACTGAACATCTTCTGGATCAGTGGAGGTGAAAAGAGGCCACCAGATTGTGACTTGTTATTGCATAAAACTGAGATCATCTTTGATTCTGGTGATCAATCAATAAGAATAGAGCAGGAATGGGCTTGGGAATTTTCTAGTGCAAAACTCTGATCAAACAGGAGAGCCTATACCATTCCAGACAAGTGACTGTCCAGTCTCTTCTTAAAATCCTCCAGTGATGAAGCATCCACAACTTTTGAAGGCAGGTTGTTCTAATTGGTAGAAGTTTCTCCTTAGTTCTAGGTCGCTTCTCTCCTTGATTAGTTTCCATCCATTATTTCTTCTCTTGCCTTCTAGTGCTTTGGAAAACAAGTTGATGCGCTCTTCTCTGTGGCATCCTTTCAAATACTTTTCCAAAGTCTCTACATCTTTTCTTGTAATGCAGTGATCAAAACTGGATGCAGTATTCCAGATGTGGTCTTACTACGATTTTATTAAGTGGTACTAATACTTCTATCTTCTATCTAGTCTTCTTTTACAGAGTTTATTGTATCTTCTTAAAATGAGTGGCTTGGTCAGTTCAGTTTGTCTTATCTCTGGTCTCCAAGTATAGCAGGAATGGAGTACATTTGCCCCTTCACATATTATTGAACTATGAATCCCAGCACCATTCACCATTGCTAACAGAAGCTTATGGGACTATGATGTTTTTTTTTTTTTGGGGGGGGGGGGGGGAAATCACCATCTAGATTTTTTTTTTTTCACCTTATATTTTCCCATTCACTGTAAAAGATATGGCAAAAGAAATGAATCCAGTATTTCCTGTTTAAAGTATTTCACTCAGCATCCCCAAATAATTAAATGTTGAGAAAAACACAAATGTTCGACTGGGGAATATGTTTAAAAGGAAACCAAGAAAAGAAAAAGGGAAGAAAGAGAGAAAGAAAGAGAGAAAGAAAGAAAGAAAGAAAGAAAGAAAGAAAGAAAGAAAGAAAGAAAGAAAGAAAGCCAGCAATGACTTTGTATTGTTCAAAGTGTGAATAACTTGAAAGAATGTGATGACATTGAAGTGACCTACAAAATCAAAAATGTTTCGTACCTTAAGGAAGGTACCTGAGAGAAATCAAAGGGAAAACAAACTCTCCTGTAGGGCTGTTAGACCTACCAGGATGCAAAATGTACTAATTGCTATATGAATTCTGCTAACTTTTTTTAATGGTTCCCTGCTTGTTTATTTTCCAAGTATACTTTTGTCTTCCTATAAAAATAAGGCAAAAACTATACATAGAATTCCCAAGAACTGATGTATTTGTGGTTGCACTAAGACAGAATTTATATCACATTCAAAAATGTGAAACTATTTTCACATACACAAATACATAGAGAGAGGGAGGGGGAGGGAGAGAGAAAGAAAAGAAAGAAAGAAAGAAAGAAAGAAAGAAAGAAAGAAAGAAAGAAAGAAAGAAAGAAAGAAAGAAAGAAAGAAAGAAAGAAAGAAAGAAAGAAAGATTTTATTCATTCTTCTGGCAAAAAAATCCAAGAGCAGCAGTTTAATGTCCCACAATATCCTTGGTATGAAAAGTTTCCAGGACGTTGGTAGCTTATCAACCAACAAACTACTGATGGCTTTGGACAAACTCTTTGTGGCTTCCATTCATGGACAGCTTAATGAAATGTGGGAATGGGCACACTTCACATGGAGAACTGTTGTTTAAGAAGATTCTATTCTTTGTGGTGTTTGTTTGTATTTTCTTGTCTAAATCTCTTACAAGCTCCCACATTCTATCTGTAATGAAATGTTTAGCAGTTCCTGGGAAAACCAAGGGAGCAGAATCTTTACAGAAAAGATTCCCAAGTCCAGAAGAGGCCGGGGGGGGGGGGGGGGAGAGAAAACTGAGAAAGAAACTCAAAATAACTCTGCTTTAATTATGCTAGGTATAAACTGATAAGCTAGAAAATTGCTTTGTCAGGCTTGCAAGATGCTGTTGCATTACCCTAGTAGCAATAAAAAATAATTCCATCAAACCCAATGGTTTCTCTTTGCTGAGATGGCCACTTCTCAAAGGGCCTAATATTGTCCTCTGGTGTTGATAAATATCAGGAAAGACAGCATTCAAAATGATCGCAGAAGACCAAGAGGTTGAACTGAAACTTACACAATGAAATTCAGCCTGAATAAAAGTAAAAGCCTGGCTGAATACAAAATAGATGAACAGTATTAAGAAGGTCTGACTTGGCAGCTGAGAGAGAGAGAGAGAGAGAGAGAGAGAGAAAACCACTATTAGTGTAGTTCAAAGTTGAGTATGAGTCTTTATCTCCAATAACACTTATACCTGTACAGAAAGAGCTCCAGGGTATCTGTGTTGTTTCTTTTTTAGCGTGCAAAGGACATTTTTATGTATTTATTTGTGAGTGACTAGAGTAGAGTCGCTCACCCATAGCTCAGAATGGTTATGGAGTGTAGAACCCCATCAGAAATGAGGTCAAATTAAGGGAAAGTTGATTCTGTAAATTGTAGGAAAAGAAACAGAGCCAAGAGGAATGGGGGGGGGGGTGTCGGAAGAGGAGGTCCATCAAGACTCTACATGTTCTCAGTGGGGATCCAAAGGAAAAGGCTTAGTTGAAAGGATCTTAGTTGGAGAGAAACTGAAACAAAGAGACCCTTGTATCCAGAAGACTTCCGCAAGAAGACTGGGCAATTCAAAGTTTCTTAATTAAAAGAAACTAACATGTGAAGTGGCAAAGTTCTCAACTTCATTTAGGACTTCCTTCATTGATCATTAATTCTAATCAAGCCGGTCTTTTGAATTATTGTTCGCTCCATAAACACTTTTTGTGCTTATATAAATTGGACTATTCCACCCGCTCTCTTTTTGACTTAAAATGGCTACATTGCAAACCTTCTCCTACCCCAAGACTTATCTCTTTGAAACAACAACAAGAAGAAGGAACGGGAAAACAAATCCATGCACTGGTCTTGATTGCAAAATCACTGAAATGAGCAGCTAGGTTAGGAACAGCTCAAGGAGGAGAAAAAAAAATCACATTGTTGGCCAAAGGAATGGTCCCGTTTTTATTATCTCTACCTTGGCTTGCAGAAATGTCTGTTGCCCAGTGCTGACCATTAAAAAGAGGAGAAAAACCTGATAGAACAAAATTATGTCAGAAAAAGTCAGACCTACGATGAGTGGCCAATCGTTTT
The DNA here is from genome assembly GCA_033807585.1 of Hydrophis major. Classification (NCBI taxonomy): domain Eukaryota; kingdom Metazoa; phylum Chordata; class Lepidosauria; order Squamata; family Elapidae; genus Hydrophis; species Hydrophis major. Next base: position 13,310,834 of record CM066338.1, read on the forward strand.
TGATTTGTTTGTTTTCTTTACTGTTTGCATAGTTTAAAACATGAAGTAAAGAGTATGTAGGTTGGATTAAATTATATGTGGAATTCAGGAATCCAAGGAAGAAAAGCATGGCAGATGAAGGAAGTTTAACAGTTGCAATACAGTGCTGGAAGAATGGACAGGTAAAACTGTCAGAGAAAAATGTCATAAGAGTGGAACCATCACACACACACACACACACACACACACCACATCTTTCAAACTTGCCAATTTGTTTGACCTCAGACAGTGAACTATAAGACTAGCCTCTGAAATGTGTCTTCAGGCTCCATCCAGGTCATATGCTTAAAGCTTCGAACAAGAATCATAGCCAGCATACAAGAATTTCCTGCTAATAAGGTATTACTCCAGCAGCTGATGTTATTTGCAGCAGGTCAAAGGAAGTTGAAGGGAAATTCCTCCCGTCTGTTTCTTTAACTTATATCCACAGTAAACATGCAAGACTAGCATCAGGTACCACTCCCCAGCTGTTTAACCGAGACAGTGCAAAGTTTGCTGGCATACTTTTCTGACACCTCAAAAGCTAGAAGGAAGCTCTTTATCAGGGACATAAGGAAGAGTCCAAGAGACCAAATCAGCAGGACTTATTTTATGTACTTAACAGCCAACAAGACAAAAGATCCTACTCTGACTGGAAAAAAAAAAATGAGTCAAAGCTCCTTTGTTTTTCTTCTTGCGAACTCTTCTTTTTCACCCCAGGCATTAAAGCAAAGAAACTTCACTTTAAGGGAAATTTGGTAGTATTATCACCTGATCTGAATTTTTTCTTATGTCTAAGGATGTAGTTTGGCTGTATTTTTATCATCCTTCTCATTTCTTTTACTATTTTCTCCTATTGGTAACTTATGATTATGTAACTTTGTTGTTTGTATGTACACATGTTTCTATGTTTCTATGTGCATGTTGTTTCTATGTACATGTTGTTTCTATGTACACTGATTATATTACCATTTTGTTTGTATGTACACTGCGAGTTTCTGCACTGGATACAAAACGAATCTTGTGAGTTTACTAGATGGATGGCATAGGGAACAAAGCTGTTACAGAATCTGGTAGTCCTGCTAGAAATACTTGGAAACCTCCTCCCAGACTGTGAAGTGGGTGTGTGGGATCTCTAACAATGCTTTGAGCTCTAAGCTCATAGCGCTTATAAGCAGTATCCTGAATGACAGGAAGTGAGCTTCCTATTATCATCTCAGCTGTCCTTACCGCTCTCTGCATGGATTTAGCCATCTCTGATAATTCCATCAGTTTTTCCAAGCAATCATCTATTGTGGGAATTACAAGTGACCTTAAAGTTTTACCTGACCTTCTCCTATTACTTTGGCTTGACCCTACCCATTTTTGAAGTGTGGCACTGACATAACATCCCAAAGACTAACTACAGATCACAACTCTCTCAAAAATGTGGCCAGCCTTTGCTGTGGCTTATCCGCTTTTCTTTTTCTATCGTCTTCTCCATCTTTTGTTATCTTTCTTAAAAATTAAAGCAAGAAAAACAATACCAATAAAAGGAGAATATTTGTAGCTCAGGGTAGAAATGAGGGATCTTTGGTGTTTTCTGAGCTTGCTTGTTTTCTTGCAGATGTTTCATTACTCAAACTAGGTCATATCATCAGGACTCACAGGTGCTGCGTTGATGATGTTACCTAGTTTGGGTAATGAAATGTCTGCAAGAAAACCACCAAGTTCAGAAAGCACCTAGGACCCCTCAAAGAAAAATGAGTTGGGGGGAGGGTGGGGAAATGATTGAATCAAATGATTTCATAACTGACAAAGCGAGCCATGGATTTCTCCAAGACAGCAGAAACAGGGCTATGTATTACCCAAGCAAATGATATTGAAATGTAACTTTTAAGTAAACCCCAAATGGCATAATTATTAAATTAAAACTGTTCATTTTGTCTGCTCCACAGTTCTGCCCCTTTCCAAGGCGTCTGTACTCCCCTGCTCTTCCTTCTTGTCTGTTTCTGCTTTTTACTACTTCTCTCATTTAGCCTTCAGATACTCAGCAGTATTAGATTTGTTAAGTCAACAGCTCAGTCCATAATCTTTTTTTCCCCTCTCCCTCTTTTGTTTTATCCTCCGTGTTGCTTTCACTTCTTAGACATTGTCGTCTTTATGTTTCTTGCATATAAAGAATGAGTCTCTTCTAGTCTGCAGTGGTTATTGTTAATGCACTTGAACTAATTAATTTCATTAATTGGTGGTTTGTTTGGTTTTTTTTGTAAAAATAAAAAGCATTCAATTGGGCCTCAATTCCAATGTCATTGGTGTTGCGCTATTGAGGAACCATGATTCATTGATCGGAATTGGGCATTGATTTGAATCTCTCACATATCCAAGTGACGTGGAAATATATTTACCAGACTAGAACAGACAGAGAGGTCAGAGGTCAGTGTTCATCATTCTGCCCCATAATCAATGGGTGGTTAAGACAAGATATTGCTAAGGTGTGTTAACTGTTGGGGAAAGAGAGTTATGTTAAGCTTATAACTTAATCTTAAGGAGTTTCACATTGAGGGTGATGTTGATAGATTAATAGCCGATTCCATGTCCTCCTCAATTGTCATCCTATTCCTGCCCTCTCCATCTTTTATCTAGGGCTCAGCAATTGGATCTTTATACTATTTTATTTATATCAACTAGGTTTTGTAAAGTTTTATCTTTTTAATATTGTAAGCTACCTAGAGTTACCCTGTGTTAAGATGGATGGCCAATAAATTTTACAAATAAATAAATAAACTTAAAAGGTATAAATTGCTACATATTTCTGTGGGAGCAGAACTGGGACAATAAACACAGAAGGAAAGTAACAGAAATCGTTAAAGGCTTATCCTTCAAGTTCAACAACAGGAAGCAGTATCATAAATCCAGAGAAGCAAGCGTAAACCATTGTGACAAGACCCTAGAAGATTCCTAAACCCAGGCTAGGAATCTGGATCATAGTGCTCCATGCAAGAGAAAGTATAGCCACCATGGCAATGAAAATTGCCAGTCATCCAGGTAGAGTTGTTTAGAAGTTGAGTCATGGCAACCAAACTTTTGGCTTTCTTTTTGGTTTGAAAAATTTCATTGCTTATGTAAGAATGAAGAAGCTACTTTGATGAGCAGTGAAATGTTTCAAATGAGAGAGACAGAGATAGAGACAGAGACAGAGGCAAAGAGAGAGAGAGAGAAAAGAGAGAGAGAGACAAAGAGAGAGAGACAAAGAGAGAGAAGAAGAAGAAGAAGAAGAAGAAGAAGAAGAAGAAGAAGAAGAAGAAGGAGAAGGAGAAGGAGAAGGAGAAGGAGAAGGAGAAGGAGAAGGAGAAGGAGAAGGAGAAGGAGAATGGGGTCAGTAATTTTTTAATCACTTAAAGTACTCCCAATTTCCCCCCCCCCATCTCAGATGACATGATTCCCTTCTTATTAACAATCATGCCTATTTAAAAAAAAATATTTAAATATATTTAAATGATATTTAAGACTACATCACATAGCAGTTAATGTAGAAACGATAATATAAACCCTTTTTTCCCCCTTTAAGCCTTGGTAGTGGCGATATTTGTTTATCCAGAGATCTATCCATTATTAAAACAAATATAAATTAAATATAAAAAGAAGCAGAGTATTTAAACCTTCTGAAAAAAAAAAGAAACAAAATACTAAAATAAAAATAAAAATGGACACACTCCTTTTTTATCAGTAATTTAATGCAACATCAAAGCCTAACATTCTGACCACCAGCATAAAGAGACAGAAATTTATCTTCCTGAAGTCTTTTTTCTTTTTCCTTTTCTTCCTGGGATTTTAGCTCAGTCTTAATCACTTAAATAGATGCGTCAGGGCATGTGAATCACTGTTGGGCTGCATTAAGCTAACCACATGAAAGCTCTTCATTTCTCTTTTTTTCTGGGGTTGAACCTTGCTAGTTTTTTTTTTTTTTTTTTTTTAAGGATGACAAGAAAAAGTAGCCAACACGAAAAACAGCAACCAAGGAATCTGAGATTCTGTTTTGAATAAATTCCATTTTTAAAAAAATAATAGTCTTCCTTCCTTCTCTTCTCTTCTCTTTTCTTTTGCCATTTTTGAGTCCCATTTTTTCTCACCAATGACACATGTTTTGTTTTTCAAAGCAAAAAAAAGTGTGTGTGTGTGCTTAAAATGTTGGCTCAAGAGTAAACAGCAATCACAACATGAAATTGCCCACCATGCCTTTTCCTTGCATTCTCAGTTTAGTAAAAATCCTGGCTGGAGCATCTGGGTTATACAAGCTTGCTGCATGGTTATATGGCAGGGGTCTCCAACCTTGGCTCCTGGAAGCCTGGCGGACTTCAACTCCCAGAATTCCACAGCCAGCTTTGCTGGCTGTGGAACTCTGGGAGTTGAAGTCCGCCAGGCTTCCAGGAGCCAAGGTTGGAGACCCCTGTTATATGGCATCAATGATATTATGGAATAACAACAGGGGTGTTTCTCCTGGTTCTGTCCACCTCTGTAGAACCGGTAGCTCTGAAGAGCAGCAGACATAGAACTGGTTTTATGTTTGCTGATGTTTCTGCCCACCTGGGCTCTTACATGATCTTTATTTGCTGTTTTTTCAACTTCAGCTGCTGAATGAGGCACAGCTGCAGTTAGAAAAGCAGGAAAAGAGGGCTGTTTCAAAGACTGCGTCTCTGCACACAACATGCTGATGACGATTTAAAAGCGCGCGGGCTCACAGCATGCTGGGAAGCTCGTAAATCCCGAACCGGTAGTTAACCCTGTTGTATCCCACCCCTGAATAACAATCAGTGTGACAGCATATAGACAGACCTACCTGAGATTTCATTTATTAACTGAGAAACAATCAGTTACAATGTTACATCGAACAGACAAATATGCTTCCTATCTGTAGATCTATATTCTCTCTTTCTCTCTGTGTGTCTATCTGTCTATCTAATTTTCCCTATTTCTCATTTTTTCCTAATTTTAGACTTCCTTTGTGTCATGCTGATACTCACCAAAAGTTGTAGCTCTGTCTAGAATGTTTTTTTTTTAACAGATTGTTATTGTGAGGTAACAAAGTCCCTGCCCATGGATGAAATTACATGTGCTTTTAGGTGACAAGCTAGCTAAAGACCCAATAACACTCCCAGGCAGACCTTGCCTAGAAATGTTTTGTTAATTTGAACCCTCCTTCTTTCTGCTTTTGTTTAATTTGCCAACCAGCTGTCTCCCATAAAAAGATATTTTTGGTTTTAGTTACAGATCTGTTGAGAAATAAAAACTTGCCATAAATTCACAACCATATGCATAGTTTTATTTTGCTGACAATTTAAAAATAAGTTTATGTGCTCAGACGTGCATAAGTACATACACACATTCTATATATACATACTTTCAGGAAAGAATAAATATACATTTCAGTATGCACCCTTTCCCAGGCATATACATATGTAGTTGTACATACATATTTTCCTAAACCTGTTTGATACCCAGTTTTCAGCTAGGATACCATAGCTATAAATTAGTATTTATTTGTTTGTTTATTTATTTCTGATTTAGATAAACAGCCCTTTTATTATCTCTTAGCGGGATTGTTTCATATTTTATTTCTTACTAGCTCGATACCTGTGCTTCGCTACAAAACTATGCAGTTGGGCTTAGTTTTTGGGGAGAGAAATAAGGGGGGGGGGGATTTGCCTCTACCTACCAGCATCCATCAGTATTCATTTGGCTAGCGTCCTGTCAATGTGTGAGAGAGCTGAGGGCTATTTGGAAACTGGTATTTGGTATTTGCTGTGTGAGCAAGGAGACAGCAAGGAGCCTGGGCATGGCTTACCTCAACTAAAGCTGCTTGGTGCTCTGAAAGTGAAACTCCTCTCCTCTGCTTGTGTTTTGCATTTGGAGCTGAGTTCTTTTCAGGTGGTGGTGGGGAGTATAACTCCTTAGCATCAGAGCGTGTTAATAATAGTATGCGAAATACTTATGCTCTTATGATCATTTAAAAAAAATCCTTTCTTAGTGAGCACCTAGAAGCCAAGAGGAACATACATGCCAAATTTCAAGTTTGTGGGTTTTACAGTTCTGGAGATTTTGTGATGATGTGTGAGTGGTATTTTTCTTTTTTAAATACATAGATTGATGATTTCTGTTGTATGATAACTAAATAACAACATGGAGGAAAACATGTCTGCATATAATATGGTTTGCTACCAGTATTGATAACAAGATATTAGCTTCAATCTTCATTAGAATAGGAAGAGAGAGAGACATAGAAACATAAGTGAGGGTTTGGGGGACAGGAGGCTCAGCATTTGTTAATATATATTTGTTTATTGATTGTATAGTATTTTTACAAATAAGTCAAGGCTGCAAAAATCCAACACACCTCACTCCTCTTATTTTCCCCACAACAACAACCCTGAGAGGTGTGTTGGGTCTAAAGAGAGTGACTAACCCAAAGCCACCCAGCCAGCTTTCATGCCTAAGTCATGATTTGAACTCATGACCCACCTTTTCTAGCCTGATGCCTTAAACACTAGACTAGACTGGCTAAAAAGGAGCATCATGTCCATATTGCTAACTCCTTTCTCATAGGAGGGAGGGACTAATTAAAATACTGATAGAAAATACATAATTGAAAATCAGTTGGCTGTTGCAAATATTCCTCACTGGGAGGTATAAAGTAGATTATTTAGCCAAACCCTGGGCCCCAAAATTTACAAGGAATAAAAAGGAATTCTCAATGTATATTGGTAATTGTCTTGCCCCTGTTGGTATCAGATTTGGAGGGGAAGGCCGAGCAGCTGACAAGGAGTGGGAGTGTGGCTCCATTGGCTGTGGAAGTAACTGGGGAAGGGCACATTGTGGCTGGGCAGAGCAGGGGAGAGGTAGACAAGGGAGAGGGAATTCAGAGGAAGACCCAGGCTCACCCCCTCTTCATCCTAGGGCATGCAGGGAGGAACGGAGAAGAGAGCAAAGGGGGAGGAAACGGTCCCGATTCCCTTCATTAGCTGCAGCTGGGAATACTATGTTTAAAAAGGGAAGCTGTGCACAGTAACTTGCTGGGAGCAAATAATGAATTAACTGGTATCATTGAGGTTTATCTATGTTCCTGGCATCTATGTGTGTTTTCAAGTCTGCAATTCGTTCTTCTGCCCTGTCAAGTAAATTACTGCAGCCTGGTTTGCTTGGATTTTTAATTACAGTTTGTACTTTGTTTTTGCACTGAATTTTCTACAGTTAAAGGCTGTTCCTGGGAGAGTTTTTCTCTAAGCTGAAGGTAACTTAGACACTGGGGGCAAAGTTGGAGATAATAAAGGGACTCTTCTTGCTTATTTGACTGTGTTGCCATTGTGCCATGCCCCTTTGAATCTGTTGTGTATGCAATATAATTAATAAAGTGTGAGCTTGGATTCTGGCCCTGCACTTCTGATTGGCTGTTAAGCGGCCGGACCGGATTGGCCCGTTCCGGGGAATCCGATTGGCCCTTAACAGAGAGTTCTTATTGGTTATAAAAGCTAGCGTTCCTAGCTTGTTATTGGTTAAACGTTACAAGGTTTTGCCTATATAAGGTGGGTTTTACTGATGTTAAAAGAGCAAGTCACAATGTAAATAAAGAGCTGAAGTTCACCGTTCAGAAACTTGTCTCCATTTTTTTTTTAAACAAATTTTATTAATTTTACAGAAAACACAATACACAAACATACAAAACACAAAACATAAACAAAACTAAAAGATCTTTTCTGAAGGTTGTCTGATCCCGGGTTAAAACTCTTCACACAGACACAAATTCAAACATCATATTCACTTTGTATATCCTTCCATATCTTATTATCATTTTCTTTTTATATATATATATATAAACCATTTTTATCAATTTTATAAAAACAATGCACAAAGAATCAAGGCATAACAGCTTATAAATTCTTTTCTAGGAAAAAATAATAATAAAAAACCAATAGAACATAACAATTCCAAATTATAGTATCAATACTTTATCTATTTAACTTCATATCTTATCCCTATTTCTCCTTTTCATCCAAATTATTTCTTGTTAATTAAAATTTTATTGCCTTTTATCAATATACACAATCCAAAAAAAAAACCATAACAAAACCTTTATATATCCTTTCATATCTTATTACCATTTTCAATAACATTCTTTGTCTGTTCTATTTCCAACTATCCATTCATCTTTTTTCTTTTACTATACTTCTCCTATACACCAATTGGAGTAACGTCTATAACTCATTACCCTAACTTAAAAGTACTTCGTATAACAATTTTTCTTGGGATTCTGTTTAAAAGATTCTAAAATTACATAATGAATTTTATACTCTAAATACACATATAAAAACACAATCTTATGTACCCTCCAGAATCCCTCTTTTATCCTAAATTAAATTCACCCATTGTCTCTAAATAAACTTTTTTTCTTTAGATCTTGCTTCCCCCCATTGAGGCTTCTCCTCCCCCCCTTTCTCTCTTGCTTATTCTTCTCCTTGCCCTTTTTACCCCTTTGTTTTTCCTCCTCCCTTTTCTTACTCCTTTTCCTTTGCTTTCTAACCTTGCCTCCACCTTTTCGCTCATTTTTCTCTTCTTTGGTTGTTTTTATAATTCTTAAAATCCCCTTTTTCTTATCCTTTTTCTCCTCCTCTCCGGAAAGGACCCATTGTTCATCAAAGATGGCTTCTTCTTCCTCTTCTTCCTTGTCCCAGTCCTTCTGCTGCGTAATCAACTTTTCATAAGTACATAACGCCATTTCTAAGAATTGAAACAAAGCGCCCAAAGTATCTTCCTTTTTATATTTTTGATATTCAGTCTTTAGTTCATCCACAAGCGATGCCATTATGAGAAGAGAAACTTTTCCCAAAACAACCACAAGTATTTTTAATCAAAAACAATTCAAAAAAAGTTCCAAAAGTTAATACTTTTCTTCCTTCTTCTCTTTCTCTTTCTGGGGTTAATGTTTAATCAAAGAGGTCCAATTACCATATATCTTTCTTTGGGATTCTAGGCAATCTCCTCCTTTTTCAGCTTCTGCTCCAAACTTTTTTTTCCTCTCCCTTCCCACTTGCAATATCAATTTTAAATAATCAGAAATCCATACCTCCAACAAGGGTTTTCCAATTTCTTAAATTTTTCAATGTCCAAGAATCCTTTTGTCCCTTAGCTTCAACTCTCAAAACAATTCACTTTCAATGTCCAATATATCCAAACATTTCTGCTGTTTCCATGGGGTGGGAGAGTGAAGAAAAAAAAAAGTTCCCTTTAACAGCTTCTCCGCCGCTTTCGCTCTTCTTAGGGATACAATGTATCCTCCAGCAATTCAAACATCTCAGTTCCAAGCAATTTAAAAGATGTTACTTGACCCGGCTCAGACAACACTTTCACTCATCTCATTTCCTCCAGCGCAATCTTACCCGGTTGCTGGCTTCTTCGTGGCGGCCATTGCTGACCGCCGCTCCACCGCCTTGGGAAAAAGGGGTTTTTCCGGAGAAGGGGGGGTCTGCGACACCCCCACCCCCCTATCCGACTCCCCTCTCTCTTCAGCTGTCCCTACAGGGCAGCCATATCCCCCTGACCCATCTGGATCGGGGGTACCTCGACGGCTAGCACAGCAGGAATCGCGAGCTGTCGCAAATTCCTGCTGCCCCGAAGCCATGCGAAACCGGAAACCAGAAACTTGTCTCCATTTTTTCTCGCCCATGCTCAAACTTAACACTGGCGACAAAGATGAGATGTGGAGACATCTGAAACAACGAAACTTCGAAGAACACTGAGCACGTGACAGACGATGCCAACAATGGAACCATGTCCGGCGGCATCGTACCACCCGCTCCGTTCAATCCATCACAAGAAGACTGGGAGTCTTACATGGATCGTTTTCAAATGTTCCTAGAGATGAACAATTTAAAGGATGCCACAGCCGGGAAGAAACAGGCGGTGTTCCTGACGCATTGCGGTCCAACCGTATTTAAGATGGCTAAGGCACTAGCCAAACCCCGAGAAGTGAAGGCCAGGGATTGGGACGACCTCAAACCTATCCTGCGAGACCACTACGCCCCGACCGTGCCTACGCTCATGAGACGCCATGAGTTTTATCAAAGAAGCCAGCGAAAGGGAGAAAGCGTGGCCAACTTCATAGAAGACCTCCGAAATTTGGGAGGCCTCTGCGGATTCACCGATCTAGAAGAAGCACTAAGAGATTGCATAGTTCTGGGATTAGATGCACCAGGCGTCCAAAGCAAGCTGATGGCGAAAGGCGACATCAGCCTTGCCGACGCCATTGCCGATGCTACCGCAGCGGAAGCAACCAAGAAGTCGGCAGCACAACTACGCCGCAACCACGTTCCGGTACCTCCACCGACAAGCGACATTTTATCCAAGTCGGAAGGACAGCTTGTGACAACGCACCACGAAGACCTCTCTTCGTCATCAGACAGCGACGAAGAGGGGGTCCATCGACTGCGGTCCGACCGGGACCCTTGGCCGAAGACCTTACGCCCTTGCGCTGGCTGTGGAGCCAACCATGCCAGATCCGAATGCAAATTCCGCGACGCACTCTGCCATGAGTGCGGGAAACGAAGCCACATCGGATGGGTCTGCTGCAGTTTGCCAGGACCCAGCCAGGCCTCAAAAGTGGCTAACTATTGCCAATCGACAGGAAACCGTCCTGTAAGGCGAGAGCCAGTAAACCACTCCTACAGAAATCGTGCTTTGCAGAGAGAAGAGGCTCACCATACTATCACTATCGGTCACGCCTCAGCCTTGGACACTAAGAAAATCCGAGTCATGGCAGCCATCGAGAACCAGCCTTGCCACATGGAGGTCGACTCAGGATCGTCCCTCTCAATGGTGTCATGGAAGACACTCAAGCAACTCATCCCCAACAGTCCAACTCAAGGACTACCAGGGGAATTGAATTCCAATCGTCGGGTCCTGCCGAGTCCGAGTCTCTTTCAAGAAGCACACAGCATACTTACTTTTAACGGTCATCGATAGAGATAGGCCTAGCCTACTGGGCCTCCAATGGTTCACGCCACTCGACATTGAAGTGGCCAGCGTAAACCGAGTAGGTGGCTGTGACTGGGAGGAAGACCTTATCTATGAGTTCAGGGATGTCTTCACGGACAGCTTAGGCGAGTACAAGGGGACCCCGATCTCATTCAGCTTAGATCCAAAAATAGCTCCCATTCGCCTAAAGCCCCATCGAGTTCCGTTTGCCTTAAAATCGAAAATCGACGCACAACTCGACAAACTGATAGCTCAGGGGGTGTTGGAGCCCTTCGATCACTCCCCCTGGGAAACCCCTATTGTAACACCCATTAAGTCAGACGGGTCAATCCGAATTTGTGGGGACTACCGGGCCACTTTGAACCACGCCCTGCAGCAGAACGCGTATCCAGTTCTGGTGGTGCAGCACCTCCTCCATTCCCTGGGGGGCGGGAAAGTTTTTGCTAAATTGGATTTAGCTCAGGCATATCAGCAATTACCAGTAGATGAAAAAACGGCACAGGCCCAAACTATTGTGATGCACCGAGGTGCCTTTAAATGTACCCAGCTGTAATTCGGAGTAAGCGTAGCCCCGGGGATTTTTCAGAGCCTTATGGAAAAGTTATTGCAAGGGATTAAGGGCGTAGTCCCCTATTTTGACGATGTATTAATTGTAGCTCCTACAAAAAAAATCTTACAGGACCGGTTAAAATTAGTCCTAAAAAAATTCCAAGAGGCCGGTTTTAAGGTGAAAAAAAAAACAAATGTAAATTGTGTACTGACAGTGTTGAGTTTTTAGGGTACCTGATTGATAGCCAGGGCATTCACCCTACCGAAAGTAAATTAAAAGTGATCAAAAATGCTCCCAGGCCAAGAAACAAGGCCGATCTCCAGGCATTCCTAGGCCTCATCAATTTTTATAATGTATTTTTACCGCACAAAGCAACTGTCGCTGAACCGTTACACCGATTGTTAGATAAAAAAGCAAATTAGCTATGGGGTTACCGTGAAGAACAGGTGTTCCAAAATGTTAAAAAACTGTTCACTTCTGACTCTGTACTCATGCAGTATAATGAGAACTTGCCGTTAGTTATAACCTGTGATGCATCGCCTTTTGGGGTGGGTGCCATTTTGAGCCATGTACTGCCTAATGGGAACGAAGCCCCTGTTGCATATTTTTCAAAGACTCTGTCAAAAACGGAATGGAACTATGGACAAATTGATAAAGAAGCCCTCACAATTGTCTCAGCTGTGAAAAGATTTCATGAATACGTGTATGGTAGGGTTTTTACTATTGTGACTGACCACAAGCCTTTATTGGGGATAATAGCCGGAGATAAGCCAACTCCCTACATATTATCCCCTAGGATGACCCGATGGTCAGAATTCTTAGCTGCTTATAACTATCGGCTTCAATACCGCCCGGGGAAAGCCATTCCCCACGCTGACGCATTGAGCAGAGCACACGCTGACGCATTGAGCAGAGCACCAGAGACTCTCGACGATCCGGCACCAACGGTAACCACATTGCAAATCAAAGCGCTCAACGCGCCGCCACTGACCGCCCGAGATATCGCGAGAGAAACCAAACGCGACCACACCCTAGCACGAGTCCTAGGCTGGGTAGAAATGGATGGCCGTTGGACCAGTTATCAGATGACTTCAAACCATTCAAATCTCGACAGACCGAACTCTTCTCTCAGAAAGGCTGTGTCATCTGGGGCGATAGAGTCGTTATTCCAGAACAGCTCCGAAAAGCGCAGCTGAGAACTTTGCATGATGGCCACCCCGGCATCGTGCGAATGAAAACCCTTGCGCGAAGCTACGCATGGTGGCCGGGCATTGACAAGCAAATTGATCAGTGGGTTAAAGCTTGTCCCAAATGCCAAGAAGTCAGCAACGCCCCACCAAAAGCCATGCCTACTGAGTGGGAGACACCACGTGGACCCTGGTCCCGAATTCACTTGGACTTCGCAGGGCCAACCAAGGGCCACACCTTCCTTCTTACCGTCGATGCCTACTCCAATTGGCTCGAAATTCATCGCATGACGACTACGACCTCTGGGGCGGTCGTCAAGATTCTAAACAGACTCTTTGCAACCCACAGATTACCAGACGTCCTGATATCTGATAACGGCCCACAATTTACTGCACTAGCGTTCGAGCAGTACCTCGCTGACCGCGGCATCCGCCATGTGCTCACCTCGCCTGCGCACCCTGCGAGCAATGGCCGAGCAGAACGCATGGTTCAATTTGTGAAGAAAACCTTGCAAAAGGTAGACTACGACACATTGACGACAAGGTCAACTAAATCCTCTTCTTGCAACACATCACCCCACATAGCGTCACCAACAAAACTCCCGCTGAACTGCTAATGGGACAAAAGCTCCGCTCCCACCTTGACTGATTGCACCCTGCGTATGAACCAGAGAAACCACTAGGATCCAGCGGCCGCTGTCGCACCTTCCAGGTAGGAGATCTGGTTTATGCAAAAAAACTATCGGGCGACCAGTTGTGGGTGGAAGCGACAGTAGTACGTGAAACCGGCCCAAGATCCTACCTCGTGCAATGCCTTGACGATAAACTTTGGAAACGGCATATTGACCAATTACGGTCGCGGCTTGCAGCGGCCAGTCCGCAACTCCCCTATGATCAAACTGAGGGGGGGGGGAGGTACGGAAGAAGATGAAGCCATAGGAAACCCGTTCAAAGGAAACAATGATTTAATAGAAACTCAGGAAGCAGAGCCAGAGGGAGAAATGTTTGCACCTCAGGGAATTGCAGAAAATGTGGGCAACGACATAGAAGTGAACTCTGAACCAGAGGCAGCCCCACTGCCAGACAACGATTTACCTCAGCGGGATTGCAACCAACCGATACAACGAAAATCAAAAACACTAAAAAGACAACCGTCCTATTTAAGGGACTATGTAACTGCGCCCTGAACTAAGGAACCAGGGGGAAGGGGTGTTGTGTATGCAATATAATTAATAAAGTGCGAGCTTGGAGTAAGTGCAGGGTTCTGGCCCTGCACTTCTGATTGGCTGTTAAGCGGCCGGACCGAATTGGCCCGTTCCGGGGAATCCGATTGGCCCTTAACAGAGAGTTCTTATTGGTTATAAAAGCTAGAGTTCCTAGGTTGTTATTGGTTAATAGTTACAAGGGTTGCCAATATAAGGCGGGTTTTACTGATGTTAAAAGAGCAAGTCACGATGTAAATAAAGAGCTGAAGTTCACCGTTCAGAAACTTGTCTCCATTGTTTCTCACCCATGCTCAAACTTAACAGAATCATCACAATAATCCTCAATTTACCACCACAATTGAGCCCTAAATTTCTGTTGCTAAGGGAGTTAAGGGAGTTTTTCCCTATTTTGCAACCTTTCTTGCTATCTTTCTGGCTATTCCAGCAGTTGTTAAGATAGTAACATGGTTGTTAAGTGAATCTGGCTTCCCCATTGACTTTGCTTGTCACAAAAGGTGATGACATAACCTCGGGACACCATCACTTTCATGAATAAGAGTCAGTTGCCAAACCTCTGGTAGCTGCAATGGCCATAAGTGTGAAAATCGGTCATAAGTCACTTTTTTCAGTGCTGTTGTAACTTCGAACAATCACTAAATGAACCACTGTTAAGTCAGAGGGGCCCCTGTAATCAAAACTGAACTTGTATGGATATGAGTTTTTGATTAATAGAACTCTTCGGGGTGGACACACAGGGGTCTAGCCAAAATCTCATTAATAAATTCAGCTTCTCTTTTGTGAGGGAGGATTGCAAGCCGGATTAAACTGATTTCTTGGAATGTTACCAATAGAAGATCTACACTTCTGTACAGACCTGGCTCATTTTTTATTATTAATGCTTGCAAGGCAGTAATTCCATCCACCTTTCATTTTACAATTCATAAGCAAATTAATAAAGAATGCATGTTTGTGTCTGTTTCTAGCTTCTCGTAATAAATGGAGTTCTTCTGTGTAAGTTCCTCTTGTTGTATCAAATCTCCACTTGATAGCATATTTGACTTCGATTTCCCTTGTTGTCATTCTTTCTTTTAATGTCTTTAATGTTAACATTTAAAATATGATTTTTGTTGATGTAAACAGTATCCTCCCCTCTCTTTTTCTCTCTCTGTGTAGCGCACGCTGACACAAAACAGGTATTGAGAGAGAGAGAGAGAGAGAGAGATGGATGGATGGATGAATGGATAGATAGAGAGATAGAGAGATAGAGATAGAGATAGAGATAGAGATAGAGATAGAGATAGAGATAGAGATAGAGATAGAGATAGAGATAGAGATAGAGATAGAGATAGAGATAGAGATAGAGATAGAGATAGAGATAGAAATATCCCTCTAAACATCTTTTCTAAATTTCTTATAATAAACAGTGGGTTCTTTACCATTCTTTACCTTACAGTACCTTGCCTTGATCAAGAAAGATGAAAATACATAAATTCTATTCAGTGTTGTTTCTCTTGTTTCCGATGAGCCTGTTTGGCAGACCATATATATATATGGTGAATATATATGGTGACCATATATATATATATGGTGAATTTCTCCAGCATGTATAATCCCAAATGCTCTAAGAATATATTAAACTGATCCTTTCTTACTGGCTAGCAAACCGTAAATACATATCCCTTTTTTTTAAAAAAAGATAGTCTGCACTTAGCTGCCAGCTAATAAAAAATAGATATGACCAATCTCTTGATTGATCAATATAAATCAACAATGCTTAAATTGCCACTCTAGCACGTGGCTCTCTTGGAAAGAGAAAAATATTACAACAGAGTGGCTAATTCTGTGAACTGGGTTTAATGTAATGAAAACATAGGCAAATAAAATTTAGCTTGGTCCTAGTTAAATCTAGTTTTTTACTGCAGACCATATGTTTTTGGAGAGTGTGTGCATACAGACAGACACATATTGCAATCTAAATACTAATTGGGGTGCATAGTCTTTCAAAGATGAAGATTTCTGCTGAAAGCCAGCTGTGTTGATTGCAAAACTCAACCTGATAGGATTGGCTGCAATCCAGCCAATTAAACATGTCATCAGTTTAGAGCAGGGGTGGGCAAACTTTTTGGCTGGGGGCCACATTGACTTTTAAAATTTGACACATGGGCCACCACCTGGTGTCGAAATGTCTGTCATTACAAGTCAAAATCAAATGAATGCAATCATTCAATCATTTACATCAAACCTTAATTCTATACCAATCTTCCGTGGGCCGGATTAAAAAGACCAACGGACCGGATGTGGCCCACGGGCCGTAGTTTGCCCACCCCTGGTTTAGAATCACTTTGTTGTCACAGACAAGTCCAGCCCCTGCCATGAATTCAGTAGGTTAGCCCCAATTTAGCTTTGACTGTTAATTAGATTAGATTTTTGTATTAGAGGTAATAAATTCTTCTGTGTTTTGAACTCAACGAATGTTCCTGGTTATTTGTGCCTGACAGGAATGTTGGTAAAGGACTGATGAGAAGATCTTCACTAGGTGAAATTATGAAGTATCAATCAACTTCTCCATGATCTTGTAGATTGAAGGTCTTCAAACTTGGCAAGTTTAAGACTTGTGAACTTCAACTCCCAGAATTCCTAAGCTAATATGACTGAAGGAGGAATTCTGGGAGTTGAAGTCCACAAGTCTTAAAGCTATCAAGTTTGGAGACCCCTGAAATTTATCACAAGCTGTGGATTGGTTTAAATAAAATGAATTCCTACAGTACTTAGTAGCACTCTACTTCCTTGTGACTTTGGTCAAGTTTGTATTGTTTCTCTTAGATTGGCTACCTTCCCATAACCTAGAATCTGTAAAGACTTTACCTTAATTCTGTGGGAGGAGGGGTGGAATTGTTGCTACCATTTGAATACCGAAATAGCAGACACTAGTGAGATGAAGACACAGAAAGTAGAAAAGTATGAAGGATAGGTTTAAGTATGTCCAGCAATTTCCCCCATTTCTGCTCTACTGCTCGGGAAAATACGAAATAGTCCTCTGAGAAAAGGAATTTGCCCTTTGCTCACCACATAGATTTTTTTCTTTCTTCCCCAGCAAAAACAGGGTTAAGTTTGGATGCATCTGTAGATAAAGCAGACTTGCAGGACATCACTGCAGAATCACAAGGTGAAATAGTGTAATGTTTCAAGCTTGAAGAATAAGTACAATTAAGTGAACATGAAAGATTCTAGGCAATCGCAATCTTCTCTATCTCCTCTACCACTCCCTTTCAGACTGGTTGACTTAAGGTGGTTTTGACAGCCATATCAGTCACAAAGTGATGTCATGGGTCTATCTCTGACAGGAACTGTGGTTTCCTTTCCCTTTGAACAGTTTAACTGCTAGACTTCTCTCAAGAAGGCCGGGCAGTAACCTCTATCAAAGTGAAGAACTCATACAGAAAGAGAACAGGATGAAGACCAAAATAAGACCTTACACTTGAAATTTTAACAGACAATACAATAGCTTTCTTTGAAAAAAAAATCAAAGGATTGTCGCATCAATGTTTGAGCAAATGTGTTCTTCACTGAATTAGAAAACCAACTGTTTTAAATCTCAGGGAAAGATTAAAAAGAAATGATACTTTGCTTGATTGAAGATAAATTTCCTGACAGTAAGAACAATTAATAGAATAGCTTACCTCTCAGAATTATGGATTCTCCATCAGTGGTATTTTTTTTTCAAAAATAGACTGGACAACCATTTGTCTGAGGTGGTATAATGTCTCCTTTGAGCAGAGTTTTGGACAAGATCTCCAAGGTCTTTTCCAGCCCTTTGATCCTATGATATGAAACCAATGGTATTAGAAGGTAATACCTCTGGAAATCTAATAATTATAATAGATTCTTTTGGAAGAAAGCTGGCCTAAATGACTTTTAAGACACAGAGTGAATCTGCTTTTATAAGTCAGCAATTTATTCTCCCATAAATTTATTTAAAGATGCAATAACATAGCCATATGATAGGCTGCAAAAATTCCAATGACTAATAAATAGTAACAAAGTGATACAGAAAATTCTAATGCATTACTGCAACTAGTCATAATTCAACCATGATATGGTAGTCTTGTCGTGATATGAATGTACAACTGATTATTGAGGGGAAGCATGTGACATAGTTATAGTATTGACGTGAAATGTGCCCTAAATTCACAGGGTTACCAAGGAATGATCTTGGTGATTTTTTTTGCAGAAAAACCAATTAAAAATAAACCTGCAGGTTAACTAAACAATGACATCTAGTATGATCCCAGAAGTGTGCCTTCACTGTCAGGATATCTGCCTTCTGGAACATGATCTCCCAAAGATCTGAATATCCTCCCACCCCATTGGAAATTTGGCTATTTCCCCAGGCTTGGGGTAGTGTAATGGGTGAGTCCCTGTGTTTTTTTGTATGGTTTTTGTCTTTCTGGTTACACAGGTCCTTTCTTATCTACCTTTATCGTCTTTTTGGCTTTTTATAAAAGCTCCCAGAGTCATCGAGAGTCATAATTTCATGATGTCTCTGTAAAGATAAAAACAAACAAGCTGGTATCCCTTTTTTAAAAAAAAAATAGTTTTACTTAATATTGCAAATTTGTTGAAGCTATTGTCATTTTCTAAAGCTTATGTGAAAATAAACCATCTATGCCTTTAAAAAGGCCGTAAGGTTCTTTACAGTTTAAATTAAGAAAGGCTCCTCTTATGTATGAATTGTGTATATGTGTTGACATTCCAATTTATTATCCTCTTGGAAACTATTTCAAGCAAGCCACAAAGAACAATTGCAATGGAGACTTGATCTGAGTCATGAACATCCTTTCAATGACTCCATTCTTCAACAGTTTACAAGCCATCCATCATAGGGGATTTTTTTTTCCTTATCTCCTGTTGGGCCAATAATGCTAGTATGAAGAAAACTGTGAGCACCAGGAATTGGCATTTGTGAACACTTGTGAAAGTCTTCAGAATTCTTGCCTTGATGAGCCTTCTACTTATTATTTTTGTCCAAAGACAAATAACAGGAAACAGAAGAAGATGCAGGTTCTATTCTTCTTGAAGAGTTAGCTGGTCTCTAGAGAAAGAGAACATAGAAGAAGGAATGAGAGGAATACACTGCCCAGTCAGGAATAGGAAGATATGAAGATCCTTCAAAAGCTGGATTTTAGTCTCTTATTCTCTACATCTATCTGTTGCATTCAAACACTTGAAATCTCAATAGCACCTCCACTCTGTTAACAGCTCTCTCCAATTTAGGATATTCTTCAGATGTGTGGACTTCCCAAATTAGTCAAGCTAATTTGGGAAATCTGGGGAGTTGTGGTCTGTTTCAGGAAAGTAGTAGAACTGAATAGATTTTGAGGATGTAAAGGTTTCCCTGTCCAGTCATGTCTGACTTTAGGGCATGGTGCTCATTCTCTGTTTCTTGGCCAAGGATGCCAGCATTGTCTAAAGATACTTCTGTGGTCATGTGACCAGCATGATTATACACCAAAGGCTCGTGGAACGCTGTTATCTTCCCACCTCAATGGTACCTATTTATCTACTCACATTGCATGCTTTTGAACAGATACATAGGTAATCAAAATGATAGGAAAAACAATTGACTATTTTGGCATTTGTGAAACGAAATGAATACCTGCAATAATTATTTTTTCTCAACTTGCTAGCAACTTCAGAAAATACTCTTGGCTTGTAAAGAACCAGCCTTTGATTTTTTGCAGAAGTAATTTCTGAGGACTTGACAAATGAAATGAGGGTAGGGGGATTCAAATCAAATTCTTTTTTCAGATACCTACTTTAGAAAAGAAAGGAAAACTTCTGAAGAACAGTTTGCTAGTCTGAACTCTCCTTGAAAGGACAACATTGTTTTTAATAAGCTGCCTACAGAAACAAACTTTGAATTGCTTTTTTTGCACTGCAGTCTTGAGCGTTGCATTCAAGATAATCAGTGGTTTCCTTCTAAACATTCCTCAAGCATATTGTAATAAAGCTGTAGTGTCTTTCAAATGGGAAGGTTATATTTGTTTTTGTTGCTACCAAAAACTCTTCCATTAAATGGGGCTCTGATGGCTGGAACACATTTTAATGGATCTTGAAAACTGGTGGCTCCTGTGAACTTCTATAGAAATACTGGAAAGGTGTCTTGCAAAGAAGAACAATGATTTATAACATTTCTGTTGATGTTGTTGCTCAGCTCAGGAGGAAAAGGACTTTTGAAAATCAGATTTGTTTACTAATTTACAGAAGAGAGCAGGGCACCCATGCTAAAATGCAGTTGCCAAAGCAATTTGTTGGCTCCTATGATTCCCGGATTTAGGAAAGTGGCAAAACCCTGTTTATTTTATCAAGCTTTGAAGTTGTTTATTCCACTGATGCTAATGGTCCTGAATTTAATTTTCCCTTGATTTTAATTGCTCTGTTTTTATTCTTTGCTTTCATAATTTGCATTTGTAACTGCTTTAAGGCCCCTTAAATGTTATACATGTTGAAAAGGTTAGGTATTAATGAATTAATTTAAAAAGTAAACAAATAAAATAATACATTGGACCCATTCTTCCATGTCAGATGGCATTAAGATAATGACATGCTTCCCATGTCTTCTTCCTAGGGATGATAACCATTTTACCTTTGGAAAAAGCTGGATAATTGACTTAACAATTTATTGGGGCTTCACTTACTGCAGGTGAGAGACAAAAGTGCAATGACCAAGATTTCTATAATGGGCTGAATGGTAGGAGGACAAGACAAGAGAGGACAGAGATATGATGCAAAGGAAGTAAGAACAACTGCCCAGCCCTCTCTCTCATTAAGCTCCATATTGAAAAAGTGAAGGAGCTTGGAACATCTAACCCCAAGAGGTGACTGAAGAAGGATATGAGGACACTCTCCAATTATCCTGAAAGTCTATCACATAGTCATAGGTCTCTCCTTCTTCTCTGTGTAGGACTTGGACTAATGGCTTTAAGTTATAGGAAGTGGGGAAACAGACACTAGATTCATGGAAGTTGCTTGGAAAGAAGGATCACATGCCTGGGAGCTCCTGGATAAAAAGGATAACGCATGCTTCAAGATGTTGGATGAAGAAAAAAAGGGTAGCTATGCTGAAAGTGCCTGAGTTTTATACCCTCTGTTGGGCCCCACCTTGGTGTTTCCTGTTTCTGTGTAAAAATGTATCCCATTGGCTGTCAGACTCCTAGGGGGTGGGGGTCTTAGCATCTTGTTGATGATCCAAACTCTGTCAAAGACCTCGGAGTATTCATCACTAATGATCTAAGTGCTAGAGCCATTGTAACTACACAGCCAAAAAGGCATTAAGAGTTGTTAATCTAATCCTGCGTAGCTTTTTCTCATACTAATAACTAGAGCATACCAAACATTTGCTAGACCAATACTTGAATACAGCTCATCAGTCTGGAACCCGCATTACGTATCTGATATTAATACAGTGGAGAAAGTCCAGAAATATTTCACAAGAAGAGTTCTCCACTCCTCTACTAGTTGCAGAATACCTTATGCTATCAGACTTGAAATTTTAGACCTAGACAACCTAGAACTATGTTGCCTTCCAACCGATCTAAGCATAGTACATAAAATTATATATTGCAATGTCCTACCTGTCAATGAATACTTCAGTTTCAACCATAACAATACAAGAGCACACAATAGATTGTTTGAGTGCTGGTGATGTAATCTTTCCAGGTGCCATGTGATGAGATGGGTAGGGGGCTAATCCTATCTTTGTTATGCAGAATAGACTGGCTCAGGCCTTCATCGCCCATTGACAATGGGAGGAGGGGCTGAGTTTCTGCATTTTTAATATTTCCAAGGATATTTCATTTTTCTATGAGAGGAGTGGGTTATAACTTCCAACATTAGCATCTGTTCTCTCCTCACCCCTGAGGGTTTTTTTTTTTTTTTGTAATCCTCCAGCTCTAATTAATTGACACTGTATTGTACTAGTACTCCTTTCTCCTGCTACTTGTTTAGAATAACTGTTCTCCTCAAGGCAGTACGGAAGGCATATCTACAGGTCATGACTATTAAAGGAAGTTAACTTCCATCATTAGCTGCAGTGTGCAGGTCAGCCTCCACACATTTAAAAATGTTAGTCCCACCAGGTGTTCTGATGCCACAGTCATAAATAGGTCAAGTGAAATGTCACCGATATATAAGCATAAGAGAAAGTGAGGAATAATGGTACAATGCTATTGAATGAAGTTGCTAATGACTATGTCCTGTTGTTTTCTTGTTTGACTGAATTTGCAATCAAGGAAGGATTTTATGTGTGCATGTGTGTGTCTGTTTATGTGCACGAATGGAAATAGCACTAAAAAAAAGCATGATAAAAATTAAAGTATCTGATCTTTCAAAAGCTCTTAAAAATCAAACTGCTTTGGATAGCTTTCCTGCAATTTGATTTAATTTGATGCTGTCATCATTTTAATCTGTCTTCTTTGCAAAGTTGCAGAGGGATTTTTTTAGATATATGTTATCTTTGTATTTTTTCTGTGAAAGGTGCCGAAAGTTCTTTTGGTTGCTGCAACATGGAAAATATGTTAAATAAGTAAATCAATGTTATATCTAGGCAAATAACAGAAAAAGAGGGAGAGCTGTATGTGCTGGATCTGCTTCCAACTTCATTTTTCCCTGTTTCTTTCTCTCTTCGCTTCTCTATATGATGGAATTGTATGGTTTTTATGCTGTCTGAGTAAATGTATTTACTGAGTAAAAGGATTGTAACTCCTTTTCGGATCTCCTTAGATTCTAAGTCAGAAGATTCTGATGAGCTGTTAATTGTCCTGTCTGTTCCTCAAGACCATAAAGAGAAACACTGTCTTTGGTGCTCTCTGAGCTGGGTTGTTTTCTTGTACATGTTTCATTATCCAACTAGGTAACTTCATCAATGCTAGAAGGGAGTAGGGTTGTATCCAAACCCCACTCCCTTCTAGCATTGTTGATGTCAACTCATAAAACATTTCTATGGTCTTTTTAGAGTTGCCAACAGAAAGGAAGGGGGAAGTAGTGTAGCAGCTTGCAAAACTGAAAGTGCATTCCATAAATGTTTTCAAAGATAGTTTCTAGGCGACCAAAGTTTCTGCCACACAAAATTCTAACTGGAGAGCATGATTGATGACTCTGGGCTATGGATGTGTCCATTGGAGAATATGAATTATGATACACCCAGGGGGTGGGGGGAAACCAGGGTTAAGGGTGACAATGAATGATGTGTCTCAGAGTCGGCTACACCCAGGTAGTGCCGGCATGTTTACTCCTAATAAATCTTCTTTAAGATTTGAAAATCCGGTTAGAGACTCATAATTTAAATGGGGGTAACTACCAGAGCCCTGACAGTTGATGTTATATAGTTGGGTAGTGAAACATCTGCAAGAAAATGACCAAACTCAGAGAGCACCATAATCTCCACAATTCAACCCTGAAATGCAAATATTCTCTTTTATTTAAGCCAGTTTCTTTGGTCATATTTTTTAATCCTACCTTCTGAATGCATGAACTCTAAACTGAAAATACAGATATTCCTTGACTTATAGTAGTTCATTTAGCAACCACTGAAAGTTACAACGGCACTGAAAAAGAGTGAGTTATAACCATTTTTCACACTTAGGACACTTGTAGTTTCCCCAAATTCAAGTGCTTAGCAACTGGTTCATACTTATGACCTCTTCTGTGTCCCAAGATCATGTGATTTTTGCAACATTTTGCAAACTTTTGACAAGAAAAAATTAAAAATAAAAGGGGAAGCCAAATTCAGTAAATAGTAACAGCTGTGTTACTAATTTATCAACTGCAGTGATTCATTTAAAAACTGTGCCAAAAAAAGGTTGTAAAATGAGGCAAACTCTCTTAATTGTCTCACTTAACAGCAGAAATTTTGGGTTCAATTGTGGTTGTAAGTCGAGGACTACCTGTATTTCATTTTGTACACCTAGGAATTGAATTGAAGAATGAAGGGAATAGAATGGTCCTTTATTTCAGTCATTGTCCATTTATATTCAATACTAAAAATATTGCTAACTCATTATATCAGGCTTGCCACATTTTTTTTAAAAAAAGGCTATAACCTATTCAGATGTGTTTTCAAGTTATCTTAATGCAAATGGTGTATATACTTTAAATTGATTTGTGCTGGTGCAATTATCCAATTATTAGCTGTGCTGGGATACACACAAGCTCATCATTTTAATAGGATGGATCATTTGAATAAATATGGTTTTTGTTATGGAAATTGTCTTGGATTACAACTGAATCTTCTTTCTGCGAAACTCAAATCTCTCAGCCACTTTCCTGAAAATAAAATATTTGGAGCTGTAGCTAGGCTGGGGAGATTTAAATGACCAGAACCATCATTTCCCTTGGCCTTTTTTAAAGTCATTGTGGGAGAGAGAATAGCCTTTTCT
Organism: Hydrophis major; assembly: GCA_033807585.1. Classification (NCBI taxonomy): domain Eukaryota; kingdom Metazoa; phylum Chordata; class Lepidosauria; order Squamata; family Elapidae; genus Hydrophis; species Hydrophis major. Next base: position 13,335,234 of record CM066338.1, read on the forward strand.
TCTGTTGTGATCATGGCATATTTGGTTACGATTAAACACTTCTAATGCTCAAGTAGAAACTCAAATGTATAATAAATGACCTCTACTAAAAGCTATAGCTGAATAGTTTCAGGATAATTATGTTACTATTTTTTGCCCTTCTTGTTTTAATGGCATACTCCATTCTATAGCTGCCAAATAGTAAGAGGAAATTATCAGCCTATTATTGTAGGATGCAGATCACTCTGACGTGTCCAGGAATTTATTAAAATGTACATGATAGATTCTATACTTGAATGACTTTCCACGAAATGTATTCCTCATGGTTCTTTAAGGGTTGGGTGGTTGCTGGTTTGTGGTTGTTGCACTCTCCTAACATTGTGTATCATTTGTCGGCTCTCTTAAATAATTTAAACTTTGATTTTCAATGAAAATAGGGAGCCACTCAGGGGCTTTGAGTTTGATATCATCGAGGTTCAGATTGAGTAAACACTTGAAGCTCCCCATTATTTTAAAAAAGTTGTTAAGAGGGGAGGATATTTTATATAGTAGGACCAGGATTTTGTTTTCTTTCTGTTTTTATAGTTGAGTTCCTTCCTTCCTTCCTTCCTTCCTTTCTTCCTCCTTCCTTCCTTCCTTCCTCCTTCCTTCCTTCCTTCCTTCCTTCCTTCCTTCCTTCCTTCCTTCCTTCTTTCCTCCTTCCTTCCTTCCTTCCTCCTTCCTTCCTTCCTTCCTTCCTCCTTCCTTCCTCCTTCCTTCCTTCCTTCCTCCTTCCTTCCTCCTTCCTTCCTTCCTTCCTTCCTTCCTCCTTCTTTCCTTCCTTCCTTCCTTCCTCCTTCCTTCCTTCCTTCCTTCCTTCCTTCCTTCCTTCCTTCCTTCCTTCCTCCTTCCTTCCTTCCTTCCTTCCTTCCTTCCTTCTTACCTACCTACCAACCAGTGGTGGGATTCAATTTTTTTTACTACCAGTTCTGTGGGTGTGGCTTGGTGGGTGTAGTGGGGCTTTCTGGGCATGGCAGGGAAAAGATACTGTAAAATCTCCATTCCCTCCCTACCCCACTAACCTGCTTTCCAGCTCCATTCTCCTGTGCAGGGCAACAAAAGAAGAGCCAGCCGATCAGCTGGGACTCAGGAGACAGAGAATAGATGGAGGCAAGGCCAATCAAAGGTGGGATTTGCCGGTTCTCCAAACTACTCAATATTTCTGCGACTGGTTCTCCAGAAGCTATCAGCACTGGCTAAATACCACCTTTTCTACCTTCCTTCCTTCCTTCCTTCCTTCTTTCTTTCTTTCTTTCTTTCTTTCTTTCTTTCTTTCTTTCTTTCTTTCTTTCTTTCTTTCTTTCTTTCTTTTTCTTTCTTTCTTTCTGGATTTGTATTATAATTCCTTTGGTACTGAAAGAATACAGGTAATAAGGTCAGGACCTACTGATGAACATCTAGAAACCATGACTATAAAAAAAAAGGTTATTTATAATCATGAATAGTTATCATCACAATCATATTAGACAAACAGACATGTCTGTCTGGATTTTAAGGTTCTCCCCAAGTGAGGCAAAACAAGCACAACTGTTTGATCAGCTAACTGAAAATTCATCTCAGTTAAAATGTGCAGCAGATATTTTCACCTGCAAATCTACAGAGGAAGTGTTCAAACTGTTTTGTAGCTCTCACAATAAGTAATCACAGAGAGATTATTAATGATGGAAGGACGCTTGTAAATGCTAATGAACTTTCTGCCTAACCGGTAGAAATAACCAATCTTTTAATGTTTCTTAAACTCATAAACAGGAAGTTGCTTCTACTAGATTTGGAATAAGAAGCTGTAGGGGCCTCACTCTCTGAAATGCCTCCTTCTGTATCACCAAATGGGCAAGTCTGTTTCTCATCAATTGTGGAGGAAATAAAAAAATCTATCGCGCTATTTCCAATGCAGACCAGATTATAACCAGCTAGGAAGGGCAACATCTGTCAATTTTTTCTCAGATTCTTCTCTGTACAAAGATGTCAGATTCATTTTTTCTCCCTCTGTGTCTCATTAGAACCAAAATATGTCAAAATTTATTTATTTATTTATTTTTAAAGCCTCTTGCCCTAAAGAGTGTATCAAATAACAACTAACACCCCTTTTGAGCAGTGGTTTAATATGCACATATAATCCTTGGAACAAGACGGTTCCTCCTTACAGGCTGATGATCTCAAGGGTTTAACACAAAAGGACAAAAAATGATGGACAGGAAAGAGGAACAGTTCTGCTACTCACTTCCTTTTAGTCAAGTTGACACAAAATTCACAGTTGTGACCTTATGAGGAAAATCCTACTCTGCAAACACAAGTAAATAAGTCGTGGTATTTGCATTATGATACACATAAGAGCTCTGCTGGCACAGGGGTTAGAGTACAGTACTGCAGGCTACTTCTGCTGGCTGCCTGCCATCTGGCAGTTCGAATCTCACCAGGGTCAAGGTTGGATTCAGCCTTCCATCCTTCCAAGGTTGGTAAAATGAGGATCCAGGTTGTTGGGGGCTGACTCTGTAAACCACTTGGAGAGGGCTGTAAAGCAGTATATAAGTCTAAGTGCTATTGCTATTGCTATTTAGTCACATTTTTGAGGACATAAAAATCAGGCCATTCAAAAGGTCAGAGTCTAATTATCATCATCATCATTGTTGTGCCCTATTTAAGTTCCACAGTGAGTATTAGAAAACTATTAATGCTGAATAGAAGTGCCCATAGTTTTCTGCTTAACCTTCCCTCACAAAAGAAATAGTAAATAAGTTTGAAAAGGATATTAGACAGTACCCTAGAGGACTTCAAAACATTGCAAATCCAACCTATAAATTCTCGTTAATAGCATTCTCTTTTTCTTTAACTGACCAGACCCATCATGCCTTAAATTTTGTGAATCAGAAAGTTGCCTCCCATAGCAGCAATCTATGAAGTCATCTGTGTCATGAATGAAGGCAAATATACTGTGTCCCGGGATAATGTCATAGGATCCAGTCTAGCTTGGTCACTGGGACCAGAGGTTTTAGTCACTGTGGTGAGAGAGAAATTCCCTGAGGCTGGGCTCTAACACAAACCTGAAGCTCACATAACTAACCTAGTGACCAAGCCAGATTGGATCCTGCATCATCTGTGTCAGTTTCAATAGGTAGACCTAACTGAGAAATTATCTCCACATCAAGACTAAAACTACATTTTATTGTGATAACTTCTTCTTCTTCTTCTTCTTCTTCTTCTTCTTCTTCTTCTTCTTCTTCTTCTTCTTCTTCTTCTTCTTCTTCTTCTTCTTCTTCTTCTTCTTCTTCTTCTTCTTCTTCTTCTCCTTCTCCTTCTCCTTCTCCTTCTCCTTCTCCTTCTCCTTCTCCTTCTCCTTCTCCTCCTCCTCCTTCTCCTTCTCCTTCTCCTTCTCCTTCTCCTTCTCCTTGGCTAATGAATTAGGGAGGTGTCTATCTGATCATTTTGAATACTATTGTTCTGTTCTGATCTTCTGAATTTCTGGTCTTCACCCCCTTTCCCTAGGTTCCTGCATACTTTTATCAAGGTTATCTTCCTCCTTCTCTACAGTCTATGACATGATTTCCAAATTTAAAATATGCCAAAGTTTGACTCTTCCTAGACTAAGCCATAATTTAATATTACATCTTAATGTTGCTCAACTCATTTAAGTTTCTTCTCTCAAATCTATGCTCCTTTTGCTCTACCCTTAGGGATATAGCATAAGCATCATAGAATCATAAAAGCTCTTAATCTAGCAATTACCACAAGAAGCACTTGAGTGGAAACATTTAACATTTTGCTCATTCATCTATTGTAGATAAGTGGCACACTTCAGATGTTTTTGTTGAAACATTTCATTTTATAATCTCAACATGCTGTTGACATACAAACTTCCTCCACCACCACCAAAGTTACACTAAATATTGGAATCATTAAACTGTGGACATTTAACCAGCTTTGTTAAGATGTGGATCATTCAGTTTTGTTAAAGAAAGAATCTTATCTCAGCTACCAATACCAACAGCTATCCTAGTGACATTACCCAGGTTACTTTGAGGAAGAATTCCTTTAAAAACATATTGTAAATGTCTCTGCTGTGTGTCTGTGTGTGTGTTTCTGTGTGTTTATCTCTGTTTGTGTCCTTATGTACATGCATGCATTCAATTGCAATAGTAATAACACTTAGATTTATATACTACTTCCTAATGCTTTTACAGCCCTCTCTAAGCCCTATACAGAGTCAAGATTTTGCCCGCAACAATCTGGGTTCTCATTTTACCAATCTTGGAAGGATGTAAGGCAGAGTCAACCTTGAGCCAGTCAGGGTCAAAGGAATCAAACTCCTGGCGGTGTGAGTAGGGTTAACTGCAATACTGCATTCTAACCACTGTGCCACCATGGCTCTTCAAATCATTGATGATTCCTTGTGACTGATGTCCCTGCATTTTTCTTGGCAAAATTTTGGAAGTGGTTTTCCATTGAAAGCTTCCAAGGGCTGAAAGAGAATGACTGGTCCAAGGTCACCAAGTTGGCTTTATGCCTAAAGCATCACTAGAATTCACAGTCTCCCAGTTTCTATCTTGATGCCTTAAACACTACACCAAAGTGTCTCTGTCTATGTCTTTCGCCTGGAAGATAAATAAACCTGGAATTGTCAATAATAGCCCTGTTAACATATAAGAAACAGTAATGCTAGAATGAATCATTCATGAAACCTGTTTAGTAATGATATTCCATGTTGAAACTGAAGGGGAAAAATTGGACTGATTTATTGTATTGTCTTTGAGCTATTCTGACAAAACATTTGCTTGGATGTGAAACAATAGTAATCACCCAGCAATTTAGCCCATAGGTGCAAAATGTTATTTCAGAATCTGCCTTCTGCTGAAACTAACACTCAATTCCTTTCAACTGTGGTAAAATCAAGCTTCCATGTCCACAAATATTTGTTCCTACTCCACCTGCAACAGAAAATTATTTACTGGCCCTATTTCAAAGTTGGGTAGAAGATAAGTAGCACTGAAAATCAATGGTCGATCTCTTGGCATTTTGCAAAGGTTCAGTGAGGGCTTCTGATCCATCTTTTCAGCATTAGGAAATGATCATAATACCTCCCATTTAATTAGCTATTCTTTTATTTCAATGAAAAAAGTAAGAGGAAAGTTTGTGAACTTAGTTTATGCACCTCTCTTCCTTTAAGAATTCCAAGTAAAGTACATCATTCAGATGTACACTTCTATGGATACATACACCATATATGGAATATATATATGGAGTATGCATGGTACATTCATATTTCACAAGACTGTAAATACTATATTTTCCTCTGAAGATGCTTATAAACCTCATTCAAATAACTCCAAGGACTCAGTGTATCCACTAGAGGAAAACAGATTATCACAAATTCAACTTGATGGCCAATGCTTTCCAATTCCTGTATAGGGCAATCAGATTTAATCACAAGAATTGAAATAACAGACCTCCAAAGAGTTTTCCTCCATATTACTGCACCAGGTTTCATCCCCATTTATTCACTTTAGTTCAGACCAAGCCAGTTTTTTGCTCTGTTTGAAAAAGCTTATTTTCTTCCTAGGCTACATTCATTTTATTTCCTTCACTGTGTCAGATTTCTATGTGGTATTCACAAGGGGAAAGCAAGCATCCAAGGCAGAATCAATCTTTCAAAGCCATTGTATTCCAGTGGATTTAAAAATTATGCAAAACAGGTTTCTCTCAGCTTCTAATTTAGACTTATGCTCCTAACATGCTAATCCTCAGTAGAAATGTATGAACACATAGGCAACCCATTCAAGTGTAGTGAATACTTCCAACACTGATAGGAGTTAATTTACTTAATACCCCACCTGGGATTGTCTAACTTCTTTCTCTAACCCTAACTTTGCCTTTAAAAAAAGATTCTCACCAAATGACTATAAGGTTGTAGTTTTTCCTCCTCGTTAAGGCAACCTGATCAGTCAAGGAGTCAACATGGTGGTTTTTCAAACCCACCAAGATTTCATCTCAACATATTTTTAAATTGAACCCACTCAATTGGAAACGAGATGGAAACATCTCATATATTAAGACTCACTCAGATATCATGGGCACATGGGGAAGAAGGTTTGGTGCATGGAGAGCTTATTTGAAAATGTTCTGTTCATGCACTACATTTCCCATGAGACAATATATATTATACACAGGTAGTCCTTGAATTACAACTGCAACTGAGCCCAACATTTATGCTGCTAAGTAAGAAATTTGTTGCATGGTTTTTCCCCATCTTATGACATTTTCTTGCCACACGTTTGTTAAGTGAATCCCTGCAGTTAGAATAGAATAGAATAGAATTCTTTATTGGCCAAGTGTGATTGGACACACAAGGAATTTGTTTTGGTGCAGATGCTCTCAGTATACATAAAAGAAAAGATACATTCATCAAGAGTCAAGAATCATAAGGTACAACACTTAATGATACTCACAGGGTACAATAAGCAATCAAATTATGCTAGGAAACAGTCAATATAAATCATAAGGATACAAGCGACAAAGTTACAGTCATACAGTCACAAGTAGGAAGGGATGGGTGATAAGGAGTGATGAGAAGATTAATAGTCATAGTAATGCAGACTTTGTAAATAGTTGGACAGTGTTGAGGGAGTTATTTGTTTAGCAGAGTGATGGCATTCGGGGAAAAACTGCCCTTGTGTCTAGTTGTTCTGGTGTGCATAGTGTCATTTTGAGAGAAGGAGTTGAAACAATTTATGTCCAGGATGTGAGGGGTCTGTAAACATTTTTACAGCCCTCTTTTTGACTCGTGCAGTATATGGGTCCTCAGTGGAAGGCAGGTTGGTAGCAATTGTTTTTTCTGCAGTCCTAATTATCCTCTGAAGTCTGTGTCTGTCCTGTCCAATTCTTAAATTAGTGACACAGTTGCTAAGTGAATCTGATTTCCCCATCGACTTTGCTTGTCAGAAGGTCACAAAAGGTGAGCACATGACCTTTGGACGTGGCAACCATCATAAATTTGAATCAGTTGTCAAGCATCCGAACGTAAATCACAAGACCATGTGAAAGCTGCAATGGTCATAAGTGTGAAAAATGGTCATAAGTCACTTTTTTTCAGTGCCATTGTAACTATGAATGGTCACCAAATGAACTGTTCTAAATCAAGGACTATCTATATTTGGGACAGACAAGAACACAGTTGTGGAAATTAACCTTAGACCATAAGCAAGATAGATCCATGTATCAATAATGGAGAATATTTGTAGCTCAGGGTTGGCATGAGGGGCCCAGGTGCTCTCTGAGCTTACTTGTGTTCTTGCAGACATTTCATTACCCAATTACTAGGTAACATCATCAGTGCTAGTATGGAGTTATGTTTGCTCTCACTCCTTACTAGCACTGATAATGTTACCTAGTTAGGGTAATGAAACATGTGCAAGAACACAAGCAAGTTCAGAGGGCATCACGGGCCCCTCAGATCCATATATTTTGTTGCATCATCAGATGGTTGGGAACCTGAGCACCGATTGACAAATTTTGCAAGCACTGGCTCGTGCATCTTTAGATCTCACAGGACATCTAAATATCAACCTTCCATCTTCTCCCATTATTATATCGACAATTTTCAGATTTCAGTGTCCATGGTGAGTGACAAATTGTACTCTCAATGCATCTGCTAAATGTTTAGACATACCCTTTTAGCATTTGCTCTAATCTGGAAAGATTAGCAAAGAGAACAACATTTTCTCAATGATGGAAGGCATACTTTACAGGCAAATTACAATTTCACAGAGCCTGGAATCCTAACAAACTGCTGCCAGATAAGATAGTGTAGGACAGGGGTGTCCAACCTTGGCAACTTTAAGACTTGTGGACTTCAACTCCCAGAATTGCTGGCTGTGGAATTCTGGGAGCTGAAGTCCACAAGCCTTAGAGTTGCCAAGGTTGGACACCCCTGGTGTAGGCCCAGATAAGAAGTCAGAGATGTTAGAGGGGCATCTTAGCAGGAGGGAAAGGATGAAAGCGATATGACACCTACGTACTGAAAGCTCTGGTCCTTTTCTATATACATCAAGACGTTTCATGCAGATTCAGAAGGCATGGAACACGCACGATAATAATGCAACACAGCTTTCATTAATATCCACTACCAGGACACTCTGTCTTATAAAAAAAAAAGGAAACTGTATGACTTATGGAATTTTGACAGAAAGTTTGGGAATATGTCACAAGCAGCTGCTGAAAGGTAGGTTTCCTATTTACAAGATGATTGATAGAACAGGAGTGATCAGATGTTAAACACCAAAAACAAACAAGCAAACAAACAAACAAACCCAATAATAAAATAAACACAAACTGAAACCCCAGTCTTTCCACACACACCCTTTTCTAAGCCATGGACATTTTTACGAAGCACACTACCTTTGACCACATGTGTTAAGTACTTGGACATGGGTCGAAGTAACTGGAGACAAGTTCTGAATAGTGAACTTTCAGCTCTTTATTGCATAGTGACTTCTTGGTACAACAACAGTGAACTCTGCCTTATATAGGCAACCCTTGTAAGAATTGTTCAATAGCGAGCTATGAACGCTAGCTCTTTTAACCAATAAGAATCCTCTGTTAAGGGCCAATTGGATTCCTCAGAACTAACCAATCCGATCTGGCCGCCTAACAGCCAATCAGAAGTGCAGGGCCAGAACCCTGCACTTTACCTCAAGCTCATACTTTATTAACTATGGTACATACACAACATCCCTTCCCCCTGGCTTCTTAATTACGGTGTAGTTATATAGTCCTTTAAATAGGACGGTTGTCTTTTAAGTCTTTCGGATTTTCGTTGGACTGGTTGGTTGCAATCCTGTTGAGGTAGATTGTTGTTTGGCAGTGGATCTGCTTCTTGCTCAGGTGCAATTTCTTGCGGTGCAAACGATTCTCCTTCCTGCTCCATTTCCTGAGTATCACTTAGTTCGTCGCTCCCTTCGAGCAGGTTCCCTGGAACGTCATCTTCTTCTGTACCTCCCCCCCCCCTCGGTTTGGTCATGGGGGAGTTGTTGATTGGCCGTTGTGAGCCGTGACCGTAATTGGTCAATATGCCGTTTCCACAGTCTATTGTCACAGCATTTCACTACGTAGGATTTGGGGCTGGTCACTCGTACTACTGTCGCCTCTATCCATAACGGATCGCCCGATAAGTTTCGTGCGTAAACGAGGTCTCCTACCTGGAAAGTGCGACAGCGGCCACTGGATCCTATTGGCTTTTCCGGTTCATAAGCAGAGTGCAACCGGTCGAGGTGGGAGCGGAGTCTTCGTCCCATCAGTAGTTCGGCAGGAGTTCTGCCGGTGACGCTATGTGGAGTTATGTGTTGCAAAAAGAGAATTTGGTTGACCTTGTCATCGATATTGTCATGGTCCATTTTTTGCAAAGTCTTTTTAACAAATTGGACCATGCGTTCTGCTCAGCCATTGGTCGCAGGGTGCGCAGGCGAGGTGAGCGCGTGGCGGATGCTGCAGTCAGCGAGGTACTGCCCAAACATTCGTGCCGTAAACTGTGGCCCGTTATCAGACACCAGGACGTCAGGTAGTCCGTGGGTTGCAAAGAGTCTGTTTAGGATCTTGATCACCACCTTGGAAGTTGTAGTCATCATACGATGAATTTCTAACCAATTGGAGTACGCGTCGACTGTCAGCAGGAAGGTGTAGCCCTTGGTTGGCCCCACGAAATCCAGATGGATTCTGGACCAGGGTCCCCGTGGTGTCTCCCATTCAGTAGGCATGGCTTTTGGTGGGGCATTGCTGACTTGTTGGCAATTGGCACACGCTTTGATCCACTGCTCGATTTGCCGGTCCATGCCCGGCCATATGCGTAGCTTCGTGCAAGTGCTTTCATCCGCACAAAGCCGGGGTGGCCCTCGTGCAGCATTCGTAGCAGCGTCTTCCGGAGTCGTTCTGGGACAACGACTCTATCGCCCCAGATGATACAGCCTTTTGGGGAGTCTGTCGAGATTTAAATGGTGCGAAGTCATCTGGTACTTGGTCCAATGGCCATCCACGTTCTACCCAACCTAGGACTCGAGCTTGGGTGTGGTCTCGTTTGGTTTCTCTCGCGATGTCTCCAGCAGTCATAGGCGGCGAGTTGAGTATTTCGATCTGCAACGTAGTTGCCGTTGGTGCCGGATCGTCGAGAGTCTCTGGAAGCGGTGCTCGGCTTAATTCCCCGGGCGATATTGCAGGCGATAATTATAAGCAGCTAGGAATTCTGACCATCGGGTCATTCTAGGGGATAATATGTAGGGGGTTGGCTTGTCCCCAGCTATTATCCCTAGCAACAGTTTGTGGTCAGTTACAATGGTAAATGTCCTTCCATACACATATTCATGAAATTTCTTTACAGCTGACACGATTGCGAGGGCTTCTTTATCAATTTGTCCATAGTTCCACTCTGTTTGTGAAAGAGTCTTCGAAAAGTACGCAACAGGGGCTTCTTTCCCATTAGGCAGTACATGGCTCAAAATGGCGCCCACCCCAAAAGGCGATGCATCGCAAGTTATAACTGACGGCAAAGTCTCGTTATACTGCATAAGTACAGAGTCAGATGTGAGCAGTTTTTTAACATTCCGGAACACTTGCTCTTCCCGGTACCCCCATACCCACAATGCTTTCTTATCTAATAATCAGTGTAACGGCTGAGCGACAGTTGCTTTGTGCGGTAAAAATACATTATAGAAATTAATGAGGCCTAAGAACGCCTGGAGATCTGCTTTGTTGCGTGGTCTGGGGGCATTTTTGATGGGTTTTAATTTACTCTTGGTAGAATGAATGCCTTGGCTATCTATTCGGTATCCTAGAAATTCAACATTGTCAGTATATAAGTGACATTTATTTTTTTTCACCTAAAGTCCAGCCTCTTGGAATTTTTTAAGAACGCATTTCAAATGATTTTGCAAGATTTTTTTTGCAGGGGCTGCAATTAATATGTCATCAAAATAAGGAACCACGCCCTTGATTCCCTGTAATAGCCTTTCCATGAGGCTCTGGAAGATCCCTGGGGCTACACTAACTTCGAATTGCAATTGGGTACATTTAAAGGCACCTCTGTGCGTTATAATTGTTTGGGCTTGGGCTGTTTTTTCATCCACTGGTAATTGTTGATAAGCTTGAGCTAAATCTAATTTAGCAAAAATCTTTCCGCCCCCCAGGGAATGGAGGAGGTGCTGTACCACTGGAACTGGATACGCATTCTGCTGTAGACATGGTTTAAAGTGGCCCGGTAGTCCCCACAAATTCGTATTGACCCGTCTGGCTTAATGGGTGTTACAATAGGGGTTTCCCATGGACAGTGATCGATGGGCTTCAACACCCCTTGAGCAATTAGTTTGTTGAGTTGTTCGTTGATCTTTGCTTTAAGAGCAAACGGAACTCGACGAGGCTTTAAGCGAATGGGAGCTACTTTTGGATCTAAACTGAAAGAGATCGGGGTCCCCTTATACTCGCCTAAGCTGTCCGCGAAGACGTCACTGAACTCAGAGATAAGGTCTTCCTCCCACTCACAACCACTGACTCGGTTTACACCGGCCACTTCAATGCCGAGTGGTGCGAACCATTGGAGGCCTAGTAGTCTAGGCCTATCTCTATCGATGACCATTAGAGGTAAGTACGCTGTATGCTTCTTGAAGGAGACTCGGACTCGGCAGGACCCGACAATGGGGATTCGGTTCCCTTGGTAGTCCTTGAGGATGAGGCGTTGAAATTGGAGGTCTTGACGTTGAATTGTGGGGATGAGTTGCTTGAGTGTCTTCCAGGACACCATCGAGAGGGACAATCCCAAGTTGACCTCCATGTGGCAAGGCTGGTTCTCGATGGCTACCGTGACTCGGATTTTCTTAATGTCCAAGGCTGAGGCGTGACCGATAGTGATAGTATGGTGAGCCTCTTCTCTCTGCAAAGCTTGATTTCTGTAGAAGTGGTTTACTGGCTCTCGCCTTACAGGACGGTTTCCTGTCGATTGGCGATAGTTAGCCCCTTTTGAGGCCTGGCTGAGTCCTGGCAAGCTGCGGCAGACCCGGCCGATGTGGCCTCGTTTCCCGCACTCATTGCAGAGTGCATCGCGGAATTTGCATTCGGACCTGGCATGGTTGGCTCCACAGCCAGCGCACGGGCGTAAGAGCTTTAGGTAAGGGTCCCGGTCGGACCGCAGTCGATGGACCCCTTCTTCGTCGCTGTCTGACGATGAAGAGAGGTCCTCGTGGTGTGTTGTTGAGAGCTGCCCTTCTGAGTTGGATAAGATTTCGCTGGTCAGTGGTGTTACCGGAGTGCGGCTTCGCCGTAGTTGTGCAGCCGACTTTTTAGTCACCTCCACAGCCGTGGCTTCGGTGATGGCGTCAGCAAGGCTGATGTCGCCTTTCGCCATCAGCTTGCTTTGCACGCCTAGTGCATCTAATCCCAGAACTATTTGATCTCTCAGTGCCTCTTCTAAATCGGCGAACCCGCAGAGGCCCCCTAAATTTCGGAGGTCTGCTACGAAATTGGCCACGCTCTCCCCTTTCCGTTGGTTTCTCTGATAAAACTCGTGGCTTCTCATGAGTGTAGGCACGGTTGGCGTGTAATGGTCTCTCAGGATGGGTTCGAGATCCTCCCAGCTCATGGCTTTCACTTCTCGAGATTTGGCGAGTGCTTTAGCCATCTTAAATATGGCTGGGCCGCAATGCGTCAGGAACAGCGCCCTCTTCTTTGCTGGTGTGGCGTCCTTCAAGTTGTTCGTCTCGAGAAACATTTGGAAGCGATCCATGTAGGATTCCCAATCCTCTTGGTTTGATCGAACGGAGCAGGTGGTACGATGCCGCCGGACATGGTTCCGTTGTTGGCGTCGTCTTATCACGTGCTCGGTATTGCTTCCTGGCTTCTTTGGTTCAGATGTCTCCACATCCCATCCTCGTTGCCAGTGTTAAGTACTTGGACATAGGTCGAAGTAATTGGAGACAAGCTCTGAATAGTGAACTTTCAGCTCTTTATTGCATAGTGACTTCTCGGTACAACAACAGTGAACTCTGCCTTATATAGGCAACCCTTGTAAGAATTGTCCAATAGCGAGCTATGAACGCTAGCTCTTTTAACCAATAAGAATCCTCTGTTAAGGGCCAATCGGATTCCTCAGAACTAACCAATCCGATCTGGCCGCCTAACAGCCAATCAGAAGTGCAGGGCCAGAACCTTGCACTTAACCTCAAGCTCATACTTTATTAACTATGGTACATACACAACACCATGTGCCTTTTGTTTCCTAAGAATGCCCATTAGTGCTACCTGAGGCCAAAACACATTCTTTTAACCCAGTCTGCTTTGAAGTATCCCTGCTTCCCGTTTTAATTGGTTTTTATTAAAAGAGTATGAAAAGAATCAGGTGGCCCGGCTGATGCCAATGGAGACATTAACAAGCACATTAGAATCCATAGGGACCCACGGCCAATTCTTCATTTAGATGGACCAACTTGGCCAGTCCTGCCAGCTGTTCAACTCTACCTTGCCAATTTGAGGTCCATCGTGGAGGAAAAGGCAAGATCTAAATAAAGCTAGCTTTGCTTCTACAAAGTGCTGTATAAAATAAACACAGAGAAGAATAACTTGGCTGGTAGACACCACACTGTAACATCAAAGTTGTTTCTGGACAGGAAAAAAGCGACCAGCCAATTTTTCCATGTAGCAGCCTATTAGGTATTGACCTAGAGTATTTCATCTGAACAAGAGGGAGGAAAATTGGCCTCATTGTTAACATAATCTCTGGCCTTTCCCCAAACAGAAGGTGTGATGCACCATGCTGCATTTTTATATGCTCCATAGAAAAGAAAAGAAATGCAGTGAAGCCATTTCTTTACACTGAATAGATGTTGTTGTTGTTGTTTTTTCCTATTGCAACAAACCACAGCAGATTCAATAGGGATGTCACTCCCAAGGGAACAAGCTTCGTGCCTTATTCATGTAATAGACCAGCTCTTTATTATCTATTATTCATTTGCAAGGTGAAATTGGAGGAGAGAAAGAATGTGCCAGATCCTGTGTTCAACTCTAGTATTTAGCAGAGGAAGAGTTTAAAGCAAACTCAGATGAACAAATGAGGTACGAGCAGCCAGAGCTCTGAAGCTCTCATTGGACAACACTTGACATAATGTGGGTTGTCCTCAGAGGATCAGTTAACTGAAGCTAGATTAACGTTTTATTAGTCTCTTTTCAACACAGTGTGTTCATCAAAAAAGCAGTATATGATTTTTAAAAGTCCCATTCATAGTATAGCAGGGACATAACAGCTCCTGTCTTGAAGAACCGATAATAGATATACGTAAATGGGCCACAGTAGGTTCATTCCATTCATATTTCTGTTTTGGTAGCACATTTCAAATCTGGAATAGTTTTTTTCTGACAATTAAAAGAGAGGAGAAAAAAAATCCCCAGGATAGATACTGGCAATTACAATTCTGCTTCCTTTTCAAAATGTACTAAGCTTAAGATTTAATGAAAAGAAGGACTGGGAGTGACACAATAGCAGTCTTCCAATATCTCAGGGGCTGCCCCAAAGAAGAGGGAGTCAAGCTATTCTCCAAAGCACCTGAAGGCAGGACAAGAAGCAATGGGTGGAAACTAATCAAGGAGAGAAGCAACCTAGAAGTAAGGAGGAATTTCCTGACAGTTAGAACAATTAATCAATGGGACAACTTTCCTTCAGAAGTTGTGACTGCTGTAACACTGGAAGTTTTTAAAAAGATGTTGGATAATCATTTGTCTGAAGTGGTGTAGGGTCTCCTGTTTGGGCAGGGGGTTGGATTATAAGACTTCCAAGGTCCCTTTCAACTATTTTATTTGGTTAACTCTTAAGCGAAGATTTTAAGATCTCTTCCAGAACTTTAAAAATAACTTCTAACAAACCCACCCAGTTGCTAAGCTTCTTCCTTTCACTAGCGCTTCCTGAAGTGACTGCATAACTTTGCATTACAGGGTCATTCCAGGAACTGTAGAGAACAAGTTTGTGGTCTGCCAAGAAGAAAAATACTGCGGTAAAAACTCTAAACTTTCTAAACATTAAATAGAAGTTACTATTTGAACATCATTTACATGTGTTTCATGTTAACACTCTTCCCTCTATAGATGAAGCAAGAGGAAAACAGAAAGGCAGAATGGCTTTTAATTTTAAGCACCAGAAAGTGGTGGTATTCAACAGGTTCTAACCAGTTCTGGAGAACTGGTATCAGAAATATTGAACAGTTTGGAGAACTGGCAAATCCCACCTCTGACTGGCCCCACCCCCATCTATTCTCTGCCTCCCATTAAGTCCCAGCTGATCGTCTGAGTCTCCTTTTGTTGCCCTGCACAAGGGAATGGATCTGGAAAGCAGATTATTCGGATGGGGATGGAATGGAAATTTACATATCCTTCCCCTGCCATGCCCACCAAGCCACTTCCACAGAACTGCTAGTAATTTTTTTTTAATCCCACTACTGGTGTAGACCTGATATTGCCTTCCTAAACACACACACACACACACACACACACACACGGTAGAACAGCTAGTTAGGATATTGTAGTCCAGCAGTGTCTTTATATTTTTCTTCTTCAGTGGTGTTATGTTGATTCAAGAAAGAGAAGGAACCAAAAATGTCATTAAGCAGAAAACACCTGTCATAATCTGGTTATGAGTTGCCGGTGTTGCATACCTCAAAATAGAAAATCAGCTCAATTTACAAATGTTTCAGTATAAAGATCTTCCAGCAAGCCAGTGCTTTGTAATTTTATAATGGGTAATAAAAAGGTAATAATGGAAATGAATGAAGTTCAATGAGTTCAAAACCTCTTTTATGTTATTTATTTGATTTTTATCTTACTGTAATCTCATGAGTCTCGGGCGGCTAGAGTATCCTTGTAAAAACAACAGAATTAAAACAACACATAATCCAAATGGCAAAAATAAAAGTGAAGTAGGAGAGCAAAATAATAAGAACAACTCCAAGAGCAGTAATGCTGCTGAAAGTTTCTTTTTTAAAAGCTCAGTTTTTTTAAATAACTTCTTAAAAGCTACCAGGAGGAAGCCAATCTGAACTCAGCGGGGAGGTCTGTTCTATAGCATCAGTGCTACTTCTTCATAGCAGCATCTTCTAGCTTTGGCCGTGTTGGCATCACAAAAATGTGGGACGCAAGAAGCTATTCTCTCCTGCAAATGTTACAGGGTAATATCATCAACCACATTGCCAAGTAAGATGGCACACTCTTCGGTTTCTCTTATGATCTTTTCTAAGTATTTATATAAGAATATTTCATATGAGCGATGCTTGAGCAGGGTCCACAGTATTGTCTGGGACATTACACCTTCATTTCAAGATCTGTTTTCCTTGTTACCTTCTGAGGGGAGGCTTTGGGTTATCTGAAGCAGAACATCTGGATTTAGTCACAGTTTTATTCCATATAGCATCAACCTTGTTAACTCACAAGTTTCCTCTTTCCACTATGCATTCAAAATGGACAGTGATTAATATACATGTGTATATATGGATATACGGATATATGTATATATATATATATATATATATATATATATATATATATGTGCATATATATATATATTTTCTTAAGTTCTCGCGGGTACTTACATGTATGGCATTCAGCTTAGTTCGGGTATTTTCCCACGTCATAATAGTTGTGCTTTTAAAGTTGTAGCAACGTTTCAGCAGAATCTCATCTGCCATCATCAGGCTTTTTTTTGATCTGGCTGTTTATTTCCTCCCGGTAGAGGTTTGATATTTGTTTTCTTAAGTTTTCACGGGTACTTACATGTATGGCATTCAGCTTAGTTCAGATATTTTCCCACGTCATAATAGTTGTGCTTTTAAAGTTGTAGCAATGTTTCAGCAGAATCTCATCTGCCATCATCAGGCACAATACAGAAGCACAGCCAGACCCCCAACATGGAACACTTTGAAACACAAGCTCTAGAAAAATATGATCACAAACCCAAACTCTGACTCAGATACGTAGATGACACCTTCATAATCTGGCCACACGGGAAAGAAAAACTGAACAACTTCCTCACACACCTCAACAACCAACACCCCAAAATACAATTCACCATGGAAACAGAAGCTAACAACCAACTTCCCTTCCTAGATGTCTTAGTATACAAAAAATCCAATGGCTCCCTAGGACACACCATCTACCAGAAGAAAACACATACAAACCGCTATCTAAACGCACTCTCACACCACCACCCAGCACAGATCAATTCCGTAGCCGAGACACTCATCTCCAGAACAAAATGCTTAGCCGACGAACAACACCTAGAGACCGAACTACACACTCTCACCGGCGTGCTGACAGCCAATGGATTCCAAAGAAAGAAGATCACCCACCTAATCCAAAAAGAAATCCCAGCCAAAATCCAAGACAAAGAACAAGAGAATGGCAAAGCCCTCCTCCCATATATAAAAGACACTACAGACAAAATCAGCAAGATCCTCCAAAAACACAACATTAAGACAGCATTCTGCACAAACAGAAAGATATCCACCATCCTAAGAAACCCTAAGGACAGAATCGAGTTAGAAAATCAAGGAGTATACGAAATTCCTTGCACTGCCTGCCCCACCACATACATTGGACAGACTAACAGAAGAATAGGTGCACGCATTGAAGAACATAAGAACTCAATCAAAAAGGAAGAACCGACCTCTTCCCTGGTCCAACACCTCAAAGCCACAGGACATGAGATTGACTTTAAAAATACCACAACTATCGCCAAAACCGAACACTTCAGCAGCAGAATCATCAGAGAAGCGATAGAGATAGAAAAACGCCCACACAGCATGAATAAACGAGATGATGCCTCCAGCCTACCAGCCATTTGGAAACCCGCCCTCATGAACAGATGCGTACCTAACATGAGGAATGACACCAGACCCACACCCCTGAGAACCACACAAGATGCCACCACCACACTTCCACGTAGAAAGCAGACTCACACCCACACACACAGAAGATGAAACACGACCACGGACCAGAAGCCGCACTGCAGCTGCATCACTACCCACTTCAAACCCCTCTGAGCCATACATGAAGCGAACTGACCTCCACCATGAAGATGCAGCACGACCACGAACTCGAAGCCAAACAGCAAGATCACAGCTCACCAGCTCAAATCCTCCAGCAACTAAGACTAACCTGAGCACAATCAAGACCCCACCTGAACAGAACACGCCTCCAGCCAATCAGAACACAGCCCACCCCCAACCAATCAGAACACACCCCCACCCAATCAGAACACAGCCAAGCCCCAACCCAATCAAGTCACACCCCCACTAGCAGTTAAAAGGAAGAAACAGCCGCAAGCTCACATCACTCTGAGAAGCACAGAGCTGAAGACCAAGCCTGAAGATGATGAATGAGGCTTCATCGAAATGTTGCCTAGATACTTCCAATCTTATGCGGGAGAAAACCCAAATAACCAAAGATCCACACACACACACACACACACACACACACAAATATATATATATATATATATATATATATATATATATATATATATATATATATATATATATATATATATATATATATATATATATATATATATATATGGCTTTGATGGCATGCGTGAGTTGGCTTCCCACTCTTTTTTTTTTTTAACTCTCCTCCTCCTCCTCCTCCTCCTCCTCTTCTCTCCCCTGGTCTTCCCTAAGGAAACTCGAGGGCTCACACTTCCAGGTGTTTCTCCCTGTCTTTCTCCCTGTCAATGATCTTTTCTTCCCTTCCCTTCTCTCAGCTTCATCCTCCTTCACCTTTGTCACCACAATCCTGAACAGATGAAGTTTGTACTTCTCAAGAAAGGTTGGATGTTCCTTTTGAGGAGGGAACCTAGTGTGACATCTGTATGTTGACCTACTACTGAGCCATGGCATGTGTGCACATGCAATGGAGGCATGAGGGAGAGCTGTGAAAGAGATGGTGGCTCTCCAAAACAGGATGTACATGCAGCACATACACATGTTTTTTTCTTGCAAGGGAGAGAGTGACTCTGTTTGGACATACAGATGAGGAGGAGGAATCCAGTTTTGAAGGATTTTAACTCTTGTGTTTTAGCTTGGTTGCTGATTGAGCTAAGGTTTTTGTACTTTTTAAGTTATTGTTGATACCATATTGGTTTTGTTGGCTCTCTTTTCCACTTACAGAGCTAGTTTACTGTTTTTCTTTGAAATAAATATTCAAAAACATTTAACCTACTGATGCCTCAATTAATGTAATTTTATTGGTATCTATTTTTATTTTTGAAATTTACCAGTAGCTACTGCATTTCCCACCCTCGACTTATACTCGAGTCAATATATATTCTTAAGTTTTTGTGGGTACTTACATGTATGGCATTCAGCTTTGTTTGGGTATTTTCCCATGTCTTTGCAGTTGTGCTTTTAAAGTTGTAGCAACATTTCGGCAGAATCTCATCTGCCATCATCAGGCTTCTGTATTGTGTTCTGTATTGTGTTCGACAAACACAATACAGAAGCCTGATGATGGCAGATGAGATTCTGCCAAAATGTTGCTACAACTTTAAAAGCACAATTATGGATAGATATATACTTTCCTTTGAGAGCAGACAAAAGATTTTCATTTTTAACGTGGGTCAGTATGCTCACAATAAAAAAATGACAATAAAGGTTCTCTCCTCTCCTCCCCTCTCCACTCCTCACATCACCTCATCTTATTTGTGTGTAGTTTTCAGAGCAGTGTCAGTGAGTCCTGAGAAGACATTCCTATGCAAGCTTGGTAGTTGTTGGGTTGCTGCTGTTGTTTTTTGCAGATGTTTCATTACCCAACTAGTTACTACCAACTAGATGAGGATACCATTGATACAGATGTGGTGTTCCAGCAGGTTTTGACCAGTTCTGGAGAACCGGTAGCAGAAATTTTGAGTAGTTCAGTAAACAGGCAAATACCACCTCTGACTGGAGATTTTAAGTATCCTTCCCCTGCCACGCTTACCAAGCCTCGCCCACAGAACCCGTAGTAAAAAAAAAAATGAATCCCACCACTGCATTGATAGCACTGAAGAAGTTATCCAGTTGGGTCATGAAATGTTTGCAAGAAAACAGCCAAGAACCAAGGACTCCAAAGTTCAACTCTGAGCTACAAATATTCCCTTCTATTGGTACAGTCCTATCCACATAATCTTAAAAGTATATCAGCCTGCTATAATGCCTCTCCCAATGGGTTTTATATATAGGACATGAATTGGCTCATTTCTCCCAATAGTGGAACAAGAATTAATTTGGCACAGAATTACAGGTAGTCCTTCACAACCATTCTTTTAGCAGCCATTCACTGAAAAAAGGGAGTTGCTATTAGTCCTCATACTTATAACTGTCACAGCATCAGTGGTGGGATTCTTTTTTTTTTTTAACTACTGGTTCTGTGGGCGTGGGTTGGTGGGCGTGGCAAGGGAAGGACTGTAAAATCTCCAGTCAGGGGTGGTATTTGCTGGTTCTCCTACTCAAATTTTCCACTACTGGTTCTCCAGAACTGATCAGAACCTGCTGAATACCACCTCTGCACAGCATCCATATCATCACGTGATCAAAATCTGGGTATTTGCAGGGAGGCATCTATTTACAATGGTTGTAGAGTCCCTGAGTCATGTGATTGCTATTTCCAACTTTACCAAGTGGCTTCTGACAAGCAAAGTCAATGGGGTGAAAGTGGATTCACTGAATGACTATATGGTTCCGTTAACAGCTTAACAAATATGGCAAAAAAGGCCTTGTTTAGCAACCAAAATTCTAGCCCCAGTTGTGGTTGCAAGTTGAGAACTACTCATATTGCAAATTAATTCTGTTCAGAGTGTAGAACAATGGCAGCATCTGACACCAGCCAGCATTCCTGATGTTCCTTACAATAAAAAATATAGGCACTACACTGCAAAAGCCATGTCTTTGCCTTCTCACAGCTGTGCCTAGGGGAAGATGGACAGGTAATTTCCTGTCTCCTGTTCCCAAGCAAAGCATTCAAAGATGTTTATGAAAGTATATGTTGGGGGGAGTGAAAAAGCTTTCCGATGAAGACAGATTGGATTTGAAAGGGAGGGGGGAATCTGACTCTTGCACAGGAAGTCGAATATGTACATCCATAATAAGCCTGTCAAAAAGAAAAATAAAAGGACAGAGTATATAAAGAAACAAGCCTGAGTTCTGATAGTCAGCACCTTAGAGAGATGTGCTGTTGTTGTGGTTTACTTCAGTGCATAAGCTTGTATGCTTGCAGCCTTGCTTCCTCACAATACACGAACCATTGATAGGCTAGCAAATTCCATTAATTATGAGAATATTTACAATTCACCATCCTTTGCAGGACATCCTCTGCAATTGTAGGATAGGAAGAGACTTTAGAACTTTTCTATGCAATCTTTGTCTAGTTCAGGATTCCTCAGACCATCCCAGACCCAAACAATTGCAATCTTTCCTTAAAACCTTCCAGGGGATAGACAACCCACCCCTCCAAAAACAGGCTATTTTCCTACATAATTGCCCTCATGGTCAGGAACTTCTTTTGAGAATGGTTCTCACTTTGTAAAGCTTCTACCTATTGATTCTTGCCTTACCTTTGGGAGTTACGGAGAAAACATCCACATTTTCTTCCCAGTGATAACCCTTTAAATATTTGAAGACCTCTATGATGCAGGCTAATCTGTCTAATCAGCATCTTACTTGGATACTTTTTAAGGTGATAAATGCACGTAGTGTAAGTGATGGAGGAAAAAAGCTATCTTACTAAAAATCCTACATCTCAAGCTCTAAAACATATTGGAAAGAAACCTAGGAAAGAGAAAGAAAATCTTAATGGGATGCAAGCCAACTGGTTTTGCATCATTGTCCCGTCTGTTGTGACCCTCCATTTCAGTCATATTGTAGTTACAGAGAAAACCTACAGAGATAATTCACTTCTATCATAATTTATCTTTGAATTCATTTCTATCTTTATTTTTTTTTTATCAATCCTCTTAACCTGTCAAATGTAATCTTGTAAATGTTTTTGGGTTTCATGTTCTTTTTCTGTCTGTCTTCTCTTCCAAAGGCAGCTCAATATCTCCATGTTGTTATTTTTCTTTGTTGTTTAATACTGACCCTAAATGCTGTTTTAGGGTTCATTGTTTGCAAATTTTTCACATATTTTTTCTAAGCATTTTTGTATACCCAGTTCCTTTTTTAATATGTATATTTCCTAATAGATTTACCTTTAGCAATGTCGGTAATTTAAAATATACATTATATTTTTTTGGAAACCTATGCCTTTAAAAAAAAAAAAAGATGCCTTCTAGCTCTATTGGAGCATCAGAATGCAAAATTTCCAGTCTGATGCTGGCTGGTGATTTTGGAGCATATTTAAAAACTATCAATTTGTAAAAGGTTAGAAAACTCTCTTTTCAGAACTCAGGATTATCTAGTGAGATTGATTGATGATAATGAACTTGTCTGACAATTGCTTCAGACAGCATGACATTGAATCTCACTGTTGCACTCAAACTGCCAACAGAAAATTAGTATACCATAGTTTACATTTTGTAAACTTCCAAAGTAATTGTGTTAGCTACTGAGAAGTAAAGCTGGAATCACAGTTTCAAGGCTGCATTGGAGTGATCAAATTGAGGCATTCTTCTGTAAGGTCTCGCAAGATTCTGATGCCTCAATGAACTTCGTCTTTCGAAGTTGCTTGAAGGAAATTTGAAATTCTTTCATGAGCAAATCATAGGAGCAGTTTCAAGTAATGCACATTCTGACATAAGGTTAATCTTGGGCGGAGGTCATTGACCAGCCCTCATAATTTGGTGGCCTTATAGTGGAAGGAGAAGAAGAATTTTCCTCCTATGAAAACTGATCAGCACTTGGGTTGCTAGTGCCCTGTCCCTTTAAGACCTCTCTCCAGTCTGGTGACTATAAAAACTGAGCATCTGGGTGTGCTGATATGAGAGGGAAGCTTTTAGTTTGTTTTGCAAACTAAAACAGCCTGAAGGCCTAAGGCAAATTGAAGAGTTACTGTTCTCTAGAAGTAGGACTCACAAAAAGAAATAGTGGAAGGAATAGGAGTTTTACTACAATTGAGAGAAGAGTCACCAGTTAGTATTAGCCTTTGAGTACTTATGCATGGTGGCCTAGCAATTAAGACATGGAGCTTGTCAACCAGCAAGTTGGCAGTTTGAGACCCAAACATCCTGTGAGCTCCTATTTGTGCTCCACCTTCTGCCAACCTAGCAGTTCGAAAGCATGTAAATGCAAGTAGATAAATAGGTATCACTTTGGTGGAAAGGTGCCCATGTGCCTTGACCTATGCTCATGCTGATTACATGACCACAGAACTGTCTTTGGACAATGCTGGCTCTCTCTAGCAAGAAACAGAGATGAGCACTGTGGTTCCTAGAGTATGACATGACTGGACAGGGGAATATTTACTTTTTACCTTTCTTGAGTATTTATGATTACAGATTACAGATCAATAGAGTTGGAAGGGATCTTGTAGGTCATGCAGTCCAACCCCCTCATCCAAGCAGGAGACCCTGCACCATTTCTGTCAAAGGTTGCCAGAGACCAAGAAGAGTTTTGTTGGATCTCTGGGGTTTTGGAGCCCACTAACTTGGTAAATATAAGAGAATCAGTGACATCTCATATTCCTAATTAAACATGTCCACCTTCCTTTCTCACTCCACCTTCTGTCTCAGGTTTGTCCTCAGTGCTTAACTGCTTGCCTGCCTCCTTAGCCATTAGATTTTCAGATATTTGGACTTGTTTACCAGCTGGTTCTTCTTGCTTATGTCTTGCATTTAGCTCTATGGACATCACATTGATGAAAGCATCAATATGTTTAAAAGCATCGATGTGTTTAAAATGATGAGATACTAAAAATCTCAGGATTTAGATAACTGTTAGCTGCTATCAAATTGAGCCCTGAAAGATGAGAAGACGTTTCCTTTTAATTACTTTCTCACAGCAATCAGAGGAACAAACAATCAAAAAAATAACAGCAAAATGAGCAAAAATAGAGACAGATTTCTGGGGTTTTCTCTCCCTCCCCTTTCCTGCCTTACCTTTCAATTCTCATATATTGAGACAGGTCTGGTAAAGACGAGGAGGGGAATGAATTTAATAGCATTTGGAAGTAACTGTAAGCATATTTGTGAACAACTGTCATTTGACATTTTTGTTGGCAATGACAAAATATGTAAATCACCCTAATCACATGCAAATAGTATGCCGCCTTCTTGCTCGATGATATTTTCCCTGCTGGCCTTGCCTTCGGTTTCAGTTGCCCGTATCTGTTTGAGGTTTTAATTCTAGGGCTGTCAAACAATGAAAATAATAATGCATTTGTGTTGATGAACCATTTGTCTTTTTAACACATGTAATGGATTAATCAAAATTAAACTCAATATAAATATACTCTAAATCAGGCCACGGACCGCCTTCAGCATTCTTTGTCTTTAAAAAAAAAAAGTGAGATAACTCATAGTGTAACAAACAAAATAGTGAAAAGAAAGTATCACTATTTATCTTTTTAATTGTTCTTGGCAGATGTGTGCATTTCTTTTTTTCTTTTTTAAAATTAATTATACTTCATTAAATTTATATGTACAAACACACATACATACCTGTGCAAAAAATAAAAATAAAAATAGGGAGGGGAAAATTTTCAAATGAGAAAATGAACACAAACAAAAAGTAACTTCCAACTATCTTTGAGAGTTGCAAATATCTTAATACATCAGCCTCTTGATCTGAAAATCATCAAAAACATTTTTATAATTATGAACAACTCTTAATAATCAAACCCCAAAACAAGAGAATAACAGAGTTGGAAGGGACCTAAGAGCTCTTCTAGTCCAACCCGCTCCTCAAGCAGGAAACCCTATCAATTAGTATAACATTTGTTTCAATCTTAAGAGAAAGAATCCAAAAGCAGTTTCCATGTGCATTTCAAGATTCTCATCTTTCTGCTAGAATCAAGCAAGAAAGAGGAAGATAAGAATTGTGATGGAACAGTTATATGTGTGAGTAGCAGGGATCGGAATGAGACGTATACAAAGAGTAGCAGAATGGGGATGTTGCAGGTTGCTGCTTGCTGCTATTGTGGGTTTTCTTTCCACTTGTTGAGGCTCCTAAAGTCTTAATGCTACTTCTACCAATCCTTCCAACATCTTTGTTCTTAATTCCAAACTCAGTACTCTCCTCACAGTCCATAGGAGCCTCAGCAAGTGGAAAGAAAACCCATAATAGCCCACAGAACCGGTAGTTAAAAAAAAATAATACTCCCACCACTGGACAACTCGGCTCAGTGGAAAGAAGAGGACTGAAACAAAGGAGGTGAAGTGAGGTGGCTGATTTGAACACCCCGTCTGCAGTATATTAAGCAGGAATGTCAAAGTGCACAAATTGATCCAGCCATCTGCTCAGCTCTTCCAGAAATTAAATTTTACTTCAGCTCTGCCTTGGCTCGGCAAATTAAGGAACACAGAACATAGGATAACAGAGTTGAAAGGGACCTTGGAGGTCTTTTAGTCCATCCCCTGCTCATGCAGGAGACCCTATACCATTCCAGACAAGTGAATGTCCAGTGTATTCTTAAAAGTCTCCAATGATGAAGCACCTACAACTTCTGAAGGCAAGTCGTTCTATTGGCCAATTGTTCCCACCATTAGGAAATTTCTCCTTAATTCTGGGTTGCTTCTCTCCCTGGTTAATGTCTATCTATTCTTGATGGAACTTAATCAAGGAGGGCCAACCCAACTTGCTTAGCCATATCAATTGTGTAGAAAGAGCTGTATTTGCCTACAAAATTGCTTTTAGACTCTGGATTGAAAAAGCAAGGAGGTCAGCATCACTGAATTTTACCAGTCTGGATTCTTTGAATTCTAACAAATGTATATACTCCATACATAAATGGGAGATCCCTCAATTGAAATCACAACAACTCTTTTCTGAACCACCTTCAGCATCTTAGGAAGAAGAAAGCTCTGTGGCTTGTCTTTTTTTACTTACCATATTAATGGAAAACAGTCAAAGGTGTTCCTCATTATTTCACATTATCAAGGAAAATGAAAACACAATAGAAATTCAGGACATTCATTCTTGGGTTATTATATTCAGATTGATTCAGTGTTTTCTTTTGCTATCTTGGGAGGTGAGGGTGAAGAAGAAAAGTCCATCATTTTCTCAGAATGAGGAACACTACTGTTATTTCCTGGAGCTAAAATAAATTTTAGCAGTGTTCTGTCTAAGTTGTTTTACAATGTCAGATATACTTTACATTTCAAATCACACATGAGTTAAGATTTATCATTTTAGTGTTTGAAGCTAGATTTGAACAAGAAGAAATTTGGATTCATTTTATCCAGTACATTAAGTTTGCCTATAATTTCAGTCTTCAGCAACTACACCTGAGATAAAATATTTTGCTTTATTATGAGACAGGTTAACAATACATATTTTTTTCCCATGACTTTGTTCTAATCACTTGGCAAAAAGCATGCCTAATTTGGTTATAGAAAGCTTTAGCTCAATCGTAAATTTTATTTTTTTCTCACAGTGAAAAGAACACACTCTTTAGTAAATAATGGGAGAAATTTTTAGTGCTTCTATTTTTAATTTTTTATTGTTTTTAATTTTTAGCGCTACTATTAATCTTCTCATCGCTCCTTATCAACTATCCCGTTCCACTTGTGACTGTATGATGGTAACTTTGTCACTTGTATCCTTATAATTATATTGACTGTTTCCTAGTATGAGTTGATTGCTTGTTGTACCCTATGACTATTATTAAGTGTTGTACCTGATGATTCTTGACTCTTGACGAATGTATCTTTTATTTTATGTATTGTAGGAAGTTAGCACCCACCCCTTTCCTAGAAAAATGAAATATCCTGGGAAATATTAAAAAGGCAGAATATTTCCTCTAAAAAGAGTAGAAACTCAGAAGCAGAAACTCACCTCAGAAGCAGAAGCTCGGTGTTGTGAATGAATAAATGTGTTAATAAAGTTATTAAGAGCTTGAAGTCAAGTGCAGGGTTCTGGCCCTGCATTTCTGATTGGCCATTAATGGCGACATCAGATTGGTCCGTTCAGGTGAATCTGATTGGCCATTAACGAGCCTCTCCCATTGGTTAACGGAGCTAGCGCTCCCAAGTTTTCATTGGTTGAATAGTTAATAAGTTGCCTATATAAGGAGGCCTGTTGCAGCCATTGAGCTGAGCTGTCACACCATGTTAATAAAGAGTTTTGAAGTTCACTATTTCACCGGCTAGTCTCCATTCTTCGCGCCCACGCTCAGTACTTAACACTCACCCTCACCTTTGTTAATGGGTGGGCCATTAAGGCCTGGGCCAGAATACTTTACATAACAAAGATCTCCAGGTAAAGCTATAGCAATTGCACAAAAATCCTTTCAGTGCATCATCAAAGTTGTCCCTGCATGGCCTCATGGGAGTCTGACAACCAATCAGAATACAAGCTCCAATTCAAATCCCAACAAAAGTTATAAAACCCAGGCACTCTCAGCACCTCAGCCCTTTCTTTATCTTTTCCTTCACCTTGGAGCATTTGATCATCCTTCCTTTTCACTCTGGAGCTCCAGGCCATGTGGTCCTGTCCACCATTAAACCTTCCAAATAGCCTCCATGTTTCCAGTGTCTTTTTCCCTACTTGGAACTGAACCCAGAAGGATATTTCTTCCAACAAGTACACTGAGAGCATTTGCACCAAGACAAATTCCTTGTGTGTCCAATCACACTTGGCCATTCTATTCTTCTAGGCTTTTTCAGCTTCTAAGCAGCTGATTTCAAATCAGCAGCTCTACTTAAAATGTTTATTCACTTATAACAATATTAGTTCTGATGCAAACATTGTGCATTAGGCAAACATTTTCTTCCATTGACCTATCCCTTTAAAGTCATTTTCTCTGCTTCCCTGCCTCACTGTTTTTCACACCACTGTTCCCAGGTTGTTTTCTGCAGCAGGGAACATAAATAAATATACATAACTTGGGTACATGTCAACATTTGATGCTTCTGCTTCTTTCTTTAAAATGGGACCTTTAAATAGGAACTCCTTGTGTTCAGCAGAGAAAAAGGTGTTGATGGTTCTGCCGTTTAACACAGGCCATCAAATCCCACTAAATCTTTAAGGGTGAGATTCTTCCCTTAGGAAGCTATGGATAAATAATACAAAGCCAGCTTCCTTTGAGTGAACTCGGGTAGCACCAAACCAGTTTGCCCATTTGTTTGAAAGGAGGAACAAACCATCATCCAAACAGAGCTGCTGATCCTGATTTGTTTATTTATTTTTATGGGCCCATGATCTTTGTATGTCCATACTTATGGAGAATACACATCAAAAGGACATCTTTTTAAAGCTGCAAGGCTCTCCTTTGGACATCTGTTTAGAACAGGGGCTGGATCCCCCCCCCCCCCAGGGTTCTTAGATCTGGCTGGCAAGAAAGGACCTGCCCGTGGGTTGCAGGAAGCCATCACAGCTGAAAATGGAGCTTGGGAGCCTGGTTTTGCTGGCAAAGTGATCAGGCCATCAAAGGCGGCCCCAACATGAGTGATGTTGAGCGGCCCATGTCCACCCTGGGCCCCAAGTCAAACACAACCCTAACAGGGCCCTTAATGAAATTGAGTTTGACCCCTGGTCTACAAGTATCTATAGGAGAGGTCAGGGGAATAAGAATGGAAAGGAGACATTCAGAAATATATGGCCAGCAATACATAAACAAACTGAAGTTCTGTTTGTAAAGGCTGGAAAGCAAACAAAGAAATATTTTGAGGGAGGAAGTGTGGTTAAAAGACAGGGGGGGGGGGAGAGACCTTGAGATCTTGTCTCTGCATAAGGCAAATCTTTGTGTATGTATGACTTCTATCTTGTCTGCAATAAAGCAAATTTTATAGCAGTGTTGTCTCAGAGAAATTCTGCTGTAAGCAAGTCCTAAAGTACAGGGTTAAGTGTCTGGAAAGTGGCGATTTATTGCCAAGTTTGGCTGTAAAGTCTGACACTAAAGTTCTAAGTTTGGTCTCAGCTTCATTTTCACAGTGTTTCTTCATCTTAAGAGGAATGGGATTTTATTTTTTTTTGTCTAGAAGGAAGCATCTCATGTTGCCTGTGGGACCTATATGTATAGGTGTAGGTATAGGTGGAGAGAGAAAAAGAGAGAGAGAGAGGGAGGGAGGGAGGGAGGGAGAGAAAGAGATGAGATAAATAGATATATGTTTTCGGTAATTCGTCGTCAGGCCAATACATTTACATGAGAAGTGTACAGTTAAGTCGTGTCACGAGTTTAAGCGGCAGCTCAGGCATAGTGCTAATGAACAAGACAGATTATTTAACCAAGATGCACGAACTACTATCCGACCGCACTAAGTTTTCGAAAGCAGCTGGAGAAAAGGATCGGACTGAGGCCATCGAGGGAGAACTGACAAAATGCCTTAAGGACCTACATAAGGAAGGACATCTGTCTGAACGTGACTTCGAACGGCTCAGGCCTGTAGGCACAACGATTCCACGATTGTACGGTCTCCCTAAAGTACATAAACAAGGAGTGCCCTTACGGCCGATCCTCGATATGCGGAACTCTCCGTACCACAACGTAGCAAAGTGGCTTGTGGATAAATTGAAACCGCTACAGGACCAACTGTCACCACACAGTCTAAAGGACACTTTCGAGTTTGTGGAGGCTATCAATGACTTCAACGTAACCGGAAAAACTATGTTCTCCCGAGATGTTTCCTCTTTGTTTACAAATGTGCCCGTAGTCGAAACGGTTGACTATCTCTGTGATCGTATCCGAGCTACCCAATTTTCCATCGACATACCAATCGAGAGGCTTAGGCAATTGTTACTGCGCTGCACACTGAACGTCCAATTTCTTTTCGATGGGCAGCGATACCGGCAGATCGACGGCGTAGCAATGGGATCCCCTTTAGGACCGTTTCTGGCTAATGTCTTTATGGGCAAAGTCGAGAAACTATGCCTAGGAGAATGCATTAACAGCCTACACTTCTACCGCCGATATGTTGATGACATTTTCGGCATAGCAGATGACCACGCCGACCTCGCCGAGATAGTCCAAAAGTTTAACAAAGCACACCCCTCTCTAACCTTCACGGCCGAGAAAGAATCAAACAACAAAATGGCATTTCTCGACGTTCTCCTGCGGAGACGGCCCGACGGAACCATCCAGCGGGCGGTTTATCGAAAGAAGACCTGGACGGGACAGTATATCAATTTCCATAGCTTTGTCCCCCTAAGCCAAAAACGAAACCTAGTCCAGGGCTTAGCAGCCAGAGCCAGACGAATCTGCTCTCCCGAAACTCTAGAGAGAGAACTCGAGCATATCAGAAATACACTACGGGAGAATGGGTACCCCGACCGCTTCGTTCTGAGGAACATGAATGAACGGCCTAACAAGATTCCTGAACAAACTGCCGAGAAGAAAAGCCTCTTCATCCGACTACCGTTCCTGGGTGACGCAACTAGCGAACTGTTGAGAAGAAGACTAAAAATGGCCCTTTCCCGCGCGTTTTACGCAGCCAAGCTGCGAGTGCTCTTTTCCGGCTCTCCTCTCCTACGAGCTGGAGGCAAAGACTGTCTTCCGTTGCAGGCCACATCTATGTGTATTTACTCCTTCACCTGCTCTTGCGGAGCGGACTACATAGGCCGTACAACGAGACGTCTACAAAAGAGAATTCGCGAACACATACCCGCCTGGCTGAGCAGAGGGGAGACGAGGTCGATCTCCAGCTCCATCCTTGCGCACCTGGTTGAAACAGGCCACAAGGCCGATGCTAAAGAAGCATTTAAAGTTGTGTACCGGACACCGGCCAGCTACACGAAAGGTCTCCGTCAACGCGTCCTCGCAACTGCTGAAGCCGTGGCGATTCGAATAAGGCGTCCGGTGCTATGCTGCCAGAAGGCCCTCGTGCAGACACTTCATCTACCTTGGCCCAAGCCAGCCCACACTGAAGGCCATGCGCCACCTTGGCCCGCGCCGCTGTCTCTGCCGTTATGAGTCACGCTAACTATACCTTGCATGCCTTCCCCTTCCCCCCAAGTTGATTGGTTGCCCCGCTCGAGACCATGCCGCTTAAACTCGTGACACGACTTAACTGTACACTTCTCATGTAAATGTATTGGCCTGACGACGAATTACCGAAAACATATGTTTGCCTATTGGACTTTTGAACTTTCTGATGGGAATATTTACCGAAATAGATATATGATAGATAAATAGTGAGATAGCGAGAGAGGGAGAAAGTAAGACAGAGAAGGAGGGAGGAAGAGATTTCTGTTGTAAATTTAATTGATCTACTTTGAAGTAAATGAAAGGTAGTCTAGTGACAGGTGGAGCAGTGAAAGAAGACATATATTCTTCTCTATCTAAATACTTGTTACATTTTCACATTTTCACATTCACAGATTTGCTTTTTATTATGGCTTGAAGAAAGAGCAACCCATTCCAGAAAATCTTAGTTCTAAAACAGCGATTTCCCAATGTTTTGGATTATATTTCAAGGAAGTCTATGTTTTAGGCCTTATTGCTGGAATTAATGGTTACTGAAGTCCCCCAAAACCCAAACAATAGAGAATATCAAGTTGCCTATCTCTACTTAAGAACATGCTCCCAAATTTGCACTAAAAGCTTGAAAATTATGCAAGTTGGGCTTCATTATTCTTGAACAGAATATTTTCAGAGCATACTAGAGTTGTAGGCTAGATTGGGAAATCAATAGAAATTCCAGAAGGCACTGGCAAACCAAGAAACTGACAAATATCCATGAAATCACCAGAGGTCAAATTCATATTATAAGTGACTTTAGTTTTGCATCCATTAGAAGAAACAAGCATAAAAAAATCTAATCCAACCAGTGTCATTCATTAGAAATCAAAACCACTGAATACCTGAATGCCTGTTCATCTGATCATGTGGAATCTTTAGCTAAAGTAATCTATGGGGTAAGTTTGTTTGAATGTTTTCCCCCTAGCATTCCTGCTTTGGTTTGTATAAGATCTGAAGTTATTATCTTTCTTCCATTTATACTTCTCTTCTTGGTTTAGTTTTCTATGTGTGAAATGGTTGCAAAGAAGTAGAGGGGAAAGAATATTTAAAGTTAACCAATACAGCTGGTACTTTTACAAAAACAATAATTTCTGAAAATATGAAATCGGAGCCACATAATTAGTTTTTTTTCTCCCCCTTCCTAGCCCCCATCTGAAGGTAGTTAAAAATACCCTGTTCATAGATAGCACTCTGAACTGATATATATTTTTCTATTTAATAATCTTACAGAGAATATGAAAACTGTACTCTAATTACCTTCTGGCTAGTGTACAAACAAGACAAAGAACCATGTATATGTATATATTGCCAGATTTATCACAATATACTGACAAACTCCCTAGCTCCCAATAAATTGTCTTCCTTGACAACTTTTTATCTTTCATCATGGAAATATACTCCAATTATTTTATCTTTCATCATGGAAATATACTCTAATTATATTATATTGGAGGAATAGTTCCCTGTTGGTAATTGTATGTTCTCAATACAAAGAAGTTTTGGCATCAGGTAACTCCCATATGCTTTTCTCATAGCTAGTGAAACCTAGGGCCACAATGTGAATACTGGGATACCGTAACAAAACAGAAAGTGTTTCCTTTCCAGAAAATGCTTTTTAAAAAAATTAGTAGTTCTGAAGCAAGAAGTTCAGATTTTGGAGCAGGGGATCATTATTATTTTTTTCCTAATCTGCTTGTAGCTCTTCAAAACTTATTTTATCCCCGTGAAGAGGGATAAATCGCTCAAAAGACTTCTTGAGAATTTCTTTTCAATTTCTTTTGGAATTCTTTGACCAGCTCCTACAAGAAACTATTGTTGAACTGGTAGAATATATTAAGGGAGAAAAATAAGCCCTTTTCACTGGAAGGGGCTAATTGTTTTGGCAAGAGAATTATGATAACTGAGGGACTCAGCATCTAGGTACTAAATAGTATTCATCAATCTCTGTTTGCTTTACGAACAGGCCTGATGGGGCTATCCAATCCTAGGAGTTTAGATTAGCTTTAGGAAACAAATGCCAACCCACAACAGAGCTGAATTTGAAGTACCATGTTACATTAGAGAAGTCTGTAAAGCTTTGCAAAATGGCCCTATTTATCATTGCCACAGGACATTGGTCTTTCCCCTTGAATTTCAGATGATAGTCTGCTAATTTATTTTGGCATTGCAGTATGCAAGGGAAATGTGCAGCAAAATTTTGCTGGGTGAGCCTGCCTTCTGAAGCTATTGCATTCCATATCTTCCTAGTTGCTACTGATATTATGCTAGTATTTATTCAGCATCCTAATTCACAGCATCGACTCTATCCCTGCCATTTAGAAGGTGAGGGGATTCTTTTCCTCTCTTTTTTTTACCCCCTCTGATGATAGCTTGTAGTTCTAGAAATGCTGGGTTCATGAGTCTGACGAAAAATATTGCTTCATGATATCCTTCTGGCCTTAACACTGAAAACTATGAGAATCGGTGTGGCAGAGTAATTAGACGCTTCAGCAATCATGCTTCAGTTCTTCAGACACAGGCCTGCTTCACTTATCATCCTAAGTTCTGGCTTGCTGTACTGCATTTGCAAGCCATGATTTATGAATTAGCATTGAAGCAGCAATGCTTGTTCACAATTAGGACCAAGAAAGCTACATGATATATGACCATAATTAATGTATATCCATTGTTAATGATGATAGCTCTTTATTGGTGGGTTATCAGAGGACAGTACTCTCTCTTTGAAAGCATCCTCTTTTCTATGGAATAGAAAAAAGAGAAGCAATCAGATCGCTACAACCATTTGCTGTCGAAGTGTAACTTAAATTAGGACTGTAGGGAAATCCATTCCTTCTCCTTCCTCTTCCAACTTTTCCTCTAGGAGCACAATATACTCTTTCATTCATATTATTCCAACAGCAAACATCCAGTGCATCAAGTTAGGCTGAATCATATAATTAGTTAGTTCTACTCAGTTTGCACGGCTGGGTTTGAAACCGAGGTCTCCCTTATTCTAACAATTCAACCACTGCCCTCTGGAGACAAATAACTCCATTAATCAAATGGATTGCTTAAATATCAATAAAGTTAATTTTATA
This sequence comes from Hydrophis major, assembly GCA_033807585.1. Taxonomy (NCBI): domain Eukaryota; kingdom Metazoa; phylum Chordata; class Lepidosauria; order Squamata; family Elapidae; genus Hydrophis; species Hydrophis major. The sequence goes on from CM066338.1 coordinate 13,369,415, forward strand.
TTACCTTGACCAAATTTAGACTTTTATCCTGGCCAGCTTACTATTAATCTTGGCCTGAAATAGATCATCCTTTTCTCTCATCTGAAAGTTTGCCCGGATTCTGCTGAATGTACAGACCAAGAACAAAGCCAGGCAGGAACTTCTAAATTACCCATGGCAAATCTGTACAAACAGCAAGCAGAAAAAGTTCACAGATGATCTGACCTCAGCCTTCTCCACTGGAATGAGATGCATTGCCTTTTATTTACATTACATTATTTCCATCAAGCTCTGATCAAGCTGAAAACAGCTCATATATTGGTTTACTTGCCTACCAGTCTCCAAACCCTTCTGTTTTTTTCCTGCCCATTTGTTTCCTCTACTTAATTAGGATTTGCAACGAAGTATGAATGACTGCTCAGGCTGGCTAGCAAAGGAACACAGGGATTTGCTTCCTGATTGTTGAGAATGTCTCGGTGTGTGAGAAACATGTTGACATCACACGAAATGGAACTCTACCTAAAAGGCAAAATGGTTTACTTGTAAAACTAAGAACATGTTTCACAGCAAAACAAAAAACAAAAACAAAATCCAAGTTCTTTCTCATTTCCAAACATTTCTGGGCCATGATTCTCAGAAGATTGCTTGTAATAATTTGCTGAATTGAGAATTATTGACACTTTTATCTCTTTCCTCCTACCCTACCCACCCCAATGCTTTCTGGTATGAATCTGAATTGTAGAGATATAGAAAAAGAACATGAAAAACAAGGTTTCGTCTATTCATCCATTCTTATTTCAGGGGTTTTTTTTCCTCTTTCTTGGGAAACAAATACTCCTCTACGAGGAGCTTGAAATGTTTTCATGTGACTTCCAGTTTCCAATATTAAATTTTGCATCTCCCAAAATCTGATTCAATAAAATATTTTGTGAAAGTTAATCTTACTGAGCCATGAATGCTGGACCCTGCCCTGAATTATAATCCATCTTTGTCTGCTTTGTCATACCCAGATTTGTAATAAGTCATTATTTTTTTAAGCCACCCTATCTCATCAACAGCAGCATCTATGGGGTAGGAGAAGGATCAAAATAGGCAAGAATATGATAGTTTGTTATATAATATATATAGCTGTCCATCTCACAAATGTGACTGACTGTAATGCACTCAATGCCCTGTACTACCGTACATGAGTATAATATTGGTACATATACACAAGACACAATGTTTTCATTACACTGCTATAACCACTGCCTTGCTTCCTTTGATCCACATGATGAACAAGTAGAGGGGAGAGTTGAGGTTAAAGAGGATGGCTCAGTAATTTTGGGTTAGTCTCTCTCTCAGGACTCATTTTTTCTTGCTAGCATTTTCCTACAAGTCCAAGTTCTACTTTTTTTAAATTAATTGAGTGTTGATCCATCTTGTTGCTATAGGAATTGACTAAGCAGCTTTTTGCCCAAACCTGACATCATGGGCTGAGAGAGAAGAACTGGCCCAAAGTCACCTTTCATGCCTAATGTGGGACTAGAACTCACAATCTTCTGGTGTCTTAAACACTAAATCAAATGGGCTGTCTCTCAGGCCTAGACTAGGAAGTTGAAAAACACATCTACAATCCACCCTGGATTAGCATGATAAATTCCCATCCAAAACCTTAAATGAAGTAGCCTTTAACAAGCAATGGATTGATCTGGGCAGATGCTTTTCAGATTTAGATTGAAACCTCTTTTATTCATTGCCTTCCCTAGGTAGCCTTGGGCCATTTACTGGAGCCAACTCATTTTGCTGGAATGATAAAACCGAGGTAGGGAAATACAGATAAGAGCATTTTATTTGGAATAACATCAGAGATTGGAAAGAGTCCGTATCTTCTATGTTTGAGTTCCTCTTTACAGCTGTGGCCATTGCTTTGCAAAATTTGAAAAATGTGAGTGCCAGTATCTTTGGCTTTTTAAATGACAGAGCATACATATTTCATAGCTTTGAAATACAGGTTTGCATATGTCCCCTTGATGTAAAGGGAACTTGTACTGTTTGGTATGAGGATGGACAGCGAACTGCAGTTCTCTGATTAGTATTACATGGGGAAAAATCTTCCTTCTGCCTATATAAGTGACTGACAGGTTGGATCAAAGAGCACAATTTAGCAAAGGACATCAAGATAGGGAGCATGAGAGAGGTTGACTCCATTTTATTATGAACAGTCCTTCGAGGATGTGGTCTTACTTTGCAAGTCAAACCAAAATCAGAACTGATGTGGCTTTTTCAGTCTATATATCCCGCTTCCTCAACCCATAATCCCTGTCCTACTTTATTATAGCATTCTTATTCTTCTAGTGTCATCAAGTCAGCAGTGCTGGAGTCTGAGATTAAAGTTAGCAGCTAGTTCCAGTTTTAGCACAAGGTCACAGTTCAAGGCTCAGCTAAAAGAGGAAAAAGCCATTTGAAGCTAAAGAGGCAGACAAAAGAAACCAAACCAAAGAAACTGTAGGTGTGCTGAGGATTCTAATAATCCATAGTCCAAGATGGTCAGTCAGCTATGCAGAATTTGATCCCAAGGGAGCTGAGTTCCAATCTCAATTTTTCCAGGTAGTCGAGGATCTCAGGTTGAGGCCAGCAAATGTGCCATTCTTCATGCTAGGCTGATTTATTTTCCTCTTCTCTTTCAATGTGATGGAATAGAATGTGTTTTCTTTTCATAGAAAGTATGTTATTACCATTCTCATGGGTGAAATACAGGTTTCATAAAAGAGAATAGAATTCTTTATTGGCCAAGTGTGATTGGACACACTTGGTGCATGTGTTCTCAGTGTACATAAAATAAAAGATCCATTCATTAAGAGTCAAGAACAACACTTAATAATAGTCATAGGGTACAATAAACAATCAAATCATACTAGGAAACAGTCAAAAAATCATTAGGATGCAAGCAACAAAGTTATGATCACACAGTCATAAATGGGAGGAGATGAGTGAAAGGAAGGGAGGATGAAAGGAAGGGGTGAAAGGAAGGGTGAAAGGAAGGGAGGATGAGTCTTGTATGTGACTGTGCAATCATTTCTCCAGTGCTCTGCAGCTTTCTTCATTTTTCAGGGCTTCAGTGAGAAAGATTTCATGAGGGACTCTGCAATCTCCTTAACTGCTCACATTTTCTAATCTGAAAAGAGTTGTAGCAATGATGCTACTGTTGAAATATCCTCTTGAAGCCCAATGCCAGATTAAAACATTACTCTCTTTCAAACTTCTGGATCACAGCTGTCAAACCAGTTCAAGGTAGACACTAAAAGGACTGCATAAATAGTTTGTTTTGAGTTTATATGGTTCATTTGAATGCCTCCATTCAAAGCAAGGCATCAAAGGATAGTAATTCAATTTTCTGAGTTAAGGCCAACCTCAGATTCAATCAGCACACCTATGATTTCTTTGGTTTGGTTTCTTTTGTCTGCTTCTCCAGCTTCAAATGCTTTTTCCTCTTTTAGCTGAGCCTTGAACTGTGACCTTGAGCTAAAACACAATCTTTTGGATTGAGACATCCATTCAAGATGGAGAAGATATATTAACCAGGCCTTCTGTTTCGAACCCACCCCCAGGTGGAGTTTGAAAGATGACAACATTCTCATCTAGCAGTTATTCAGAGATTTCCAGTATGATAATAACTTCTGATCTTCAAAATATTTCATTGGATGAGAAAGTTCCTTCCTTCCATCCCTTCTTCCTTCCTTCCTTCCTTCCTTCCTTCCTTCCTTCCTTCCTTCCTTCCTTCCTTCCTTCCTTCCCTTCCTTCCTTCCTTCCTTCCTTCCTTTCCTTCCTTCCTTCCTTCCCTTCCCTTCCTTCCTTCCTTCCTTCCTTCCTTCCTTCCATCCCTTCTTCTTTCCTTCCTTCCTTCCTTCCTTCCTTCCTTCCTTCCTTCCTTCCTTCCTTCCTTCCTTCCTTCCTTCCTTCCATCCCTTCTTCCTTCCTTCCTTCCTTCCTTCCTTCCTTCCTTCCTTCCTTCCTTCCTTCCTTCCTTCCCTTCCTTCCTTCCTTCCTTCCTCCCTCCCTCCCTCCCTCCCTCCCTCCCTGAAAATGGAGAAAAGAGGAAATAAACAGTCTAAAGCCTCAAGAATCTTTTATCTTCATATCAGCTAAGCTAAGGAACTGATACTGTAGTTAGGCTGGTGAACTTAAAAATCCACGAGCTTCATAAATTAGAATTTAGTCCCACTAAATTGGCCAGATGGAAACTATATGATTTATTCCAAGGCTAATGTAGGAGTAACACTGTTATAGGTAGGAAAGAACTGAAGTATAAAATCACTTTAAATATGTCAGGAAGAAACAAAAACATAAAAAGGATTCTATCATTTTGTGCTTTTTTTTTTCTCTTTTACATAGGGAAAGAATATATCTTCCAGGCTTTTTGTTCATTATTCTGCCATGTACATTCTAAAAAGATACAATAAAAGAGAAGTTGAAATAAAAGTGAACATTAACAAAATGGAGGCAGACAACAATTTACAAGCGAAGTGTTTTAGTTGTTAGAAGTAGGGTAGACAAGGAGGTCACTTTAAAGAAGAAGATTTTGAAAAATCTTTTGAAAAATAATAATAAAAAAAATTCTGTAAGTACACAGTGTTCAGTCACCATTCAAAAAAGTTCACCATTCCAAGATTGTATAGTGCAGTGGATGAAAAAAAAAATAGTGCACCAGATTAAAAACCAAGGCTGATCTGAATATTTGGATCAAATGTCCAAAGAATTGAACAAGGGCAAATAAATGGACTCACAAAGTCAAAGGACATGTGGTACCGCTAAAATGAAATTATTTGTACATCACCTGGAGACCTGAGAGTTGAGTAATCTAGAAATTAAGCTGATAAGTTATTTCAGTTCTCTCTCTCTCCCCCCTCCCTTCTCTCTTTCTCTCTGTGTAATGCTTATAGCTTTTGTTGATTTTATTTATTTATGTATTTGGATTGCTCAAGTTTTGGGCTTTCTTTTACTCTCTATTCTCTTTCTTTGCTCTATTTAGGGGGCTTTTTTCCCTGTTATTTATTTATTTGTTTGTTTGTTTGTTTATTTATTTATCGTCTTTAGTATTTCATTGTATTATCATTGCTTATCTTTGCATTTTCATAGTCACTATATTTGTTTTGTCATCTTCCTAAAACATCACAATAAAATGGGAGGGTAAGGGGGGAGAAACCACAGCCTGGTTGACTGAGAATCTCCATGAACATTCACTATTAGTCTCAGGCAGAAAATTTATTTCTTAGGTTCAGCTCTCTTTCTTTCTCCACATGACCTACTACAATTTAATCCTTTTTATGTACACAACTCCATTTTCCCTACTTTTTGTTTTTGTTTTGTTTTGACAGGATGTATATTTTTATTAATCCTATTCAAGAAAAATATCTCAGGTGTTGTTTTTTTTAAATCTCCTCCCACTCAATTTAGAGAAGAAAATTTCCTTTTGGAATTCTTCCTAAGGGAAAGAGAGTTCAAGGGAATGTATGATTCTTGTATGGTATATTAGTAATCAATACTATTATTATTTTGATTTAAAAGCCATTTTTCCCCAAAGTAGCTGAAGGATATAGGAGGATCTTGAAATGTTATAAGAAAAATTTGTTCTGTAAGACTTTTTTTAGATTGAGAAATCAACGCAGTCAGGAAGGCTGCAGGTTATTATGATAAAATATTCCCAAGTCTATCTCTTTCCATCACCTCTGATACTCATGTAAAATCAGAAATATAAATGAGGAAAGTCAGAAATAAATTCTGAAGTATCTCTTGGATAATGTACCAAAACAACAACTTCTTTCCCAGAGAAAGGAACCTTAAATATCAAATTGCAGATTATTCATTTTTCATCCCTAAACACATTCTGAGTGCTAGCAATTTGCCCCAATCTTGATGAGTATCTTTTCCATCTTATTTCAGCAGGATACAAAGAAGGGGTATTTTGCGCCTCTTTTGTGAACATTCCAGAATAACAGAATTGGAATGGATCAACCTCCTGGTATACACTTCAGATAGTTGCCCAATCTCTTCTTAAAAACTCCAGGGTTGGAGCACCCACTACTTTTGGAGACGTCATCCCACTAATTAATTATTCTGTCAGGAAATTTCTTCCTAGTTTTAGGTTGGTTCATGAAGATTCCAGAAAATCTATTTGTCAAATACTCCTTGTCTATAGTATCAATGTCAGAGGACCATTTCTTCCCCTAAATAAAGTTTCTCAGATCAAATCATCCGACCAATCTGTTGTGTCCGCGAAATGATGCCAGGAGTCGGTGACTTCAAATCATGCTCTTTTATTTAAAGTTGGAACCGAACTGGCGCAAAGGAAAAAGCCCGCGGCTTTTATTCCTTTAGCCGCGGCGGCCGCGGCCAATAGCACCACTTTGAATCTCCCGCGATTCGGATGGACCAATCGCGGGAGAATCTCAGCGAGCCAATCGGCGCGGCTCGCCTGACCAATCAGAGAGCCCCACGCTTTGGCCAATCAAAGCGCGGGGATCTCAAGAATGCTAATTAAGGACAGAACACAATCCATCATAGTATTGGTCATTGGAGGCATCAATCCATCCTCCAACCAAATGTCACCATACCATATTCTTCGAGTTGCCCAAATGCTTGAAGTCTCCTCTGATGAGTGGGCCATGTTGCAGAACCCTTCAGTTTGCATAGCCGACTGATAAACTTACAACTTTAATTAAAATGTGGAGAATGGATCATCTTAATTAATAAAATAGAGCACTTTGTATATTAAATGCCAGTAAGTTAGGCTCATTGACTAGGTGTCCCAGATAAGTTTCTCCACCTAGGCACGTGCCGGTCTGGAAGGCTTAAATAGTTAGCCTTTTCAGACAGCACTTATTCTGCACCATTGGCTAGATGATTAGAAATAGTGCTATTTGCACTAATTGAATATGACCACGGCTAAATAACAATATCAATACCACAGATTTTCTAATCAATCACAGCCTGCTTTGAAATTACAAAACCACCTTTCCTCTAAGCTAATGAGCGCTTCCTGCCACCAAAAACCTGCCATTTGCAAATTGGGCAAAGCTTTAGGCAGAGCAATCAATTTATTTCTAATCACGTTGCTTCCACATAGATATGTTAATAACTTCCTATTGTTTTATATCTAGGTTACATCCATGAATTAAAAGAAAAATAACTGTACAGAGACAATTGAAGCATGCATATCTAAATATATTTTCATAGGTGTAAGCGAAGAACTGCAAAAACCAAGGGTTAATTACTTTTTTTTTTTTTTCCAGGAGATATGGATCGAATCAACTTGTGTTCACAAAGATTAAACTCCTAAAACATTTCTAGGCAAGCCCTTGGGAGGCATAATTGGGATCTGATATTATAAATAAGATAAAGCTGCAGGAATCCATAGTACAGAAGGTCACACAGAGGAAAGATATGGCATCATTGCTTTCTCCTTCATTGTTTAGCCTGATTACACCCCAGACTTTAAAATAAATTAAAAGGGATCTCATTACAATCTGTTCATCTACTGCATCATTGTTTCTTCCTATGCATTTTTTATCCTTTGTTACAAAATATGCAGTTAGAATCAAAAGTGACCCTTCCTTCCTTCCTTCCTTCCTTCCTTCCTTCCTTCCTTCCTTCCTTCCTTCCTTCCTTCCTTCCTTCCTTCCTTCCTTCCCTACCATCCTACCTCCCTCCCTCCCTCCCTCCTTCCCTCCCTCCCTCCTTCCCTCCCTCCCTATAGTGGCAGATCCGTGTCCATCCCTGTGCTAATTTTAAAAGATGAACAACTTTTGCAGATAAGGGTAAGGGTTACACTTTATCCTAGTACAAGTACACTAAGATCACTTCAATGCCTGGCATATTCATTTCTCAAAACTAGGCTCATATTCGAAGCCCCTGATCCTGTCCATGATCATGCCAATGTAGATTTAACAACAGCAAACACCTGGACGGCTTTTTTATTTGTTAAGAAATAAAATTTCTCTTGAATCATGTTTGTACTTTGGTGGCTTCAGGGACACATTCATGTAGTTTTCTTGACATCAGTACAAAAAAAAGGTTTCTTACTCCTTTGTTCTGAGATATTTTCTTGATTTCTCTGTCCAGGTTACAATAGTTCTAAGACAGGGGTGGGGTTCAAAGTTTTTAACAACTGGTTCTGAGGGCGAGGCTTAGTTGGTGGGTGTTAAGTCCTGAGCATGGGCGCAAGGAACAGAGACGAGACATCGAATGGTGACTTCAACTCTTTATTGTAAAATAAGAACAGAGCAAATACTTGGGCAGCAGCAGCTCTTTTATAGAGCTGGCTGCTGTCAAAACAACCAATGATTTGAGTTTACCGCTTTCACAAGTGTCCAGTCAGGGGGCCCCATTAACAGCCAATCAGACTGGCCAAAAAAAACCATGACGACTCGCTATTTGCGGGCCAATGAGAAGTGCAGGATTACGAGCCTGCTGTAAAGTAAAGCTGTTTAGGTTTGTATTGCTGCGTTGGCTTAGTCCATAACACCCTTCCCCCCGAGGTTCCGTCTGAGGGGTGGGTCCATTTTGTGCAAGGTCTGTTTTACAAATTGAACCATTCGCTCAGCCCTAACATTGGCCGCACGGTGAGCTGGCGATGTTAAGGCATGGCGGATGCTCCGATCTGCCAGGTACTGTTCGAATGGCAGGGCAGTGAATTGGGGGCCATTATCGGAGACCAGGACATCCGGAAATCCATGGGTAGCGAATAGCTTATTCAGCTTTTTAGTGACTGCATCTGTGGTGGTGCTTTTCATCTTGTGGATTTCGAGCCAGTTTGAATAGGTATCCACTGTTAGGAGGAAAGTGTGTCCTCTTGTGGGTCCCGCAAAATCAATGTGGATACGGGACCAAGGTCCTCGAGGCATTTCCCACTGAGTTGGGGGAGTTTTAGGAGGAGTGGAGCGAGTCTCCTGGCATTTGCTGCACTTTGCTACCCAGGTCTCTATCTGTTTGTCTAACCCAGGCCACCATGTGTAACTCCTGACCAATGCCTTCATCCACACGATGCCTGGATGTCCATCGTGCAACATTTTCAATACTCTATATTGCAATTTCTCCAGGATTATGACTCTGTCTCCCCACACTATGCAGCCTTTCTGGGAGAATAGCTCTGTTTGACAATTCCTAAATGGCTTGAATGTGTCATTGGTTGCGCTGACCGGCCAACCTCGTTCCACCCAGCTGAGGATTCGTGCCAAAACAGGGTCCTTTTTTGTTTCTAAGGCGATGTCTCGAGCGGTCAGCGGTGGCGATTTGAGGGTTTCAATTTGCAATATGGCTAAGGTTGGAGCAGGGTCCTCTATGATGTCTGGTAGTGGAGAGCGGCTCACAGCGTCAGCGTGGGGAATGGTTTTCCCCGGGCAGTGTTGTAATCGGTAATCGTAGGCAGCAAAAAATTCTGACCAACGTGTCATTCTTGGTGATAAGATATGGGGAGTTGGTTTGTTTCCCGCCAAAATACCAAGTAGCAGCTTGTGGTCTGTAATTATGGTAAAGGGTCTCCATACACATATTCATGGAAACATTTAATTGCAGATACAATAGCAAGAGCCTCTTTATCCACAAGTACGGCAGAATGCATTGAGGAATTTGCAGTCCGATCGCGGGTGGTTTGCCCTGCAACCAGCACATTAGCGCGGACGTCTCTGGTTTCTTTGCTCTCATTCTGAGCGGAGCCGGTTGACCTCCTCTTCCTCACTGTCTGAGGATGACTCGAGGTCTTCATGGTGGGTGGTGGTAGCGTGCTTCTTAGCAGCGAGTGGGCTATCATTAGCGAGTTGGCGAAGCAGTGCGTTCGCTCGGTGCATTCGAGCGGCTGACTTCCTGGTTGCTTCTGCGGCAGTAGCGTTGGCAATGACATCTGTAAGGCTGTTGTCGCCTTTCGCCATCAGTTTACTCTGCACGTGCGGTGCATTTAGTCCCAGAACTATGCGGTCTCTTAGGGCTTCCTCTAAGTTTGCAAAACCACAAAGGCCTCTTAGGTTCCGGAGGTCGGCTACGAAATTCCCAACGCTCTCGTCCTTCCATTGGTCCCTCTGGTAAAATTCGTGTCTTCGTATCAGTGTAGGTACTGCGGGTGCGTAATGGGCCCAGAGGATTGGGGCGAGGGTATCCCAATCCATGGTCTTCACTTCTGCCGGTTTTGCCAGTGCTTTAGCCATTTTGAAAACAGCGGGGCCGCAATGAGTCAGGAACACTGCTCATTTCTTGCCAGGTGTAGCATCTTTTAAATTGTTCTCCAGGAACATCTGGAAGCAATCTATATACGAGTCCCAGTTTTCGGTTGCTGGGTCGAATGGAGCGGGTGGTATGGCACCGCTGGTCATCTTGCCGTTTGTTGCGTGCGCTCTTCAGCCACGTGCTCTGTCTTGTTCGATGTGTATTTAGTCAGCTCTACCGTCTCCACATCCCATCCTCGTCGCCAGTGTTAAGTCCTGAGCATGGGCGCAAGGAACGGAGACGAGACATCGAATGGTGACTTCAACTCTTTATTGTAAAATAAGAACAGAGTAAATACTTGGGCAGCAGCAGCTCTTTTATAGAGCTGGCTGCTGTCAAAACAACCAATGATTTGAGTTTACCGCTTTCACAAGCGTCCTATCAGGGGCCCCCGTTAACAGCCAATCAGACTGGCCAAAAATGACCAATCACGACTCGCTATTTGCGGGCCAATGAGAAGTGCAGGATTATGTGCCTGCTGTAAAGTAAAGCTGTTTAGGGTTGTATCGCTGCGTTGGCTTAGTCCATAATAGTGGGCATGCTTGGTGGTCATGTGACTGGGTGCACATGGCTTGGTGGTCATGTTATTGGCCTGGTGTGGCCAACTCAATATCACTCATATCGAGGCATGCATCTACTCACCTGGCCTCTCATGATTGAGGGGTTGCTGCATAAGCAACAGTCATAAGTGTGAAAAATGCTCATAAGTCACTTTTTTCAATGCCATTGTAACTTTGAATGGTCACTCCACACAAGCAAAGTACCAGCAAAGGAGGGGGGAAAAAACTCCAAAGAAGTTCCTGAGTCAGGAAGTCTAGTCCTGCCAAGAATGTAATAAGGGTTAACGGAGAGTCAGTTTCTGTAAGCAACACCAGAATGTTTCCTTCCTGCCTTCCTTACAGGATAAGGCCAGTCATTTCTTCTGACAACTGGTTCTTCGAACTGCTTAGAATGTTAACAACCGAATAGGTGCGAACTGGTACAATACTATCCCTGCTCTAAGATCAAAATATAAACTAGGCTGGCTGCATCCATACTGGTTAGCTTTTCAAGTTCAGCCAAGATTCACTAGCACCTTTCTTTATAATTATTTAGAAAGAGTTCTAAGCATTGCTTATATTCCTAAACCTTTCAATGTTACTGTTTTACCTTTTATGGATTTTGTATGTATGTGTGTATTCAACCATCCTGCAATAGTAAAAAACACCCAGAGCCATTCAGAGCCACAATTCATGTCCTAAATAAAATCCCAGAATAATTACAAGAAATATAAAAAGGATAAAGCTGAACTCAGTTCTTGATGACAGTATGGATACAGCCATGCCATTTTCTAGGCAACAATTTGGAAATGTCTTGTTCCTTTCTTCAACTTCCTACTTGATCCTATAGCTCTAGATTTCCTACTGGTCTCCCATCAAATGCTCACCAGGTCCTGGGAGTTATAACTTTTGTTCCTCAGTCCTTTGGATTCATAACCTGGCTATAAATTTTGAGAGCTGCACTGAAACTGCCCCTTGATGGAAATGAAGGAGCTGTGCAGTCTAGCACTATAATATTCATGCTGCATTGCTCCATAAATGGAGCTGATTTTTTATTTAGAAGACATTAGATGATATTAATAGGACACTATGCTGCTGGCACATACTGTATATCTTTGGTTGTAAAATATACTGTATATTTTATGATCACTTCAAATAAAGGGCTAGAGTGAGGGTTAGTCCAATGCATCTATTTTTAAAACAACTAAAGAATGTGCAGGGAATGGATGGCATGAAAAACAGTGTGATATAATGGTAAGAGCACAGGGACGGGTAAGATGTCAAACCTAGGACATGGGATCAGATCAAATATTATCTCTCTGTTTCTGATATTGCTAGAAGCTTAGAAGGCTGCATCACCATTGTAGAGAGATGGATGGCATGGCTGATCCAACAGTCAACTGAATATCCAAGCATGCTACCACTATTTTCACGATAACTATCCCCACAGTTATTGAACTACGCCATGACACAAGAATTTCTGTGCACAAGGAGTAGAAGGGAAAAATCTTATCCAAGGGAAATGATTAAATCTCTCCAAAATTCCAAGAAGATAAAAGTACTTCTCCATATAATGTGTACCAGAGGTGGTATTCAGCAGGTTCTGACCAGTTCTGGAGAACCGGTAGTGGAAATTTTGAGTAGTTCGGAGAACCGGCAAATCCCACCTCTGACTGGCCCTGCCAACCCCATCTCTTCTCTGCTTCCCATTGAGTCCCATCTGATCGGCTGGGTCTTCTTTGGTTGCCCTGCACAGGAGAACGGAGCTGGAAAGCAGGTTAGTGGGGTGGGGAGGGAACGGGGATTTTGCAGTAACCTTCCCCTGCTATGTCCACCAAGCCAAGTCCACCAAGCCACACCATGCCCACCAAGTGATGCCCACAGAAACAGTAGTAAAAAAATTTGAATCCCATCACTGATGTGTACCTAATTGAAGTTATGAGCATTGGATACGCCTCCACTGTTTCTGGGTGGGGCATCCTATTTTCACATAGAAAGAACAGATGTGAGGATTTAAGATTTTTTTTTAAGTCATGTGGTGGAACTTGCCAATTTTTCTAACCAAAAAGAACTGGGATAAAGAGTGATCTTTGGTCTTCCTTTTCCCCCCAGGTCTGTGATTTGGATCTGATCACCATGTCTTTACACAGTTGTAAAAATGAAAGACATGTTATAAGCACACCCAGTAACCCTGTGATATATACACTTTATGTCTCTATAATTTGGCACCCAACCCTCCTGTTTAGATTCCTATGGTGATAGAAACCAGTTGCTCTCCATTTCTCTAATTAAAGGCATCCTTTGATGATCACATTTATGATTTAATACAAATGTTGCAATAACATTCCTGCTGTCACTTCAAGCATGCTTCTCCTCACTACGGCAAGACCCAAGATATTTTAAAAAAGGAAGGAGAAAGCATTGCAGTTTTTAAAAACAAAACAAACCCTCAAATACGAATTGCTTTGTTTCTGCCAGTTTCATGATGGCCTGTAGCTATCTTGGTTTCATTACATTTCCCAGGAGGAGGGCATCACACCCTGACAGACAGCATCTGGCCCAGGAGACCTTCTTAATTTAAAAACAACAAACTAATTATTGTCACCTACTCTTTCCTGCAGCTTTTTTATTTATCTATTGCCCAGATACATTTGGATCAGCATTTGGCATTTCTGCTGAATGTCTGCCCTTCTTAAATAAAAATGTGTTTGTTTTTTTTAAGAGTCAATTTCACATTAACCAGTGCAGGAAATGAAATAAAGATTAATGTGCATAGTTGGGATATTTTTCTTAAGTCTCTCTTTAAAAAAAAAAAAAAAAAACTCTCTCGGCTTCAAACTATAACTTCCATCTGGACTTTTGACAATATCAAAGTTGTAGCAGAGACTAGCACAAGATTCATAAATTATCAAAAGTGACATGGTAATTTAAATAAAATTGGCTTTCTTATTTCCTTGCACTTTGATCTTATGTTGCTTTTGTAATAGAGGACTCTTTCTCAGAGTAACCCAATTTATATTAACACGTATCCACATGATCAGTCTCATAAATATCTGGACTATAACTTATTCTATGATTGCTGGAACTTTTGTGGGAAGTCAGTAATGCTAGAGTTTATCAAGTCATTCAGTTAAGTTTAGGGTGCCAAATTTGGTCAGGTTGTAGCTTCCAGGCAAAAATCTTTTTTTTATGAAATGGGAGGAAAAGGGAGGTATAGGAAGTTAGCACCCACCCCCCTCTCCTAGAAAATTGAAATATCTTAGGAAATATTAAAAAAGCAGAATATTTTCCCTAAAAAGAGTAGAAACTCAAGAGCAGAAACTCATCTCAGAAGCAGAAACTCACCCCCACCTTTGTTAATGGGTGGGCCATTAAGGCCTGAGCCAGAATACTTTACATATCAAAGATCTCCAGGTAAAGCTATAGCAATTGCCAAAAGCCCTTTTCAGTGCATCATCATCCAGCAAGGCTCAACCAAGCCTGGAACTCAGGACAGATCTACAGAGTTGCCCCTGCATGGCCTCATGGGAGTCTGGCAACCAATCAGAATACAAGCTCCAATTCAAATCCCAACAGAGGGTATAAAACCCAGGCACTCTCAGCATCTCAGCCCTTCCTTCTTCTTGATCTTTCTTCTTTGGACCTCCAAGGCATGTGGTCCTGTTAAACCATCTTTCCAAAAAGCCTCCATGTTTCCTGTGTTTTTTTCCCTACTTGGAACTGAACCCAGAAGGATATTTCTTCCAACAGAAGGGAGGCAGAGAAAGTAATGCTTTTAAGAACTCCATATTGGATGTCATCTCAGCAAAAGAAGAAGCCAAGCTGAAGCCTTAGGGAGTTGCTATGATTCAAAAGGCATCCAGTTCTACCTCTGTCTGGAGGAACTTGTTGGTCTCTTCAAGAGTCCTCTCCCATTTCTCCTTCCAGATTGAGGAGGTGGTGGTTCTACTGATTCTAACTGTGGTTTCAGTAGAGCCAGAATATGGATTTGACTGCCAAAGAACTTAGGGAATCATCAATGGAGGATTTTAAGAAAAGACTGGATAGCCACTTGTCTGAAATGGTATAGGATCTCTTTCTTGAGCAAGGGGTTGGACTAGATGACCTTCAAGGTCCCTTCCAGCTCTATTCTGATTGATTGAATCAGTTTCTTTAACTCAGACTGACAGATCTGACAGATAACAATTAAAAATGGGGGAAAATAAGTTAATATATTACAATTAGTGGTAGATTGTCCAATGAGGTCAAAGCCTGCCTAATTTTGTAGGTAGTATAACAAAATTTAGCTGCCTTCAAAGAAACTGCATCATACTGATCTGATAACAGGATTTGTATGTAAAAAGCCATTGTAATGTATACCATTAACATATGTATATCTATAGTTACAATCTTCCTTGTTTTATTAGGAACTGGGCCTTGTTTCAGATTAAACTAAAAAGAAAGGAGTGTTATTATTGGTCCAAATACTTCTGATAATATAGAACTAGTGCATTGTAATATCTCCTGCAGTGTCTAGAAATCATATTTCTGTAGGAAAAATAATTCAAAAATAATTATTTAAACATTCAGTATTTGCGTTAACATGAGTAAATAATAGAAACAAATGTTGTGAACTCTGACAACATGCAGCAAATAAAACATATCATCTTTAAGAAGCTACCATAACTTTTCCTTATGCAGAACTTATCTGCAGATGATCTTCAGAAAATTGTTCTTTGTCATTCAAAGGTTTTTCTGCTCTCAGATAAACTAAAATTGAGTGAATACATATCTCCATATTCATTTCCTGTCCCTATTTTTCACTCATAAACAGGCACACAAATCAAAGTTACTTGTGAAAGAAAGAAAGAATACTTCTTTGGGGGGAGAGGAGTGTTGAAAAAGACATCAGGGTTGAAACTTTACTATTGCAATCTTTTCTGTCAAAGAGAAGAGAGTCCCCAGAACAGTCCTGGATAAACTCAGGAGATATTGACTCTTTCCCTTCCTATAAACAATTGCAATCATCTAAAAGGCAAGACATCTATGTGGCCATCTGTGCTTGGTCTGGAGTTTCCTTGTCAACTTTTTAATCACACGTCAAAGTGTCATCCCTTTGATGTAGATGAAGGTTTTCTGGACAAATGTCTTCAGACCACAGTAGATAACGTACCATAAACAAGTTAAGCTTCAAAGCATCCAATGGTGTCTAAGGGTAGTCAGCGGGGACACAACTTCTTATCCTGCCAGATACAGACACAGCTAAGGTATGCAAAGATTAGACCAAACCTAACTATTTGCCAGTTGACTAAAGAAAGAAATAGTATCCCAAGTTAGGAATGTGAAACAAACATCTTGATTATTCTCGGTGGAGGATTGATGTGGCCTCTCTAATTGGACATCTATAAACACATTTTTCCAGGGCATGTATATTCTTTTTTAATGAATTTTATTCCCAGACCTGGATTTGGTAGTCTGTGGGGGGGTTTTTTTTGTCCTTGTTTCATTTAAAAAGGGTAAATGCGAGCTAAAAAAGCTATATGTTTTTCACAAGATGCTTGACTCCACTTTTTGTTCCAGTCTCCTTCCAGAGCAGACAATTGAAATTTAGTAA
This sequence comes from Hydrophis major, assembly GCA_033807585.1. Classification (NCBI taxonomy): domain Eukaryota; kingdom Metazoa; phylum Chordata; class Lepidosauria; order Squamata; family Elapidae; genus Hydrophis; species Hydrophis major. The sequence goes on from CM066338.1 coordinate 13,385,763, forward strand.
CCTATTTAGCATGTTGCAATCTTATTAAAGGGCTATTAGATTCCCTTGCCATTTAATATATTTTTCCATGGATTTTTTTTTTGTGTGTGTGATTTCCTCATATGGGGAGTTTTTGACTTACAATAGTTCATCTGGTGAAGTTACAACAGCACTGAAAAAAGTGACTAATGTCCATTTTTCACCCTTATGACTGTTGTAGCATCCTCGTGGTAACATGATTTACATTTAGATGCTTGACAACTGACTCACATTTATGATGGTTGCAGTGTCCCAGGGGGTCATGTGATTTTCTGACAAGCAAAGTCAATGGGGGAACCAGATTCACTTAAACACCATGTTTTGGGCTCAGTTGTGGTCATAAGTTGAGAGCTACCTGTCCATGCTAATACTTCTCTTTTGCATGGAACTCACGATCCATCCACCCACTCATCTAAGTGCCTAGGAAATTCCATTCTCTGAATACTCTTCATGATTCATGCTTGGCTTTAGGTGCCAATTCAGTTGTAGTCCATGAAAATTATGACCCAAAAGTTTCTTAGTCCAGCCCTTTGCCTTCCAATTGTTTCTGAATTTCAATAGCATGGCTGGGGTGAGCAATATTAGAAATTTTGATTAGCAACAACCAAAGAGCCAATGGTTGCACACCCCTGATCTATAAATTGTCAACAGACTATGTCACTCTGAACATACCACTGTGTAATTTATATTTAGATATATTTTTAAAGATTCACATTTATGTATCTATATATTAATGGAAATCCTACAGCAGTTACAGGTCATTTTCTTTAGGGACTCTGTTTAGAACTTCTCAATGACAAATTTCAGTACAAACTTATTAGCTAAATAATATATAGGTTCAGTATGTATTTGGGAGGCTCACTTGCATGGGTGTTTGTTTTGGGGGGAGGGCATAAATGTAAAGAATTATCAATCATGTTCAAAAATATGAAAGCCAGTTTGGTCTAATGGTTAAGGCACCAGGACAGAATGCTGGAAACTGTGATTTCAAGTCCCACCTTTGCCACAAAAGTCAGCTGGGTGACTTTGGGCCAGTCATTCTCTCTCAGCCCAACTCACTTCACAGGGTTGTTGTGAAAGGAAAAATAGGAAGAGGAAGGTGTATTGCAATTGTTCATCACCTTGAGTTGTTTGTAAAAAATAATAAAAACGGGATACAAACAAGCAAACAAATAGTGTGAAATGAGTGAGTTTCATTATACAATATAGCATGTTCCTCATCAGCTCTTCAGTCCTTACCATTATTGATGTAAAGGAGTTAGTTTATGACAAGGGACTCTCAGACTAATCAAAGGCCCCAGAGATTTATTTTCAGTTTGGACTTTCCAAGCTCAAACAATTTTACCTTTTTTCAAGCTACATTGCCTTTTCTCTGCTTTTGGAAGTATCAGTGTAATTTGACTTTCTCTGGCCATTGCTGAGGGATTGCTTAATATACACAGGATATTTAAGGCCTCTAAGATAGCGTGGGGAAGAGTACTAAATGAATAAGATCTTCAGGGGCCTTAGGTGACAATGCAGTATTTTGCACTCTGTGTCAGCCTAGAGAAAATAAATGTTGTGGTGGAAGGCAAAATAAAGCTAAGACAGGAATTTGCAGTTTCTCATTCCCCAAATCACATTTAGAGAAGGAATTCTCAATATTAGTATAGCTAGGTGAGAATCTGCTCTCCTTGTCACTACTGCCCAATTTTACGTCTACTCAAAGTTATTAAAAAAAATGATCAAAGAGGTAACGTTTAGGTAGGAATAGTCCATAAGAAAGGGTGTTCTCTTCTTCTGACTGATAACATGGTTAATTCAGGCCAGAAAGGAAGCTAGGAGACCCCCTCAGCTAAAAGATCAGCAGATAAGAACCAAAGCAAACTGAAGAAAACATGTTCTTGGATGCTTCCACGTGAGCCCAGTGACTGAAATTCTTCCCTGTTAGAAAACGAGAAAGATGCTACTTTAGGAACACTCTAAATCAGGGGTCTCCAACCTTGGCTCCTGGAAGCTGGCGGACTTCAACTCCCAGAGTTCCACAGCTGGCTGTGGAATTCTGGGAGTTGAAGTCCACCAGGCTTCCAGGGGCCAAGGTTGGAGACCCCTGCTCTAAATTCTGTTGAAGCCTCATGTAGAACACATCATGAAGTGAGTTAAGGGCTCCTTGGTGATCCAGGAGCTTGCTTGTTTTCTTGCAGACATTTCATTATTCAAATTAAGTAACATCAAAAGTGCTAGTCACGAAGTGAATTGTATCCATCTCTATGTCTTCTGTAGCCAGTGCAGTGGATGAGCAGTTAAGATGCTGGGCTTGTTGGAAAACCAACAGTCTGGGTTCGAGACCCAAGCATCCCATCATGGTGGGGTGAGTGCCCACTTCGCCTAGCTCCTGCCCTCCTAGCAGCTGAAAAGCATGCAAATCACTGGTGGGATTCAAAAAAAAATTACTACCGGTTCTGTGGGTGTGGCTTGGTGGCAGGGGAAGGATACTGTAAAATCTCCAGTCAGAGGTGGTATTTGCTGGTTCTCCAAACTATTCAAAATTTCCGCTACCGGTTCTCCAGAACTGGTCAGAACCTGCTGAATACCACCTCTGATGCAAGTAGATAAATAGGTACCACTTTGGTGGGGAGGAAACGTCAGGCTGGCCACATGATCATGGAAATTTCTTTGGATAGTGCTGGCCCATGACCTTAAAAAGGACTTGAGTGCTACCCCCTATAATTGGCAACTACTAGTGGAGTAAAATCTGCAGAGAGTCCTATCTCTTCTGAATGAATGGTCAGGACTGTTAAAGCTTTAATTGTTATTGTACTTCAATATATTGGGGGAGATTGAGGCACAATTCTGGTTTCTAACTGAGGACACTTTTCTGCTAGAGATTCCAAGATCAATCATCTGATTGATTGATGATGTGCCTTAAGTTGTTTTCAACTTCTAGCAAGCCCATAGTTAGATTTTTCCCCATTACAATCTGTTCCTAACAAGGTCTTTCTAGGTCTTCCAACGGTGCTATTCCTGTGGATGCATCCATTTATAGCCGCTGTTCAACAATGGTAAATGCATCTTGTGTTCTCAGCAAGTGATAAAATACAATGGAATGTGGATTTCAAATGAGATCTGCCTTCCTCAATTAAGTTTTGTGGCTCATGTAGTTAGAGGAAATGTCACAATGGCTTCATTCTGCAAGGTAAAGAATATGCTAATGCTGACTATAAACAGGAAGGCAAAATCTGTTGTTTCCAGAAATCTGGTGATGGATTTTTGTAGGCATATAAATTGCTCCCTTATATTGCCAAGAAAACTGCAGGGACTAGTTTGGGCAGTTGTTAGACATTGACACCAACTTGAAGACACACAACACACAGGCACAAACACATACACAGACAATAGTTTTAATCTGTTATGGTATGGCAGCCTTCACATTGGAGCAATCTCATGGTTCAGCCTCGTTCTTTGAGCTTAACTTTAGCAAACTGTTTAATTCTAGGAAAGTATTTTATGCAACTGAATAAAGTTGACCAAGTGAGCCTAAACAAGGGCTTTGTCTGTATCACTGACAGCATGACCCATGTATCACATTAGAACCACAATGTCAGTTTTCTGCTAAAGAATAATTATGAGATTTAATCAAATTGCATTAGAATCATTGGAATTTTACATATTTTGCATTCATAAAATGAGAGTTCATTCCTTGGCAGCTTCAGCAAAGGGATCAAGTGCTGGGAGAATGTCTTAAGTCCTTGGAAAGAACCTTTGCCAGAGATATTAGAGAAATTCTTTCCAAACTGAACAAGCCAAGAATACATAATATTTTTTTTTGTTTTGAACTGAGTTACTCTTGAAATTTGAGTGCCACGTTGAAAATTGCACTTCACCATTTAAATGAAACTGTAGCCAAGAAGCTGGTAGGCCAGCTTACTAAGTCAAAATTACGTAATTTAAATGAAATACTATCACTATTAAATTAAATACTATTGCAAAAACACTGCCATGCATTTAAAAACTATTCTTTTGTTAAAAGTTTGGGCATTGTACCGAAAATTGTATTTTAAGCTTTGGAAATGGATGGAAATTGTATATCCCTGGAAGACATAATAGGCTTGATCAACTTTCTTCAATCTTACATCAATCTAGACTATGATTCCAAGAAAATGATTTCAGCTGGGCCCACAACCATGGATATTAGGGAATAGAATAGAATAGAATAGAATAAAATAGAATAGAATAGAATAGAATAGAATAGAATAGAATAGAATAGAATAGAATAGAATAGAATAGAATTATTTTGTTCAGAATTGTTTTGTTTTGTGCACATGTGTCACCTCTCTTGCAGGAGCTGCATTGGTTGCTGAATTGCTTCCAGGTGCAATTCAAGGTGCTGGTTATCACCTTTAAAGCCCTTCATGGCTTGGGACAGGGTTATCTGAGAGACCGTCTCTTGCCAGTCACATCTACCCAACCAATCAGAGCAGGGAGGCAGGGAATGTTGCGTGTCCCACCCCTGAGGGAGATAAACCTGGTGGGACCCAGAGGAAGGGTCCCTTCTCTGGGGTGGCCCTGTCTTTCTGGAACATCATTCCCCCAGAGATTAGAATGACCCACTCACTAATACTCTTCCAAAAGTCCTGGTTTTGCCAGCTGGCCTGGGGAACCCAGAGAGGGATGGAGCCCATCAAATGGTTAGTGTGATCTGCTGTCATCGGGGCGGGGGATGGGAATTGGGTTTCGTTTTTTTTCCAAATTTTGTTCGTTTGTACTTTACTAATTTGTTTGATTCTTTTTGTTAGTTTTTATTGTTTTTTATTTTTATTTTTTGTTTTAAATAAGGTTTTACATTGTGTAAGCCTCCTCAAGTCGCATGGGCAAATAAGCAGAAATATAAATTAAATATATAACATAACATAACATAACATAACATAACATAACATAACATAACATAACATAACATAACATAACATAACATAACATAACATAAACACACACATTGTATGTATGTATGTATATATGTATATATACATATACATATACGTATTTCCCCCAACAATTTGGGTCCTCATTTTACCACCTTGGAAGAATGGAATAGCTTAAGCCTGGTGTAATTTGAACTGCCCAATTGCAGGCAGCTGGCAGGCAGTAGAAGTAGCCTGCAGTACTGCACTCTAACCAATCTGCCACCATGGCTCAAAATGTTTTGCTTATCATCCAAGACAAAAGTCCTGATGCCCTTTGGAAAAAGCACTTTTCGGCCAATCATGACCTGGATAATTGAAATTCTCCATAGCCACTTCCATATAGGATTCTTTTGGATGAAGGAGAATTCAGTAGGAAGGGGTAATTATATATGTGTTTCTCTCTGTGTTATATAAAAAAAAATCAGGTCATTTAAAAAATACTGCAAATGAACAAAGCAATTCTTTATATCTCTATCCAGTAGTAAGTCGAATTTAACTCGGTTATTTTTGTAATCTCAGATAAGATTTTACAGAATAGCCAGAAACTACATGAAAGCAACGAAACTCAAGAGCACCTCTTTTTGTGCAGTTACTTTGAAGCAAAAGAGTTATTTAGAAGAAGAAAAAAAGAGTTATTTAAAAGTATAATGGGACTTTGATATACTTTCCAAGGGTTTGATGCGATCTTATTATACAATCCATGATTTACATCGTATAATTAATAATTAGCCACTTAGATCTCCCTGGATTGTGGAGGCAGTAAATACATAAACAAACAAACACAAAGAGGTATCTTACAGAAAAATGGTCTGGCAATGTTTCCCTTTTAATTTCAACAGCCTGGGGGCCCAAGGGATGATAGCAATAGCATATAGACTTACTCTATATACCGCTTTACAGTGCTTCACAGCCCTCTCTAAGCGCTTTAAAGAGTCAAGCATATATTGCCCCCAACAATCTAGGTCCTCATTTTACTGACCTTGGAAGGATGGAAGACCAAGTCAGCCTTAAGCTGATGAGATTTGAACTGCTGGCAGTCTGCAGAAGTAATCTGCAGTACTGCATTCTAATCATTGCGCCACCAAGCTCATGAGGAAGATTATTAATCTAATTACTATTTCTAAAAATTCTGAATTATTTTATTTAAGGCAATCCCTTAAAACCCTTGGTTTTCTACCAAAAGTTAATATCTGAATTTTCTGTTCTATTTTGGCAATGTAACCTAGAAGAGGTGAGTGCAACAAGATTTCAAGGGTTTCACATGATCCATGGATCACTTTTTGTCTGCCCTGGTTATATAGGATAAAACAAAGAGTCCCATTACTTGTCTTTTGATACAACTGCATGGTCATTACATGGAA